>CM076186.1:48645577-49864327 GCA_038277355.1 Encarsia formosa | reverse complement strand
GGAGGCGCTGGCCTCGGGTTCAATCCGGCAATCGGGCACGGTCATGGTGGGGGTGAAGATCATGGGAAAACTCAGCCCAAAGCTGAGCTAGAGTACCAGAACGAGATCACCGAGGCCAGTGTGCAGACCGTACGAGAAGCAGGACGGGAAAAGAGCCCAGAGCCAGTCCTCGGAGGCGTTGACTTCGGGGATAGCCTCGCACTTGGGCACAGTGAGGGCGGGGACGCAGATCGTGGGAAAATTCAGAAGCTGGAGTAGAGTACCAAGACGAGATCGCCGAGGCCGTTGTGCAGTTTGTGCGAGAGGCAGGGTGGAATGAGAGTCAGCTCCAGTCCGAAGGTCTCTCGGGGCAAACCCTGATGGAGACCTGGAAAAGCTGGGACATCGACGAGCGGGACCCGTGGTTGCAGGGTAACATCAGCATTCATGATAATATGATAGAGATGATTTCGGCAGTGAGGAATGATAATAGATGTTTTATAACCCTAGCGTTAAATGGTAATAAATACCACGCCCTGTTTGACCCCGGAGCTATGCTCTCGCTGGCGGGCCCTCTGATCGCGGACAATCTGTCCGACCTGCTAAAGCCCACGGATACCCTTATCCGTTCGGTTACAGGGGAAATTAAGAGTTTGCGGGGGGTCCTACATGCGCAGCTCGAGATTGACGGGACTCTTAAACCTTTTGATTTAAAGGTTTATGAGGGCTTGGAGCATGACGCAGTGCTGGGCATGGACTTTTGTCGATTATTTGGGATCGAAGTCCAGTTTGACGCCGGGTTGTGGAGGGTAAAGGAAGGGCCCTGGCATGGGTTCCTCAGTTCCCAGAATCAGAGCGAAGACCTGGTCGTGGTAGCTGAGTGTGCGGGGATCTGCGAGTTATCCGAGGATCAGAGGGCACAAATACAAGCCCTGATCGCCCGGTTAATACCAGAGCCGACGGAGCTGTTGCCAGCCACGACGTTCGCCGAACACAAGATCGAAGTGTTCAGTGAGGAGCCTGTCCGAATCCGCCCGCGGCGTTTGTCGCCCTGGATGAATGACAAGTTGATCCAGGAGGTGGAAAAGCTCAAGGCAGCGAGAATCATAGAGGAATCCACGAGTGATTGGAGCAGCCCACCTGTCCTAGTACGGAAACAGGACGGGGAATCAGTGCGGATGTGCATCGATTTCCGCTGGGTTAACGCCGTCACTCGTAAGGTGGCCTACCCGTTACCGAGCATGGACTCGATCCTAGATCGAATGCGGGGTGCCGTCTTTTTAACAAAAATTGACCTCAAGCAAGCGTACTATCAGATTCCTATGGAACCAAACAGCAAAAAATACACGGCTTTTGCTGTCAAGGGCTACGGCCTGTTGCAGTTCTTACGTATGCCGTTTGGACTCACGAACGCTCCCGCCACGTTCCAGAAACTGATTGACAAGCTCTTCCCGCCGGAATACGAGCCTTATGTCTTTCGGTATCTGGACGACATCATCATCGTGACGGCGTGTTTTCTGGCTCACCTGTTTTGGTTGGAGCTGGTGTTGAAGCGCCTGGCGGAGGCTCGCCTGACAGTGAATCCCAAGAAATGTGAATTTGGTTGTTCGCAGATCCGGTACCTGGGTTTCCTGTTGGACAAAGAGGGCTTGCGCCCAGACCCAGACCGGATCCAACCGATCTTAGACATCCCAGTACCCACGAACCTGACAAAGTTCCGAAGCTTCCTGGCGGTGGTTAACTGGTATTCTAGATTTATAGATCACGAATCCGAGCTAAAACTGCCGTTGTTGAGTCTCCTTCGAAAGGGCGTGAAGTACGTTTGGACCGACGAGCATCAACAGGCTTTCGAGAATCTAAAAGGGGCCCTAACCTCGGCGCCAGTGTTGGCTCGACCGGATTTCGAGAAACCCTTCACTGTCCAGACTGACGCAAGTGCTGGAGCCCTGCGCGGGGTGTTATCCCAGGAGTTCGAGGACGGGGAGCACCCCATCTTGTTTATCAGTAAATCCCTGTCAGATACTCAGCGTAGGTACTCGGCCTCGGAACGCGAATTTTTGGCAATCCGATGGGCAATTGAGAAACTGAGGCCTTACCTAGAGGGGTATCACTTTAAGGTGATCACCGACCACAAGGCTCTGAAGTGGATTAATAACCTTAAAGATGATACTGGTCGGTTAGGTCGCTGCCGGCAGGAATTGGCTCAATACGATTTCACCATCGAGTATCGTCGGGGGTCGTTAAACCACGTGCCTGATGCTCTTTCCCGAATGTTCGAGGACGAACCGGCGGCGATTGAGGGGTTTGAGACCATTGAGGATCCCTGGTACTTGGAAAAACGTCGGGATGTGCTCGAGAAGCCGGGAAGGTTTCCACAATGGTGCGTAGTTGACGAGATGCTATATCGGCACCGTCAGGACCCTCTCCTTGACCCGGTTACCCATGGGGAGGAGGGCTGGCGCTTGGTGGTCCCCAAGGAATATCGGGATGAAGTCCTCCAGGACGCACATGTCCACCCCTCCTCGGGCCACTTTGGTGTTGAAAAAACGTACGACCGAATCATCCGAGAGTACTATTGGCCAGGGGTGTACACAGACGCTCGCCAATTTGTCTTGGGCTGCCTAGACTGCCAGAAATACAAGGCCATGAACTCTAGCCCTCAAGGGCTGATGGGCCGGCGAATTGTGGAGCGCCCGTGGTCAGTCGTCTCGGTGGATTTAATGGAGTTCCCGCCGAGCAAAAATCGATTTAAATACCTCGTGGTATTTATTGACTTGTTCACCAAGTGGGTGGAATTAAAGCCCCTGCGGAAGGGTGACGGGAAATCGGTGTCCTTAGCCCTCGAAGAGCTGGTGCTTTTCCAGTGGGAGGCTCCTGATTATATCCTGACTGACAACGGTACCGAGTTTGTAAATAAAGATCTATTTACGACCTTGTATGAATACGGGATCTCCCACACGACGATCCCTCCGTATCACGCGCAATCAAACCCAGTGGAAAGAAGCAACAGGACGCTAAAAACGATGATCTCGATTTTTGTCAAGTCCGATCACCGCAATTGGGACATGTACTTGTATGAATTCCGTCATGCGGTGAACACGGCTACTCAGTCCTCCACCGGGGTTTCGCCTGCGTTTCTCAATTTCGGCAGACACCCGCGGCCCGTAAAGAGCCTGCGCCGTAAGGTAGAGGCTCCGGCGACCCTGCTTCGTTTGGATCCGGAGGTCTGGTTGGACAGGATTAAACGCCTGGACCACCTGCGGGATCTGGTTTGCCGAAACCTTGACGAGGCCCGTCGCAAGCAGGAAGCCCAGTACAACCAAGGTCGTAAAGATACCCGGTTTATGGTGGGAGATATGGTCTTACGGGTGACCCACTTCTTGTCGGATGCTTCGAAGAAGTTCAACAAGAAGCTAGCGCCTAAATTCGAAGGGCCCTATAGGATTCAGACCATCCTCTCCCCTACAGTGTACCTTCTGGATATGGGGGAAAGCAGGAAAAATCCTAAGGTACACGTGAGCGAGCTTAAACGCTACGTCCCGCCGAGACTCGTAAATAATCCGCCCGACATGGCCGAGCCTGCAATACTACCCATACCAGAGTCCACTCCGGAAGCAGGGATCTCGTTGTAATAACGCTACTCGGCAGTGCGGCCAATTAATATTAAGGAAAAAAAAAATGTGTTTACTCTTTAGAAAAAAAAAAATGTTTATGTATTATTGTTGCTGGAAGTCACTGACTCGCAATTTACTGTTTCAGATGTGGCGTCGTAGGCAACGAGGACGGCCGTCACCCCGGTTTTATGAGCACCAGCTGTGGCTCCCGGGAGATGATGCCGCTTCCCCGCCACCACGGGAAATCAACCAATGGACCCGCCGGGAAGAGACCGCTCCAGGCAGGCGCGAGCCCCGGGAGAATGGAGGAGGGCCTGACTTGCTGCAACTACCAGCTGGAGGGTCGAGCAATCGTGACGGCTCGGCAAGCGACGATGAGGGACTTGATCACTCCCATCGGTCCTGGAGCCTACTAGAAAGAAGTTCCGGGGCTAACGACAACGTCCCGTTAGCATTACCGCCCCAGGTCTTTTCGGACGATCTGCTGGTAATATCTCACGAGCAGGATGGCCAGGATTTAGAGATTGGCGAAGACACCCCAGTGCTGGATAGTGGCGAAGGCCACGCTTCTGTCCCGCAAAATGACGAGGACAACGGGCCTACCACCGGTGATGGGGAGTGGCGCCCGCTGCCCAGGGGAGACACCAACCGGGATGGCGCTGGTTGCGGACAGGAACAACGTAGTCGATCCAGACGTCGTCGGCATCGGCGCAATCGCTCTGCACGAAGAGCTGCCACACCCGACAACCAGATAGTCAGTAGACGTCGCACCACCCAGTCAAACGCCCGAACTCGAACCCCCCCCCCCCCCCCAGGCAGTCTACCCAGGGGGTATGGGGTCCTTTCAACGGGTGGGACCCTTATCAACAACCGCCAATGGGATTGCCCCCGTTTATCGCGGCCACCCTCAAGCGCCCGAAAGAGAGAGGATACTGGACCGAAGGAGTAATGTTCAACCGAGGCATTAACCTTATCCATACTGACGCGACGAAGGACCCGCCGTTGAAGGCCTGCTTCGCCTGCTGGCAACAGGGCCATAAATCCCAGCAGTGTCCAGCTCCTGAGCCCGGACCGTACTGCCCGAATTGTGGGCGCCGTGGAAACTCAATCTTTTCCTGCCCCAGATGTGCGACTGGATTCTCGGCCTACCGTCGGAGCAGAGCTATGGCTAGTAGACAGGTGGACGAAGCTAGAACTGTCCAGCCCGCAGAAGCTCCGTCGATGGTAAGGATTTCTCCTCCGGCGACAACCTCTACTGGCTCTACATCAGGCAGTGAGATGCTAGCTCGCCTGCAAACAGCCGCCGTTCTGGTCGAGGGTTTTAGCACCGAGGCTCGGGAGCGCATCTTGCTTCGAGTGGCGCAGGACGAGAGCAAAAGTTGCAGTCCTATCAAGAAACCCCGTCCGGAACAGTGAAAGTAACAGCGCGACATGGGTTCCCCATGCAATTCTCTGGTCCTGGGATTTTTATTTATTTATTTAGTATTAATTTATTATTATTTCTATTCCTTGTATTGTTTCCTTTTTTATTTTTTTGATAAACGGCGTCCCACCGAATGGGAAATTCATGTTCAATCTAATAAACGGCGTCCCTCCGAATGGGAAATTTTCCAATTTTGTAAACGGTGTCCCACCGAAATGGGAAATTCGGATTAATTATTTAATTAGCTGCGGCTCTCCCGATGAGCAATTGGTACATTATGTATTTTTCTTAGTAGTACCTTGTGGTACGCATAAGTTTAGTAGTAAGACTTCTTTTGTAGGTGGCAAGGGGAAAGAATTTGTAATGGAAGCGGGGGCAGCGGCCTCAAGTTTTTTTTTGGGTACGATGTCCCATCGTGGTCGGGGGTGGTCTGTGGCATGGGATGCCACAGGAATCTCTGTAACGTGGAATTTGATCTGTGGTAGGAGGGGAACGGAGGAGTTCCGGCGGTGGCCGCAGAGGGCCGGAGTGCAGGGAACCGCCCGTCCCTTCCCCTCTCCTCGCTGGGTGCCGGAAGGGGGGGCCCGAGTAGCTACCGCCATTTTGAGGTATTCTTCGTGGTACCTTCGAGAGTTCGAGACGTGTCGCGCGAGACTGATTTTCTGTGCCCTACGAGGAGTAAAAAAATCTCCGATAATCGAGTTAATTCTCACCGTTCGTGCGAGGACAAAACGCGGTCCTTGTGTTCGCTTTTCGCGGGAGTACTGCTCGGAGTGAGTTCATAGTGGAAGCTTGCACTACTGCTCACGAGACTCCGTCGCAGCCGCCGACGAGACGCCGTTGCATCGCCGCTCACCCGACGCCACACCGCCGCTCACGAGGAGCCGTACATCGCAGCCAGGAACAACGGAGCACATCATCAGCTGGCAAGTCAACAACGGAGAGTTTTGCGGAGCAATCTGAAGGTGCGTGCCGGGACAGCGGTCCCTTACTGCGATCCCCTTGCCACATCTTAATTTTTCTTTGAGAGAATAAATATACGATAGTCCCGACTTACTCGTGTTTTTCTTCCTTGTAGAGTATTCTTTTTTTATCCCAGCCCTCGATTCCTTATTTAGGTCATCGACTGGACGTGAAGGCACTGCCGAGTACCGCACTCGACGGGTCTTAGTTTTTCTTTCTTGGGTGCGGCTTGCCGCAGCGGTTTTGTCGAGCCCGTCGAGCGGTTGGGCCGTGTTTTCACGTCGACGAGGTAGCAGCAGCAAGACGACGGAGCACCGAGTGACGACGGTGAACCTACGCCTGCTGAGCTGACCGGGCCGGAGGCACCCTAGATAAATATTCAGCCTGGAGGGGCATGATTGTTGTTTTTTTTTTTGAGCGGTGATCCTGGGGTATTTTGGGGCATTTTCTTTTTCTTTTTCTTGCGGGCTTATTTAGATTCCTCCCTATTATAAACATTTTATAACTTATTCAATTTTTTTACTAACAAAAAAGTTTTTTTAGTTAAATGAAATATTCCAAATTGAATTAAGTACTTTGATTTTTTTCTACACTTTTAGGAAATTAAAAATTTTGACACTTATAAATTCTTCGGGACTTGATAAAATTATGAGTTTCGAACTTTTTTTGGAAATTTCCAGCATTAAGGATTTTTTAGGAACTTGGAATTTTCATAGGCTTATAATATAATTATTGTTGACTTAGAAATTTTTTGGTCTGTGGGACTTAAAAATTTATCTAGTCTATAAGAAATTTTTTTAGTTCTTCCGGACTTAAAAGATGTTCAGTCTGTGATACTTAGCAGATTTTGAATGTGCAGACTGAGAAATTTTTTGAACCGCAGACACTTAGAATTTTTTCAATCTCTGGAACTTAGATATTTTTCGAACCGTGAACAATTAGAATTTTTTCAGTTTCTGGGACTTAGAAATTTATTTTGTTTTCGGACATGGAAATTTTTTAAACCGCAGTCACTTTTAAAGTGAGTTAAGCCTGTAAAACATAGAAATTTATTTTGTTTTTAGACTTTGAAATTTTTCAAACCGTGTAAAAAAAATTAAGATCTTAAAAAGATCTTTTGAAGACATATCTTAACTATAGGCTATTTTTGAGATGTTTTAAGACAAAAAAATTATGTTTTATTTTTGATATGTATCATATCAAAAATGTCTGAAAAAGTTCTTTTGAAGGTGAAAATTACTTATTTTTTCGTTAATTTTTATATGTATGATACGAAGATGATTTTTAGATCTTTGATCATTTTGAGATAAATTTGAGATAAATTTTTTTACGTAACCTCTTCTCTTAAAGATATTTATAATCGTTTTTAGAAATGATAATAAGGCAAGTGATAATAATTGCAAGATTAACTTTGTGTATTTAAGATTATTTTAAAGATCATTTTGTGATGAACTTTCGTTATTATTTGTGCGCGTTTTTTTAAAGATATATATTAATATATTTTTAAAGATAGCAAGATTCTTTAAAATAAACTTTATACGATCTTAAAAAAATTTTCAACCAGCATTTTAAATATTTCAAGACCTTTTTTTAAAACAAATTAAATTTCATTATTTTTTCAAACTAAAGAGTTTACCGTGAATTACTTTCGTAGATCACTGAGGACTCGGGTACAGTCTGTGCATGATCGCGGCTCACCTTTATTTTTCTTCAATCGAGTTCCTGAAAAAGGAAAAAAAAATTTCCACAAAGTATCATTCAAACATTAAACACCAAATTTAAATTACTGCTTCATATTGAAGACTTATCTGATCGTATATTCTCCGGTAGAAGTTCAAACGGATAACCAACTTTTATTCACTCTCTTGACTTCTTTCGCTACTTTGTATCATTTGTCTGTCAATTCTGTATTTTTACTAGTTGTTGAACACATTTTTATTTTTATTTTATATAATTTACACTAAAAAAATATATCTTGAAAACTTAGCAATATTGGTTAAACTTCGTCATCTCGGTATGCTGAAGTTTAACCAACATTATCACCAACAACGACGTGTGCACAGGTCGTTGTTATGAATACGTTCGATTTGATCGATCGTCTTAGCAGCCAAATTCATATTGTTTATTCTCGTATTTTTTCTAACCATACAAAGACGGTAAAATATCACCAATATTTTTTTGAGTATTCAAGATATATTTTTTTAATTGTAAATTATATAAAATAAAAATAAAAATGTGTTCAACAACTAGAAAAAATACAGAATCGACAGACAAATGATACAAAGTAGAGAAAGAAGTCAAGAGAGCGAATAAAAGTTGGTCAGCCGTTTGAACTTCTACTGGAGAACATCCGATCAGATAAGTCTTAAATATTAAGCAGTAATTTAAATTTGGTGTTTAATGTTTGAATGATACTTTGTGGCAATTTTTTTTTTCTTTTTCAGAAACTCGATTAAAGAAAAATAAAGGTTAGCCGCGAACATGCACATACTGTACCCGAGTCCTCAGTGATCTACGAAAGTAATTCACGGTAAACTCTTTAATTTGAAAAAATAATGAAATTTAATTTGTTTTAAAAAAAGGTCTTGAAATATTTAAAATGCTGGTTGAAAATTTTTTTAAAATCGTACAAAATTTATTTTAAAGAATCTTGCTATCTTTGAAAATATATAAATATATATCTTTAAAAAAACGCGCATAAATAATATCGAAAGTTCATCACAAAATGATCTTTAAAAAAATCTTAAATACACAAAATTAATCTTGCAATTATTATCACTTGCCTGATTATCATTTCTAAAAACTATTATTAATTTCTTTAAGAGAAAAGGTTACGTAATTAAAAATATCTAAAATTTATCTCAAAATGATCAAAGATCTAAAAATCATCTTAGTATCATATGAAAATTAACGAAAAAATCAGTAATTTTTATCTTTAAAAGAACTTTTTCAGACGTTTTGAAATGATACATATAAAAAATAAAACATTTTTTTCGTCTTAAAATGTCTCAAAAACAGCCATAGTTAAGATATGTCTTCAACAGATCTTTTTAAGATCTTAATTTTTTTATGCAGTTTGAAAAATTTCAAAGTCTAAATACAAAATAAATTTCTAAGTCCCACGGACTGAAAAAATTCTAAGTGTCTGCCGTTCAAAAAATTTTTATGTTTCACATACTTAACTCACTTTAAAAGTGTCTACGGTTTGAAAAATTTCTAAGTCCGAAAACAAAATAAATTTCTAAGTTCCAGAGACTGAAAAAATTCTAAGTGTCTGCGGTTCAAAAAATTTCTAAGTCTTTAAGAATAGATAAATTTTTAAGTCCCACAGACCTTAAAATTTTTAAGTTAACAACAATATTATAAGCCTATGAAAATTCCAAATTCCTAAAAAATTCTAAATGCTGGAAATTTTCGAAAAAAGTTCAGGGCTCATAATTTTATCAAGTCCCGAAGAATTCACAAGTGTCAAAATTTTTAATTTCCTGAAAGTATAGAAAAAATCAAAATACTCAATTCAACTTGGGATATTTCATTCAACTGAAAAAACTTTTTTGTTTATAAAAAAGTACATAAGTTATAAAATTTTTACATGTGGAACTTAGTTTTTTTTTTTAATTTGGTCAAGTGGATTTATAGAGTGGATGAATCACGTGAATATCCACGTGGATTTACATGTGAACTTTTTTAGTAGGGTAGTTATTAAAAAAAAATTTTTTAAGTTAATAAAATGAGAAACAGTTTTTCTAATTGCATGAACGCGTGAAAATAATAAAGTATAAAAGTTAAATTTGGAATAATATTTAAAAAAAGTAAGGAATGAATAATAATCAATAAGTAAAATAAGAGGAGACGTTCATGTTTTTTTAAGTATTTAATTAAAATAATTTATAACATTTTACAATTGAGGATGTTTAAATCGCCTTAGCGGCCAAGACTCTCGTAAATCGGCTCAGGCAGGCATAACCGCTTTTTCAATAATGCTGTCATTTTTTTCTTACTTGAAATATTGCTTTGAAACATTACAGAAAATTTTTTCAAAGCCTGATGCAAAACGTCTCCGCTGAATGTTTTTACAAATATAAATTTTTATACTCTTTATTTTAAACCAAAGTTAGGTTGGAAACTGCTAATTTTTGATTTTTAATAGTTTATCATACGGCTGTTAAACGTTTTAAAAATATCCAAGCCATTATATTGGGTTTTTGGGGTTTATTTTAATGAAAAACAAAGATTTATACTTTTTTCCCTGCGGAATTACAGGGCATAATAAAGGTACGCTTCACCAAAAGCATCTATTAGTGAGATTTTTTGATGTAAAAATAATATATACGTTCTTTTAAACATAAAAATCTATTAGAATGCAATTTTTTAAAAATTATAGAGCCATCAAAAAATTTAATTAGGTCTTTTTACATTGTTTACCACTAATTGATTGTAATTATCATGGTTCGACGTAAAAAACCAAGACAAACTTATTTCGCTTGACAAATTTTTTCTTTTGCATATTTTGAAAATTTGAAATCGTTTTCAGATAGCCTGAAGACCGTACTTGAACCCTGCTGATTAACAATTCATACAAATTTCGTTAACTCATGAAATCTAGTCATGTTAAACGTAAAAACGTGGTCGGGCCGCTCAAATGACCAACTTTTTGACTTTTGCCCATACGCCGGACATAACGGTATTTGGATTTGGAGTTTTTCTACAAAGATTAACACATGTTCACAAAGATTCACGAAGATTCACAAAAACTCACGAAGTTTCACAAAAATTCACAAAGATATTTTCTGCAAGGGCAGTGATTGAGTCACTCCTTTAAGTGCTGCTTGTTCACAAAAATCTCTTTTAAACAAGACTGGAAAAGAAAATTATCAGCCTAATCAACCTGTTTCAACAATACCTTAACCTTGAATTTTTGATTAATCTGGTACATCTAATCCAACATCTTGTTTTACAAAACAAGCTCAGCCTAAAAAAGATGAGTCGATGGAGACGGTAAGACTTTGAGCAATGTATTTTTTCAGAGCTTTCAAACACAAGAGGAAAAAAAAAGATTCTGCACCAGAAATACGATTGGAAGATGAACTTTTTGGGAGAACAGTCACTGTTGAGATAGCTCAGTAGGAAGATAAAATTATTAAAAAAAAAAAAACGAAGATCCCAGCTCTACTCTTAAGAGGAGGATATATAGCGACAATCAGCGCCCCCTAGTGTAAGTTTCGTACTTTTCAAATAACTTTTTTTTTACAATACAAAAGTTAATAAAATTTTATACACGTATTTGAAATATGGTTTTGTATAGTGCTTACCCCTTTATATGCCAAAAGTCGACAAAAAAATTTTTTATTTAAAATTCACTCACTGTAGCAGATGACACTAAATGACGCCTAAACGCCCATCACCGACTTAATTTCTTCCGTAAAAAAAAATGGTAGTATTAATCGTAAAAACAAATAGTAAGCACCATGGAGGCTATTTCACAGAATCTATTCATGTCGATAATATTTATTTTAAAGAAAAATTGAAGATTTCACATGAAAAGTACGATCTAAGGTGTAAAGAGGTAAAACAGATTCATGAGAAGTTGTCTTTTACCATGAAACATACCATGTAGATGGTGAACTCACACGCAGCTTCTTTGCAAAATTGATGAGTAATTTTTTTTTCTTTTAAAGTTAAAAAACAAGTTACAACTATTAAAAATAATATTTTGTAAAATACTATTAATTTTTTTCAAAATCCATATTGTAAAAAAAAAGTTATTTGAAAAGTACAAATAACTTATTGAGGTTACGTCGTTAGCTAGTAGAGAGTGGTAGAGTGCAGGCTGCAGTATGGTGTGGCAATTGGCATGCAGTACTGTCAGCTGCAGTTATACATTTAACCTAGACAGGATGAATAGTAAAAGTGAACTTGATAACTAAAAGTTGGTATCTCAATGATAATTAAATTGTAACAATGACATTTCAATGATTATCAAATTACTGTTTCCTTATTAGAACCAACTTTTTGTTTTTATTGATTTTTCTTAAAGATTTTTACTGACTCAGTGCTGGCATATTTTGATGATTTGACTCAAATGAAGCTGCATTTCTCTTGCTGCACACTGCCACCAGGCATTTACATTTCATGATATGATTTAAATGTAGCTGCAGTGTGCAGTGCAGTCTTTGACATCTGCTCCGACTCTTACACTACTTGGTTCAGCCGGATAAATAAAAGTTTAAAACCAATAATACCTAACTACACAAATAAAAGTTGACACATAAATGATTTTTGAGTCACTGTTTACTTATTAGAACCAACTTTTTGTTATTATTGATTTTTCTTAAAGATTTTTACTCACTCAGTGCTGACATATTTTGATGATTTGACTCAAGTGAAGCTGCATTGCTCTTGCTGCACACTGCCAGCATCATATACATTTCATGATATGATTTAAATGTAGCTGCAGTGTGCAGTGCAGTCTTTGACATCTGCTCCGGCTCTTACACTACTTGGTTCAGCCGGATAAATAAAAGTTTTAAACCAATAGTACCTACCTACACAAATAAAAGTTGACACATAAACGATTTTTGAGTCACTGTTTACTTTTTAGCACCAACTTTTTGTTATTATTGATTTTTCTTAAAGATTTTTACTCACTCAGTGCTGACATATTCTAGTGATTTGACTCAAGTGAAGCTGCATTGCTCTTGCTGCACACTGCCAGCATCATGTACATTTCATGATATGATTTAAATGTAGCTGCAGTGTGCAGTGCAGTCTTTGACATCTGCTCCGGCTCTTACACTACTTGGTTCAGCCGGATAAATAAAAGTTTTAAACCAATAGTACCTACCTACACAAATAAAAGTTGACACATAAACGATTTTTGAGTCACTGTTTACTTATTAGCACCAACTTTTTGTTGTTATTGATTTTTCTTAAAGATTTTTACTGACTCAGTTCTGACATATTTTAGTGATTTGACTCAAATAAAGCTGCATTGCTCTTGCTGCACACTGCCAGCAGGCATTTACATTTCATGATATGATTTAAATGTAGCTGCAGTGTGCATTGCAGTCTTTGACATCTGCTATGGCTCTTATACTTCTTGGTTCAGCCGACTAAATAAAAGTTTTGAAAGCAATAATACCTAACTACACAAAAAAAGTTGACACTTAAATGATATTTGAGCCACTGTTTACTTATTAGAACCAACTTTTTGTTTTTATTGATTTTTTTAAAAGATTTTTACTGACTCAGTGCTGGCATATTTTGATGATTTGACTCAAATGAAGCTGCATTGCTCTTGCTGCACACTGCCAGCAGGCATTTACATTTCATGATATGATTTAAATGTAGCTGCAGTGTGCAGTGCAGTCTTTGACATCTGCTCCGGCTCTTACACTACTTGGTTCAGTCGGATAAATAAAAGTTTTAAACCAATAGTACCTAACTACACAAATAAAAGTTGACACTTAAATGATTTTTGAGTCACTGTTTACTTATTAGAACCAACTTTTTGTTATTATTGATTTTTCAAGTGTTAAAAGAAATCAATAAACTGCTTTATAAGCTTATTGCTTTTTCAGAATGAATAAATAATTGACGATGGTATAATTATCAATTTGATGGCAAATAAAAAAAATAATATTCATAACTATGGCAGTCATAAAAAAATGTTGCTTATTCTATTTTTAAATTTGCCGCTGGTTTCGGTTTGTCGCCGCAAGGCGGCGCAGACACGACCACGCGATTGTGTATGGGAGACTATCTAGGTTTATGTTTTCATGGCAAAACTGCAATCAGAGTTACCGGCATACCCAGACGAGCCATATACCCTCCTCTACCAATTAACTATTCTGAAAGAATTTTTTATTTAAAAAAAAATTATAGAGAACTTTAATTTTTGTTAATTATTTCATGCTTATTTTTTAGATAATATAATTTCTCCAAATTAAAAAACATCGATCATTAAAAACAAAATTTATTATAATTTTGTTGTGATGATAAATATTTTTTATCAATTTCTTAGTTTTATAAACATGTGCTCTCTCTTGTCATTTGAGTATTCTCAATGTCTAATTTAGATTATAAATTAAGTAGAAAAATGTTATATGTATCTCCTTTAGTGCATATTAATCTGCTTATCGTGCATGAAAACTATTACTGTCGCAAATGTTAAACATCAATATGTAATCCATTCAAATTTAGTACTTTAATGAACCTTGTCATTAAAGTTGAAATCTCTCTAAAAACACTTTCATTTCACATTTTTAATTTACACGTACAGTTTCTTTATAATTAATAAAAATGCTTTTCATTGTTATATGTAACCATGAAAAGCACGGAGGGAAGAGAATCGATAATGTATCGTGGAAAGAAGTCGAGAAACTCTGGAATTCATTACGTAGTTTTATCGTGCTACCTATACTCTAAAATATACCGTGCGAGTAACGTAAAAACTCTAAGAGCTACGATACCGCCAGCCAATCAAATTGATAGATGGACTCTATCGGTCACTCTATCCTCACTTTTTGACGCCGTGAATCTTGATTAGCTGACTTCGATATATATAAAGATACAGATGGACAAGATTCAAGGCGTTGAAAAGAGGGGGTAGACTCCATTTGATTGGCTGGCGGTACCGTAGCACTTAGAGTTTTCACGTTACTCGCACGTTAAAATTCGGAGTTGAGGTAGCACGATAAATTCTCGAACCTGTTCCCTCCTTGTACGTATTATCAAAGGATGTAATTCTTACTCTGCTCAAAAAATGCATACGTGTAAAGTTTTTGCATGTCAGCGGTGTCAAAAAAACCTTTAAAACCGGTATGATTGAAATGTAAATTAAATTTATAAAAAAAGTATAAACTAAATCGTAACATTGATATTTAATGAGAATCTTTGTGAATATTTAATAAAAAATTCCAAGTTCGTGCAATAATTCACTGTTGCGGATTTACTGCTTCATTAATTTTATTTATTTGCCGGATTAAAAGCTGGTAGGGGAGGGTTGTCAAATAAATGTTGAGACAGACACAATTTAATAAAACAGTGTTAATTTATGTATTAAAATACAGAATTTAACTACAACTGTAAAAATAGTCATAAATTATAAATTTTAATTTATACAAGATTTAATTTAACTTAATTTAAGTGAACCAAAATTTGAGTGACAAAAAAATACTTTAAAGATTGTGACCAGTGAGTGCTTGAGAGTTAATTTTGATGTAAACCAAATTAAGTAATTTGAGAGAATTAATTTAATTGAAACTGGTTATAAATTTCATTAATTAATAAAAAAATGTAATTGTGAAATAAACAATATTTTAGTGAGAAGACAATTGTAATTGAAAATATTTTAGGATCAATTTCCAAGAAAGGAAAATTAAGTCATGAAAGAAAACACCTAGTTAAAACTCGTTATGTACTTGATTATATTAATTCAAAAACGTAAACAAGAGTTAAATAGAATAAAGGTGAGATAAACAACCAACAGAGAATGGCTTTGAAAAGAGAGAGAGAGAGATAGAGAGATGGCCCCGAGAAAGTCACGTAGCAGCAGAGAATGGCCTTGAGAAAAGAAAATGGCCGCGTGAAATTAGCGAGTTTACCAAAAAGAGAAACCCGCACAGTAATGTACTTACTGCACACAATGCAATGAGAGGCTCAAGTAAATTATTGTTACTTGAGCCGAAATACCTGGGGATGTCCTTGGAGGTGGTTTCCGGAGAGTACCCTGAAGAAGAAGTCCTTGCTTTGTCCACCAAAGAGAAGATGAGGTTGCCAGTGAGCGCGCCGGTTGCAAGATTGAAAGATTGCTGCAATATTATTGATTGCAACAATCGAGATGAGCTGGACCACAAGATCACTTCAACACAAAAACTCACAGGAAAAAACCAAGATAAAAAAAGAGAGTTAACCCAAGAGAAGCTTAGATGAAATTTTGAGAGAGAATTCTCCACTGTGTGCTACGAGAAGCGCCAAAACGAGAAGTGAGAGAGGAGCAGCAAGCCCGCGCAAAGCCGACGGCGTCAGCTGCTGCAGCATCGCCAGTCAACCCAAGCTGCGCAAACGGCTGCGCGAGAGTTCCCAGCACCATGTAGTTCTGCGTGGACTAAGAGATGGCGCCACGCAGTCTACAACTATTGATTTTCTAGCTCGACGATGTGAACGGAGTGAAATTATTGTTCGCTCCGCAACATTCACAAAGATTCGCAAAAATTCTCAAAGATATTTTCTGTAAGGGATCACCTACGTCGAAGTTGGAAATTTGCTAATGCTTACGACTTAATACTAAATGATGAAACATATATGTAATTATTAAAATAAAAATATATTCATGTTTGAAAATATTATAGCGTTTACTCACGAGTCGTGAGACTTGTGATGCTGTGCTAGCGGCGCAAGTGGCAGACGACACGGCACTCCCAATACTAAGTTTTGAAAAATACATAATGATAAAAGATTTAGGCGACGATAAACTTATTACCATTAGGCCTCGCAAAATAGGAGATTTCCATTTTTATAAATATATACTCTAAAATCAATCGTATTTTTAAATAATCTCAAATTTTATGCTCCGCCCCAAAAGTCACTAGGCAAAGTTACTAGGCGAATTGATGGCATTTTCGCTTATTGATCATAATTAATTATTTATTAGGTAAATCAATTAGAAAAAAATACTGGCATTTCTCGCAGAATGGGAGAAATCTAATGACTACTTCAAAAGTTCATTTACGGTGTTTTTTAGCTGTTAAAAAAATAAAATTAGACCTACCGCCCGAGGATTTTGCTTATTGAATTACAGTAATAATCCCGAGTAAACATTATAATGCGGCTGCCGAAGCCGCGAATTCGGGCCGAGTTCGGCAGCCGAGCTCGGCCCGAGGTCGGTTGGGGGCGCGGTAGTGATCTCGGTCCGAACTCGGCCGATGGATTACTGTAGGTATTTAAAGGTTATGTTATTATAAAGTATGCACATCATGTTGCTTCTGCTATTTAAAATAAATAAACAATTTTGTTAGTAAGTGTAAATATAATCCATAGAATTAGCTGAAACTTGAGATGTAAATATTTGACAAAAAAAGTTTTAGCTATCTGTAACACAAAATGTTTTCTACAGAAAAGAGAAGATTAAATTTAAAAAAAGTAAATCAAAATAAACGTTTAAAAAAGGAGTCTGATAGCAGTTATTTAGATGAGCAGGAACCTAGAAGTGTTGAAAGTTTTTGTGAATTAAGTCAACCAAGTGAAAATGTGGTAATTGATGAACAAGTTGATCCTACTGAAAATGCTGAAAAAAAATATGAAAAAAGTTTTTTTTCGGTGGCATCTAAGTAAAATTTAATAAACAAATTTAGTATTGCAATGAATTAAAAACTTCATTTTTTTATTCAGTTATAAACAAACTACTAGAAAATTTGGTCTAATAAATGTAGTAGATAATTTTTTATCAAACTTTATCAATGAATTAAATCTTTGTTATCAATTTGTGGAATTAAAAAAAAACTTCTTAGAATAAAAGTGAGTTGTTATTTATAATAAACCAACTGTATAAATAAAAATTTATTATGATTATAGTTGAAGGTGTGAAAAGAAAATTGATAATGTAGTTGCATTTAGAATTAATAAAAAAAAAAAAATGTAAAACAAAAGTCAGATATTTATGACAATAAAAGTTTTATATTGGCTTGTCAAGGAGCAGTTAGGTTTAGCCACCAAAATCTTTCTAACATTGGATCAAATTTAATCATTCGGGTGCTTTATAGAGCAAGAGAATAAATTTAAACTATATAATGAGCAAAAAATATACCATATTTAACTCAAGATAGTATCCATAGGTACTCGATACCACAACTTAAAGTATTTTATAAAGAAAATATGAAAAATGTATGCTATTTCAAAGCGAATAAGCCCACAAAACTATTTTAGGTGAATTTATTGTGTCAATTTTAGCTTTTTTTGCTTAAGGTGGTTTTCTACCAGAGCTAGTCAAGTTCAAGACTAAAAAAAAATTATTTTACCAAATTACTAACAATTGGTTATTAAAATTTATTTTTTAACTTTTTATAGCTTCTGAAATTATTTTCTCCCAAAAAAACATTGACAATCACAACAAAACATTTTTTAAAACTTTTAACCTCACCTTTGAATACCGCAGTTTTGGAGGTTATTTACGTGAAAATCATTTTTGTAAAATTACTGTAAAATTTGTAAAAGGTCAATTTTTTGCAGTTTGAAGAAATGAATTCTTTGATAGTGAAACTATATGTATGTGGTTTTTCTAAAGGATCTCTATTGTAAGAAGATAAATATTAATAATTCAGTACACTTTTTCAGCGTAGCGGCCATACGCGTAATGAAAAAAATTCAATCTTTAACTTGCTGTAACTTTCAAACTATATGGTCAATTTTGATCAGACTTCGTAGAAATGTTTATTAATATCTAATAAACACCTCCAGAAAATTTGAGCTGATTCTCTATTGTCATGCATTTGGTAGAAAACCACCTTAAATTAGTCTGCACCACCCAACATCATGTAACTGAAACTTATCAAATTTTTTGCATTTTTTTATTTTTTCCAAACAGACACTTCAATGCTTTCCACTGATTCTTTTTAGTTAATATATATTCAAGTTACTTGATTTTTGTTTTTCACACAGGACACAGTAAAATTGATGTTTCAAAACATACTTAATTTATATCTAATAGGTTTTAGTTAATAATTATAAATGATTTTATTTTTTGTTTACACTTACCTAAATAATTGAAAACTGTTGGTATAGAAAAAAATAATTATCATTTTGAGCATGTTTCATAAAATATTTTTATCAACTTTATTGTATCTTAAGTGAACAACATAAAACAACTTGGGTAAGTCATAGTTTCAATATAGTGGAAGGTGCAGACTAAGTACGGCTTAAGCAAAAAAGCTAAAACTGACAAAATGAACATAACACGGGTGGTAAAATGATCCTAATAGATTTTCAGTTTTGAAACAGTTTGAATCCTTCATTTTTTATTTATAAAGTACTTTAGATTGTGGTATGAAACCTGTGGATACTATCTGGTGTGAATTGTGCTCCACTGTAGTGTATTTAAAATCAATTCTCTTTCTCTGTAGAGAATCTGGCCCATTCTAAAAATATCAAATGTTTTTAGGAATAAAAAGCTAAATTTTCAGCGTATTTAAAAAAATTTTGATACCAGTGAGCCAATTATAACCTCAAAAAAATATTGCATTTAGTGTAGTAGAACTAACTTTTGTAATATTTTAGGAATAGCTTCTAAATAATTACTTCTCTCAGGGCTCTAGAAGTAATTATTTATATAAAAATTCAGTTTTTGTATAAGAATATCAATGTATAAATGCACATCGATAAAGTTTATCGTCAGCTAGCTGAGCAGCTTTGCACTGTTTTGTTTTCGGCCGAGTTCGGGCCGAAGTCGCGCCGAATCATAATGTTTACTCGGGATAAGGTCTCGCAGAATGTGATTTTTGCGAAGAATATTCTCGCTAAATATGAGAAATCGAGTGGTCCCAAAAAAATTAATTTTCTAAAATATTTAGTTTTTGCGGGCATCAGCTTCACAATTCTTGAGTCGCGTTGGGTAAATGACAATTCTGGAAGTTTTCGACTTGTCGTAAATGTATACAATGTACAAAAGTCTGTCAATAATGTATCAAATGTATAAAATAGATTCTAAATTTATTTTGCCTTGTGGAATACGTTTTATTATACTAACAATAAAGTTCATAACATGTTCATAAAACTACTACCAAACAATTTTTTTGTGATGGAGCAGTAACTGGATGCGAGTGAGCACAAATAATTTTTAAACCCAAAAAAATTTTTTTTATAAAATTTCTTTTTTGTTTAATACGACGTTTCGACAGGCTTTGCTAATCCTCATCAGGTAAAAACTGTGAAATTTGTTTATAAGAATAATGATATTTTAACATGGATACGAACTCAAATTAGCTAGTTATCAATAAATGTATCTAATAAATTACATAGTAAGATTAAATAATACAGCTAGTATAGCATCGTCAAGTGAGTTTCGTAGTCGAAAGACATTTCAATACTGAGTATATAAACAGAGCACAAATTTAATTACAAGTATGTTAAAAGAGGCGTTGCTAGACCAATACGTGAAAGTGCAAATATAAACGAAAACATGAAATACATAGATACATATTGTGAAAGGTATAAAGTATTACAATATACACACATTCAGCACACCGAATGTGTGCGTGTGTATAAATAATACTTTTCACAACTTTTAACAGTAAAGTAGACAATTATTTTAAAAGTTTGTTGAAAAGTGTACAATAAATTTTGTTTAAGAATTGGCTATCAGTATGCTCATTAATTTTAAATACAGTCATATCAATATGTAACATCTCTGACATTCTACGTCGGTATAAATTATTATCTATGTCCAGAATTTTTACATGTTTCCAATCGAAATTGTCATTGTTTTCCAGGATATGTTTTGTTACGACACCGTCTTTCTTAATCATGGAAGCACGTTCTTTAATTGGAACATGTAGTTCTCTCTTTGTTTGACCAACATACGAAACTTCGCAGTTTTTACAAGAAATTTTGTATACTGTACCGACCGTATCTAGTTTCTCACTTGCATCTTTGCCTAGTTCAATAATTGTAGTGAGATGTTTTTTAATTTTTGGTACAGCATAGATATTATATGGTTCGAACAGATATTTGAACTTAGAATAAATTTTCTTATTGTTGAATGAGATACAGATGTAGGAACGTCTATTGTCATTATTAGAGTTTATGTGATCAGTATTATTACTGTTATTGTTATAATGGTCTGTAGCTGGTATAGAATGAATTGATTTTTGGTTAATTGACTTAAGTCTTGTTTTAATGTAGTATTTATAAAAGTTAATAGGGCAGGAGTTGGTTTGTAAAAATTTTTCAATTTTTAAAATATTATCTCTATGGAATTTTTTATCTGATAATAGGATGGCTCTATCTAAAAGAAAAAAAAAAAAAAAGAAAAAAAGAAAAAAAAAAAAAAACTACTAAAAAATGTTGTAAACAATTTATTAAATATGATAAATTCAATAAATGAAGAAGATTAAGCTGATTAAATAACTCATAAATATCATTGAATTTGTAAAAAAAATTTTGTGTAACTTAAATAATAATGTTTTCTCGATACCTTTATACAATAAAATTTATACAAGCAAAACAAAAATTTTAAAATTCTACGCAATTTTCGTATAGCACATTTGGACCGGGCCCTTTTTCATAGGTCCCACTGAATCGTAAATTTTATTTTAATAAACTTTAACATTACGTATGCTATACGAAAATTGCGTATTTTCGGAGATAATAGCGGCTAAAGGGTGAAGGGCCCTGCAGGGCCTTAATAAGGGCAAAAAAAAATTCCAAAAAATACCTATATCGTAAAATTTTCCGTTCTTTACGAATCTGGCGTCAAAAATGGGAAACGTTTACATTACATGTGCTTTACAAAAAATGTTTATTTCAATGTTAAGGGGTGGTACCGTTACTTTTTCCATACCCTGTATACATTCTCGGTCTAATATCTACAATATGGTGATCATAGTCAGTAATCGGAGATCACAGTCAGATAATAAGATAATTGCTTAGCAAATAAGTCAAGCTGCAGTGCAGTCAATAAAATAACAGACAATAAATACAAGACACTTCTTACACACAACGTAAGACATATATACATTAGAAACAATACAAAATAGGACAATGCACGATGTACAGGGAAAAAAAAAGAAAAACCATAAAAGAAGAAGAAGACACGCTGTGATGGGGCCAGGCTAAGTTACACATAACAAATAGTGAGCAGAATACAAGAATCACATTGTCAATACCTGCTCGTTGCCCGGGTCCCAGCCGCCATGGGCGCTGACGACGTGCGCTTTCACTACGACCGTGTAGCCCTGCCGTTGCAGGTTCTCAGCGAGCGGGTGGTACTTAGTGAGATTCGCCACTCTTGCTTCACAGAACCCCTCCATCCGATTCTCAAACGGCATGGTTACATGGGCGATTGTGATCTTCCTCTCGATCTCATTTCAGATCACTAGATCGGGCCGCAGTCTGGCGAACTCCTCGTCGACGCCACTGACGGCTCGGATTACCCTGATTCCCCCAGGGATCTTACTAGCCTTGACAAGCCTGTCCAGGATAGAATCGCGGCGTTTGAAGCGGGCGTCAGAGTGAACACCGCCATGCTGGAGCACATGGGGCAGTGTCTCGAGGTCGCCGCACTTCCTGCATTGCCTGCCCACTCTAGGAGGCTTCCAGCGCATGGTGGCATTTTAACATACCCCCCCCCCCCCAAGCGCGCGCGGCGGGCAAAGTGCCAATCAGCGAAGCGGGTGAAACTGCCATTGCGGAGGAAATGGTTGCTCACGTCATTCCGCATGGTTACCTTGAGCACCTTGCCTTGATCTGGCTTGTCAAGAACTCTCCTCTCATAGTGCCCCACCAGCGAGACCCTCAATCTACGCACAACCTGTCAGCGAGCCATGGGTGAAATGATGATGATGTCATCGTCATCCCTGTTGCCCGGACGACGGCACTCTAATGAGAGTTCGGCACGCTCGGCAGTCCATCTTCATTTCAGACCCAAGGCGGAGGACATCCGTCTGGTCGCGTTTCTAGCTCCCGACCATAGTGAGGAACCACACGACGATATACGAACGAATTGCCCCTCTAGGGAGCCCAACAGGTAGTTTGCCATATCGTGCTCATCGGCGGGGTGGCCCACTCGTTTGAATTCATTTTCTCGCAACGTAGACATGGCTACATTCACCACGCTCGTATCCTTACGGCTCAGGAGCTTAAAGGCTTGGACAATGGTAAGAATATCAGCCATGTCTGTGAGAGGCAAAAGTCCTCCACCCCCATGGAGGAAGGACGACCAGCTCGGCGCTCGCATGCCGGGGGAGATTCATCCATCTCTTAGCAGTCCTTTTCAACTCTCAATCAGCCTCTTCGAGAGGATCCTTCCTCACGTCTGACCCCCACAGACAGAAGTCCATCCGTGGCAGAAAAAAGGTAGCCACGGTGTTCGGGCCGTTCGGCCATGTTCGGTAAAGTTTCACGAAATCGACTCCGAGCATGCACGTACGCACCATCATTGTCCCGCCAAAGAAGAAGCCAAGACGCCACGTCATGTCGACTTCCAGGAGAACGCCTCGGATCGCCGTGCAGATCAGACCCGCCTTATCCTGCCACGTGCGACTTCGAACTTTTTGTAATTTCAGTTTTTATATATCCTCTTAACGCCATAGTTTAGCCTGGCGGCTAGTTCAAAAATCTTGCTTTGCTGCGCAGCTGCAAGCTCTATTTATAGGAAAGCTCGTGAGCAGCTCGAGTCCGTTGAGTCGCTTGTCCCCGTTCATTGACCCGCAAGGTATCCTGCGTGTGGGTGGCACATTACAAAATGCTGTTCTCACGGAGGAAGAACGCCATCCAATAATCTTACCGTCTAATCACCACATCGCTAAGCTGTTGATTAATGATGTGCATCTGCAGACGCTCCATAGCGGTCCGCTCGTGGTGCAGAGTGTGCTTTTTCGTCAGTTTTGGATAGTGCGCGGTCGAAACTTCATCTGCGGGGTAATCAGGCGCTGCGTGCGATGCGCTCGTCACAACGGTGACACCATCCAGAGGCAAATAGGACTGCTTCCCACTCTTTGCACTCAACCCTACACAGGTGTGAACTGCGCAGGCCCTTTCATGGTGAAATCGTCGCCAGGCAGAGGTCGTGCAGCCTTCAAAGGCTACATTTCGAGACGCAGACGCAGAACTGAAGAGGCTTTTTTCTCAAGCCTCAGCATTTAGCCGAGAAGTCGCGGCTTCTCTGGCTTCCGATGGAGTTGGTTACATTCCTTCCAATGTCCCAAACTTCGGCGGTCTTTGGGAGGCTACCGTTAAAGCATTCAAGAACGACATGAAGCGTGTGGTCGGCGATGCTTTGCTGACGTTCGAGGAGCTATCAACATTGGCCGCCCAGATCGAAGCCTGCCTAAACTCACGACCAATTAGCTTGATAGCCTCAAACGACGAAGACGTAGTGGCTTTGATGCCTGGTCATTTCCTGATCGGCGCTGCTCTGGTCTCTCCCCCTGAGCCTTTTGATGAATACAACGATAGTAAGTCAAAACCAACCGTTGGCACCTGATCACTCAGATGCGTAATCATTTTTGGGCAAGATGGAGCCAGAAGTACCTGACCCAGCTGTAGCAAAGAATGAAGTGGCTGCGGCCGCAACGAAACCTCGATCTCGGCGAGGTTGTTCTTATAAAAAACGAGCTCACGCCTCCCACCAAATGGCTGATGGGACATGTGGTTGAGTTTATTAAGATGGTCTCAGCAGGTCGGTGATTGTGCAGTGTGCTAATGGACGCTACGAGCGCCCTGTTAGCAAGCTGGTACCACTACCTGTTGAACCTGAAGATAAGAAACCAACTACTTTGGAAGGAGGATGTCAGGGTGGGCGGCTGGAGCCCTGACGTTCCGAAAGAAGAAGATAAGATTTTGTAAAATGTATTTATAAAATACTATTATTCATGTATTGCTGATAGCTTAGGTTTATTGTGTTTATAACTCAGAAATTGCTTTTGTTATATAATTTGCGTGGCAAGCCTGAGTTTAATTTAAAATTTGCATATTTTTTCAGACAGTTCAAGTCATTCTTAGTATCATTTTTATGGAACGAATTTTGGTATATAGCTTATAAAATCATTAGATTTTGGCGGGCGGTGTTCGGGCCGTTTCGCCATGTTCTGCGAAGTTTCATGAAATCGACTCCGAGCATGCGCGCGCATGCCATCATTGTCCTACCAAAGCCGAAGCCAAGACGCCGCGTCGTTTCGGTTTCCGGCAGAACGCCTCAGATCGCCGTGCAGATCAGACCCGTCTTATCCTGCCACGCGCGACTTCAAACATTTTTGTAATTTCAGTTTTTTATGTACTTTTAACGTCGTAGTTTAGGAAAAGTGCAATAAATGAGGTTCAATATTTACTTAATTAAACTGTGTTGTATTATTGAGCGCATGCGCTTCGCTTCACGCTGCCCATTCCTTCTTTTACCTCAAAACCCAGCTAATAATTTACAGTCCCTTTCTCTTTTTTTTTCGTCTATCGTCAAAGTGTCAATTAAATTAATTTTGGAATCAGCGCCCACACACGGTCTCAAGTTTCTGTCAAGGGGCCTCGCCGTTGGCTTCGCCATGGTCCAGGGCACGCATCACCTCACCCCATATGCTGAATTGCGTTCTCTTGACCGCATCGACACCCCTGCCTTTCAAATGAAGGGTGGCAGATTTCGCAGGGTTGAAGGTGAGGCCAACAGCCGCAGCAGCGTCCTCCGCAGATCCCATGAGAATTCTCATCGCCTCGGACGAGTCCGCAATGAGACCCATGTCATCTGCATAGTCAAGGTCTGTGAAAACCTCTCCGGCAAGTTCGTAACTCCCACTGAAGCCGTAACTGCCCTGATAATAGACTCCAGAGTTAGGTTAAAAACTATCGAGCTCATGGGACATCCTTGTTTCACGCTCGAGTCAATGGAGATGGGCTTGGTGATGCCGTCCACAGTCCTGACGCAGGTGGTCGCTCCATCATATGCTGATGCGATCAACTTCCTGATCAGCTCCGGGTCCCGATGCAGCTTGAGGGCACTGAAGATAGAAGCGTAGAGGACCGAGCCAAATGCATCGGAAAAGTCCAGCCACGCGACCACAACTACCTGCCCTTTGGACTTCGCGTCACGCAGAATCTCTTGCAAGAAAATTATGTTCATGGCATCCCTTATACGAGAGAGAGCCTTTCTGGGACGCGCTTATTCTCTTGTTAGCCATGGCCCAGCAGGTGAAGCGGTCGGTGACAAGTGAGGAGAGGAGTTTAGGGGTCTGCCCCATTGCAATGGGCCGCCAGTTCCCGATTTGGTCCCTCTCGCCTTTCTGAAAAAGCAACACAGTGACGGAGTTTTTCCAGCACTGTGGCACTGCGCCCAATCTAAGTCAAGCATTGAAAAGAGCCGTTAGCACGTGACAGCCTGGGTCAGCTTTCCTCAGATCTACGTACGTAACGCCGTTGGGCCCTGGGGATGAGTTACTCATACCTCGGAGCATTTTTGCGACTTCGTCGGTTCTTTCTTGTGGTTGGAACTGTAGAGAGCCTGGATGCGCTTAGACCCCTCCATCCATGCCATCCTGTCATGACCTGGGATCTCCTCGGAAGCTGGCTGGCCCTGTGTGGCTGGCGTTACATTGCACCCATCGCCACGGTATCCAGATCTCCTTAGCCCCTGTCAACGACAACCATGACTGCGTCGGGTCTACCGCCCCTCCCGACTCGTCATCCTAGATAAAAATACAGCAGCTTGAAGGGCAGCATCCTCCAGCTGAAGGGCATCCCACGCTAGATTTGTCAGTTCAACGAACGCTTCCTGGTTCTCTGATGGACCACGATTACGACCCTTGTTCCAGCTACGTTGGTGAGGGGCATTCTGAGTTCGAATTAGGCGTTCAACTGGGTCCTCCAGAGTTAATGCGGTGCAGGAGTCGGGAGGAGCGGGGCTCCCACCCCACGAGGTATGAGAAAAAAAAAGTCAATGGTCAGACTCCGTTCACCAGGAGTTCTGGTCCAAGAGCAGCAGCCGGTGTAAGAGCCGATTCTCTTCCGGCGCCACCCTCTGCACCAGGAGAGCTAGTAAGGAGGCCTCCCGGAACGTCAACGCTGGATTGTGGCACATTCCTGAAATGGTAAAAAACATCAGTGTCACGGTCACAGATTCCGAGACAGTCAAAAATATTGTGTGACAAAAAGTTGGGAGATACGGCGTTGCTGATGTTGTTGCAGCCATTTCCGCCATGGCCTCGACATCGTGCTCCACTTTGGTGATAATGGTTGGCTACCAGAAGTATTCCTTCTTGTGCCCACGGCCACTGAAATGCTCCAGGTATTGCCGCCTGTGATGGTGATGGTAGCTTGGCGGCGAACTGCGGTGTCGGAGGCTAGTACAAGGTCACTGACATCACCGGGCTCATGTTGGTCACTGGCTGGGCTGGTGGTTGCGGGCGTCGATGACGATGACTTCTGCAGCGGTGATAGTGGTAGTTGCCGCTTTCCGGTGACGCGTGTTCCCATGTCCCAGAGAGGTTGTCTATTCGGAGATAACTTCGAAGCTCTGAGGATCGAGCTTTCTCACTCGACACGCCCACTACTTGTGCTGTTGACAAACACGTCCTACTCGGACGAGCGTTCGAACAAGACCAAATTCATCAGTTAATATATACAGAGTTTAATAAATAAACGAATATCCTTCTTAAACGACTCGTTATCCCTGGGTGGTAATGAATTGTTAATTAAAAATCCCCTAAGCTTTTAAATCCCCAAAACACTGAGGACCGAGTACACTAAATAAACAAATTAGTTAATAAAAAATTAACTAAAATTAATCAAACAGCTAAATCCAACTGTCCAATAACCTTATGTTGTGTCACAGTGGCCGAATTAATTTAAACAATTAGGATCACGTTCGACCTGAATGTGAAAACCCTCGTAGCTTTTCGGTCAGCTATGAACAATGAAAGTATACTAGTCACTGTACTTTCCAATTAGCTTCGATACCTGAAAATAATAATCAAGACATGCTTGAGAAGTATCGCGTTCACGAGTTAAATACCCTCAATTCCCGCGGTCTAACAGACCCGTATATGTCAGCAGTGGGTGGGGTTTCACCTATGGGAAAAGCAAACGAAGGAACACGGTATTTTGAGTCAAAATAAACTTAGTTGATTTTCAATATTTAATAAATAAAAACAACTTAAAACTAATATATGAATTAGCAACCACCGTGTTGCTCACGAGATAATTCTAATAATAAACTTAGCCCTTAGACTGGTTGAAAAAATTACAAAATCCTAACGGTTTTTAACCGGCTTTGATTTAAATACCTGCGCACAGTGACTCTACACTAAAAAAAATGTGCGCGCGAAAAAAAGACAGTTTGCGAGTGAGATGACTTTTCTCACTCGCCACACACACTCGATCCGATCCTTCACACCGCATACAATTAGTTAACAAACCTTTATTTTTGGTGATTGCCACGCAACACACAACAATTCCAAAGCACTGGGCTTGCTTTCTCGCTCAACGCCGCTACCTGGCCTTAGACAATGGCATTGATGCCAGTTGCACAACACAGTTGCTGGAGTTTCCTAGCTGTATCCTGCTAAATCCCAGCAATGACACTGTGCACCGAACACTTCCAATTCACCGTAGCATCTGTCAAATATGAATTTCGGTCACGGGAACAAATTGTCGCACTTGAAAGACATAAATAAACAAATCGGCGAGAGCTCTAAAATCCGTGTCTTACGGTTACAGATGGATCGAATCGAATGACTTCATCGTCTGCCCGACGATTCGCGACTATTGTGTCGACCGCACGTTCGGTACAATCGCGTATAACTTCCTGAATTATCCTTTGAGCACCCTTACACCTCCCCCCCAGATTCGGCGTAACCTGTATTGCCGACTCGACCATTACTCGACGTATTCATAAGGATAACGGAGAAATAAGGGTTAGTGAGAAGGAAAAAAAGTTGAGTTGATGCCATGGTTTAACTAGTTGACCATTCTTCACACCACTCGTTGACCAGCTTGAAATGACAGGAGAATTTCAACCTACAGGATGTGTTTCTTACAAAATTTAGGAAAGCAGGACGGAGTTAGAATTTGAGGATTACCAGACTCACCTGAATCAGGTCTCGCATGCTTTCCGAGTTTACGGCTCACCCATCTCCTATCCGCAAAAGTCTCGATTACCAAAATTAGTCCGGGGGCAGAGGCCGATTTTGTAGGATTTTGAGACCGGCTCACTTTTTCAAGTGATTCCCATGTATTTTGGCCCGCTAAATACGAATATCGAGGTTAGAAGTGTCAAAAGTTGTCAGATAATTTGTTATTAACAAATTTTAACAACAATTAGGAAAAAATCGTGTTTTTGCTAAATAAAAATTTTTTTCAGGTTTTTTGGATCAAAACAAAGAAATAATGTTCTATAAATTTTTTCTCTAGGATACGTAATTTTTGCGTTAAAAATCGCCAAAGTTTAAAAAAATGCGATTCTTACGATTTTTGACTTCCAAATACTATGTGAAAAAAATTATTTTTTCACACGATTATAGGGTTTACTCGTTGTCTGGGATCTACTCAACAATATGCGCAACAAGTTTTATGTCATTGTTGATTTTAAGTACTTTTTTTTTATTGACAAAAAGCATGGGCGCTAAGCGCTACGCAACTCACTCGAGGAGCGCCTGTTAATGTCCAATACTCTTCGCTCAGTTTTCATCAGACTTGAAGTTTTTGAAATCAACATTTATGCATTTTTTACATGTTCGAGAAGAGTATGAGAGATGGAAAGTATCAAAAACTGTGTGAAAATCTATAACTGATAAATTTAAATAATAAAAAAACCACTTAACCTAAAAAAAAAATTTTTCTTCTTCTAATCAAAAGTAATAAAAGTAATAATACGTTGACATGAATTTTTTTCGAACCCGTCAAATTTTCGAATTTAATTAAAGCTCCTTAGTTAGAAATGTGGGCATTCGAATAATACGTAATTTTTTGTTTTGAAATAACTAATGTCATTTACGTTTCTTAAATTTTATATAACATATATTTTATTTAGCGACTCCATTGTTGTCAACTAAAATGCATCAAAACAAATTATTTTAGAAAATTACTTAAAAAAATTCATGTCAACGTATTATTACTTTTATTACTTTTGATTAGAAGAAGAAAAATTTTTTTTTTAGGTTAAGTGATTTTTTTATTATTTAAATTTATCAGTTATAGATTTTCACACAGTTTTTGATACTTTCCATCTCTCATACTCTTCTTGAACATGTAAAAAATGCATAAATGTTGATTTCAAAAACTTCAAGTCTGATGAAAACTGAGCGAAGAGTATTGGACATTAACAGGCGCTCCTCGAGTGAGTTGCGTAGCGCTTAGCGCCCATGCTTTTTGTCAATAAAAAAAAAGTACTTAAAATCAACAATGACATAAAACTTGTTACGCATATTGTTGAATAGATCCCAGACAACGAGTAAACCCTATAATCGTGTGAAAAAATAATTTTTTTCACATAGTATTTGGAAGTCAAAAATCGTAAGAATCGCATTTTTTAAAACTTTGGCGATTTTTAACGCAAAAACTACGCATCCAAGAGAAAAATTTTACAGAACATTTTTTCTTTGTTTTGATCCAAAAAACCTGAAAAAAATTTTTATTTAGCAAAAACACGATTTTTTCCTAATTGTTGTTAAAATTTGTTAATAACAAATTATCTGACAACTTTTGACACTTCTAACCTCGATATTCGTATTTAGCGGGCCAAAATACATGGGAATCACTTGAAAAAGTGAGCCGGTCTCAAAATCCTACAAAATCGGCCTATGCCCCCGGACTAAATCGTTTGCAGCTTTCATTCCAACCATACAAATACCATGCAATAACAATTGCGATTATTGTACAGAAAAACAAAAACGCTTTGGCCTGTAGCTAGCCGCTACTGGGCCGCACGCCATCTGATGTCCGCTGACCTCAGAGTTTCATCCCTCGGTGGTCAAGATCCTCCATTCCGACAATCGTCTTCTTTCTCTGCCACAAAACAAACGTCAGCCAACCATTGAAACTCATATCGATTCAAATGTGAAAACAGTTGCAGCTTTGAGGCAAATATTCCTTTCTACTAGCCAGCATGGCTCATTAAATTATACCTTTAGTTTGACAAGCCTTGCAGTTGGACATACATGACCATCCACTCTCTTGGCAAGCCGGAATCTACTTCAATCTGTAGCTATTGCAAATTTGGCAACAGATCCCGTCAAAAACCGTGACGTTTCGGGATAACAAAACTCTGATAAGTAAACTCCAAAGTTATAGCGCTCAAGTTTGAATGTTTTATCTTAGACATACATTCGGTGCCAATTGTTACAGCGGTCAACCGTAGAAATCCACCACGTTATTGGGAGCCAATTGTTACAGCGATGGCTCACAAAAGTTTTAGAAAAATCACACAATTTCCCTTTCAAACTTTGGGCGCCATTTGTTGACCAATCTCTGCCATCTTACTTTTTTGGGCTGTTGTTGGCTGACCTGTTTTAAAATTCTGTCTTTTTTCTCCGGCATGCTCTATGCCTTTATACTAGCTCTATACTAGCAAGGAGCAAATGCTGTGGCTGATAGCCACGTCTGGGATTAGAAAAAGTGATCATTTCTACCGCATCTCACTGATATACTTTTCATACCTACATAAACCGATAATTTAGTTAATTAAGAAGAGGCAGTGGTGAATTTTTAGTCCATTGATGTAATAATTTTTATAAGATAAAAATTTGGTTTAATGCTAACTTTTTTGAGTGAAATCATACGGTAGGGTCAAAAAATTCGAAACATAATTTTTAGGCCCTTTAGGGCTACTAATTCTTGCCCATTTAAGAATTTTTCGAAACCCATACGCTAAGTTGTTTGAAATCATAAAAAAAGACAGCAAACCAAATTTTAGCTCAAAATATCAAAAATTGCAAAAGAAGTAGCATTGCGAAATACAAAAATGGCTTTTAAACGTAAAAAAAGCTTCAAAATTTATGAAAAAAATATCAGCAAACTACATTTTTTCAAAAAAAAATTTTGCACAAAACCCGATCTCCGTAGCTTAATTAGGCTCGGAGATAAAAATAAAAGTTGATATATATATATATATAGCTTACTATATTATATAGTCACTTTTTTCATTAACTCCCTAACTCCCCATTTCTCCCCACGCTTAATTCTTTACTTTTTAACCGTAAAACATATCAATTTTATAATATTTTTTTTTAGTCAATACCTCCCCACCCCCTCCCGACCCTCCCCTTTTTTGGCAGATTCATTTTCGCCCCCACCCTCTTAATATTCTTCATTATTCCCATTTCATATATTATTCAAACTAAACTATTAAAATTTTTTTAAATTTTTATCTTCTTCTTATTCTTATTCTTTTATTCAACAAATTATTTAACATTTGTTGTAAAGCAAAACAAAAAAAAAAAGATAATCATAACCATTTAATTTAATATTATAAAATTGAATGGAAGAAGAAAATTTTATAATTAACCTGTGAAATTTGTAAACTTATTGTTGAGTAAGTAAACAATTTTTTTAATATACATTAATTTAATTTAATTTGAAAAATAAGAAATTAATGAAAAAATTTACTTTCTTATTAAAAAAAAAAAAAAAAATTACTTATTTTTATATTTTACTTAAAAATTATTCATTTTTAGCTCTGATAATGCTGGCTCCTCGAAAATTTATCAAAATCATTTTAATGAATTGGTTCATACTGGTATTGTTCAATATTTAAAATTTTTTATAAATAATAATTAAAAAATTGTAATAATTTAAGTCTTTTTAGGAGAGAATGTAAATCATTTGTTTTTGCTTATTATTAAGTTTATTCACAACAATTTGTTAATATCTTTAATATATTTTATGTAAAGGACTTACGTCCGTTGATGATGATTGAAAATAAATAAATAGATTTCTGAGGTTATTTCGAAAGTAGTGCCGCAAAGAATCATTAGATGTTACTTTGTTGCCAAATTCCAGAAGTTGCACGTATTATAGTGTCGTGTATCAACCTTTAACACAAATAATAATACTAACAATAATCATAACCAATACCCATCACCCTCCTAAGTTGCGCTAACGACTTTTCAAATATTCTTAATTACTCCCACCGAAAGAGTGAGGAAGGGGGCCCGTCGCGAGCCGAGCTAAAAGCTCGAGCTAATTGGATGCAGCTCCGATCCTTAACTCCTAGGTGGGGATAATCGGCGACCTCCCGGCTCGCGCGAACCTCAAACGCTCTCTCTCGTTCCCGACACCAAGCGACCCGGAGGCCAGCGCAAGCCGAAGGTCGCAGAGGCACACCTGGACGGAAGGAGCCGGAGTTCCACGGGCTTCGACAGGCCACTGTACTCGACAGCCCTGACACGTGGGTCAACCATAGGGATCACCGGGCTAGAAACCCGGACCCCTCTCCGTCTAGCCTAGGTTCGCACCTAGTTACAAGTAAGATTTTTTTTATTGTTAATTTATAACTTCGTCGAAGGACGATAAACTTGATTCGTAAAAATTTCTATTTTATAATTATTAATAATAAAATTTACATTAACTTTAAAAATTACATTTATTTTTCCCCAAATAAATCCCACCCAAGACAAGCGAAAAGGGTGACGAGCAGATTACTGCGTAATCTGCTCATAGCGGGTAAGTTCCCACTTAAATTAAATTAAACTCAAATATAATTAAATAATTATTGTCACGTTTGCACGCGACATAAATGGCATCCCTTGTGGGGAACCATACCTGCCTTTTCGCTTAAGCTCTTTGGTTGGATCTTGTTTTGGGAATTTAAATTTATTAAAATTAAAAATAAATTACTTAATTTAAAATCTGGTTTAATTAGTTCGTGAAAATCAGAGCTGAAATTTTATTTCATCATATTTTTCGTGTTCGAGAATTTCAAGGAGAAAGTTTAGCGACTTATTGCTGACGCGCACATTCTTTGTTTCTTTCATTCTTTCAATCGCCGTTCATTTCTTTCAATTCGCTTTTACGAAGACTCCGAATAAAATTTGTTTCTTTTGTTTGACGTGTAAATTTTATTGTTCGATTCGAAAACTTTTGTTTGAAAATTTGCTACCCACTTTGTTTAGCTCATCGCCCCGAACAGTAAACTTTTCTTTCAACCTCCTCTCGGACTCTTGTCGTTCATTGATAAAACTTTATTAGGCCCTATTCGAAGATGGCAGGTGCAAATTTGACACTAGATGAAATAGAAGCCCTCACGGACGAAACCCTGAAAACCCGGGCTCGACTCGAGCACGGCCGCCGCATGGCTGAGAATATGTCGGTCATGGCCGCGACCCTGAACGAGTCTCGTGCCGCGTTCGCGAACTTGCAAGCTTCCGCCCTGATGCAAAGCGCCCTCGCATCCTTCCCTTTTAATTCAGGTAATTCTCCCCTGCAAGTTTGGCTCCAGGATGTCGAGAATTATGATAATCGGTTAGCAGACCCAGAACTTAAAGGAGTGTTTTTGCAGGGAGTGATTTCACGCCTGACCGGCAAGGCGAAATCAAGCATTGAAGGCAAGACCTTTAATACCCTAGCGGACCTCCGCACACACCTCACAGATAGATTTAGCCAAAAGCGTTCTCTTTCGTACTACCTTAATTTAATATCGGAGTCGTATATGAAACAAGGCGAATCCGTGCTAAACTTCTTTGATCGTCTTTCATCCATAGTTCGCGCCGCCACAAAGTTGAAAAACGAAGGTGCGGCCAACGATCAAATTAAGGAACACAACAAGACCCTGTTTGAAGATTTGGCTAAAGAATACTTCATACGTGGTCTGCCCTCGGCTATTCGTAACCAAATGGCTACACACACCCCGGCAACGTTCAACGATGCCCTGGACGCCGCTGTTAGCGCGGAGGAGTGGGTAAACATTGGGACGACTAACCGTGTGGACATCGAGTACTCGCCCTCACCACGACCACCCCGGTCGCGATCTCCGAGTCCGTACCAACGCCCTCAGACTCCGGATCGAGAAACTTCTTCGAGAAATAACGTACGTTTCTCAGATTTTGACGACCCCCGGAATTACCATCGCACCATCCCTTATTCTTATGACAGAGATGATACCCGAATGCCCAAAACTGTTATGTACACATCGGATGGTAAGCTAGACGCCCACCCGTCTCTTCGCTATGACCAGCCGACTGGCATACTTAAACCCCCCGAAAGGACTAGCAGACCCGGTCGCCCAGGTTCGCCGAACGATCGACCCAGACCCGAAAGCCCTGGGAACCGATATCAAAATTATGATAGACCGAGAGAACCTTCACCCTACCGAAGTCAAAACCCTTATTTCGCTCCGCCCTCGATGCATTACTACCCACCGCCACTACCTTATTACTATCCCCCAATGTCTATGCCACCGTATCAAATGCCCTACGCAAACCCTTATGCTTATGGGTACCCGCACGACTCGCGCGGTCCAAACCCATCACCCAGACATGCATCCCCTGGTCCATCAACATCTGCGAACAACCCGAATATCCCTCGCCCGGTTACACCTACAAAGCCTGCGACTGTAGACTCTCCTGATAATTTAAACTGGGGAGCAGCTCGCCAGAACGGCGCCCAGGCGAGCTACCAACACCCGGAGCGCCGGTCAGTGAAAACATACAAGTCCGGGAAGTACGACGAATCGTCGGAACAAGGGGCGCACCATCAGTCAAATTAAACCACCCCTGGTTCAATAAGGGCAATATCACCTGCTCTGCAGCGCTTTCTAACGAGGTAAATTTGATAAAAACCTCAGTCCTTAAAGACTCCGCATACTATCTTGAAAATCCCCCTCTCACGATACAGAGTGAAGACGGAGATAAAACAGAGTCCACTGGCCGAGTACCCTTAAAATTTTACAAACAAAAACTTTTATTTTACCTTGTTGGTGACGACGCCCCTTTTTCTCAAGACGCCGTCATTAGCAGAAGATCTTTAAAAAAATTCCGAAAAGCAAGTTTATTAAAAACAAAATTAGCTGAAAAGATGCGGAAAGACTTCCCAGATTCCCTTTTTGAAAATCTCTCTTCCGAATCAGACTCCTGCTCCGATTCTGGATCAGAATCCGAAAACTCTACCCAAAAATCTTGTGACACCTCTGAGACTCCCTCCGACTTCAGCCCAAACTCTGAGTATCAATCCCCTCAAATATTAGATCCCAAAAACCCAGGAAATTTGTTTAAAAAGGGGAGGAAACGATCTTACGGTACCCCTAAAATGACTATTACAAACGAGATATTTCGAACCGGAAAAGGTAGAGTCCTTATCGACACGGGCGCAGACGTGAGCGTGATAAAAATTCAATCTCTAAACCCTACGTACCCTATTGACAGGTCACGAGTGTTGCAACTCACCGGGATCGGAACCCAGCCCGTCTACACACTCGGTACCGTCCTCTTTTGGGAAAGCGGGAGAACCCATCGAATGCACGTCCTCCCCGAACAATCCTCGTTAAAGGATGATGCCATTCTGGGATCCCGCTACTTGCATAATGAGAAAGGCCGCATCGATCTGGCTAATAATACTTTGATCACACAAGATAAAGAACATCCACCCGGAAAGGCCTCCACAATCACCCCCGGAACCAATCCACCCGCGAGCAAAATAAAATCCAAAACGATGCTGCCGATTCGGCACCCTAAACCCACCAAAACCTCTTTAGCTCGCGAAGCCCAGAACAAAAGCATGAGCGAAAAATCACCCACTAAGGCTGGTCCTCCAAGGAGAGGCAGACCAAAGGGGTCTAAAAACAAGTCACCGATACCTTTGAACGCTTCAGGTCAAGGCACCCTTCAAGGTGAAACCATAGCCTCCCGTCTAAAACTCAGACGCAACCAACGACTCACAGAGACCAGGGAAAAGGCACGCTACACAGAGCCTGAAACAGAGAGCACGACTTCGGAAGCAGAAAACTCCGAAAGTACCGAGTCAGACGTCTCCGACGTGCCCGTTCCCTTACGTCATAGATCTCTGCTCCCCAGTCTAGTAGACCCTTCGCCCACACCGACAACATCTTCTGCCACCGAATTCGAAAATAACACCCCTGAGCAAGCCGCGCCAACCCTTGACGTGGACGAACTCGATGAGACAATGATACCGTCCGACGAATTCGAAGAGGTCGTCGCCCAATTTGATAAATCGCCCCAGAGAAAGGCTTTCTTCGACACTCCTTCAAAAAGAGTAAAACCCTCGGTTGACGACGACTCTTCGTCATCGGATGAAGAAGACCTCAGTCCACCAGAAACGCAAAGTCGGAAGCCGAAAACTCCATCGCCCTTGAAACCCACAAACTTTACCCCGGAACAAAGGAACGAATTCATCGAAGGGTTCAATTCCCTTTGGTGGGATTCAGGAAAATGGGAAGAACTTCTAGAAACCACCGAACTAGGACCCAATTATTTCGAAGCAGACCACTCCGTCGCTCACAGTGACCCTGGTTATTTAGAAAATGATCTAATCGACCCCCATGATCAGCCTACTCTTAACAAAACCCAATCTCTGCTTGATTTGTCAAAATGGCAGCTGGCCGACGAGTCTGAATTAAGAACACCCTTGCTGCCGTCCACCATGATAACACCAAGAATACCACCTATGAATCCAGATCTGCTTTCTCAATCTAACGCTTTGTCTTTAGACGACACAAAGATCATGTCGAGCGAGGAATCCGATTCATCTGCGAGTTCCACGTCTACTATCCTATCTAAACACGATACCAGAGAACCTCGTAAATCTATCATCACCACCAAAAACGTAATTCCTACGCTGGTAACCGTCCCCCAGAGAACTCATGCGTCTGCCGATCAACTGGAAATTACCGAAACGAGAACAACACTTGATAACCTCGAAAACTCGATTCACCCGCACCACGACTCAAATGGTTCTGTTGATAATTTGAACTCGTTTAATTTAAAACCCCATAGCAATCTTTTCGTAAAACCCGACAGTATTCCACCGATAATACTACCTGACCCCAGTATTTCTGGAATTCACCCTGATCCCAGGAAAACCATGGTGATCAGACCTGTCAGAGAGTCCCTGACCGGTCACAAAGATAATATAATTCATTTCATACCTGCAAATTTAAATCTGAACACACCCAACAATCAATTGCTAAACGAGTTGAAATTAATCTCAAAAATCGACCTCAGTGACGCGAACCCGACGGTGGGTGACGTGCTCGTCTCCACAAACAGGGGGAGAACCATCTTTTCGTTAGTCGTAACCGAAACGGAGAAAACACCGATTAGACAAAGCCCTTTGAGAGAATGTTTTTATAACCTTTATCATCTGCTACTTGAAAGAGAAATAACTTCAGCCAGGATAGCACGAAAAGGCGAGCTCACAGACGCATTGCCCCGCGGTACCCTTTATCGGAAAATTCGAGACCATTTGAAAAATGTTCCCATGACCCTTACAATCTGTCTAGGATCCTGCGTGATACCGCCGCCCGAGTTGCGTGATACCATCTTAAAAGAATGTCACGACAGCTTGTTCGGAGGACACCGCGGAGTTGAAAAGACTTATCGTAGAGTTAGGGAAAATTTTACTTGGCCCGGTTTACGCAAAGACGTAGTCGACTACATACATCGCTGTCGAATATGCCAAGAGTTTAAACTCATCGGTTATCGCACCAAAGAACCTATGGTAATCAGCGATTCTCCTGCAGAACCCTTTTTCAAGGTTGCAATCGATGCCGTTGGACCTATGCCCAGAACAGTTAAGGGTAACGCCTACATCCTAACTATGCAATGTTTATTTTCAAAATTCTGTATCGCAGTCCCTATACCAAATTTAAAAGCCCTCACCGTAGCACAGACCTTAGCGATTCACCTCATAGCCACCCACGGAGTCCCAAAAATTATTCTAACCGATCAAGCAAAAAGCTTCAGAAACAGACTGCTCAAACACCTCGAAAGCATGTTTGACTGCAAGTTAAAAACCATGACATCCTGGCACCCGCAGTCCAATGCCTCGTTAGAACGAAGTCACTCTGTATTGAAAGACTATCTTCGAACTAACGCCCCCAAGTTTCAAGATTGGGATGAACTCGTCCCTTTCGCCATGATGGAATACAATTCATCCGTCCATTCTTCTACGGGATTCACTCCTTACGAAATCGCGATGGGTCGCAACCCCCGCACCCCTTCTGCATGCTTGGATGACTTCGAAAACGACACTTATAACGGCTATATTTACGACCTAGCTTCAAGAATAGCCGAAATTAGGGAAATCGCTCTGGAAAACTTAGAATCTTCAAAAATCCACAATAAAATGTATTATGACAAGTCCGCTAAGCCCCTTAAAATACAACCTGGAGAAAGGGTTTACGTAAATAAATTACCACGGAAGTACAAGCTTGACAAGTTTTACAACGGAGTCTTCGACGTCCTTGAAGTTCGAGATAATAACACAGCTTTATTGCGCAGTCAAAACGGCAAAACCATTTTAGTACACAAAGATCGTTTAAAAAAATTTTATTAAAACACATAATCATCATCTCGACCTATCTTCGACGTTTACTATTTCTACCTATCTATAGCTTTCCTATCATCAACAATTACAGTAACAAGCCGTGCTGAACCTGTTCGAACGCCCGATCCGAGAAAATGCTTTGGTTTGTCTTGTTGTTTTTGAGCTCGACCTTAGCTGACGTTGAGTGCAAAGACGAAAACCCATTATTTGAATTGAAAGATATCCACAACAGCCCGCGGTCACCTGCACCCCTTGATTTTATCCCACTCACAAATTACAGATTTGCTTACTAAAATTAACCACTTGAGCAATATTTATAAACTCCCGAATGCGACTGAAATCACTACTGCATCATATCTGTTCGAAATAGCAAAAACAAGTGTATTCATAACCGATGGAAAACTCCACGTCTCTCTAAAATTACCGCTTTTAAACAATGAAAATTTAGATCTTTACAAAATTCATAGCTTTCCGAACCCCATAGATCTGCCCCTTAATAATTCCGGCTATGTGGCAATTCAACCAAGAACGAAAAATATAATTATTTCGGAAAATTTGAAAATGTATGTCCTCGTGAATAATGAGTTTTTACGATCGTGTCTAGACCACGGAGATTCAAAATTATGTGATGAATCTCTGCCCCTAAGAGACGCAGGTCCAGACGCCCCCTGCGAGTATTCAATGTTCAAAAAGGCAACACCAACCTCAATCAAAACATGCCAGACAATTATAATTCCAAAAACCGACATTATTTTTACCCCATTACTTGCTTCCAACATATGGTTATACACCACCATAAAACCGACCACCCTCGCTATAACCTGCCACGGTCAACCCCGTAAGGAACTCGATATAAACGGCACAGGCTCCCTTTACCTATCCGGGAGTTGTACCGCACACGCCCTCAGTGTCACACTTCATGGCTTGCAAAAGATTTCTTTCCAATCTGAATATAAGTATGAACCCAACTTAACCGCAGAACTGAAAATCGTCAACCCGACTATCCACGAACTAGCAAAACAATACCCTTTAGAAGCAAAGCAAGAATTTACGGAATCACTCCAAAAATTTGACCCCACCCCGCTCAATGAAATAGAAAACAAACTCAAATTAATACATACAAAACGCATAGAACAGAGTGAATCGCATTCAATCCTAGCATTCGGCCTAGGATCGTTGATAATTATTACATTGATAATAAAATACGTTCTTGATAACTTCAATTTTCTAAAAAAGCTTTGGCCCATTCTCTTCTTCGCCTGCAAAAAAGAAAAACGTAATCAGAATCAAATAGAATCCTTTCAATTATTAAATCATAATATATGTGCAAACTGCCACCAGACCAATACTAATCCTGGTAGTCAAACCCAAAAATCCGAGAGTATAGATCCAACGGTGCCAAACGAACTGCCCAAAATCGAAAATCCCACAATGCAAAAATCAAGCACAAGCAACCAACCGTCTGTACCCACCAAAGGTAACGAATCAGCGACCACGCCGCCCCGTGACGGATACAACGTCAACGAACACTGAAAAAATATATATATATATATATATATATAATATATATATATATACACTTTTGATCGAATAAATACAAGCAAAACACTATACATAATTATCCTTCTTTCCTGCCCTTTCGGAATATTTTTTTTCTGGTTCATCCAGCAAGTTCACGCAGCCGCCAACCGTACTGTAGTTCTGCACTGCTGCACGATGGCCCCTGCAAAATGCGCACCCGCCACACACCACCCTAACTGCGTACTGCACGACTTGAACTGCAAATAATTCAAAGATCAGTGAAACTGAACGTCAATTATTTATTACATACCTTTAACTTTAACGAAATTATTGTCTTCCAATCACGTCAGCAAACTCGTTAAACTACTTCAAAACCATCACCGAACAATTAATTCGTCTTAACAACAAATTACTTTTCACAATTTATTATTTATAATCACCTCATGTTAATTTCACCCGATTTCACGTATTTGTTTATTCGAAACTCTGATTACACGAAAATAACTTTAACAAATAATTCTAATTATTTTAACTATTTACTACTTGCTTAATTTTACTTTACCTTATATTACACGTTTTTTTAAAAAAATAAAATAAAAAAAAAAAATTTAAATGAAATCTAAATCTGGGAATAATTTTAATATACGAATTATAGTTTGTTAATCCCTCGTCTAAGTTTGAATTACAATAACTGTCCTTGTAAACTAACCACGTGCCAAGCCAAAGCCTACTGCACTACTAAAGCAACGTCAACTAAAGTATAGCTTAATTACGACATGATAACTAAGCACTGCGTTGCCAGCCGCGACGCACACACCATGAAAGCAGCAGCCACACACACGTACGAGATAGCCGCCCGATACTGTTACACCTTCGTGCGATAATCACAATATTATCGCTACACGAGATTCTTCAACCGCAATGAAATTAAAAGTGAACAGTGAATATATAGAGTTTACAGACTACAGACTTTTATTTTAAATTTATTTTATTACATGACCTAAAATTTTTATGATAATTTAAGAATTATTTTTACTGCGAACGATTTTCACAACATGAAAATACCTATCATTATTATTTAACTTATTCTAATCAAATTTTAAAAATTGACCTTTCAATTAAAAATTATACTTGTTAATAATCATCTTTCTTTTCTTTATGCGTATATTCGAAAATTTCATAACTATGTCTACATTTTTTTTTTCTCCTCGTTAAATAGCTAATAATCAAATAATTGAATAATTAAAATCGATTAATTTTTTTTTATTTTTGCAATAATGTACTTACTCTGTTTTTTTTTCTCTTTACGGCAACCTATTGATTGATAAAAATCTAAAGACTTGGGACCTGTCTATGTGATAATTGTGAACCTTTCTCACTCTTAGCATTTTATAATATCTGATATATTTTTTTTTTTTTTTTTTTATCAAAGCGCGAACGCAACAATTCCAACTCCAACTCCAACCCAAAAAAAAAAAAAAAAAAAAAATCAATTTATTCAGTCTTCAAAATGAAAACCGTCATTACCAGAATTCACCGCTGATGATTATTATATTGTTAACAATAACAACCATGATTTTTCAACAATAATTGATAAATCTAGCCGATCAAATCAAGACCAATTATCGACCTTCTTGGTCATAAACCGATTTATTAATCGGTAGCACCACAAACAGTGCTCTGATTGATCATAGTGCAACACGAGCTGAATGTACCGCCGCTATAAACGCATAGGTCATTCAAACGCGTCATGCACACCCTCTAACACTAGCCGCTTCGCTATTGTTTAAAATCACACTTTCAAAATAAGGTCGATACACCTTTCTATCTTCGATAAAGGACTGCACTTCCTTTATTGCGCAGCCCTGCATTGTTGAGGACAACAATGGACTAAGAGGGGAGGCATGTCGTGTATCAACCTTTAACACAAATAATAATACTAACAATAATCATAACCAATACCCATCACCCTCCTAAGTTGCGCTAACGACTTTTCAAATATTCTTAATTACTCCCGCCGAAAGAGTGAGGAAGGGGGCCCGTCGCGAGCCGAGCTAAAAGCTCGAGCTAATTGGATGCAGCTCCGATCCTTAAGTCCTAGGTGGGGATAATCGGCGACCTCCCGGCTCGCGCGAACCTCAAACGCTCTCTCTCGTTCCCGACACCAAGCGACCCGGAGGCCAGCGCAAGCCGAAGGTCGCAGAGGCACACCTGGACGGAAGGAGCCGGAGTTCCACGGGCTTCGACAGGCCACTGTATTCGACAGCCCTGGTACGTGGGTCAACCATAGGGATCACCGGGCTAGAAACCCGGACCCCTCTCCGTCTAGCCTAGGTTCGCACCTAGTTACAAGTAAGATTTTTTTTTTTGTTAATTTATAACTTCGTCGAAGGACGATAAACTTGATTCGTAAAAATTTCTATTTTATAATTATTAATAATAAAATTTACATTAACTTTAAAAATTACATTTATTTTTCCCCAAATAAATCCCACCCAAGACAAGCGAAAAGGGTGACGAGCAGATTACTGCGTAATCTGCTCATAGCGGGTAAGTTCCCACTTAAATTAAATTAAACTCAAATATAATTAAATAATTATTGTCACGTTTGCACGCGACAATAGGTTCTGTAATATTGATTACTAATCAATATTTTAGGTTCTTCGGGGGTGATTTTAAGTAAGAGTCATCTAATGATCTACATACAGGGTGATCGAAAAAGGTTGGATATAGCAAATAACTCGAAAAATATGCATTTTTTGTATAGCATATGCATCGGGAAAGTTTCTTGAAAAAAAATTTTCTACCAAATGGGCCCAAGAAATTGCGGCCCGGGGCCTTACTTCGGGCCCTATGGACTTCTTCATTGCTCGAGTCAGCTCACGCCCAGATAGGAAATAAATTTTTAATAATAATCCTCAGTACATGATCGACACATTTTTTTAAATTAAGAATACGATTTTATTTAATTATAAACTTTTCTTTTTCAATTCAATTTTATAATATAAAATTAAATGATTATGTTTATCTTTTTTTTTCGTTTTGCTTATCAACAGATGTTAAATAATTTTTAAAATAAAAGAATAAAAAAAAGAATAAGAAGAAGAAAAAATTTAAAAATATTTGAATAGTTTAGTTTGAATAATATATGAAATGTGAATAATGAAGAATATTAAGAGAGTGGGGAGGGTGAGGCGAAAATGGATCAGCCAAAAAAGGGGAAGGGTGGGGATTTGATTTGATTTGATTTTGATAAGTTTATTGACTGTACATTATGTTGTACAAAATACACAAGATTATAATTAAGTAAGTATTTTACAACAGTTCAACATTAAAACTAAAATACATAAAATATATAAAAATGATATAATAAATAAGAATAAAAATAAAAATAAAAATAAGTAGATAATAACAATAATTATAATAATAAAAATAAAAATAAAAATAAGTAGATAATAACAATAATTATAATAATAAAAATAAAAATAAAAGAAGAAAAAAAGAAAAACTAGAGTTCAAGGTATACAATCATAATAGAATAGCAATATAACAAAAAAGGTAATATAAAAAACGTATACTTAATCTTCTCCCTTGGCAGTAAAGATGTGTGATTTGATGAGATGTTTGAAAATGGGAAGGGATGATGATTGACGAATATGAGGTGGCAGATGATTCCAGGAGTAGGTAGCCAGTACATGAAATGAGCTTTCCAGAGACTTCGTGCGGAAGGGGGGGACAACCAACACGTCAAGCGCGTAAGGGTTAGCCAACCTCAAGGGACGTGAGCCGAGCTTCTCAGTAAAATAGTCCGCCAAATAAGACGGAGTACCCGTCTGGAGTATCCTGAAGAGCAAACAGGCAGCAAAATAATCCCTCCGGCCCGATACTCGGAGTCAGCCAAGCTCACGTCTATAAGGTGTAACGTGATCGCTCTTTCTAATCTCAAAAATGTACCTGATCCCACAATTGAGCAGGCGCTCAAGTATGAGATCACGCTCACCCGATATATCACAGAAAACAAGCGAACAATAGTCAATGATGGGAAAGCAGGGTCTGCACAAGGTGCTTACGCAGTTCAAAGCTGGTGCTGCGCCTAAAGTGGTTAAGGCGATACAAAAGAGAGTTCGCTCTGCGACAAACATACCTAACATGAATACCAAGTATATTAAAGTCATTAACATAGGACGGAGTCCCAAAAATCATAGCCTTAGTCTTACCAGCATTCAGTACCAGCTGATTGGTGGCGGCCCAGTCAGCGACGCGTTCAGCACCCTGGCTCAGTCTTTCGAGAGTGGCATGTATGTCCCTAAGTCGGCCTCGCACGTAAATCTGCAGATCGTCCGTATAAACCATATAGAAGACACCAGGGCCAAGACCCTAAGCGATGTCAGCGGTAAATAGGAGGAAGAACAGAGGACCCAACACAGAGCCCTGGGGCACACCATTATTAAGGGGACGAAAAGAAGTAAAACTGCCGTCCTCTACCCTTACCGACTGCGAGCGGCCAGTCAGGTAAGAAGCAATCCACCTCAACACCCCATGAGAAAAACCCATTGAATGCAACTTCCTGAGCAGAGTCACGTGCGAGACCGACTCAAAAGCTTTACTGAAGTCAAAAAGTAATAGGGCAGTCATTTGTCCTCTGTCCATACCAACCCGAATGTCATCCGTGAGTTTCAGTAGTGCTGTCTGTGTGCTATGTCCCGCTCTAAAACCAGCCTGACAATCATCCATCAGACCCTGCGATTCAACATAAGTAGAAATCTGGTCATGGACCAGTCTCTCAAGGATTTTCGACAAAAAACTGAGCAGGGAGATAGGACGAAAATCATTTAGGCAAGCTGGAGAGGGAGTTTTATTAAGTGCGATCACTATTGACTTGTTCCATTGTCCAGGAAATGTCGATGTGGAAAGGGAAGTATTAAAGATTTTGCAAATGAAAGGACTAATGGATGGGAAAGCTAATAGAATAAAGCTCTGTGGAAGAGAGTCAATGCCCACCGTCTGGGAAGTCGACTGGCTAATAGCACGTGCTATGTCATCCACTGTCACATCTACAAATCAGAAGCCACCATAATCTTCCTCTTTTCCCAAGTCATTCAGAAAAAGAGAGAGATCTGGTGCCAACTCATCAAAAGAGACAGAGGCAAAGTGAGCATTGAGATCCTCCACTGAGAAACCACCCAGATTGGAGTCTGCTTTGGAAGAGATACCAAGATTCCTTAGTTTCTTCCAGAGCTGTTGAGGATCAGTGATATCCTTAAGCCTACGCCATAAAAGTCAAGTCTCGCAGACTCAATCCTCTCATGTGCAAAATCTTGCGCCTGTCGGTATAAATACAGTTCAATGTCAAGCCTCGAGCGTCGGTAACGTCTGTAGAGTCTGTTTCTCTCAGTCAATAGGTCACGATGGTATGCAGTAAACCACGGATGGCGATTCCTTCTTTGTTTGAGGGTTTTCAACGGAGCGAATATATCAAGAGCAGCATGAAGATTAGTGTACAAGCAATCAACCCTCTCACTAAGAGAGCTCGTCGAATCCGTTAGTACTGACCAGTCACATTCACGCAAGAAAATATTCAAAGCCACACTATCAACAGATTTAAAATCCCTGTACGTAAAGTCTCTCGCTAAAAGTTGTGGGGTTTGAATATCAAGGGTAACAGTCAATAGATCATGTCCTGCAATGAAAGGTGTCTCTGTCTTCCAGTAGTCAGTCACAGCGTCAAGAGCATCCACAAGGACCAAGTCAAGCCAGATATCCGAATGAGAGGTATGGTGTGTAGGTCCGAATGGAACAGAGAACAGAGAGATCTCCTCAATAAAACCACGCACAAAATTCGCATCAGGTGAGCCCGAAATCTGGTCCACATTAAAGTCACCAAGGATGACCTTAGTGCCGTAATCATGCATGTTATCACGCAAATCAGAAACAAAGTCAGATCCAGCAACAAATGGGGCATGCGGGGGCCTATACACCACACCAACAAACATGGAGTCGGTGCCTCCAAGAGAAACCTCAGCCAGAAGATACTCAGGATGACCCTGCTTACCATCCCACTCAGTGGAAGACGAGCAGAGGTGTTTGACTGAGAGTGATCGATGTACATAAAGCGCTACTCCACCCCTGGGTATTGCGGTCACGCCTAAGGATAGTATAACCCTCCAAAGCAATAAGCGGATCCTCAATCGAGGGACCCAACCAGGATTCCGTAACAGCGATCACGTGAGTCAAGGGCTGTGACAAGAGAAACCACCTAAGCTGTTCCATATGCCCTCTGAGGGAGTTAGCACTAAAGTGATAGACGCGCAACAGCATGCCCCCATTCCGAATGGGTCTCGGAGATCGTAGATATGAGGTGCGTGTAGGAGGCTGAAATGACGTATGAGATGAAACAGGTAAGCAAGGATATATTGGGGTGTTGGATTTATAAATCTGAATTGATACGATAAAAACGATATATTACCACGAGAGAGTAGATGTAAAAGTATACCTATTAGGTTAAAAACCGGTCAAGATCCTGCACGTTCGTGATCAGCGTTGGAGTATCACCCTTCTTCCTTCTTACGTAGATGTTACCATTCCTGACGAAAGTGACAAAGACAGAGTTAGGTTGATTAGCCTTCTCATACACTGTGTGACGAAGTTTAAAAACCTCTCTGGGTAAAAACTCATTCACATTTATCAGGCAAGGCTTGATTGCAGCCGGTTCCAGCCCAGCTGGCAGGTGTTGTGTAAGTGCGGTGGAGTGGAGTTTGCCCATCTGGATTTTGCTCTGGATAATTTGCAGAAGCAGTGCACGAGAGTTAAGTGTTACCAAGATCGAAGGTGGGCGTGGCGGTTTCGACACTGAGGCAGAGGTGGTAGGGGATTCTAACATAGAATCATTTACTGTAGAGACTGATACCCGCAGACTTGAAGCAAGTTGTACAGCTGGTTTACTCACGAGAAGGCGTGCTGAAATAAGTTCACGCGAATCAATGTCAGCATGTATCGTGTTTAGCACAGAGAATGCCAAGGCCTTAGGTGAAGTACCAGGTGGGACAGCTAATCCACCAATTACTTCCTCCGTGGTGTTTGCGTGCCTGGAGTTCGAGACCTGGTTAAGTCGGGTTGATAGCTCGGCATTCTTCTTTTCCAGATTGAGGACTTTGGCAAGGATCTGGGGGCTATCATCAGTTGACGCAGTAGTAGAGTGGTCCAAGCGTTGCTTAATCTCGTCCAGTTCTCTCTTGATCTCCTCTAATTCGGCCTCAGTGGTATCCACTCTTGTCACAAGGCCAGGAATGGCGTCGAGTCCTGCAAGTTTCTGGCCAAAATTGTCAAAGCGCTCGTTGACCGAGGTCTTGAGGCCCTTTAGTTCTTCCATGAGGAGTTGAAACATAGCTTCACTCGAGGTAGAATTTGGTGTGGTAGTAGTGGTAAAGCTAGGTGACGATAGCAATGAAGAGCGAGTTCTAGCGGATGGAGTAGTTTTAGCGATGCAAGTAGGGCAGGCTTTTCCAATCTTGTTTCCAATTGTGACGGATGCTAATTTTGTACAAGCGTTGTGGTAAGATTGAAGACAATTATCACACATATGGAGAGGCGCTTTAGGCTGTGCAGTGCCATTGCACTTTTTGCACGTTTTGGTTAGTGAAGGTGTGCTCTTGTCTCCCATGGTCCAACAAAATGTGAAAATAACGTCGAGCAAAAATCGGCGAGAGAGTAGTACAGAGTAGTTTTCGTCAGCCTTTAATTCAAAATTTGAATTTTTGCGGTTTACAGGCGAGTGGTGTAGGTGTGGTAGGGTGAGTCGAGAGTTGAGGATTTAAAAATTCTCGCGGATTTGCACTGTGTTCACGAATGGTCGCCACTTACATGTAGAAACTACCTACGTACTTTGACCGCTCAGACTCGCGCAAACCTCACTTTGGAAACTGTTTTTAAGTAGCTTCTAAGATGAATTCGAGAATAACACAGTTGACTTTGTTTATAAATAACTATAAGAGGCACTAATCAACAATATAATAACAGGTCAAACTATGTATACTCGATTAAACACTTGTAACTTAGAAACACAATGAAGAGCATCGGTAGCGTCGTGCTGCTGGGGAGGTATTGACTAAAAAAAATATTATAAAATTGATATGTTTTACGGTTAAAAAGTAAAGAATCATAGGTTAAAAAGTAAAGAAGTAAGTTTATTTCAAATTAAAACAAAAAATTTTTAAAACTTTTTTTAATCTATACCTAATCTTTATACCAATGTTTACTTTTTGATAAAAAAAATTTACTTAGGAATTAAAATTTGTGCGCTACGAGAAATTTTTACGGGTAATCAAGGGGCACTTAACTAGGCAGATTTGCGCAATCCTAAGCCAGCTGGTTAGATAAGCGAAATACGTTAGTTTAGTGAGAGCTAATCATTTAAGTCGATTCAGGTTAGTAAGGTAGATGAGGTTGGTTAGGCGGAGGTTATGGGGGAGGAGGGTGAAAGGCTAGATGAGATGAGAAAGAGTTTGTTATTTTACTTAAAAATATTAATGGAGCTTTTTCAAAATTTAAAGTACTTCAACAAAATTTTAAAGTTAGTGACTGAGTTGATGAATAAGGTGAGTAGGATTCGTTGGTAGATTAGATGAGATAAGTTTGGGAGATAAAATACGGTATTTGAAGTAAATCAAATTAGTGAGGTCAGTAATGTGGCTAAGATTAAGGTACTTACCGCAAAAATCGAGTTTCTTAAAAAATCTCTAAAACATCGCACAGAAGTAGATTTTTGTGTCCTCTACCTGCTGATACTTTTTCTATAACCTTAAGCCATACTTAATTTTGAGATATTGAGCTCAGAAGTTTCAATTTTTTACATGGGATTCCTATGCTGAGCGTAAAAATTCGTAAAAATTTGAAGGTTATTCTCGGATAGCAAACTTAATTTTCTTAAAATATTTTTAAAAAACAGGTTCTCTTGTAGGCCAAGATCTGAGAAATCGTGAGGTACAAAGATAAACATAGCAAGTGACATTAACTTCTGAGATAATCAATCGAAGAGAATGAAAAATGCGTGATTTCAGCATGATTTGGAGCAGCGGTGGCCGTGGCAGCGCGTGGCATTAGAGTAGGGGCAACGTCCTTAACTACATTTTAGATTAGCTATATACATAAGTTGTAACTTCCTTAGACTAAGTCAGGTAGTTGAAGATAAAAAAGTATGTATAGTTAGTAGGGTTCTTAATATGAGTGAGGATAGTAAAGCGGCTTAGATATGGTGAGTGATGGTTGTGGACTTGTAGAGATATTAAAATTATAACTTTGGCTCTAATTAGAATTTTTGAATAAAATTACGTATCATTAAAAAGGTCTTGAACTCAGCTTTCTAATTATGTCATTCAAATTTTTATTAAATACTTTTTGTTGTCACGGGAGAGTGCTGAACAAAGCCATTTATCATTTTAAATTCAACTCTATCCCTAAAAACTCATTCATCGGTTTAAACGCAACTTAGCAAGCTGTTACTATATAGGAAATAAGGTCATCTCATGAAGAATCTGTAAAAAAATTTTGAAGAAAATCAAGGTTTGTTTGTACAAGTTTGCGAAATTTAAAAAAAATCGTAATTTTTTTTCTATTTGGCTGATTAATGGAGTAGTTTCCAGGGTGGGCAGTTTATGCTAGAGATATTTTAGAGTAAATTTGAATTGAATTGATATTTTTATCGACTGTACATTATGTTGTACAAAAACAATAATTTTTACAATAGAAATATCAGCAGAAATTAACAAAAATAAATACTTAATAATATAAGAGTGTTATATGTCCCCGTGGACATATAACCGGCTCCTAATTTTGCAGACCCGGGAAGGAGTCGCGGGGAAAACCGGGGGTGAACGGCCCCCCTTGTGTGACGACAGGAACGCGCGAACTACTAATTAAATAAGGTTAAAATTTTATACTAAACTCGTTACCTTGATTCTGGATCCAAAACTCGCAGGTAACTGGTCGATGTGTTCGTAGTCTGCTTAGTCTCTCAGACGTAGGTACAATAGGTTCAATTATTTTATTCAGTCACTGGCAAGTTACTTTTAAAATAGGCTTTATTAGGTCAAAATCAAATACACTGGGTTACAATTATCGGATGCTGAGATCAACGAATTTATGATTATTAAGGAGTAAAATCTAGAATTAAAATCTGATGGGTCCAAATGGGCAAATATAGTATTAGGTAATTAGCTTCACTTTAATAAGGCTCACGATCTTTGCGCTATTTAATTATATTTCATATTGACTCGACGTCCGGCGCTCTTCCTCCCTGCTGCATCTAAATCCTTCCCCCGCAACCTTGATTTTTTCCCATCAAAAGTGCAGAAGCAGCATTCAGCTGCAGCTGAAATCCGAAGTGCTGACCGGACCCCTCATCCACATGCACGCACACTCGCGCGAGAATGCACGATTGCGGATTTTATTTAATTGTCACGTAACAGTATTTAACTAAATTTAACAGTATTTAACTTAAATAAACAGTTTATTTAATTGTCACGTAACAAAGAGTATAAAAAATAAAGTAAAAAATAAAATAATAATAATAATAAAGTTAATAAGATATATGAAAATGGACCGGTAAGTGGCGCTTTCCAACTAGTTCATCATTTTTTGCTCTCTCAAATAAGTTTATTTATTCAGTTAATTTGAGTATTATTTTTGATATTAAAATTAAATTAAGACGGAGCTCTTTCGAGATCTGTTGAGGATCACTCAGGTCCTTGATCCAGTTCCAATAGAAGTTAAACCTCGCTGTCTCAATCTGCTCGTGAGCAAAATCACGGGCCAGTCTGTACAAGTATAGCTCAACATCAAGTTCCGAGCGCCTATTGCGTCTGTAGAGCTGGTCTCTCAGTTAGAAGAGAGCGAATATAAGAGGTAAACCATGGATGCTTATGTCTCCTATGGGAGACAGTCTTAAGAGGGGCAGCCACATCGAGAGCAGCATTTTAATTTTTAAGTAGACAATCCAACTTATCGCTCAGAGAAGACGTAATACTTGAAAAAAAAAGAGTGAGTGAGAGATGAGTTGAGAATTATTTACGGTATTTGAAGTAAATCAAATTAGTAAGGTCAGTAATGTGGCTAAGATTAAAATAGGTCAGGTGGTTAAAGAGGTAAAATTAAGTAAGGTTAGTAGGGTTCTCAAAATAAGTGAGATAGTGAAGCAGGTTAGATAGTTAAGGTTATTAGGTGAGAAACGATTGTGAGCCAGCAAATATAATAAAGTTTGTAATATCGATATGAAATGAATTTATCCAATGTGCCCACCATAAGCGAAAGGAGCTCTAAAAAATATTTGTGCGTATGTAAGATCTAATAAAATGGTTTAAAATACCAGTGGGCTTACTAAAATATTCTTCATGAGCAGCAAAGGTATTATCTAGTTTCACCGGTAATACATTTGGAGATGTACGAGCATGTAGTAAAGATGCTAGAAAACGACATTATTGAGCATGTTCCGAGAAGCGGCTGGTGGTCGTCGGTGGTTATAGTGAAAAAGGAAGACGGCACTAGGAGATTTTGTATAGATTTCCGTAAGGTTAATTCAGTCTCCAGGAAAACCGAAGCCTATCCTCTACCTTATATGGATGATATCCTGAGAAGGTTTAAAACGGCCAAATACATATCGACTCTAGATTTGTCGTCAGCGTACCACCAGGTGCCACTGAAAAAAGAGTCGAGGCTGATAACGGCTTTTATGGTACCAGGCTTAGGCCAGTTCCAATTTAAAAGAATGACGTTTGGACTAGATCAGGCTGGATTGACTTTCCAATGCCTGATAGATATGATAATTCGAGTATTTGGCCTTTACGCCTATGCATACCTCGATGATATCATAATCGTTACGGAAGACTTCGGGACGCATATGCTCAAAAATTTATGTATACACCTTACAAGAAACAATCTAACTATTTTGAAATTGATTTATATCTTCATTTGTCAATTTTAGATCTATTTTAGCCCTGGATAGATTTTGACTGAATATTATTAAAAAATAAATAAAATTCTATACCTCATGAGTTTGCCTAAATAATTAAAAACTTTTCTATACGAGTCTGATTTTATGAATCAAGTTATGATGAGCAGTCTTTTGATTATTTTACCAAACATAGAGCTAACGTATTGTTTTGATTAATTTTTATAGTCATCAATTATAGTTGGAGGGGTTGGCGAGCGGAGCAAGCATGGGGTTACCCCCCCTAGTATATGTATATGTATACAAATAGTTTCAATGGAAGGATGAAAAAATGTTATGAGCAACAGCACACTATACTCTAAAAAAACATAAATCATTCAAAAGGTATTGAAAAAACTAAATTTGATTTGAGAACCCTTAAAAAAGGATTATTCAACTTTTATTTTTATCTCAGAGCCTAATTAAGCTATCGAGATCGGGTTTGGTGCAAAATTATCTTTAAAAAAAATTTAGTTTGCTGATATTTTTTTCATAAATTTTTGATGCTTTTTTACGCTTAAAAGCCATTTTTGTATTTGGCCCTTAAGTATAAATGCTACTACTTTCGCAATTTTTAATATTTTGAGCTAAAATTTGGTTTGCTGTCTTTTTTTATGATTTCAAACAACTTAGCGTATGGGTTTCAAAAAATTCTTAAATAGGCAAAAATTAGTAGCCCTAAAGGGCCTAAAAATTATGTTTCGAATGTTTTGACTCTACCGTATGATTTCACTCAAAAAAGTTAGCATTAAACATTCGTTAGCAGAAAAATTCCGATAGCCAGCATGCAGTGTGCAACTGATGCGTTGCACTGATTTTTTACTGCTCGTTCACGGGTTTTTCAATGCATTGCATGATTTTTTGACTGATGCCATCTTTCAGTGTATTTTTTGTTTCAACATAATTTTTAGAACCCCAAAATCTGGAAAACTTCATCTTTTAATTCGTGTAATTGATGCCTACATTTTGAAAAGATCTTACAACGATGTGAGCCACATCGGTATAGACGTCGTTGACGATGTGAACCACATCGATATCGACGTCGTTGATGCCATGAATCACACCGTTGACGAGATGATCCACATCTATTTCAATATTAATTTCGATGACTATCTTATCTATTAAAATCAATTGTTAAACTAAAAACAAAAACATAATCATAAAATTAAAAAATAAAATAAAATGGCTGAAGAGTAAAAACGAAGAATTAAAAAAAATTATGTTTTTGCAATTGCTTCAAATCTATCATAAATAAAAAAAGGGTCCTCATGAAAAAATATAGTCAGAAAAATTCAAAATGGCGTCTATAGATGGAAGCAATTTGACCTTAAATAGTATATTATTCCCGAGGGAAGCAAGTGTGTCGTGAAGGCCCGCTGTCTTTGCACGCCGAGACGAAGTCGAGGGCTGCAAATACGTGGGCCTCCTCAGCACACTTGAGACCTGAGTGATGTATACAGTTTTCTAACTTCGTTTATTACAGGTTTTAACTTTATTTCCCTTCAATAAATGACAAAATAACGGTTATTATGCTCCCATGCGCAAGCGGCTGATGTGTTGCAACCCGAGCGTAAGCGAGGGCATGCAGTAGGCCAACTACGCATCGGTCGATTGCGCAGGGAGTGCATTTCGTTTTTTCGGCTTGCATCGGAGGGACTCAAATTATAACTTTCGATCCACGAGGTTAGAAATAATTATTTTTTAATTAATGGCTGCTTAATGTTGACTTGGAAAAAAAACGAGTTCTATTAAAGTTTGTTACTGCGTAGGCTGCAGCTTTTTCACCAAAACTAGCGTCTTTCGATTTGACTCGCTCCCAAGCTTTGTTGGCAAGTTCTCTGTCGGCGTTGTTTCTTACTTGAATGTTTTCTCGATTTTGCGAGTAAGCTACGTCGTGCTCTTTACAAGCAGCGTCTAAAGGGTTGATTCCTGGATCTCCTCTGGCAAGACGTTTGGTAAGCTTCGTACCGGGACCACAGTATTGGTACCCTGTGATGTGAACTTCAAAAGGTAATTTGTTGATTAACTTGTTGACCAAACCTCTGCCGGACCAATTTTTATATGTAATCATACCACTCCTAAAGTCAGAGTATGACTGATAAAGGGGGTATAAAAAGTCTTATATTTATATAAAAAGAGCAGTCAAGTTGTTGAACTCAGTCGGTTAACATGGATTTTGTCGAACAATCTTGCAAACTTCCAATAGAAAATTTTGACTTTATTGAAGAGAAAAAACCCAATCGTCATGGTAATTTACTCCCCAGCACTATACGAGCAATTTTCTGCGGACCCTCAAACTGTGGTAAAACAAACAGTCTGTTTACGCTAATAACCCATCCTAATGGTTTGAGATTCGAGAATATCTACATCTATTCAAAGTCTCTATACCAACCCAAGTATCAATTTCTTAAGAACCTCTTGGAACCCTTGGAAGGGTATTCAGTACTTTCCATTTGGGGAGCATGATGAAGTTATCTCGCCGGAAAATGCACTCCCAAACTCTTGGATTATATTCGACGATATTTCCACTGAACGGCAAGACAATGTGAGGGCATTCTTCTGTATGGGGAGGCACAAAAATGTAGATTCTTTCTATCTCTGTCAATCTTATGCTCGCGTTCAAAAACATTTAGTTCGGGACAACGTTAACCTATTGACAATATTTTGGCAAGATAAGACCAACATCAAACATATATACGTGGATCATGTGACTACAGACATGACCTATGATCAATTTAAAAAGCTGCGCTCATCGTGTTGGAGTAAAGGAAACTATGAGTTCCTCGTTATCGACAAGGACAGACCCATAAATAATGGGCGATATCGCAGAGGTTTCGATTGCTTTTCTATAAATACATCTGACAACCCCAGTTTTTAGTACTCAAGGGCTCACCATTGTTTCGTCAACATGGACAACATTGAACGAGAAAAGGAAGTTTTGAGCAAACTTGTAAAAGCTCGCGAAGACATCAGACGTAAATATAAATTGATAAAGTACAACAAGTCTACCGCTGAAAGTGATTTTAATCAAACGTTCGAACCAATCATCGAACCTCTTCAAAAACTAGCGACGAATAATTTAGTATCCTTGATTGAAAAAAAGCCTCAAGTAAAAATCGTGGCTAAAAGAAAACTCGAAATTCAAGGGACTGAACCTCAAGCTAAAAGTGCAAGACTTGACAATTTGGATAATATAGAATCTTTTGCTATCGCTATTGATTCATCGGTAATTAATAGTTATCTTATTGAAGTTAAAAATAATAACAAAACGTTATTAGATCTAATTTATGGTGTTCGATGGGAAAATGAACAATTTAAAATTGGTGACTCGGTTATTGATTTTAAAAATGAGCATATTGAAGTAAATGGTAAAACATATCCAAACACCTCCGGGCTAATGGATCTGCTCGTTTCGAAGCATCCTAATTATACTAAAATCAATAGAAACGAGCTAACATATTATGGTCAAATCTTGGATTCAACAAATGCTCATAGAAAAAATTATTTAAAAAATGGTGAAATTCGGTCATCAAACAGCACTAAATTTAAGACCATTATCCTGCCAATGGAAAAATTATCTAGCTCTACAGGTGGTTCTTTGCCCAAGTTCAAGGTAGTTAAGAAAAACACCCATACTGACTATCGATATTGGGATGATCCAAACGAACTTGTTGATAGATTGAGATTGCTTATAGCTGAGAGATCTGCTGGTAATAACGGTCACAACAATGAAATTTTAGCCGTGATTGAAGAGCTACGGGAAGGAGGCTATATATTCTAAGGAAACAGCAAAAAAAATATCATTATCAAAATGAGTATCAATGTGTTTGGGCATTCGCTTCGTTCCAAGAACGCCAGTTCTCGTGGACCAGCAGGAATTGGGTACAAGCTTACTTCGGATGGACAGTTTGATGTTGAAAATAAGAGATTGTGTAACTTAGCGGATCCAAGTCAACAAAAAGATGCTGTTAATTTGGAAACTTTGCAACAAATGATACGTAATCAGGAACGACAGTTTATTGAAATAACTTCAAAATTACGGAGCGAAGTCGACAACTTACTAGCAATGTTAGAACTCAATAGAGATGAAACCGATCAACAGATATTAAGTATGAAAGCACAGCTCGCCAGTATTCAAGAATCATAATCATGGATCGCAAACGACAAGTAGTTGTGGAAGAGCTCCACAAACAAGCCAGACGAAATTACCCTCGCAGAAAATTTGAAATGCGAGATGTAGACGAGACTTGGCAAGCGGACCTTGTAGAAATGCTACCCTATTCTAATGTTAACAAAGGGAATAATTACATATTGACCGTAATAGATGTATTTTCAAAATTCGCGTGGGCCCTACCGATAAAACAGAAAACTGCTGAAGACACGACTGCTGCAATGAAGACCATACTCCAGAAAGGGCGTGTACCTAAAAATCTACAAACCGATCAAGGAAAAGAGTTTTTCAACGAATTATTCGTGGGTCTGATGAATAAGTACAAGATACATCACTACCACATGTACAGCAACCTCAAGGCGTCAATTGTTGAGCGCTTCAATCGAACATTAAAAAACAAAATGTGGCAAAAATTCAGCTTGCAAGGTAACTACAAGTGGTTGGACATTTTACCTGGACTGGTTGACGCTTACAACAATACCAGACACCGAACAATTGCTATGAAACCCAAGGATGTGATCAACAAAGAACAAGTTATTGATCGATTTAATAAAAAAATAGTTTTCAAAAGACTTTCAAACCAAGATTCAAAACTGGTGATAAAGTTAGAATAAGCAAGGTGAAAAATATGTTTGAGAAGGGCTATACACCTAACTGGACTACCGAAGTCTTTTCCATAGCTAGAGTTGCAAAAACCAATCCAGTAACGTATCACCTGAAAGATTATAAAAATAAACCAATTAAAGGTGGATTTTATGAACAGGAGCTCTCGAAAACCAAATATCCAGATGTGTACCTAATTGAAAAAGTTCTTCAGAGACGTGGCAGTAAGGTCCGTGTCAAGTGGCTGGGCTTTGATGCCACACATAACAGTTGGATAAATAAATCAGATATGTAATTTGTTTTTAAAACTTTTTAATATTGTAAAACTTTTTTAAAAGTTAAGATTATGATAAAAATTTTAAAGTTAATATTTAAAAAAAAAATTAAAAGTTTCTGAAATTTTTTTTGAATATTTAAAAATTAAAATAAAAGTTAGACATGTAAGTTAGATATATAAGTTGTATTATAATAATAAGTAAAGGTCAATAAATAAAAACATATTGGATAAGATTAAATTGGTTTTTTTATTTCATACTTTTACATTTTAAACTACAATATATCATACATTTTTTTTTTTTTTTATATCACAGCTATTTGACACAGTTGAATTGAATGCATTCGTTGACATTTTATGGCAAGTTCTCGCTTGCCAATAGCTTCGCGCATATTGTCGTGTAAGCTTTCATCGGCCAGCAAGGCTTCCGAGACTCGGGCGGGCAAAAACATTTGCATGGCATCATCCAACTCGACGACGAATCTGGTGCCATACTTGGTGTTGACTTTCTTAATCGAGGAAACCCGGTAGTTGAGGTTAACGTCCAGGTCAGACGCCTTCTTCGTGGGCAATCCCCGGGCGATAGAATTAATTTTTTCACAATCCATATTATTGTTGTTGTTGCGGTTTTTTAGACCTCTTTCTGGTTGGTTGTCCAGACGTTGGAGTGACTCGCTTCCTGCGGGGAGCTTTGTTAAGTACTGTCGTGTCCACCCCCTCCACTCGCATAGGTTCCCCCTCCAGCGGCTGAGGTACCCCCTCCATCTCGATCTTGGTAGGAACGTCGCGATGGCCCCATGGAAGAGTGTCTGTGGTGCCACCTAGCAGAAATCTTTTCGTGTCGTTCGGACTCAAGGTGATTTTGGTTTGCTTTACTGTGCGGACTTCGTGAAGTTTGGAGCGAATATTGAGCTGCTCTCGAGACGTCTCGCAGTTTTGAGTCAAGCACTTGAGGTGATCGTCGAAACAAATCGTGTTTTTGACCACGCAGCTCTTCACACCCTTTGACTTTTTTATTGCATCTTCACCCTCGACTCTGACGCTGTAGCACTTACTCCTGAGACCCGCGAACTCCGTCATGACCCTGGCGTTGCACTCGTCCTTCATGACCCCTACTTTCTTCTTATTTTCTTGATTGGGGGTGATTCCAAACTTGTTATCAGGAGGGTAGTCTGATAGATCGAACTCGTGTGAATTTTCTTTCATGATTTGGTAGACGTCAGTATTTTTTATCTCGTATACAAGGCTGTCCGTGTCCGTGTACAAAAGCTTCAAGTCATCACCCAGGTGAGGTTGCATGAAGTCGTAGTGGAATCGATAGACCAGAGTTTTAGACGCTCAAGCCTACGTAGACGGGCTTCGTTATTGAGACCTCGGTGAGGGGTAGCTCAATGGCAACCAGATTACTCTTAAAAATCGATTGGCTCTTGAAATTTGGACGCGCCGTGAGTTCCTCAGCTCCATGAACTCCAGCCCAGTGAGAGATGAGCTTTACCAAGCGCCTCTTGGTCTCGTCCTCCATCGTCTTACCAAAAACGGCATTCACGAGCAATTTGAATAATAGTTTCTCGAATTCATTCTTAGCTAGCCGACGTTTTTGAGTGCAAAAGTCCACGTAGATTTTGAGCCAAGGTTTTTGTTGAAAGCTGATTGCTCGGTGAATTTTTTTCAGCTCCAGACCGTGCTTAAGAGCCTGCTTGAGAGCTCGGTAATGGATCACATATTTCTATTTGTGATATAGGGTGGTCATGAGTTTCTTGTCCTTGGTCCCAGGTGCAGCTCGATGATCCACCTCCAGGATGTCACCATACTCGTTGTCGTCCGGGACGTCGAAGAAGAAGTTTTGACCAATCTCGAGCTGCCAACTAGTTACCCAGCGAAAACTATCGTAGGGGAGCGCCTGCGTCATAGCCCAGCCGTAGAGATTCGTTACATCGAAGTACATTAGGTATTTCAAGTCTTGATTCGGATCATAATTGTCCATGTAAGGATTGTTGGCCTTGGAGTATCGGTTGCTACACTGGCTGATGCCACCACGGATTCCCTTTTGAATAAAGAGCATCATGTCAGGATCGGTGATCAATTCCAATTCAATTTGAGTTTTCTTGAGCAAAGACGCCCAAGAGAGGCCAGGAGCTGTATAGTAATGAGCAGGATCAAGGCCAAAGGAGTCTTCCCCGATACAGCTGTCCCTAAAGCTTTCGAAAATGTCAGCCAACAATAAGACATCTGTCTGGAGGTATATGTCCGAGTAGTCCCCTAATGTTTGGACGTCGAAAGCTTCCCACACGACTTCAGCGTGCTTGTACTCATCCTCGGAGACTGTGCTGTCCGTGAGTGTACTCGTGAAACATTCCCGAGGGGGTAGTTTTGTCTGCTCCAGTGACTCAAGCGATGACACATACTCATATGGGAAGCAGCCTTTTTTCTTCAGTAGTTTGATTTGATCGACGTTGTATTTCTAGCTCAAAATTCGATCGGTGACTTTGTGCTCGGTCAAAGTGTCAGCCAGAGTTTGCAGGGACGATGCCAGAAACCGGTACGAGTCGATAAACCGTAGATTGATCTTGCTACCCTTGATTTTTTTCGTGAATGATATGTATTTTTCCTTTGTCAAGGGCAGAAGCGTGATGGAACCCTCTACAGCATTGGCTAATTCTTCGATGATGAAGTGTGCGTCATAGCCGCTCAAATTGTGCATTATTGTTGGAATAATTCACGAGTCCTTGAAGTTTATATTGCAAGCGGCATGGGCTGGGCCACGGTACCTGGAAATTAAAAGAAAAACGATAGATAATTTATTTAAAATTTAGTAATTTTTTATTTCTTACCTTCCAGTAAAATGATCGTGATCCCGGACTTTAATGGAATCTTGAGTGAATGGTTTGAGGCAGACGTGACAATTTTTTGCTGACTGATAGGCTGCCATCTCTTCATGAGTCAAGGGGATCATTGGTTCCGGGTTCTCATAGTACTTCTCGAGCTCTCGGGCATGTTTTAGCAGGTTCCGGACGAACCAGGCAGCAGGCTTGTCATCTTCATCGGACTTTTGCCTGTAGAGCTTGAAGGATGAAGGATTGTCATCAAAGATCGATTGCAGATAGTAAGCAATGCTAAAGGGAACATGTTCGTGACAAATTTTGTCATCTTCCTTCACCGGCTTGAGCATGCACTCTATATTAGCGTAAATTGTGAATGGAACACGTTCACGGTTCTTGTAGTTCTGGAAACTCAAGGTATTGTTGTGTCTACCCGGTAGTGTGATCTTGCTATGGTTCATCTTCTCACAACCCTTACTATGTTCAGATAATTTATCCAAAGATTCAAAGTAGTGAAGGCACCTGTCACAGATATGCTTTTTCTTGTAGTTTTTACTCAAATCAGCACCAACGAGAGCAGAGAGTTTTTTAATCCACTCGTAGTGGTAGTTTTTTGGCTCTTCTTGAACGTACTCGTCTTCTTCGTAGTAACGGTCCTCCACAAACAAAAGGTTGATGTGTTTTTCCTGCTTGGAGGAAGTAAGGTAGCATGGGAAGACTTTGAATTTACCATTTCGCTTATCAAGCATGAAAAGGTTTATTGATAACTAAGGATTCAGTTTTTCAAACTTTTTGATGTCAACAGGCTTGACGGGAAATTAAATGTGGCCAAATTTGATGACGTCCTTGAAGTTCTCATACTTTGACACCCTTTGACCATCACGTTCTGCTGGATACAGCGCTGAAAGAACAGTCCATCGAAAGCATTCGTTGTCATTTAAGTTTTTCACATTGATACATGCCCCTCTGTTCTCTATTGAAGGAGGAAGAGTGATGTAGGAACTCCCTCTCATGGGGTTGAGTTTGTTGATGTTCAGCGTCAGGTTAACTATTGAATGCAGAGTCCAGCCAGAGTCCCTCTCCTGGAATTCTTCAATGTCATTGAGTACTGGTTGTTGAATGTTATCTTTGAACCATTTTGCCAAGGGTGTAGTCAAGTAAATCTCATGAGCCTCGGTATTGAAGTACTTCATCTCTTTGACGTCTTTGCTATTCAGAAATTCAGTATCCAAGACGCCGTACACCTTCAAGGAGTTATGCTCTTGCAGGCCAATGTTCACTTGATTCTCGAACTCGTGTTCGGCATCGTCGAGGAATGCATCAAGGTCAATGTGTCGAAGATTTGAGATGGCACCAGTTCTGATCCTTCGATCAAACGCTGACTGAATCTCGTTCCAGGCAACAGCAGGTTGATTTTGTAACCCAGCTCCAGTCTTCAGACAACATCTCATTCGATGCTGGATTGAGTGTAGAAGCCCGATAGTGTTCTGAAAGCTGGCACGTTCAGGAACTGTGAAGCCGTCAAGTCGTAGCAATCCTTGCAAACCCTCAACTTGATGAGGCAGCAGTTCATTGATGAAGTGGAGTTTTGTATCATCATCATAAGCATCCCCTTGGAAAAGCTCCAAGGCTCTTTGGAAGTTGGCTACAACATCCTTACAGTTCAATGGTGACAGAGGCTGCTCCATGGTACAAGAGAGATGTGTCAGCGTTGATCCTTTCGCTTCAACTGCCGACCAGAGAATGAAGAGCAGCGCTGAGAGTGCAGCTATTTATTCCAATTTCCAGGAGAGGGGGTGAGTTCAGTGTAGGTAGCGTGAGTAGGTATGGAGTGGAAGCAGAGGTGTGCAAGAGATGATCCTTCCTCTTTGACTTTAGACCAGAGAATGAAGCGCTGCGCTGAGAGTGCAGCTATTTATATAAATTTCCAGGAGTGGGGGTTCAGTTTAGATGGCGTGAGCAGGTATGAGTAGGAGTAGAGGTGTGTCAGCATTGATCCGTACTCTTCAACTGCCGACCAGAGAATGAAGAGCAGCGCTGAGAGTGCAGCTATTTATTTATTTACAATTAGTAGGGTGGGGGGTGAGTCCAGTGTAGGTAGCATGAGCAGGTATGGAGTGGGAGCAGAAGTGTACAAGAGTTGATCCGTACTCTCCGACAACCAACCAGAGAATGAAGCGCTGCGCTGAGAGTGCAGCTATTTATATAAATTTGTGTGAAGTGGCGTTAGAGTACTTGGTGTCAAGAGTTGATCATTTTTTTCTCCGACTTCGATAAAAATTCAGCGCTGAGTTTTTTCATTTTATTAAATTTTGTCTTTGTAAATTACGCATGCGTAGATAGTAGTGGGGGTTGCTTTAAGGGTATAAATACAGCGCATTCTCAGCCAGAAAATCATTTCTATTCACAATGGAGTTCATAGTAGACGTACAAGGATTCAAAAGGCCTTTGAATGCTTTTACTTTCAAAGAGATCGCCATCATTGCTCTAGAAGAAGAAGAGTCTGTACCGATTGTCTACCTTTTTGAGCCACCATACAGCTGGAACAGCTTACCAGGCAAATACCGAAGCGAAAACTCCTGGGTTACCCGAAATTACCATGGCATACCCTGGGAGGCTGGTGAGATACCCTACGCTGACGTCTAGGAAGTTGTGCGGTCCGTACTCAAGGGCGCCACCAGAGTGTGGGTCAAAGGACATGAGAAGATGGAATGGGTAGGCAGGTTGGTGCCAAACGTCCGAGATTTGGAAGTACTTGGCTGTCCATCGTTATCGAAGCAGGGAACCAAGAAAAACTCCTGCACTCATCACCCACTATGCTTCAAACCTGTGTGGGCTGCTTACAACGTTAAGATTCCCCGCGATTGGGTTTTGAACCGAAGCAATTCCGTTGACACAGTTGATCAGTATTGTTTAAAATGAATTCAAATTAAAATTTCATATGTAAAATATTAAAAAAATTTTGAAATAAATTAAATTTATATTTAATTGTTGCTTTTTATTTACTATTTACCTTTATTAATTATTACCTTAGTTTTCGAGGGTTGTGTACTCCAGAATCAAATAACTGATTTTTTAAATTTATATTTGTTTTAAATTTTCTTGATTTTTTCTTAGACATTCTGGGATCCATAGACAAAATTATTTTTTTTTGATTGGGAGATTTTGTTCAAAAAGTACTTTGCTAAGTTTTAAATATAAATATTCTTATGACAATTTATTTATGATTTTTTTTTTGGTGATTCTGGAGTGTGATACCACTTGTTGATTTACTATATATATCTTCCTATATTATATAGTTATATCCAGGAGGAGCTCCTTTTTTTTTTGGCTCCTCCGGGAGGAGCTCTGAAAATTGCGGCTCCACCGGGAGGAGCCCCTTAAAACATGTTAAATATAAGGTTTTTTGAAGGTTTTGAGGTGCTCCTCCGGGAGGAGCTCTTAATTTTAAAAGCTCCTCCCGGAGGAGCCAATTTTAATAGCTTCTCCCGGAGGAGCACCTTAAAACGTCAAAAACCCTTATATTTAAAATGTTTTAAGGGGCTCCTCCGGGAAGAGCCAAAAAAAAAGAGCTCCTCCCGGAGGAGCACGTCAAAACCTTCAGAAAACCTAATATTCAACATATTTTAAGGGGCTCCTCCCGGAGGAGCCGTTATTTTCAGAGCTCCTCCCGGAGGAGCCCCTTAAAACATCAAAAAACCTTATATTTATTATGTTTGAAGTGGGCTCCTCCCGGTGGAGCCGTAGTTTAAAGAGCTCCTCACGGAGGAGCACCTCAAAACCTTCAAAAAACATTATATTTAACATGTTTTAAGGGGCTCCTCCCGGAGGAGCCGTAATTTCCAGAGCTCCTCTCGGAGGAGCACCTGAAAACGTCATAAACCTTATAATTAACATGTTTTAAGGAGCTCCTCCCGGAGGAGTTGATTTTAAATTATAGGAGCTTCTCCTGTACGAGCACCTAAACTGTCAAAAAACTCCATATTTAACCTCTTTGAAGGGCGCTTTTCCTAGAGTCGTAATTTTAAAAGCCCTTTTTAAAGGAGTATTCCAAAACGGTTAAAAAATATCATATTTTACATGTTTCAAGTACTTGAAGTGTTTTAACTTACTATTTAATTTTTATAACTATTTTTTTCGACTCACCATAATAAGATTTTCTTTTTTCAATTTAAATCATATTCAACAATTTTACCTAAACATGTTTGAACTTTTATTCAATACACAAACTCAACTCAAAAAACATGTTAAATATTAACTGTCAAAAAACTCCATATCTTATAACTATTTTTATGGGGGTTGGCGAGCGAAGCGAGCAGGGGGGTACCCCCTAGTATCCGGGAGGAGCCCACTTCAAACATAATAAATATAAGGTTTTTTGACGTTTTAAGGGGCTCCTCCGGGAGGAACTCTGAAAATAACGGCTCCTCCGGGAGGAGCCCCTTAAAATATGTTGAATATTAGGTTTTCTGAAGGTTTTGACGTGCTCCTCCGGGAGGAGCTCTTTTTTTTTGGCTCTTCCCGGAGGAGCCCCTTAAAACATTTTAAATATAAGGGTTTTTGACGTTTTAAGGTGCTCCTCCGGGAGAAGCTATTAAAATTGGCTCCTCCGGGAGGAGCTTTTAAAATTAAGAGCTCCTCCCGGAGGAGCACCTCAAAACCTTCAAAAAACCTTATATTTAACATGTTTTAAGGGGCTCCTCCCGGTGGAGCCGCAATTTTCAGAGTTCCTCCCGGAGGAGCCAAAAAAAAAAGGAGCTCCTCCTGGATATAACTATATAATATAGGAAGATATATATAGTAAATCAACAAGTGGTATCACACTCCAGAATCACCAAAAAAAAAATCATAAATAAATTGTCATAAGAATATTTATATTTAAAACTTAGCAAAGTACTTTTTGAACAAAATCTCCCAATCAAAAAAAAATAATTTTGTCTATGGATCCCAGAATGTCTAAGAAAAAATCAAGAAAATTTAAAACAAATATAAATTTAAAAAATCAGTTATTTGATTCTGGAGTACACAACCCTCGAAAACTAAGGTAATAATTAATAAAGGTAAATAGTAAATAAAAAGCAACAATTAAATATAAATTTAATTTATTTCAAAATTTTTTCAATATTTTACATATGAAATTTTAATTTGAATTCATTTTAAACAATACTGATCAACTGTGTCAACGGAATTGCTTCGGTTCAAAACCCAATCGCGGGGAATCTTAACGTTGTAAGCAGCCCACACAGGTTTGAAGCATAGTGGGTGATGAGTGCAGGAGTTTTTCTTGGTTCCCTGCTTCGATAACGATGGACAGCCAAGTACTTCCAAATCTCGGACGTTTGGCACCAACCTGCCTACCCATTCCATCTTCTCATGTCCTTTGACCCACACTCTGGTGGCGCCCTTGAGTACGGACCGCACAACTTCCTAGACGTCAGCGTAGGGTATCTCACCAGCCTCCCAGGGTATGCCATGGTAATTTCGGGTAACCCAGGAGTTTTCGCTTCGGTATTTGCCTGGTAAGCTGTTCCAGCTGTATGGTGGCTCAAAAAGGTAGACAATCGGTACAGACTCTTCTTCTTCTAGAGCAATGATGGCGATCTCTTTGAAAGTAAAAGCATTCAAAGGCCTTTTGAATCCTTGTACGTCTACTATGAACTCCATTGTGAATAGAAATGATTTTCTGGCTGAGAATGCGCTGTATTTATACCCTTAAAGCAACCCCCACTACTATCTACGCATGCGTAATTTACAAAGACAAAATTTAATAAAATGAAAAAACTCAGCGCTGAATTTTTATCGAAGTCGGAGAAAAAAATGATCAACTCTTGACACCAAGTACTCTAACGCCACTTCACACAAATTTATATAAATAGCTGCACTCTCAGCGCAGCGCTTCATTCTCTGGTTGGTTGTCGGAGAGTATGGATCAACTCTTGTACACTTCTGCTCCCACTCCATACCTGCTCATGCTACCTACACTGGACTCACCCCCCACCCTACTAATTGTAAATAAATAAATAGCTGCACTCTCAGCACTGCTCTTCATTCTCTGGTCGGCAGTTGAAGAGTACGGATCAATGCTGACACACCTCTACTCCTACTCATACCTGCTCACGCCATCTACACTGAACCCCCACTCCTGGAAATTTATATAAATAGCTGCACTCTCAGCGCAGCGCTTCATTCTCTGGTCTGAAGTCAAAGAGGAAGGATCATCTCTTGCACACCTCTGCTTCCACTCCATACCTACTCACGCTACCTACACTGAACTCACCCCCTCTCCTGGAAATTGGAATAAATAGCTGCACTCTCAGCGCTGCTCTTCATTCTCTGGTCGGCAGTTGAAGCGATAGGATCAACGCTGACACATCTCTCTTGTACCATGGAGCAGCCTCTGTCACCATTGAACTGTAAGGATGTTGTAGCCAACTTCCAAAGAGCCTTGGAGCTTTTCCAAGGGGATGCTTATGATGATGATACAAAACTCCACTTCATCAATGAACTGCTGCCTAATCAAGTTGAGGGTTTGCAAGGATTGCTACGACTTGACGGCTTCACAGTTCCTGAACGTGCCAGCTTTCAGAACACTATCGGGCTTCTACACTCAATCCAGCATCGAATGAGATGTTGTCTGAAGACTGGAGCTGGGTTACAAAATCAACCTGCTGTTGCCTGGAACGAGATTCAGTCAGCGTTTGATCGAAGGATCAGAACTGGTGCCATCTCAAATCTTCGACACATTGACCTTGATGCATTCCTCGACGATGCCGAACACGAGTTCGAGAATCAAGTGAACATTGGCCTGCAAGAGCATAACTCCTTGAAGGTGTACGGCGTCTTGGCTACTGAATTTCTGAATAGCAAAGACGTCAAAGAGATGAAGTACTTCAATACCGAGGCTCATGAGATTTACTTGACTACACCCTTGGCAAAATGGTTCAAAGATAACATTCAACAACCAATACTCAATGACATTGAAGAATTCCAGGAGAGGGACTCTGGCTGGACTCTGCATTCAATAGTTAACCTGACGCTGAACATCAACAAACTCAACCCCATGAGAGGGAGTTCCTACATCACTCTTCCTCCTTCAATAGAGAACAGAGGGGCATGTATCAATGTGAAAAACTTAAATGACAACGAATGCTTTCGATGGACTGTTCTTTCAGCGCTGTATCCAGCAGAACGTGATGGTCAAAGGGTGTCAAAGTATGAGAACTTCAAGGACGTCATCAAATTTGGCCACATTTAATTTCCCGTCAAGCCTGTTGACATCAAAAAGTTTGAAAAACTGAATCCTTAGTTATCAATAAACCTTTTCATGCTTGATAAGCGAAATGGTAAATTCAAAGTCTTCCCATGCTACCTTACTTCCTCCAAGCAGGAAAAACACATCAACCTTTTGTTTGTGGAGGACCGTTACTACGAAGAAGACGAGTACGTTCAAGAAGAGCCAAAAAACTACCACTACGAGTGGATTAAAAAACTCTCTGCTCTCGTTGGTGCTGATTTGAGTAAAAACTACAAGAAAAAGCATATCTGTGACAGGTGCCTTCACTACTTTGAATCTTTGGATAAATTATCTGAACATAGTAAGGGTTGTGAGAAGATGAACCATAGCAAGATCACACTACCGGGTAGACACAACAATACCTTGAGTTTCCAGAACTACAAGAACCGTGAACGTGTTCCATTCACAATTTACGCTAATATAGAGTGCATGCTCAAGCCGGTGAAGGAAGATGACAAAATTTGTCACGAACATGTTCCCTTTAGCATTGCTTACTATCTGCAATCGATCTTTGATGACAATCCTTCATCGTTCAAGCTCTACAGGCAAAAGTCCGATGAAGATGACAAGCCTGCTGCCTGGTTCGTCCGGAACCTGCTAAAACATGCCCGAGAGCTCGAGAAGTACTATGAGAACCCGGAACCAATGATCCCCTTGACTCATGAAGAGATGGCAGCCTATCAGTCAGCAAAAAATTGTCACGTCTGCCTCAAACCATTCACTCAAGATTCCATTAAAGTCCGGGATCACGATCATTTTACTGGAAGGTAAGAAATAAAAAATTACTAAATTTTAAATAAATTATCCATCGTTTTTCTTTTAATTTCCAGGTACCGTGGCCCAGCCCATGCCGCTTGCAATATAAACTTCAAGGACTCGTGAATTATTCCAACAATAATGCACAATTTGAGCGGCTACGACGCACACTTCATCATCGAAGAATTAGCCAATGCTGTAGAGGGTTCCATCACGCTTCTGCCCTTGACAAAGGAAAAATACATATCATTCACGAAAAAAATCAAGGGTAGCAAGATCAATCTACGGTTTATCGACTCGTACCGGTTTCTGGCATCGTCCCTGCAAACTCTGGCTGACACTTTGACCGAGCACAAAGTCACCGATCGAATTTTGAGCTAGAAATACAACGTCGATCAAATCAAACTACTGAAGAAAAAAGGCTGCTTCCCATATGAGTATGTGTCATCGCTTGAGTCACTGGAGCAGACAAAACTACCCCCTCGGGAATGTTTCACGAGTACACTCACGGACAGCACAGTCTCCGAGGATGAGTACAAGCACGCTGAAGTCGTGTGGGAAGCTTTCGACGTCCAAACATTAGGGGACTACTCGGACATATACCTCCAGACAGATGTCTTATTGTTGGCTGACATTTTCGAAAGCTTTAGGGACAGCTGTATCGGGGAAGACTCCTTTGGCCTTGATCCTGCTCATTACTATACAGCTCCTGGCCTCTCTTGGGCGTCTTTGCTCAAGAAAACTCAAATTGAATTGGAATTGATCACCGATCCTGACATGATGCTCTTTATTCAAAAGGGAATCCGTGGTGGCATCAGCCAGTGTAGCAACCGATACTCCAAGGCCAACAATCCTTACATGGACAATTATGATCCGAATCAAGACTTGAAATACCTAATGTACTTCGATGTAACGAATCTCTACGGCTGGGCTATGACGCAGGCGCTCCCCTACGATAGTTTTCGCTGGGTAACTAGTTGGCAGCTCGAGATTGGTCAAAACTTCTTCTTCGACGTCCCGGACGACAACGAGTATGGTGACATCCTGGAGGTGGATCATCGAGCTGCACCTGGGACCAAGGACAAGAAACTCATGACCACCCTATATCACAAATAGAAATATGTGATCCATTACCGAGCTCTCAAGCAGGCTCTTAAGCACGGTCTGGAGCTGAAAAAAATTCACCGAGCAATCAGCTTTCAACAAAAACCTTGGCTCAAAATCTACGTGGACTTTTGCACTCAAAAACGTCGGCTAGCTAAGAATGAATTCGAGAAACTATTATTCAAATTGCTCGTGAATGCCGTTTTTGGTAAGACGATGGAGGACGAGACCAAGAGGCGCTTGGTAAAGCTCATCTCTCACTGGGCTGGAGTTCATGGAGCTGAGGAACTCACGGCGCGTCCAAATTTCAAGAGCCAATCGATTTTTAAGAGTAATCTGGTTGCCATTGAGCTACCCCTCACCGAGGTCTCAATAACGAAGCCCGTCTACGTAGGCTTGAGCGTCTAAAACTCTGGTCTATCGATTCCACTACGACTTCATGCAACCTCACCTGGGTGATGACTTGAAGCTTTTGTACACGGACACGGACAGCCTTGTATACGAGATAAAAAATACTGACGTCTACCAAATCATGAAAGAAAATTCACACGAGTTCGATCTATCAGACTACCCTCCTGATAACAAGTTTGGAATCACCCCCAATCAAGAAAATAAGAAGAAAGTAGGGGTCATGAAGGACGAGTGCAACGCCAGGGTCATGACGGAGTTCGCGGGTCTCAGGAGTAAGTGCTACAGCGTCAGAGTCGAGGGTGAAGATGCAATAAAAAAGTCAAAGGGTGTGAAGAGCTGCGTGGTCAAAAACACGATTTGTTTCGACGATCACCTCAAGTGCTTGACTCAAAACTGCGAGACGTCTCGAGAGCAGCTCAATATTCGCTCCAAACTTCACGAAGTCCGCACAGTAAAGCAAACCAAAATCACCTTGAGTCCGAACGACACGAAAAGATTTCTGCTAGGTGGCACCACAGACACTCTTCCATGGGGCCATCGCGACGTTCCTACCAAGATCGAGATGGAGGGGGTACCTCAGCCGCTGGAGGGGGAACCTATGCGAGTGGAGGGGGTGGACACGACAGTACTTAACAAAGCTCCCCGCAGGAAGCGAGTCACTCCAACGTCTGGACAACCAACCAGAAAGAGGTCTAAAAAACCGCAACAACAACAATAATATGGATTGTGAAAAAATTAATTCTATCGCCCGGGGATTGCCCACGAAGAAGGCGTCTGACCTGGACGTTAACCTCAACTACCGGGTTTCCTCGATTAAGAAAGTCAACACCAAGTATGGCACCAGATTCGTCGTCGAGTTGGATGATGCCATGCAAATGTTTTTGCCCGCCCGAGTCTCGGAAGCCTTGCTGGCCGATGAAAGCTTACACGACAATATGCGCGAAGCTATTGGCAAGCGAGAACTTGCCATAAAATGTCAACGAATGCATTCAATTCAACTGTGTCAAATAGCTGTGATATAAAAAAAAAAAAAAATGTATGATATATTGTAGTTTAAAATGTAAAAGTATGAAATAAAAAAACCAATTTAATCTTATCCAATATGTTTTTATTTATTGACCTTTACTTATTATTATAATACAACTTATATATCTAACTTACATGTCTAACTTTTATTTTAATTTTTAAATATTCAAAAAAAATTTCAGAAACTTTTAATTTTTTTTTTAAATATTAACTTTAAAATTTTTATCATAATCTTAACTTTTAAAAAAGTTTTACAATATTAAAAAGTTTTAAAAACAAATTACATATCTGATTTATTTATCCAACTGTTATGTGTGGCATCAAAGCCCAGCCACTTGACACGGACCTTACTGCCACGTCTCTGAAGAACTTTTTCAATTAGGTACACATCTGGATATTTGGTTTTCGAGAGCTCCTGTTCATAAAATCCACCTTTAATTGGTTTATTTTTATAATCTTTCAGGTGATACGTTACTGGATTGGTTTTTGCAACTCTAGCTATGGAAAAGACTTCGGTAGTCCAGTTAGGTGTATAGCCCTTCTCAAACATATTTTTCACCTTGCTTATTCTAACTTTATCACCAGTTTTGAATCTTGGTTTGAAAGTCTTTTGAAAACTATTTTTTTATTAAATCGATCAATAACTTGTTCTTTGTTGATCACATCCTTGGGTTTCATAGCAATTGTTCGGTGTCTGGTATTGTTGTAAGCGTCAACCAGTCCAGGTAAAATGTCCAACCACTTGTAGTTACCTTGCAAGCTGAATTTTTGCCACATTTTGTTTTTTAATGTTCGATTGAAGCGCTCAACAATTGACGCCTTGAGGTTGCTGTACATGTGGTAGTGATGTATCTTGTACTTATTCATCAGACCCACGAATAATTCGTTGAAAAACTCTTTTCCTTGATCGGTTTGTAGATTTTTAGGTACACGCCCTTTCTGGAGTATGGTCTTCATTGCAGCAGTCGTGTCTTCAGCAGTTTTCTGTTTTATCGGTAGGGCCCACGCGAATTTTGAAAATACATCTATTACGGTCAATATGTAATTATTCCCTTTGTTAACATTAGAATAGGGTAGCATTTCTACAAGGTCCGCTTGCCAAGTCTCGTCTACATCTCGCATTTCAAATTTTCTGCGAGGGTAATTTCGTCTGGCTTGTTTGTGGAGCTCTTCCACAACTACTTGTCGTTTGCGATCCATGATTATGATTCTTGAATACTGGCGAGCTGTGCTTTCATACTTAATATCTGTTGATCGGTTTCATCTCTATTGAGTTCTAACATTGCTAGTAAGTTGTCGACTTCGCTCCGTAATTTTGAAGTTATTTCAATAAACTGTCGTTCCTGATTACGTATCATTTGTTGCAAAGTTTCCAAATTAACAGCATCTTTTTGTTGACTTGGATCCGCTAAGTTACACAATCTCTTATTTTCAACATCAAACTGTCCATCCGAAGTAAGCTTGTACCCAATTCCTGCTGGTCCACGAGAACTGGCGTTCTTGGAACGAAGCGAATGCCCAAACACATTGATACTCATTTTGATAATGATATTTTTTTTGCTGTTTCCTTAGAATATATAGCCTCCTTCCCGTAGCTCTTCAATCACGGCTAAAATTTCATTGTTGTGACCGTTATTACCAGCAGATCTCTCAGCTATAAGCAATCTCAATCTATCAACAAGTTCGTTTGGATCATCCCAATATCGATAGTCAGTATGGGTGTTTTTCTTAACTACCTTGAACTTGGGCAAAGAACCACCTGTAGAGCTAGATAATTTTTCCATTGGCAGGATAATGGTCTTAAATTTAGTGCTGTTTGATGACCGAATTTCACCATTTTTTAAATAATTTTTTCTATGAGCATTTGTTGAATCCAAGATTTGACCATAATATGTTAGCTCGTTTCTATTGATTTTAGTATAATTAGGATGCTTCGAAACGAGCAGATCCATTAGCCCGGAGGTGTTTGGATATGTTTTACCATTTACTTCAATATGCTCATTTTTAAAATCAATAACCGAGTCACCAATTTTAAATTGTTCATTTTCCCATCGAACACCATAAATTAGATCTAATAACGTTTTGTTATTATTTTTAACTTCAATAAGATAACTATTAATTACCGATGAATCAATAGCGATAGCAAAAGATTCTATATTATCCAAATTGTCAAGTCTTGCACTTTTAGCTTGAGGTTCAGTCCCTTGAATTTCGAGTTTTCTTTTAGCCACGATTTTTACTTGAGGCTTTTTTTCAATCAAGGATACTAAATTATTCGTCGCTAGTTTTTGAAGAGGTTCGATGATTGGTTCGAACGTTTGATTAAAATCACTTTCAGCGGTAGACTTGTTGTACTTTATCAATTTATATTTACGTCTGATGTCTTCGCGAGCTTTTACAAGTTTGCTCAAAACTTCCTTTTCTCGTTCAATGTTGTCCATGTTGACGAAACAATGGTGAGCCCTTGAGTACTAAAAACTGGGGTTGTCAGATGTATTTATAGAAAAGCAATCGAAACCTCTGCGATATCGCCCATTATTTATGGGTCTGTCCTTGTCGATAACGAGGAACTCATAGTTTCATTTACTCCAACACGATGAGCGCAGCTTTTTAAATTGATCATAGGTCATGTCTGTAGTCACATGATCCACGTATATATGTTTGATGTTGGTCTCATCTTGCCGAAATATTGTCAATAGGTTAACGTTGTCTCGAACTAAATGTTTTTGAACGCGAGCATAAGATTGACAGAGATAGAAAGAATCTACATTTTTGTGCCTCCCCATACAGAAGAATGCCCTCACATTGTCTTGCCGTTCAGTGGAAATATCGTCGAATATAATCCAAGAGTTTGGGAGTGCATTTTCCGGCGAGATAACTTCATCATGCTCCCCAAATAGAAAGTACTGAATACCCTTCCAAGGGTTCCAAGAGGTTCTTAAGAAATTGATACTTGGGTTGGTATAGAGACTTTGAATAGATGTAGATATTCTCGAATCTCTAACCATTAGGATGGGTTATTAGCGTAAACAGACTGTTTGTTTTACCACAGTTTGAGGGTCCGCAGAAAATTGCTCGTATAGTGCTGGGGAGTAAATTACCATGACGATTGGGTTTTTTCTCTTCAACAAAGTCAAAATTTTCTATTGGAAGTTTGCAAGATTGTTCGACAAAATCCATGTTAACCGACTGAGTTCAACAACTTGACTGCTCTTTTTATATAAATATAAGACTTTTTATACCCCCTTTATCAGTCATACTCTGACTTTAGGAGTGGTATGATTACATATAAAAATTGGTCCGGCAGAGGTTTGGTCAACAAGTTAATCAACAAATTACCTTTTGAAGTTCACATCACAGGGTACCAATACTGTGGTCCTGGTACGAAGCTTACCAAACGTCTTGCCAGAGGAGATCCAGGAATCAACCCTTTAGACGCTGCTTGTAAAGAGCACGACGTAGCTTACTCGCAAAATCGAGAAAACATTCAAGTAAGAAACAACGCCGACAGAGAACTTGCCAACAAAGCTTGGGAGCGAGTCAAATCGAAAGACGCTAGTTTTGGTGAAAAAGCTGCAGCCTACAAAGTAACAAACATAATGAAGTCTAAAACCAAGTTTGGGATGGGTTTGAAAAAGAGGCAGCAAAAGAAGAAGAAAATAACTTGGAGTAAAGTGAAAAAAGCTGCTTCGATCAAAGGAATCAAAAATAAAAAGGCTCGAGATGTTATTCGTCAGTCATTGAAAAAAGCTCGAGAAATGGTGAAAAAGGCAGGTGGAAAGAGTCAAGTTCAAGTCGCAAGAGTATTACCAATCCCTATAAAAATGGGAGGTTATCTACCCTTTCTCGTGCCACTGTTTGCGGGATTGAGTGCTACAGGTGCCTTGGCTGGAGGAGCTGCAGGAGTAGCAAAAGCAATAAACAGCGCCAAAGCTGCACAACGACAGCTTGAAGAATCTCAACGACACAATAAGACCATGGAATCTATTGCACTGGGTGAAGGACTCTATCTAAGCCCCTACTGAAAAGGTTTTGGGTTGTACTTGAAACCGGGAATGGGGCTAAAAAAAAAAAAAGTTCGAAGAGTTGCCGAAGAAAGCATTAACTAATCTGGACCTACTGACGTTTGCTAAAAAATATAAAATTCCAAATTTTAGAGGAGTATTCATGAGAAATGCTTTACCAGATCGACCACACCACACAGAAAATGCAATTGTAAATTTAGATGACGTGAATGGACCTGGCACACATTGGGTAGCCTATAAAAAACATGGAAAGGATGTAACATACTTTGACAGCTTTGGGGACTTGCAGCCACCAATAGAACTCATGGTTTATCTTGGCATGGACAGTATCAAGTATAATTACGAGAAATATCAAGATTATGATGGTTACAATTGCGGTCATCTTTGTTTAAAGTTTCTATGTAACGATATATAAGAAGCCACATAAACTATAAAACTCCATTATACAATGAACCAGCATGGATGATTCATTGACGCTAACATTGTCTGGGAGAACATCTGTTTTAGAGACATATTTCTTTCCACCTATCGAGCTATCAACTTCCAAAAATTACGTTCTTGGTTTAATCGAGCTCTTGACATTTAACGCGATTCCTAACATAGACGTTGGTCACAATAAGTTTTACGTCGATAACGAAGAAATTTCCTTTCCCACGGGCAGCTACGAGATTGAAGATATTGAAAAATACTTATAAAAAGAATTAAAGCCAAAAGATATCACTATATCATTAAAGCCGAATAACAACACACTTCGTAGCGAGATCGAGTGTAGTCACGAGATTGATTTTCAACCACAAGACTCCATTGGTCCAATTTTAGGATTTAAAAAACGGACAATTCCTGCGAACGTAAATCAAAGTTCAGACATTCTCAAGGTGAACGCTTTAAGAGTAGAGTGCAACATTACATCTGGAGCCTACATAAACGGCCAAAAAGTGCACACTATTCACGAGTTTTTTCCTGCAGTGCCGCCAGGTTATAAAATTATAGAAATACCTTCGCAACCAATTTACTTACCTGTCACAGTAAACACTATAAATCACTTGGAACTACGTATTGTTGATCAAAACGGTCGATTAGTTAATTTTCAACAGGAAGTGATGACAATCAGATTACATTTAAAGTCGATGTAATTATGGGTATAGTATTCCATTCAAAAGGATATATAAGTAAACAAGTATAGCAACCAATTACCAGTCATCAACGAACCGTCAAACGGTCCACCACGACGGCTAACAAACCAAAACGTTCAGTTTCTAAAAAGCCTAGGGCTAAAGGTTTTAAAAAAATAGTTTGCTTTTTCTTCTGCTGCTGCAATGGACGAGATTCTTAATATTCAGGCTCCAGTTGTCTTCGATGAGTCCATTTCTCATTGTGAGATACACGCTCATCAACCGTACAATATGAGTAACTACAACAACAGTGATGAAATCAGAATTTCCATTCAAAATCAAGACTTGTGTGTTCTACCATCTTGAAGTTGTCTACACATTTGTGGTAAAATGGTTAAAGCCGATGGAGCTGCATTCAGTAATACTTGGCTAGTTAACAATTCTATTTGCCACCTCTTTGAAGAGATTCGATACGAGTTAAATGCAATTGAAATTGATAAATGTAAAAATATGGGGTTAACCACTTTAATAAAAAACTGGTTATCTATAACTCCAAGTCAAAAACATATTTTGAAAAAGGCTGGGTGGATCGATGTTGAAGATGAAGCTGAAGTTGGTGCTGCAGGTCATTTCGATGTTTCAATTCCATTGAGCTTAATTTTTGGTTTTGCCGAGGATTATAAAAAGATTGTTGTCGACGCCAAACATGAACTCGTTCTCATTCGTTCTAGAAATAACGTCAACGCTATTTATCAAACAAGTGCAGCTAATCCCCTTGTCTATGAAGAGTATACCATAACTTTATCAAAAATAGAATGGTTAATGCCTTACGTTACAGTTTCAGATCGACATAAAATTTCTCTCCTGAATCAGTTAAAAAAAAATATCATCATGAGCTTTCGAACTTGGGAGTTGTATGAGTATCCTGAACTCCCCTCTACCTCCAAGCATATTTGGACAGTCAAGACATCAAATCAACTAGAGAAGCCTCGTTTTGTCATACTGGGCTTTCAAACCAATCGCAAGAATAAAAACACTGCAAACTCAAGCCTATTTGATAATTGTAATCTAAGAAACGTTAAACTTTTTTTAAACTCACAGTATTATCCTTATAGTGATTTAAATTTAGACTTTACCACAGAACAGTACGCTTTGGCTTACGATATGTTTTCATCATTTCAATTAGCTTACTACAACAAAGATCCCAAACCTATTTTGGACAAAGAGCAGTTCAAATCCTACATACCTTTAATTTGTATCAATTGTTCCAAGCAAAACGAGTCATTCAAAAGTGCTCCTGTTAACGTTCGAATCGAGCTTGACACAAGAGCAAATTTCCCCGCGGGTACTGCTGCTTACTGTCTTATAATTCATGACCGTATGGTGGAGTACAACCCCATGAATGGTGATGTGAAAAAACTATAAAATCAAAGTGACAAACCAGATCTACTTCAGTCAGCATGGAGCTATGTTCATAATTTATACTCAAGACCATATAAAAAAGATTGTACTGAATGCATGAAAAACAAATTAGTTTAAACTTACTCACATGTTTTCTTATTTCTCAACACTGCTCGGTGGCACATAAAAATGTTACAAGTAAAACCCAGCGCACGGGGTTGGTAAAGTATAATAAAAAAACCCAGCGCAAGAGGTCGGTAAGGTAGAGGGATAACCCAGGTTCGGGGTTGGTAATACCATGATAACCCAGCGCACGGGGTCGCTAATACCACGATAACCCCGCGCAACACCACCGTCGGTAAGGTAGGAATCTTAGCACGGACTAGAACCACTCGGTCGGTAAGGTAGATTCCTGTCTGCGCCAGAACGTACATGTCTCTACTACTAATAACAAGGTTAGATTCCGACGTTTAGCGTCAGTCATCCTTCCACGAGTGTCTTGGTGCGATGAATTCGTGAGGTTACGATGTCAACGCAGAATTTTGCAGGAAAAACACTTGTATTCTTGCAAGATATTGGATTTTCTATTTTGAGATAAGTTTTCTTAACTTGGTGTCATTCACCTCTCCTGATGGCTACGTTGCGAAGAACTCGCAAGCCAACGATTCCAAATTCGGTCTTTCTCAAATAAATCTCTAAACTTGCGAGATTTCAGATTTTTCATTTTAAGGTCTGGTGCTCCCATTTTAGGTTAGATGCTTATTTTTACGCATCTAGTGTTGTAATTATGACCGTGCTCGAGTCTGTTGTCTTCATACACGTGACATACTCTGCTCGAGAACTTTTATTTGTTATCTGTCAAGTGAGCAATCTTTCATTGTTTTCTCTGGCCGTCGAATTTGCATGCAAACGACTTGAAAGTTGAATTTTTTCACGACAAACCCTTGAAAACTTGCGAGAACTACAATTTTTTATTTTGAGGTTGGGTCGCCATCTATTCAGTGAGCAATCTTTCATCATTATCTCGGTTCGACAAACTTGAATGCAAACAGCTGAATTTTCCATGAGTAACTCTGGAGAATTTTTGAATTTTAAACACCAACCCCGGGCTGGTCAATACTAAAATGTGTCTAGGGTCTTTGTAACGGGTTCGGATCATTTGAAAACTCAAAAATTGTTATACAAATGTTTATAACTTGAGTTCTAGTCAATATTTATATACGAAATCATATATCGTTAAAAAAGTCTTGACTTTAGCTATTCAATGATGATACTAAAAATTGAATATGGAGCTTTTAACGATGACAAAATGGCGTTGATGTTACAAAGCTGCTGGAGGTGAAAAATAAAAAATTCCTGCAACTGGCGCAAGTCTTTAGCCGAAACCAGACCTTATGGAAAACATTGTTTATAAATTCCCAAACTGCAAAAAAAATTTTGTGCAAAAAAATGACGTTATTGAGAAGTTTTTTGGTTTTTCGTAAAATGGCCGACATTTTGTAAATTATCAAAATTTTTCAGAAATTTAAACAGGGTTTTAAAGAACAACAAATTTACTATCAAAATAAAAAATAGCTATGAAAAATAATAATTTTTTACAAAATATCGGTGGTTTGAAAAAAAAAGTTTTTAACCCATTAAATCCCAGGATTTTTTAAATTTTTCTTGTACTTTGAGCTCTGGAATTTTGATGAAAACGATAAAAAATATTTTGATAAAGACCATATACGACTATTTTCGGGTATGCTCTACACGATGGTGTAGTTTAAAAAAGTCAAAAATGTACATTTTCAATTGTTAATTAACAAATTTAAAAAAAAAACTCAATTTTTTGCTGCATTCTTTTTTTTTTATGAATTTTTTCAGTTGGATTTTTTTTTTTTTTTTCAAAAATGTTATCAGAGGTGATCACGATACTTGAAATTTAAGGTAGGATTTTTTTTTTTATAAAAATCTTTTTTAACAAAATGGCGGCCATAAAACGAAGTCGAAAATTTCGAATTTTTTGTTTTATTCACTTTTTTCATGTTTATTCCTTGAAATCGCACAAGTATTTAACGTTCACTGCTATTTTTTGTTGGAAAAGTCAAAATAATTGTACAAAGAAGCATAAAAATTGTATTACTTATAAAATATTCATTGTTAGGTTATGAGAGGTGATTTTTACACGATTTCAGTAGGGTCCGCGGTGACCCAACCAGAGTTATTCGGAAACTTCCAACTGAAAAACGAAATGTATCAAAAAAAGAACTGATGTGGATATATTTATTGTTATTTTAATTGTTTAAACATCATTTATTTAAACAATTGAAAAAATTTTGACAATAAAATACCATTTTTTGAATCAAGTGAATAAAACGAAAAATTCGAGATTTTCGACTTCGTTTTATGGCCGCCATTTTGTTAAAAAAGATTTTTATAAAAAAAAAAAAATTCTACTGCAAATTTCAAGTATCGTGATCACCTCTGATCACATTTTTGAAAAAAAAAAAAAAAATCCAACTGAAAAAATTCATTAAAAAAAAAATGCAGCAAAAAATTCATAAAAAAAAAATGCAGCAAAAAATTGAGTTTTTTTTTAATTTGTTAATTAACAATTGAAAATGACATTTTTGATTTTTTTAAACTACACCATCGTGTAAAGCATACCCAAAAATAGTGGTACATGGTCTTTTTGAAAATATTTTTTATCGTTTTCATCAAAATTCCAGAGCTCAAAGTACAAGAAAAATTTAAAAAATCCTGGGACTTACTGGGTTAACTCGAAAAACAAAATTTTTTTTTAGAAAACTATAATGTAGGTATATTTTTTTGTACAACATAAGAAGAAACATATTTCATTTTGAGACAATTCTAAGACCCAACTGAAAATTGAATGGTTGTGAATCTTCGTGAATAGTTAGGAATTTTTATTGAATAATTCCGAATCCAAATAATAATTCACAAAGATTGTTCCAGACTGACCGGCCTATTCAATTTATTTTTATTTGCTGGATAAATCTGGAAGAGGAGGGTTGTTAAAAAAATTGGAGAAGGACACAATTGAATAAAAACAGTGATAATTTATTTTATTTTTAACACAGCACTTAATTTTACAAACGAAAAAATTCAAATAATCATAAAATTACACTTGGTGAGTTTCATATAGTTTAAATTTCAATTAATCCAAAGAAAAATTAAAGTGAAATGTTTTATATCACAAATGAGAGTTTTTACGGTTAATTTCTATGTAAAATAGATCAACAAGTTTGAGGAATATCATTTGGGTAAAACTCCTTACAATTTTGATTCTATTAAGGGGAGGGGGGGGGGAGTAAACCCTAGGCACTTTTGAAAAATCGATTTTTTTATTGCATTTTCTGAAAGTACAACATCATGTAAATGTTGTGTCAAAATTTCAAGTTATTTCGAGTTTCCCTTGCAAAGTTATAGCTGTTTTCGTACAAGACCTTTTAGCGGGCTCCGATACGGCCGAGCTGTAGCAGCGCGCTCGGATCCTTTTGTAATCCCCCCAGGTAGATACAAATCTTTTGTTGAGTTTTGGAAAACAGTCTGCTGACCTCGAAGAAGACACAGAAGAGGTGCTTTATGGTGCAGGAATCGACGGTTAATTCTGAGGTAAGAAAAAAGTTTTTTTTTAACTTTTTCTCCTTTAAAAACTTGCGAGGGAGTGAATCCCTCGTAAATTATTTTTCTTACCTGGTAGTGTCAGGTCACCTGGGAAACAGTGAAATAATTAATTTGTTTGTTTACTTTCCCAGGTGATAACCATGCCATTTTCTCGCGCAGCAGAAGCCGACCACGTGGCGACGATCGCCGTCGGCTGGACGCTGTTGCAGCAGCACGAGCACCCGGCGCGCGCACGACACATTCACACACACACACATGTTCACCACCCGGGAAGGCTCTCCCGGCCCAGGGCGCGCACGTACACACACATATACCACACACGGGTTCCGATTCTCCGTCGGGGAGTTTTCGGCGACGGAGGAGGTGCGCGGCGCGTGTCGGCAGACGACGCAACTGCGTCGCCAAGCGCGTGCGCGCACGCTCACCACAGTAGACGCGGGCGTGAGTGAGATTTTTTTTTTTTTTTGTATTGTGTACGTTGCGCGAACAATGTGTGCGTATGGGGGAGAGCGAGAGAGAGAGTATGTGCGCGAGGGATAGGTTAACGCAGTGAGTGCCTCGTGTGCATTATTTTTATTCTTTATTTTGGATTTTCGCGCGTACTATAGGTGGCGTGGCGATCGCCACCGGAAGATTGTAGACGGGAGCGTGATTGGGTGTTGTGGCGTGAATGTGTCTAATTGGTGGACAAATGACTGTTCCTCGAGTATGAATGAGGCTTAATTAGATTAATTTGTGTTGATTGGCGGAGAGTGTTTGGAGGGGATGGTGAAGAAGGAAGTCGAGTCAGAGAGACGCGAGGAGCGTCACTCTATTCTCAGTAGCCACAGTGTGAGGTAGTGTTTTTGAGAGTGTGATTTAAAATTTCTAAGTTCTTCTTTCCGTAGACTTGTTTAAGTTTTTTTTTGCTTTTTCTTTTTTTTGAGTTGTAGACATTTTTTTTATTTATTTGCAGCTAGGTTGATATCAGATTAAAAAAAAACTTGGGTTAATCCATTTTACCTTGAGAGTTGGAGAGCAAATTAAAAAAAAAAAAAGAGAGTAATTGAAGTGGCTATTTTGGAATAAAAAAAATTTGGTAAAGTAAGGTTCCCTACATTATTTAATGGAAATGGAAAGCATGGCTTTTTCTTGTTGTTTTTTTTGGTTGTGGTTTTTATAAATAAATTTTATTCGCGTACACTTAAAACAATAAATAAATGCGATTTTTCTTTACGTGGCGTCCCGCCATTTTGTAGACATAAATTTTCAATTATATTCCTTTGTTCTCAAATCAAAATTTGTTTTGTAAATGTAGACAATGATTTCTTAGTAGACAAGAATAAATGGAATTAACCTAAAATTTTGTAATAATTTATTTCTTCTCTCTCTAGCTCACCAACCATTCCCGGAGGTTTTCTCTCCGTGGAAACCCTGACCCCAGATTAAGGAGAGGTTCCTCGTATTATTTTTGGAAAGATTTTTCTTGTAACGGGAGGGCCCGGGAAACTCTCATAATTATTTAAGGGAGGACCTTTTCTTAAGAAATACCCCGTTACAAACTTTGAACGCGTTTTTCTCAAAACTAGTATTTTTGAAGTCAGTGGTAAAAATATCTCAGCAACCGCTGCACCGATCATTCTAAAAATTTAACTGCTACTTTAATACATGTTTTTACAGGTAATAACACGAGGATATTGAAAAATTTCAATTTTTGGCGATTTGGCATGCATAAAGAAGAGACTTTTTTAGTCGAAAAAATAACTTTTGACTTCAAACAGCCACCAAATCGTCAAAAAGTGGAAAAAAAAATCCACGTGTTGTTACCAGGAAAAACTTATCTTCTAACAGAATCTTCCTGAAATTTTTGTTTCAGCTGTTTATGGACAAAATGGCGTTTATCACAGGAAAAAATCGTTGAGCGAAGGCGTCTCCGAAAAAGCACTGGCATCGGCTTGTTTTTTAATATTTTTATTCAGAAAAATTACAGAAATTAGTTCAAATGTTACTTTATTATGTACATTATCAATAAATTAAATAACTTTTGCCGTTTGCTCGAGGAAAATCATGAAAAATTTGCTTTTTTTTGCCCTCCAGGGCTTACCCCCCTTAATTCAAAAGGTAAACAAAGTTAAGCAGAATAGTAAAAACAAACCACTGAGTACGGCCTTGAAAAAAGAGAGAGACAGAGCGATGGACGAGAGAAATTCAAGTAGCAGCAGAAAATAACCTTGAGAGAAAGAAAAGGAAAATGGCCGCGTGCAAGTTGGCACATTCAAAAAAAAGGGAGAAGAATGCACAGTTAATTCAATTACTGCGCACGAACTAATATGAGCGGCCCATGTAAATTATTGTTAGTTGAGCCAGAAGAATACCTGGAGATGTCCTTTGAGATTGTCCTGTGAGCTCTTTGATCCACCTCAGAGAATGTTGCCGGTGAATGCACGCCGGCAACGAAGTTGAAGGACTGACTTCAATATTACTGATTGCAGTCACGATGATGAGCTGGACCACAATCACTTCACTAGGATCACTCCAATGAATTTTAACCCAGAACTTCACAAGATCAACTTAAGAACAATAATGAGATGAACTTTAACAAAAAAAAAACTAACTTAAAGTTAGACAGTAAAATTCTCTGCTGTGTACTACGAGAGCGCCAAAACGAGAAGAGAAGAAGAAGGCCCACGCGAGGCTGGCTGTGTCAGCAACAGCAGCAGCGCTGAAAACGACCGCCCCAAGCTGCGCAGACGGCGGCGCGCGAGCATCAGTACCCTGTAGTTCTGCGTGATTCGAGAGGTGGAGCCACGCAGTCTACAAACTGAGAATCATGAGTTTCCGATGATGTATATGGAGTGGAGTGAAATCATTGTTCACTCCGTAACAAAGATTCATAAAAATTCATAAAGATGTTTTTTCCAAGGGTGCTTCACAATTTTTTGCTAATAAAATTTTTTAACGACAAAATTGATGAAAACTCATTATTTCATTTGGTTTAGAAGGAAAAATTACATGAAAAACTTATTTTTAGAAAAAGTTTGATGAATTTGAATGATTTTTATAGGGTAGAGAATTTTTAGACACTTTATACGTGCCAAACATATGAGAAATTAACCTTAAACGTAAAAAGATACCTTGAGGGATGGAATTTTTAATGAACTAGAAATTTAAAATCGTTTTAAAATTTGTTTTTATTTAAAAGGAGAAGATTAAAGGCAGGGAACTGTGTTCCAAATAAGTTTGGGGAATAATGGACATAATACACATATGATGAATAACATATTATTATACACATATTATGAATGATTTTGGAATTATTTATATTGTTATGTAAAACCCGAAAGTTGCACTATTTCTACAACAATTAGTTGGTTATAACACACATACTTTGTAAAAAATTTATATGATATGCGTAATCTAATGCGATTAACTTACCAAAAATGTTTTTGCTTTGAACTATCTAAATTATCGCGCCATCAAACGGTTCTATTATCATAACATAACATATATTAAATCTTAAGTATTGAGTTTGTGGCCTGTAATTCTTAAATAAATAAACGTATAAATAAATATTTTAATATTTCATTAATTCTAAAAAAAAAAAAAAAAGAAGTTTAACTACTTTAATCTCATTGTTATCACAAAATTTTCATTAAAATTATCCTGCTCCTAAAAATTTGAGGGTTTTTATGTGTTAAGGGACTTATTGTATACTTACAAAAGGTCTCTTAACCCTCCACTCCTTTGGTACCGAAGTACCTTTTACCAGCCCGGACAAGGAAATGGGTGAAAAAACCCGGGGCGCTCCTGTCCTTCTTTACCTTTTGTTCCCTTACCTTACCTTACCTTTTGGAGACTTACCCAGGTCTTTCCGACGCACTCGGAGGAAATCACCTTTATGACGACGTTGCCCACACTCTCCTACGTAAATGTATTGGGTTTAAAAATTAATACTCGCGACACTTTGTAAATACACACTTGAATTTATTGATATACTTATTGATTACAGAGTGAAAGGGAGCGACGGCTCTACCCTTAATACGCGAATTACAGTTATGGTACAAACGGGAGCAACGACTCTACCCTAAACGCGCGAATTACAGTTATGGTACAAAAGGGAGCAACGGCTCAACCCTTAATGCGCGGATCGGGGAGCTATGGCTCAACCCTTATAGTACGGATCTGGGAGCTACAGCTACGGCTCAACCCTTAGTGTGCAGCACGACTATCACTCGTGCTGCCCGAAAGAAGACTGACTCAACGACCGAGGACGTGGTTTTTATTCCCTGCATTTGGCACAGTTTTAAGATTTTTAGTGGGGACCGGATACGCTGAATGAGCACGTTTTGCGTGATCGCGGTTTTGGATTTGTAGAGCAATAGGTGTCGAAATGAAATGAGGAAATAAGAAGGAGATAGCGAGAGAGAAGCGGTGCGTCAGCGTCAGCTGACGTGAGTTGCGCTTCTTCCCGGTCAAGGAACCCACAAGTTCGGATTTCACAACTCGCTATATGGGTTATTTAGTAAATGAATTTATAATCGGGTCAGCTCGGACGTTGGCCGAGCTGAGTTTTTTTTTTTTTTTTAATTGGCCGAATGTTAAAAGTTGTAACGTAACATTATGTTATATTAAAACTAGCTCAATGAGGTTCATTTTTATAACCGCAATGAGCACTTAGGCTGACAGAAAATTAGAAGTAGAACTTCAACAAGTGACTTTTCATAAAGAATTGATTCATACCAAAGTTTTTAATTCGTTAAAAAAGGCACCAAAGTAGGAGAGCTTGGATAGAAGTCACAGCAGAAATAGAAAAGGCGTACATAGATGAATATAAAATTCACAGATCAAATTCTAGAGGAAGGCACAGATGAACAAACAAAATATTACTAACAAGGAGATGACCAGCGTTTGGGTCACTTGATTGTTTTTTAGGTAATTTTTAAAAAATTATTGTTCAAAGTCTATTGCACTTACAGAGACGGGGACCTTCGCATTTTTTGTCTCATTTTTAATTTTCAGGAAAAAATATTTTCTAATCTTCAATTAAATGATTTGATCATATTTTAAAATTAAGAAAATGCTAAATAGTACTTTCTGTAACATCAATTATTCACGTTTAAATTTTCGAGTTAAGATATAAAATTATTTTCTTTTAAAGGGGACCCCCAAGTATATTTTCAGCCTAGAGATAAAAAAATCATTAGGACTAGGAAATTTAGGAGTATACTCATAAAATGAGAGCAATTTATATAGGGTAGTGAAAATATTTTAAAAAATTTTCCTACAATTTTAAAATTTATACTTTTTGACCTAATTAGAATTTTGAAAAAAGCTTGTGCTAAGTCGTTCGAAATGATGTTGAAAAAATATTGAAAATTAAGTCAGTAGATACGATTTGAAAATTATAACCTTCAAAAATATCGACTTTTTTGAAAAATTAATGACACCAATCGAAAGTTAATTGAAAAATAATATGAAATTATATTTATCATTTTTTTGATTGGATGCACCAATTTTGAAATACAACGCTTCAAAGTCGGAAAATTTGTAAGGTTTTTCAATCAGAAAACAAAAGAGCTCTACCAAAGAATTTTGGAGACCCCGAATAACTGACTTAAAAGCGTTGTATCTCAAAAATGGTGCATTCAATCAAAAAAATGATAAGTATAATTTCCTAATGTTTTTTAATTAACTTTCGATTGGTGTCATTAATTTTTCAAAAAAGTCGATATTTTCCAAGGTTAGAATTTTCAAATCGTACCTACTCACTCAATTTTTAATATTTTTTCATAAAAATTTTTTTACAACTTTTCAACGTCATTTTGAACAACTTAGCACAAGCTTTTTTCAAAATTAAGTTAAAAATTACAAATTTTAAAATTGCAGGAAAATTTTTTAAAATAATTTTGACAACCCTATATAAATTGCTCTCTCATTTATGAGTACATTCATAAATTTCCATGTCCCAATGATTTTTATATCTCTAGGCTGAAAATATACTTGGGGGTCTCCTTAAGTTTATAGAAAGACAAAAAAATGCAAGGTCCCGTATCTCTGTAAGTGCAGTACACGGAGAGCATAGTTTGGTAGATGCCAGCAAACAGTTTAGCAGTAAGTACCAAACCGAGTTTAAGAGGAGTGTTTGGTAGCCAGCGCTAAACAGCCCGACAAGGAATTATAGTCCGACAAAGATCAGATTCTAATCAGAATGACGGACCGCTGTGTCAGAGTCTGGTTAGAATTCTGATCAGAGTAGAATACTGCTTTTCCCCCTATTTTTCATCGGATTCGGATGATTTGGTCGGACTATTGGTATTTGAATTTTGACTATTTGTTGTTAGCATGTTTTTAATTAATAATTCGTATAGTAAATTAGGTTTGTCTTGTTGTGTGCAGTCAAAAAGATGATGAAGAAGAAATAAATTCTATTAATGCTCAAATCCAGATGGAACTTTGAGAAAAAATTGCAAAAAATGGGTAAATAGCGTTAGTCACTCGGTATCTAATTGATTGATTGGTAATTTATTTTCGAGCATAGGGACGAGCCCTGCCATGCCCGTAGGCGTATGCATTTTTACATCAGGTATAGAATATATATATATACATATTAAGTTAATATGCACGAAGTAGTGATACAAGGTGATAATTACAAGGTAGTGTTCTGTATACAGAGTTATTTCAATTTTACATAAAAGTGCGTTGACTTGGAGCGTTGACTAGTTGTGGTGTAGATGTTGTGTTGTAACTCATTACATGGATTTGACTCAGCTAGCATAAGAGCGAGGACATGGGGCGAGGCATATAACGATTGATTTGCGTAGCGAGTGATCCATGGGCGGTGGTTGTGGCAATATTTGTGGTTGTGGTTGGTTCCATGCTGTGATGATATTTTATGTTTTGCGTTTTGTGTGTTATGTGTGTTTTGTGCATTTTGTGTGTCACCTGTTGTTTGGCACGTCACTGGTTAAGGAGTTTAGGAAGTGAAGAGCGGAGGTTATTTGGGATCAGGACAAGGCCATCGTTGGTAGCACGAGTAGCCCAGTCGGCGCGGAAAAGGGTTGCCTTGGGCCTGGTTTTGAACCCTGCCAACTACGTGCTTTCGGCGACAAGTGCCCTGTATTGGTTCAGGATATTGGATGAGGTGATAGTAAACGACAAGTTATAGCTAGAGTCGTGTTTGGTCTTAAGAATAAGTGGAGGTTGCAGCCGACGCGTGGATCTCCAAAGAAAGTCTTCGCCAGGGTCAATTTCAAACCTGTTATACAGATAGAGTAGTTGGTGGTTGAAAATTATAGAAAACGCAAGCGACGCAGTGAGATATGTACGTTAGACGGAGGCTGAGAGCCAACCAAGAACTAGCGTATAGGGTGTGACATTTGCTCTGATTGGTATCTTTCCATGTGCGACCCACACGCACTGATTGTGTAGGATGTGTAGTCGGTCGCTTTGTTTTTTATTGAGGCTGGTGAGCAACGAAGCACAGTAGTCAAGGAGCGGCAACACCAAGAGCTGAACCACTTGAGTGCGAACCGCTCGTGATAAAGCCCTGCCAAAGTGCTTGACCGTGGTGAGCGCATAGTGCACCCGTCGACTGGTCTCCTTGAGGGGACTGTCCCAGCTAAGTGTGGAATCAACATACATGCCTAGGGTTTTGATGTAAGCGGAGTACGGTACCACTGTTGTGTCACGAAGACACATTTTGTAATTATAAGACATTGTGTCATGAAAGACACATTTCTTTAACTAAGCGTTTTTATGCTATAAGTAAACACGAAATGAGGCCAGCTTCAGTCTTTTGGTCAGTAAAGCTGCGGGACTCCGAAGCTGGCCACTTCGTAAGTAAAATCATACCTCTTAATTTTTACCGTAAATCGGGTCTGGAGTCATATCTCCTTATACATAAAATAAATAATAATCATAAAGATGTCTCAAATTATAAATAACTCTATATCTTAAGCTATGCATATATTTATATTATGTAATATTATATTATTAAAATTAAAATAAATAAATATAAAAACTAGATTATATCTTATTAATAAACTAATACATAACAAAATGGTTCCGATACAATTGAATTTCGAGTGCAAAAATAATAATTAATCGTGTGAGAGACGGTTAAATTGTGAAAAATCTAAATAATAATAAATCGTGTGAGAGACGGTTAAATCAGTGAAAAGTCGGAAGTAATAATTAATCGTGTGAGAAACGGTTAAATCTGTTAAGAATCTAAAGTGATAATTAATCGTGTTAGAGACGGTTAAATCTAAGTGATAGTTAATAGTGTAAAACGGGTCATCGATGAAAAATTTTAATAATAATAAAATAAAGTAAATTAATAATAATTGGTCATCGTGCGAAAGACGAAGAGAGGATAAATCTATATTTTAAAAATTGTAACTAAATATGAAAATAAATGTATTCCGTACATCGTACGCCGGAAAAAAAAGCCGTGAATAATACAAACGAGGATAAACCAATAACGAGAAGCACGGTAAAAAATAACCCGGAATTACGTGAGAAGATCTTACCGGGATTAGACAACGTAAGTAAAAAACGAAACCCATCCAAACAGTTAAATTTAAACAAGTGTACCGATGAAAATGCGTCGAGTACATCGACAGATCTAGTGTCAGGGGATTCATCGTTTGTGAATTCTCAAGATCCAATAAAAAATATAGAAAATTTTATACCAGATAAAACGAATCAAATACCAAACGTTAATAACACACAAAAAATAACGTCGGGAAATAATTCGCTAATAGATCTCGAAGAAAGCTCCGAAGTAAAAGAGGTAGATAATCTATTAGATTTTATAAAGTTCACAAGAATGTCTAAATTTAAAATAACGGATCTGGTCAACGAAAGCCCATTTTTTAACGGTTCGCAAAGATCGGCGGAAGAGATAATTAAATACGTGACAGAAGTAGAATCATGAATTGCAAACGATGACATTCCAAACTTTCTAAAATATCTAATTTTGAGAAAATGTGTTGAATCAGCGGAAGAATGGTTTACGGATAAAAAACCAACAACAATAAGAGAATTCATAACAAGTATTAAAAATTCATTCCCGACAACAGAAAACTACTATTCTTATTATAACGATTTATTAACAATAGCGCAGAAAGAAGACGAAGACGTACGTAACTATACAACGCGGTTGAAAAAATTAGTAAAAAAAATTAAAGAACTAAAAAAATTGACCCCAAACTTAGAGAATACAGAGTATCAAACTTTTGAAACTAAATTAGAAGCTGACGCGCTGAAAAGTTTTGCTGATGGTTTTAAATTTAAAATTAATGTTCAGTTAGACAAGACGGGAGATTTTTCAGCAATATTAAATAATGCACTGATCTTAGAGAAAAAACTAAATTTAATTGAAAATCAAAATAACATACAAGTAAATCATTATGCTAATAATATGATGAAGAAAAATATACCGATCTGTCAAATTTGTACAGAACGCAATCACGAAGCTTTATTTTGTCCATCCGCGCCGTGTGTATACTGCAAGTCGCAGAATCATAGATCTTTTGATTGTAATAGAGCAACTAAAAAAATTAAACTACTGTGTAATTTATGCAGTAATTACGGTCATTCAATTAGCGCATGTGAATTTAATAAAATCGGAAGTAAAAATTGTCAATTTTGTCAAATAGCAGGTCACCAAGTAGATCAATGCGAGAACATAAAAGAATTTGAACTTTGTTGGAAATGTTTTAAACACGGACACACTCCGTATTTGTGCCCAAATAAGGAAGAAAATCGCGAAAACTGCAAAAATTGCAAAAAAACGGGTCATACGGTTAATGAATGCCCCGAAGTTATTTGTCAAAAATGTAACAAGAAAGGTCGTACTATAAAAAATTGTAATATTCAAGAAAATAAAAACAGATATCGTTTCTGTACTTATTGTGAAAATATTGACCATGAACTAAATGACTGCATTCATGTGAAAACTTTAATAACGCAGCAAAAAAATAAAAACTCAGTAATTTGTCAAATTTGCAATAAATCGGGTCACAACGCTAAAGATTGCTTTAAATTTTTAAATATTACTAAAAATAAACAACAAAACACTCAAACTAATACCTATTATAATAAACGGGATCAAAATAGAAATAACGTATCACAAAAAATATGCGAATATTGCAATTATAAAGGTCATGATCTCGATATGTGCACTAAATATAAAACCTTAAAAAATTACACAAGTAACAATCCTGAAAATTGCCGACACTGTAACTCTCCGGGACATTCGTTGCGAAATTGCTTAGACCTGCAAAATTTACAAAAATTAGCCGGGAATTTTTGCTCAAATTGTAAAAATATCGGGCATACTATTGAAAAATGTAGACGTGCACAATATTCGGTGGAAGCAAATTATTTTTCTACAGACGTAGAATCTAGTGAGAAAATAAACCAATTATTGAACGATAACGCCGAAAATTCCTTAAATGATACTTGTGAAAATTTGATAGAATTAACAGACGTAAAAGACTATACGTGTGAAGAAAATATTATAATACCAACTTACGTAGTAAAGTTGGAAAACCTCTTGAAACATATTCGAGTCGAGAACGTGAATCCGAAAAATACATACGAATTTTTAGTAGACAGCGGTGCTCAATTAAATATAATTAAAAATGATAAAGTTGGACAGACAGATATTGATCCGAGACATCAAATCATGTTATCAGGAATATCGAATAAAATTATGAAAACTGTAGGTACTACAAATATACTTATTAACGGTTTATTTTATGAATTTCATGTAGCTTCCGATGCATTTAATTTACCATACGATGGTATTTTGGGTATAGAATTACTAACTGAGGGTAAATTAAGATTAGATGAGGGCTATCTAGAAATAAATAATGTAAAATTCGAGCTGTTAATAAATAAGAATAGGATGGTCAACGAAATACAAAATAAAAATTCTATAAATGACACGCAAAACTTGGTCAATGATTCGCTTAGCTTGCAAGTCACTACATCGCATGATCGCGAAAAAATTTTTGAAAATGAAAACGATGAGGTAATGAATGTTTTGAAACTTGATTTTAATACAGATGAGATAAACACGGAAAAAGAGACTTGTTTCACAGAAGAGATAAAAAAATTACTGAACACAGTAGCAGAAATCAGCTATAAAAATAATGAGACAGAGCCTAATAATAGTAAACCAAATTTACGCAGAGTGATAGAAACGGAAAATAATATGCAAACATTCGTAGCTCAAATAAACTGTGCCTTAGAGAGTGAAATATGTCAAGAAAATGTCGAAAATAAAGTATTAGACTACCCTTGCTTTTTGAAAATACTTGATAACAATGTAAATTTCAACCCAAATGAAAATGATAGAAAACATCTTAAACACAACCTACAAGAAAATAATATGAAATTCGAGATCGATTTTAACGACACTATAGAAATTTACAATGTTAACAATAATAATTACGTCGATAAGAGAGAGAGAGAACTCAAAAAATATTAAATAAAATAAATCTAAAACATTTGTCCAAAAAAAATGCAAGGTTGATCGGGAATTTAATTGATGACTCGAATGAAATTTTTGTAATAACGCGCGCGCAAGCAAAAAAATATATAACTCCGCAGACCGTGAATAAAGACATTTATGCAAAATCGGAAGAAAGAAATTCTCGAAAAATAAATAGACAAAAAATAAATAAAAAGAAATGTAACGATACAATAAATAAAAACCTAACTGAAAATATTGTAAAAGTAAAAGATACAATAAATCTAAGACAAGATAATATAATGTACTTCATGACAAAAAGTAAAATACCACTGGACTCTAAAACATATGAAATCGTAAAATCAAATAACTTACTGATCGACAGTGAAATACAACCGAGAGAGATTGAAATCCTAAAAATTAAAAATAAAAAACTGTTTAGCATATGTCTAGACACTGCAAAATCGAAAGATTTAATATTAAATGATATATCACTATCACTAAAATTACTGAAAAACATAATGATTCAAAAAAATATCGCAACAATAAGTATTTCAAAAGATATTGAAATTATAAACGTTAAATGGGAGGAAATAGAGCAAATATTAAGAGACATTTTTGAAAAATCACAAGTAAAAGTTATAATTTGTTTAAATACAATAAAATATATCGAAAGTAACCATAGAGATACAATATTTAATGAAATGCACACAAGTCCTATAGGAGGACATGCAGGCGTGCATAGAACTTACTTGAAAATTAAAAATAATTACTATTGGGAAAATCTTAAAAGAGACATACAAAAAAGAATCAAAAATTGTGATGACTGTCAGAAAAATAAAATTAAACTTAGAAAAACGAAACAACCATTAGTCATAACAGACACCCCTTTGAGAACATTTGATAAAATTGCCATGGATGTTGTTGGCCCACTCAATGTAACAAAGAAAGACAATAAATATATTTTAACTATCCAAGACAATTTGTCAAAATTCTTAATAGTAACTCCACTTAAAGATCAGACAGCAGAGAAAATTGCTGACGCATTTTTAAAAAAATTTATTTATATTTTTGCCAGTCCCAAAATTGTTTTATCAGATAGAGGACAAAATTTTTGTTCGAAATTAATGACGGCACTGTCACGTAGATTCAAAATAAAAAAGATAGAAACCACAAGTTTTTCACCATGGGTTAATGGGTCGCTAGAAAGACAACACGCACCATTAATAACCTTTTTAAGAAATTTTTCAAATAAAAATATAGAATGGGATCAGTTTCTTGAACTTGCTCAATTAAATCTAAATTGTTCAGTTAACTCTTCTCATAAATTTACACCATATGAAGTTGTTTTTGCATATCCACCTAGATTACCATCTAGTGAACCTTTAAAAAAGTCAGAACAATTGCCAACATTTAATGACTATTTCGAAAAATTACTGAATAACAAGAAAAATATAGCCAATTTGGCAAGAGAAAATCTAATTATATCTAAACATAAAGCAAAGAAATACTATGACAAAACTGCTAATACAGTAAATTTCGAAGTAGGCGACAAAGTGTACGGGCAAAAGCAGCCAAAGCCAGGAAAACTAGAGAAAGACCAAGATTTAGGTGCATTTGAAATAAAAAATATTACGGATAAAGGTGATATTATATTTTTATACAGAGGAAAGCAAAAACAAGTTCATCCTAACAAATTATTTTTACATGAGAAAAAACTAATTTAATTTTTGTTTTAGGAACAAATAAAAAAAAATAATAATAAATAAAAAAAAAAAAAAAAAAAGAGAAAGAGAAAGCAAACAAAATAACATGCATTTCATACTAATCACATTCTCATTAATCATACAATCATACGCACAAATTATTGGATATGAGTGTGGCTCTACCACACCAAACATCACAACGTTCTCATTATTGGACACGGGCGAATGCGACTTCCGTGAAATAAGACCAAATTCGACAAATATTACAATCGAGATGGTACAACTTGCGGAATTTCGAGAAGTGAATACGATTCACTGCAAAATAATCATCCATCGCACAGTTAATAGCTGCGGCATTTTTGGACATCTATTACCTGTGGAGAACGGTGAACAAGAGTACCTTTACGAATTATCTCAGGAAAAATGCAAACTACTACATGACACAGGCATTTTTAAATACGACGATACGCATATCATAGCCGATATCAAAGTCAACGCAACACCAATGACAGTAGGAGTGGACTTCCCTTATGGAAAAAATCGGTGTAAACACCGAAAAATAACACTGAAAATAACACCGAACTTCTACACCGCATTGGGTGTGATTTCGCACACCCAATGCGGTGTTACACCCAAATGGAGTGTTACACCCAATGGAGTGTAACACCCAAAGGAGTGTTACACTAAACCGAAAAAAAAAAAATTAGCCTCATGGGGATTCGAACCATCGATCTTTAAGTTGATGAAAATTTACCGACCACTTTATCCACTTAGCCACGCTCTTGATTGAAAATACTATGTTTGAAATAATATATAAACATTGAAACAAACTTTTTTTGATTATTTAGTTTGCATATGATTAAAAAACATTACTTTTAACTTGTTTATAAAAACTATATTAACAATTATTAAAATAAAAATTTCGGTGTTAACACCCAAAATTCGGGTGTTTTTCATAAAAATTCATTTTTTTATTTTTTTTTTTTTTGGCAGAGATTAAAACAATTAAACCACCTTATTTCTTTTTTGATAAATTGATTTGAACTTTTTATTATTAATTATATTTATTCTCATGATTTCCTTTAATTCACAAAGTTTCGATCGCGTCATCAACGTCGTATGTCCTAATCTGCCAATAGCACTATAGTTTTGAGCCTACGAGACTTAGAGGTCTAAAATTTTATAGACGGTATAAGTTTGAATGTCGATACGTTAATGTGCAGTCTTGGCCATCCAGGTTACCGATGCCGGGGGTACCTGGGGGTCTTCTCCGAGCAATCGGGTCTTATTCTTTGGATGTGATTTTTTGATGTGAATTCTTAATAAGTACGTCAAAATATAGTACTTTTTAAATAAAAGCATGTTAACAAAATTATTATTATTTTTGTCATAATTGCATTACTAATGATTGGTTTCAAAAAATTTCAAATATTTTCATTTTTTTGTCTGTTACTATTTTTTTCTAAAATTATCATTTTTACCGCTCCTTTGGCCGAATATATACTTTTAGTTCTTAACTTAAAGGTTCATGTATTTTTTACAAGGGTTTTTTCATTATTTCAGTTCGGACGTAATTTTCTAAATAAAAAAATGAATTTTGAACAAATTACTTTAAAAAAAAAACTTAAATGTTGAACGATAAAAATTTAATGAGTTATTCGAATTCTGGAATAATTTTTAGTAATTAATTTCATTTTTTTGTATTTCAATTACTGACTCAGACGTTTTGTACTTACTTTATAGACTACGACGAACTCACGATATATCTGTGCAATAATAAAGAATTTCCAGTTATGATATTTATTTTTGATCCTAGTGATTAAGCATATCATCTATTGAATTCTTCATTAATTTTTTATTAAAAACGGAATGAGCGTCAAAATTCCATTTTGAGTGTAACATTCCAACTAACTTTAAACTTTGGTGTTAACACTAATTATTTTAGGTGTAATACCAATAATTATTATAACTTAACTTTGGTGTTAGCACTAAACCTCTTATGTACAAACTCGCAATAGTGTGGGTGTTGACACCCAAAACTTAAGTGTTAACACTTAACTTCGGTGTTAACGCTGAACATATTGGGTGTAAACTCCCATTGCGAGTGTCAACACCCAACAGTCGAGTGTCAACGCTTAACTTTGATGTTAACAATGAACCTATTGGTCTTAAATTCCCAATTGTGGGTGTCAACACCCAACAGTTGAGTGTCAACACTTAACTTTGGTATTAACACTGAACCTATTGGGTGTAAACTCCCAATTGTGGGTGTCAACACCCAACAGTTGAGTGTCAACACCGAACTTTCGGTGTTAACACTCAAAATCTAGTGTTTACACCGAAAAATCAGTGTTAACACTGAAAATTCGGTGTTTACACCGGTTTTTTCCATAAGGGCAGACGTTTTATACTTACTTTATAGTACACGACGAACTCACGATATATCTGTGCAATAATAAAGAATTTCCATTTATGGTATTTATTTTTGATCCTACTGATTAAGCATATCATCATCTATTGAATTCTTCATTAATTTTTTATTAAAAAGGGATTGAGCGTCAAAATTCCATTTTGAGTGTAACATTCTAACTAACTTTTAACTTTGGTGTAAACACTAATTATTTTAGGTGTAATGCCCATAATTATTATCACTTAACTTTGGTGTTAGCACTAAACCTTTTATGTATAAACTCGCAATAGTGTGGGTGTTGACACCCAAAAGTTAAGTGTTAACACTTAACTTCGGTGTTAACGCTGAACATATTGGGTGTAAACTCCCATTGCGAGGGTCAACACCCAACAGTCGAGTGTCAACGCTTAACTTTGGTGTTAACACTGAACCTATTGGGTGTAAACTCCCAATTGTGGGTGTCAACACCCAACAGTTGAGTGTCAACACTTAACTTTGGTGTTAACACTGAACCTATTGGGTGTAAACTCCCAATTGTGGGTGTCAACACCTAACAGTTGAGTGTCAACACTTAACTTTGGTGTTAACACTGAACCTATTGGGTGTAAACTCCCAATTGTGGGTGTCAACACCCAACAGTTGAGTGTCAACACCGAACTTTCGGTGTTAACACTCAAAATCTAGTGTTTACACCGAAAAATCAGTGTTAATACTGAAAATTCGGTGTTTACCCCGGTTTTTTCCATAAGGGCTTCGCGGGTAGTGCAGCAGACAAATCCTGTTCCGGAGCATCATATGCAGACAAATTCAACACATATACAAAGGTTTTTGTACATGGCACCATACAAATCTTACTCATACAAACTATAGCTAAAGTAAGTCTTGATACAGATAAAATTAGATTAAGTACGGGTACAATATGTACATTTTCAAATAAACACTGTATAGATTTAGAATACGGGCATACTTTTCGGGATATTCTACCTGTAAACGAATGTTTTAAAAATTCTTTTGATATATTATATAAGGGAATAGCTACTAAATTTACAAACGACATTGATCATCAGATTACTTATGCGGTAAATTCTAATGATATAACTTTTGCCTTATCCTCAAAAGGCGCGATAACTCAATGCAATAGACAATTTATTACAACTGAACATCCTAAACTACTAATTTTCGAATCATAACTAGGACTTAATAATTTGTATTATGATAACGATATTGTCAAAGAGAATACTATAAATCTAGATATTTTTACATATATTAATTCTAACTTCATTTATGTAGAAAAACATCTAAGGATAGAATTAAATGACTTATACATAAATTTAATTACGGAAAAGTGTAATCTTGAGAGAGAAACAATCCAAAACTCCCTAGCCCTTGCTACTTTATCGCCAGATGAATTTGCATACACAGTAATGAAACAACCAGGATACACTTCCTTGATAGCGGGTGAAGCTGTGCATTTTGTAAAATGTACGCCAAGACCTGTAAAAATAAAGCACATGGAAGAATGTTATGAACAACTTCCAGTGACATTACAAAACGAGACGTGGTTTTTAACACCAAAAACACACATTCTTATTAAGACAGGCAAACAAGTCACCTGTAATAAAATCTTACCAAGATACTATAAAATAGGAGACAAATGGATCAAACTAGATCCATATCCAACTTATGACGTACAATCTCCACACATATTTCAACCATCAACAAAAATTCATTGGAATTATTAATTGATAGAAGCTCTGGCCACGTCCGGAATATACTCATCATCTCAGCTTCAACGAGCTCAACAACAGATCACATTTCCTCTGGAACAACCAGCCTTACTCAATATTTTAACAAGGCAAATGGCGGGAGAACACAATTATAACGAAGAATCCATAAGTAAATTGTTTACGAGTACGACTGTAAAAGGAATCTTGGCAGATCTGTGGTCAAGTATTATCGACAATTTAATTAAAGGTGGATCAATTTCATCTGCAATAATTATGATAATTTTCTTGCTACATCTAATAAAAATAACTATAGATACTATAATAAACGCCTATCTATTACAACAATTATACGGCTGTGGTTTACATCTTCTAGCTGCAGTGTCAAGTTCAATAACGCATTTCTTTATAATCCTGGGCAAGGAACAAACAAGAACTAAAGAGATGGCAGAACACTTGGAACTGCAAGAAATAAAAGTAGATCCTATTAAAATCACACCTAAAATTCCTCCACCATTACCATCCACACTTCCTAACCAAAATAAAACTAAAATCAAACAAGAGACACCTTCCGTAAAAAAAAATTAAGAATGAAAATTACGGTTTATTTAGTTTATAATTTTTTCTTCTTTTTCTCTGATTGACTTGTTCCTTAGAGTTTTTCAAAAAATCTTTTTATCAGGGAAGGAAACCTATGTATCTATGTTATAATACCACTAACAATACGTTATTTAATTTTTAAAATTTATATACTTTTTATAAACTTATGTTGTAAAACTCACAGATTACTTTGTTATTACTTATTTTATCCACACATCTTATAAAAAACTAACAAGAAAGCGATAACAATAGTATAGTCAAAATAAATACTTAAAGAAGAGGATGCTATGTTATAAAAAAATAAATAAAAAAATAAAAAAATAAATAAATAAATAAATAAATAAATAAATAATAATAAAAAAAAAATAATAATAATAATAATAAAAATAAAAACCAAAACCAAAACAAAACAAAAACGTGGAGATAAACATCTAAAGGGGAGAGGTGTTGTGTCACAAAGACACATTTTGTAATTATAAGACATTGTGTCATGAAAGACACATTTCGTTAACTAAGCATTTTTATGCTATAAGTAAACACGAAATGAGGCCAGCTTCAGTCTTTTGGTCAGTAAAGCTGCGGGACTCCGAAGCTGGCCACTTCGTAAGTAAAATCATACCTCTTAATTTCTACCGTAAATCGGGTCTGGAGTCATATCTCCTTATACATAAAATAAATAATAATCATAAAGATGTCTCAAATTATAAATAACTCTATATCTTAAGCTATGCATATATTTATATTATGTAATATTATATTATTAAAATTAAAATAAATAAATATAAAAACTAGATTATATCTTATTAATAAACTAATACATAACACCACTGTGCCATTTAGGACTTGGAGGGGCAACTCAGACAGGTTGATCCGTTTTATTGCGTAAGTGGTGCCTATGATGGTTACCGTGGTTTTGCTGGCGTTGAGGGCTAGACCATTTTCCGTGGTATAACGGGCGACCTCCTCTGCATCACTAAACAATAGGCTCAATCGCTCAACCAGTTCTTCGAGCGTGGCGTGGAGCATAATTTCTGCATCGTTGGCAAAGATGGAGTATTTGGAGTAGCGCAAACGGAAGAGCAAGTCGATGATGAATAACATGAACAGCAGTGGCCCAAGGACGCTGCCTTGAAGCACGCCTGCTGTGACATTGAGCCAGGTAAAGTGCTGCCCGTTCTCGGAGCGCACGGCCTGCTTGCGACCGCCGAGGTAGCTGGCGACCCATCTGATCACTCTGCCAGAGAACCCCAGGCTGCGCAGCTTCTGAAGGAGTCGATGGTGAGGGATCGTGTCAAAGGCGTGTGAAAAATCGAAGGAGACGACAATTGTGACCAACCCATGATCCATAGCCTGGCGTGCGTCCTCCACAACGTTGAGCAAGGCAGTTTGGGTGAAATGAAATTGGTGATACGCTGACTGGAGTGGGTTGAGCAAGTTGTTGCCTGTGAGATATGAGGTCATCTGCTTGTGTACTATCTTCTATAGCAATTTGGAAAAGCAACAGAATAATGCGATGGGCTGGGTGTCGTTGTGGGTGGTGGGGTTTTTGACCTTGGCGAGTGGGACAATTGATGCGAGTTTCCAAGTGTCAGGGAAGACACCGCAGGTGAGGGAGTGGTTAAAAATATTGGTAAGGGTTTGAAGCAAAGATAGGAAAGCGAGCTTGAACATCGTGGAGGTGACACCGTCGTGCCCCATACCCCTGATGCTAGTGACCATGAAGATCGAGCTGACCTCCCTCTCAGTGACAAAACTAAAGTCGAAGCAGTTAACAGGGTGGGGTTGGATGGGGTCGCTGAGGAGCACTCATTGAGTTCAGCGTCACCAAAAACGGTGAAGGGGGAAGGCTTGTTAGGGGAGGGTGGGGGAATTAGAACCATACTATCGAGTTACTCGTCGTTTTAATACAATATCAAGCGCATTTTATAATTTAAAGTACAAAAATAAATTTTTTTATAAACGTAAACATCTGTAGAATTAGTTAAAAAAAAAATTTAATGTGCTAAAACCAGCCGAAAATATTCAAAATTAATATCAATTGGTGAAATCTGCAGGTAGGAAAAAAATAGGGTGATTAGAACAATTTTGTGGGGTGATTAGAACATGTAATTATTGTACAAATAAATGCAAAAAATTTGATTTTTATTACTTTCAAATGAAAGAAAAAGTTGTTTTATTCATTTATTATTAAAAAAGTAATAAATACATAATTTTTTTAACAAAAATATTATATATTTATAGAACACATGCAGTAGTAAACATAATTTATATAAAACAAATAATTTTAAAACGCTTACATCTTTTGTATGTAACTTCTACAAATGTAGTAATCTAGGAACAATTTATTTAAATTTTTTAGAAACTATTCTTAATTTTTCACTAATAAATCTTTGGTAAATTCTAACACATATTTTAAAAAATTAAAGCTTCAATGAAACACAAACAGATTAACTTAAAATTATCTCATAATTCACTTTTTGTTATTTAATGAGTAAACATTGGAAAAGGAACTTATAATTGCAAATTTTTAATAAAATTGTAGCTACCACTCACTCTAAAAATAAAATCACCAATTTATGAAAGCTGAATTTTTTGTAAGAAAGGTTAACTCAACTTTTTAAATTGAGAATAGTAATCTTGGGGGTATGTTTATTAGGTTTATTTGATACATTTATATTAGAAATTGAGGAGTTTGAATTTGTCGACAACTGGTTTTGTACACTATTATTTGGTAAATTTTGGGAAAAAGATTGTTGATTTGGTGAGTGTAAAAAATTAGAGTTGACTGGTGGACTCATGCCAAAAGAGTTGGAAGGAAAATTATAAAAATTACTTTGTGACAGAGCAAAAGTATTTGCACTTGGATTACCAAAATTATTGGGTCCAAAACCAAAAGGATTTATTGGGGGAATTTGGAAAGAATGGTTTTGTGCGTAACCAAAATTATATGGAGCACCAATTTGAAAAGGAGTACTCGGTGAAAAATTAGCATTTGCTGTAGAAGTAGAGGCTTGTGTATTCATGACTGATAATTGATACACGACAGGAGGGTAAGGACACATTGGAACAGGAAGTGCAGTCAACTCTTTGTTGGTTATGTCAGAAGCAAAGTTTCTTTTTTTTTCAGTTGTTTTCTTTAGTTTTTTGACTACTTTTTTTGGTTTTTTTAATTCTGCTATGAAATCATCTCCTGTAACAACTGCAGCTTTTGCCCTACGAGTACCTTTTTTGGTACGCTTACATTTAATTCACTATTTACATTGTTGTTACTCAAATCAATCACAGAATTTTTATGACTAGCACTTGATTGATTACAAACACTTAATTGAGAACTAGCAGGTACTAACATATCACTAACACACTTATCTAAATTTGAGGCACTATCATAACACTGAGATTCACCAGTGACTTGAAAATTGACAAGAGGTATATGTGTCGCAACACTTTTTTGTAAAAGAGTATCATCTGCAAATTGTACAAAAGCTGGAACTTGAGAATCAGCAGGCACTGTTGGTATTATACTAAGAAATTCTTCTAATCTTTCCCAGTGCAAATCTTGAAGACCATCACCAGCTAGCGTAGCAGTAGGAGTTTCAAAACTATCAGTCGACACCGATGGTGTTTCTTGATGATCATCTGCTAGCGTAGCAGTAGGAGTTTCAAAACTATCAGTCGACACCGATAGTGTTTGTTGATGATCACCTGCTAGCGTAGCAGTAGGAGTTTCAAAACTATCAGTTGACACCGATGGTGTTTCAGCTGTTTCTAACACCTGATTGGTATGTATATTTACAATTGGTGGAAAACTATCTTCAGAGTCTTCTGGAAGAACATTTAAATTTTCCATTGAATTTTGCTCTTCATTTTCATGAAGTATTTCCATGCTCTCTATGTCTAATTATTGATTATTATTTATAGCCTTTGGAATGCTGTTGGCAGCTTCACATATAGTACCTTCATCTAATTGTTCAATTACATCAAGAAGAGCTTCTCTGAAGTCCGATAACTCTTTTGAGAGACCTGAAGGAATTTAAAAAATATTAATGCAATTTATATTATATTATATTTTTCTTTGCTTGCTTTATAGTATTATAATTTTTTTAAATTAATATAAAATTAAAAAGTTAGGATGATTTACTCAAGAGTTAGTTACAAACCTCTGACTTTATTAGACACAACCGATGGAAGGTACTCTTCTTCTTTAAATATGTTCTTATTTAAAAGATGTATGCCTGCTCTTCTAAAGCCCCCTATAGCATTTTGCACTGTAGCTGCTTTTTGAAAAGCTGGAACGAGGACTTCAAATAAATTTTTCAGAGATAGTACTCTTCCATTTTTTTTATTCAATCTAGTCCAGGTAAGTGCTCCTCTTGCAAAAAAATTACTCAAGGGCTTGTTGAAGGAAACATCTGCTGGCTGCAACTTATGAGAACAATGAGGCGGAAAAGTTAAAGCTATAACATTGTTCTGTTTGGCCAGCTCCAAGGCAGCTACATTTTTCACATGAGTTGAGTGGTTATCAAATGTTAATAAAACTTTTTTGGTTGGCGTTGGTTGGGAAAATTTAATAAAATTCTGCATCCAATCAAAAATGATACTGTGAGTAACATAACCACTTGGCTCAAATGCAACAGTCCAGTCGTCAGGTTTTCCATTCAAGAGTTCCTTATTGAAGTTTTTTCGTGGAAAAACAATTAGAGGGTGCATGTATTTTCCAGTTGCAGAAAAGCAAATTTCTGCAGTAACATGCTTCCCCCGTTCAGCAGCTACCATTCCACCTACTTGCTTCTGCCCTTTTGCTGCTATCACTCTGGGTGAAGTTTTAGGGACAACGCCAACTGGAGTCTCGTCCATATTATATATATTCTCTGGTTCAATTTTATTTTCTGTAATGACATTGGTTAGTAACTCAAAAAATTCCTCCACAGCCTCTTTGTTAAAACCTCTAGCTCTAGCTAGAGATGTATTTTCAGTTTTTCTTAATGATAAAAACTCCCAACGCTTTAAAAGACCTCTCAACCACTCTTTTCCAGCTTGCTGCTCTTCACAGTTAAAATTATGATGTGATTTTAATTTCACTGCTAACAAGTATGCTATTTTTCTCCCTTCAAAAGTTGTGAAACCCAAGTTTTGAAGTTGATATTCTTGTAAGGTTTCAGCTAATATTTCTTCTTGTTGACTATCAAAAACAGTTGGACTCCCTACTTTTAAATAGATTTTTTCTTTTTTGCCATCTTTTGAAAGCAATACTTTTTTGGTCAAAGTCGACCGTGGAATGTTGTATTTGGTTGCAACAACGTCGTGTTTTCCTCCGGCTACTACTTCCTCGAGAGCTTTTTCAAGGTCTTCTTTTGACCACTCAGGACCGGCTGTTTTTCTTTTATAATTCCGAGCCATTTTTCCAATACTAATCACTATTTTACACTAAACTAAAAACTAAAAACTAAAAACTACAGAGACACGTGGTTACTCTACATAGCGATTTTTAGGTTAAGGATGATAGAAAATTAACGCATGATTTTGTTCTAATAACCCCGAGTTTTAGTTCTAATTGACCCACTTCATTTTTTTTTTTTTTAATTATCAATTATTTTGTGAAAAAAAAAAAATTTATATCAATCTTGCATATTAAGAAAGCTAATAACCTAAATTTTTATCTATGATAATTAGTTTTTATTTTTTTTATAATTTTAATAAATTTTTCAAGCACTATCAAAAAACTTCAAAACCATTTTTGTAACAAAGAAGTAAGTCTGCACTTAAACATTTTTTTTTTTTTTATCAAGCATAAATTTATTATATACTTTTTTATGTAGAAAAACGTTTTGAATCGAATACTTTTCGCCTGTATTTTTTATTTTTGATTCCAATGATTTTATTCAGAAATATTGAAAATTGCTTCAATCACCTCACAGTTCTAATTCCCCCACCCTCCCCTAGTACGCCCATCTTTCTGATCGCTCGCCACCTAGCGCCGAGATGGCGCTCTCCCTCCATGACTGAGCGGAAAAATGTCTCCTCCCGAGTAAACATTATGATTCGGCGCGACTTCAGCCCGAATTCGTATCTGAACTAGCCGAAGTGCTGCCGAATTCGGCCATAGTTCGGTGGGGGGCGCGGCGACGCTTTCGGCCCGAACTCGGCCGAAAACAAAACAGTGCAAAGCTGCTCAGCTAGCTGACGATAAACTTTATCGATGTGCATTTATACATTGATATTCTTATACAAAAACTGAATTTTTATATAAATAATGACTTCTAGAGCCCTGAGAGAAGTAATTATTTAGAAGCTATTCCTAAAATATTACAAAAGTTAGTTCTACTACACTAAATGCAATATTTTTTTGAGGTTATATTTGGCTCACTGGTATCAAAATTTTTTTAAATACGCTGAAAATTTAGCTTTTTATTCCTAAAAACATTTGATATTTTTAGAATGGGCCAGATTCTCTACAGAGAAAGAGAATTATTAACTAAAACCTATTAGATATAAATTAAGTATGTTTTGAAACATCAATTTTACTGTGTCCTGTGTGAAAAACAAAAATCAAGTAACTTGAATATATATTAACTAAAAAGAATCAGTTGAAAGCATTGAAGTGTCTGTTTGGAAAAAATAAAAAAATGCAAAAAATTTGATAAGTTTCAGTTACATGATGTTGGGTGGTGCAGACTAATTTAAGCAAAAAAAGCTAAAATTGACACAATAAATTCACCTAAAATAGTTTTGTGGGCTTATTCACTTTGAAATAGCATACATTTTTCATATTTTCTTTATAAAATACTTTAAGTTGTGGTATCGAGTACCTATGGATACTATCTTGAGTTAAATATGGTATATTTTTTGCTCATTATATAGTTTAAAATTTATTCTCTTGCTTTATAAAGCACCCGAATGAGTAAATTTGATCCAATGTTAGAAAGATTTGGGTGGCTAAATCTGACTGCTCCTTGACAAGCCAATATAAAACTTTTATTGTCATAAATATCTGACTTTTGTTTTACATTTTTTTTTTTGATTAATTCTGAATGCAACTACATTATCAATTTTCTTTTCACACCTTCAACTACAATCATAATAAATTTTTATTTATACAGTTGGTTTATTATAAATAACAACTCACTTTTATTCTAAGAAGTTTTTTTTTTAATTCCACAAATTGATAACAAAGATTTAATTCATTGATAAAGTTTGATAAAAAATTATCTACTACATTTATTAGACCAAATTTTCTAGTAGTTTGTTTATAACTGAATAAAAAAATGAAGTTTTTAATTCATTGCAATACTAAATTTGTTTATTAAGTTTTACTTAGATGCCACCGAAAAAAAACTTTTTTCATATTTTTTTTCAGCATTTTCAGTAGGATCAACTTGTTCATCAATTACCAAATTTTCACTTGGTTGACTTAATTCACAAAAACTTTCAACACTTCTAGGTTCCTGCTCATCTAAATAACTGCTATCAGACTCCTTTTTTAAACGTTTATTTTGATTTACTTTTTTAAATTTAATCTTCTCTTTTCTGTAGAAAATATTTTGTGTCACAGATAGCTAAAACTTTTTTTGTCAAATATTTACATCTCAAGTTTCAGCTAATTCTATGAATTATATTTACACTCACTAACAAAATTGTTTATTTATTTTAAATAGCAGAAGAAACATAATGTGCATACTTTATAATAACATAACCTTTAAATACCTACAGTCGTGGTGTAACCGAAGATAAGGTGAGACCATGCGGTGAACGCGTTTTCGTTCAGTTCGCGCAGGGCCAGGTGACGTCACGAATTTAAACATGGCGCGGAGCAAGTTAAGTGTCGTCGTACACTGCTGCGTTTGTTTTTATTTGTTTAAAAATGTAGTTTAAGGGGACCCCCCGGTGAGATTTCAGCCTAGGGATAAAAAAATTGTATGGGGCTGAAATTTAGGGAATATACTCTTAAAATACAAGCGTTTTAAAGGGTGTACTCGAAAAATTTAGAAAAATTTTTTTAAAGCTGTTAGGACTTTTATTTTTTGTTCTAATAAATATTTTGCAAAACCCATGCGAGAAGTTGTTTAAAATATTGTTTTAAAACCGTAAAAAAATTTTTAGAAAAAAAAATTAAAATTTGCGTCAGTTATAAACTTTTTAAGATTAAGAAATATCAAAAAATCGTGATTTTCAAAAAATAAATTCTGCCATTAAATTTTTCGGCAAAAAATAGGAAAAAAATGTTCCATGAGTTTTTTTGATCCGGTGCTTGGTTTTTTTGCAGCGACGGTTTGAAGTTGATTTTAAACGGTTTTGAGCGATTTTCATGGTAAATTTTGACATAATCGATAAATAACCTCTTGTTTTTTCGTAATTTATTCGGTTTTTCATAAAAATTGAATTTACAAATTGGTTTTGCATAGAAAAATTTAATGAAACTGTATTATTATGTTTAGTCTGATCTAGAACTTGATTCTTTATGGTGGCGATGTCAAGTTCGAATCATGATATGATTTGCTAACACCAAAATACAATGAAAAAAGGTTAAGTTTCCAAATGACCATAAAAGTTGGGGTTTATTTATTTACATAATTTAAAGATTTTGGATGTACGTATATAATGTGACTACAATGTAACATAATTTTACAAAAATTTAAAAATATCAGCAATTATAAAAAAAAAAAACATCTCTTAGAAACTCCTCTTAGAATCAAAATGCTTAAAACATTCCTGGACCATATGCAGGATCTTCTGCTTCAAGAATTAATCTTTCTCTTTGACTTTGAGCTGCTGCAATTACACGACGAGCCTCTTTGAATTTTGTCGTTGCCTTTTGTCTACCTTGATTCAGTCTTCTTTCATCGATTTTATCAGCAAGAGCGAGAGTTATTTGTCCAACTAAGAGTCCCAAGTTTTGAAGGATTTCTACTACAGTACGTTTTGTACCCAAATTGTACTCACAAACAGCTATGCAGGCTGCTGATCGAACTTTTGTTTTAGAGACAAAAACTTCTTTTGGACACTTACTCCAAATGATGCTGTGTAAACTTTCGTTGGCATTTTGCGTGAGGCAACGTGAACATCTGACCAGCAAAGCCTCATCAGAAAGCCTTTCGTAAAGTGGTTTTATTTTCTCGAAACAAACTTTATTTAGTGGGGTTTTGACATTTTCTAGATGAGAACCTGGTGTTTTGTTGTTTGCTACTGCAGCCTGATAAAAACACCAAGATGATTTCCCTTTGGGGCAGTACGAATGTTGCGGCTCATCGTCAGTAGATACAGCATGGTATATCGATGCATAAATTGCATTTTTCATTTCCTATTTGAAAAAATTTATAAATATTGCAGTAAATCAGAGAAATTATTTTTAATAATTCGAGATATTTTAGTCAACATACTGGGACATCTTCTTTGTTTCTATGAATGGCTTTTTTGTAATAATCTGCTAATTTTCGTTTTGTGGTTTCTTTTAGTTGTCCGTGACCTCTACCTCCAAGTGTGACTTTACGAGCTTTTTCTTCTTTTACAATGTTTGTTAAGCCAGTGTATACTCTAAAATATAAAAAGTAATAAAAAAATTAGTTATGTAACAATCACTAATTTTTATTGTGTGTGCAACATTTATTACTAATATATTGCACACACTTTTATCATTATTATTATTATTGTATAGAGTTCTGTTTTACGAAATTTCAAAATAAATTTTTAATAAAAGAAGTTGTTTTTAAATTCGCAATTGAAAAAAAAAAAAAAAAAAAATTTCTCAGTTGATATACCTTTTAGAGACGTGATTGATGCATTCCTCTTTCATCAACGTATATTCTTGTCCGTATACATTTAGACTGCTGAGGTGGTTAAAAGTTTTTGAGTCCCCATCAGCAAGCATTGTTGTGAACCTGAAGCCATAACTTTCTGAACGCTTCCAAATTATTTCCGCAATTGTCGTCTCCATGGCTCCAGAAGAACCTTGATGATTGATAGAACAACTATCAGCATGACCTTGGTACCAAAAGTAAAAATCAGGTGAATCCTTATCGAGTTCCTTGGCAGCAATTTCACAAACATGACAATATTTAGAGGCAGTATCAAAGTCCAAAACGTATCCGGTTAAAATATCAATAGCTGCACCAAAGCCGTGTTTGGATGAATATCCTTTAGTTGGCCAAGAACCATCGTAACTGACACCAGAATTGACTTTTTCGTCCTTTTTTGACGCTTCACTATTTTCTTCACTATTAGTTTCTTCTAGATCCGATAAAGTTTCCATTTCTTCAATATAATTCTCTGATTGGTTACTACTGTTCTGATCTGGTTGATTCTCTATGTCATCTTCACAACTCTCAAAAATTTGTTCACACGTGCTATCTAGATCAAGAACATTAAGCTCATTTTCATCAAGATGGTTCTCTGTTTGATCTGATTCATCAGGAATTTTTTTATTAGCTTGTTTTGCTAACTCTCGGCATTCATCTAAAATACTTTTACAAGATTTTTCGGCAGATTTATTCAAAAGAGACACATAATCATCAAAACATGAATTAGAAAATATATTCATATTCATTATCATAGAAAACTGCTCAAGTCCAGAATAACCTTTACCCATGAATGAAAAAGCAGTACATAGTCTTACATTTACGTCAAAAGATGGTCTTGTTGATATGCTGTTATTTATTCTTTTCGAAGTGTAAATTTCAGATTTTACAGTTTCCAAACCAATCAACTCGCAGTCTTTACATACAATGGAAATTTTGCGGGCAAATCCATATTTTTCTACTGATAAATCAAATTCCAAATTCTTTCCGTCACATTCTGAACACTTTACTGTGGTTAATAACTTGGATAACTGCGAAAAATCTAAAAAAACGTATTCGCCCGAGCAAGCAATAGTCGTATCTAATTTATTCTTCAGCAAGTCAACCTTTTTTGTAATTCGCGCGTTTGTCGGTATTTCATGGGCATCATCGAAATTATCACCGGAATCATTATTAGGAAAACTATTGGTAGGCTCATTTTGAGTTCCGTGCCATCTTTTATTAGATAAATTTTTAAAATGTTTCGATCGTTTATTACGAACCATATTTTTGGATAAAAATTACACTCAAAAGTCAGTTGAAAACTTGATTTATAAATCTTTTTCACTTTTTACAAACACTTTCTTTATTACTGGTTATGAAATATTACATTCAAATGTTTCAATTATTTTCCTTAGCAACAAAAACCATAATTCGTATTTACAATAATTATTTCTCGATTGATAAATGATTCGTTCGGCGAGTTGGTAATAAATTATATTGTAATAAACATGCTTATAAGTAACGTAAATAAATGAACCATAAGTTTTATAAAGAGATATACGTCAAAAAAGTTATGGTCATTTGGAAACTTAACCTTTTTTCATTGTATTTTGGTGTTAGCAAATCATATCATGATTCGAACTTGACATCGCCACCATAAAGAATCAAGTTCTAGATCAGACTAAACATAATAATACAGTTTCATTAAATTTTTCTATGCAAAACCAATTTGTAAATTCAATTTTTATGAAAAACCGAATAAATTACGAAAAAACAAGAGGTTATTTATCGATTATGTCAAAATTTACCATGAAAATCGCTCAAAACCGTTTAAAATCAACTTCAAACCGTCGCTGCAAAAAAACCAAGCACCGGATAAAAAAACTCATAGAACATTTTTTTCCTATTTTTTGCCGAAAAATTTAATGGCAGAATTTATTTTTTGAAAATCACGATTTTTTGATATTTCTTAATCTTAAAAAGTTTATAACTGACGCAAATTTTAATTTTTTTTTCTGAAAATTTTTTTACGGTTCTAAAACAATATTTTAAACAACTTCTCGCATGGGTTTTGCAAAATATTTATTAGAACAAAAAATAAAAGTCCTAACAGCTTTAAAAAAATTTTTCTAAATTTTTCGAGTACACCCTTTAAAACGCTTGTATTATAAGAGTATATTCCCTAAATTTCAGCCCCATACAATTTTTTTATCCCTAGGCTGAAATCTCACCGGGGGGTCCCCTTAAGCTAAAATTTTGTTTATATAACTGAAGTAAACACCCTAATATCTTAATAAAAGTATAAGTGATTCGTCTGGCTTAGTTAAATAGTTTGAAAGTAAAATAAGACGAGGCCTAAACGTAAATAGTATATTGTTTACTGTGGAATGCTAAGGAGTAAACTTTAAGAGTTTCGTTTGTGCACTTCCAAAGTTTATAAAAAAAAGTTTTCTAGATTTTTAAAAAACATGCCTAGTAACTGCAGTGTTAAGTTTTGTAAGAGCACAGTTGGAAAATCCAAAAATGAAAAAAAGACGATTCGTTTTTTTCGGCTTTCTCGCGAGGACCATTTACATCCTCAGTGGATAGAAGCTTGCGGTAGAAGTAGGTAAAAAATGAATGTTGAAAATGGTAAGTATTTTTGATCAGAATAACATAAACATTTAAAAACCATAAATCATATGTAGTTGTATCTAAAGTGCAAGTGATATTTTATTGAAACTGCAATAAGTAATAAATAAATAATGATTTACATAAAAGTTGTAAAAACCTAAGTTTTATCATCAAAATTGATAAACTCTGTTGATTAAATTTTATATGAATTCAATCTAATTAAAAAATTTTTACAACTCACATTAAATTTATATCATACAGATACTTGTTGATAAAATTATGTTAATAATATTAGGTACTAATAAAAATTTATATTTTATAGCCAGAGTTTGTTCGCTACACTTTACAGCAGATGATTATGAGAAGCCACTGCAGCAGATGATGCTAAATTATTCACCAAAAAAAAGTCGCAAGTTAAAAGAGAATGCTGTTCCAACAGTCAACTTGTTTTGGAAAAGCCCACCTGTCAATAAGAAGTCTCCTAAGGAAAGCCTATTGTAATTATAATTGTATTCAAATAATTATAGAAGTTTAGTTAATATTAGTGAGGGTAAAAATTTTTGTTTTGAATATTGTAGGGTCAACAAATCATACCAAACAGAAGAAAACGAAAATTTGCAAAGTAATGGGAAGTTTAGCAAGCTATCGACAGTTCATGAACCCTGTAGTAGTTCTATGAAGTAAATAACATTCACTTTTTAATACTCTGTAATTATAATCATGATTAAAATAAATTAAATTTTATTTTTAGCACTACATCATCAAGTTCTATATCAAATACATCAGCTATAGGTGCGCATGAAGGAAACTTGCGGTAAGTTTTTTATGTAAAACAATTTAAGTTGATACTGCAACTTGTAACTTATTGGTACATTATATCGTTGACCCGTACGAAAAGAAACACCTGAGACCGAGAATCCGAGAAAAAAGTACCATTACGTGATTTTCCGGGGAAAGAATAACGAAAAAAAATTTTTACGCGATTAATGTAACGTTGCAATTTTTTCCAAGGAAATTGTCATGATGTAAAATTTATCCGTGAAAAAAATCCCATTACGTGATTTTCCGGGGAAAGAATAACAAAAAAAAAATTTTACGCGATTAATGTAACGTTGCAATTTTTTCCAAGAAAACTGTCATGATGAATAATTTTTCCGAGAAAACTGTCATGTTAAACTTGCTGTGGGTCGGAAGACAACATTCCCCGAGGAAAGTGTAACCAGTGTGTTTTTATCCGGGAAAACAATTACATTCACTCAAGACGAAAATATATCCCGGGAAAAAAGTAATCTGCACAACTTATTCCAGGTAAAGTGTAACGTATTGGTAATCAACGATTAAAATAATATTTTTCCAGGTAAAAAGCAATAAGAACAATGACAACTTATTTTAAGCAGGCCAGGGAGCTTTTGCCGAGGGAAACGTAACGTTAAAACTTTTTTCCGGGTAAACTGTAATGTTGAAGTTATCGACGATTAAATTTATATATTTTTAAGTCAAAACTTACAATAGCAATTCCAACTTACTTAAACCAGAGAAAGGAGATTTTTCCGAGGAAAACGTAACGTTAAAAGATTCTTCCGGGTAAAATGTAACGTTTAAGAAATCATCGAATATAAGGATATTTTTTTTAAAGAAAATTTACAATATTCATGCCAACTTACTTGAACCAGAGAAAGAAGATTTTTCCGGGGAAAACGTAACGTTAAAACTTTTTTCCGGGTAAACTGTAATGTTGAAGTTGTCAACGATTAAGGTATTATTTTTCCAAGTTAGAATTTACAATATCTATGCCAACTTATTCAAACCAGATTTGGGAGCTTTTCCCGAGGAAAACGTAACGTTAAAACTTTTTTCCGGGTAAACTGTAATGATGAAGTTATCAACGATTAAGGTATTATTTTTCCAAGTTAGAATTTACAATATCCATGCCAACTTATTCAAACCAGATTTCCCGAGGAAAACGTAACGTTAAAACTTTTTTCCGGGTAAACTGTAATGATGAAGTTACCAACGATTAAGGTATTATTTTTCCAAGTTAGAATTTACAATATCTATGCCAACTTATTCAAACCAGATTTGGGAGCTTTTCCCGAGGAAAACGTAACGTTAAAACTTTTTTCCAGGTAAACTATAATGTTGAAGTTACCAACGAATAAGGTATTATTTTTCCAAGTTAGAATTTACAATATCTATGCCAACTTATTCAAACCAGATTTGGGAGCTTTTCCCGAGGAAAACGTAACGTTAAAACTTTTTTCCGGGTAAACTGTAATGATGAAGTTATCAACGATTAAGGTATTATTTTTCCAAGTTAGAATTTACAATATCCATGCCAACTTATTCAAACCAGATTTCCCGAGGAAAACGTAACGTTAAAACTTTTTTCCGGGTAAACTGTAATGATGAAGTTACCAACGATTAAGGTATTATTTTTCCAAGTTAGAATTTACAATATCTATGCCAACTTATTCAAACCAGATTTGGGAGCTTTTCCCGAGGAAAACGTAACGTTAAAACTTTTTTCCGGGTAAACTGTAATGTTGAAGTTGTCAACGATTAAGGTATTATTTTTCAAGTTAGAATCTACAATATCTATGTCAATTTATTTGAAGCAGGTTAATGAGCTTTTTCCGAGGTAATCGTTAAGTTGACAACTTCTACATTACAGTTTACCCGGAAAAAAGTTTTAACGTTACGTTTTCCTCGGGAAATCTGGTTTGAATAAGTTGGCATAGATATTGTAAATTCTAACTTAGAAAAATAATACCTTAATCGTTGACAACTTCAACATTACAGTTTACCCGGAAAAAAGTTTTAACGCTACGTTTTCCTTGGGAAAAGCTCCCAAATATGGTTTAAGTAAGTTGGCATGAATATTGCTAATTTTCCTTTAAAAAATATCTTTATATTTGATGATTTCCTAAACGTTACATTTCACCCGGAAAAAAGTCCCAACGTTACGATTTCCTCGAAAAAATCTCTCTTCTCAGATTCGAGTAAGTTGGCATGGATATTGTAAATTTTCCTTTAAGGGGGTACATATACCTAAAAATTTTCAAAAAATCAATTATCAGTTTTTTGTGTTTGTTGATGTACTTTTACATCAGCTTTCAAATGCCGCAAACCGCGTTTCTTGATTCGTTAAGGAAAAAAAGTTACAGTTAATTTAATAAAGACATTCAATTTATTAAATTAACGTTAAAATGGCTTTTTTTGAAATTCAAGAATTTTAAGTCCGTTCTAGTAGCAAAAATACTTTCTACGATACTATAGGTACAAATGCTTTTTCGATGTATTTTTTCCTTTTTTAATTTTCGCAATGTAGGTGTAATTTTTTTTTATCCACGAACAGAACTGTAAGTATTTATATCGTTTTCATCTAATAAAAGCGATGAAAAAACAGAAAATATTTTTATCCGTGATTAGATTTTTTCCGCGACACAATATCTTAATAATGAAAGTTAAGAATGACAGATTAACTTTCATTTCAAGTCTAATGCTAAAAACAATTTATTAAGTTAGAATCGATCGCATAAAAAAGTTTATAACCTTTATGACATAATATATGACATATATTACCTCTACGAGACTACTTTAGTATATTGACCAATAAGTATCGAATATCGATCTATCGATATCAAATTAGGTATTTCTGCAGCGTTAAAAGTTCACGACTACTTTTTTGTTCTTTGAGTCATCTTTCTAGTGAAACTCTACTTCACTTGGTTTTGTTTTTGTTATTATTTCAATCTAAAGTAAATAAGTTAGTTTTATTAAAAAAAAAAAAATTTAAGAATAAATGACCAATTCTTACCAGGTAAACTAATGAAGTTTTTTAATAGTTAAAAAAAATGTGTTTATGTACAAATGTGAAGTGAAAAAATAATTCTGTGATTTAAAATTAAAGATAATTTTTAGATAATTGCATGTGAAGACTCCACTGACTCAAAGTCTTAACTTGGTCTTGGTTCCTAATAGTGTGTGATCTGTGTTTTTGATAAAAAAGCTAATTGGGTCACTTTAGGAGCAGGAGAAAAAAAAAAAGTATCCGGCTGTGTGCAAAAGAGTATTTACATCAAGCAAGAGTCCTGTGACAAGATATTTTCAAAATATAAATGTTTATGTGTTGATGTGTTACATTTTATTCATCAAAATCTTTTCAGAACTTCAAAAGCCATTTTCTCAAATATGTGATTTTTGAGAAAATGAGGGCATTGCTCGTAAAGCCAAAATTTTTCCAGACAGCGGATGGACCCAGGACTTTGCACACTTGTTGTACATGTGAACCCTCATGAGCGCAACCTCAGGCAACCAAATCTAAGCATTATTAAGCTGATGGCACACCAGAAATTGACTAAAATGATAAAAACTATCAAAATTTTAACCACACTAAGCAATTTTAGAGTATGCAAGTAGCTTAATAGTGCTTGGATTTGGTTGCCTGAGGTTCCGCTCATGAGGGTTCACATGTACAACAACTATGCCAAGTCCTGGGTCCATCCGCTTTAAGGAAAAATTTTGACTTTACGAGCAATGAACTTTTATAGCCTAAATAAGCTGAATTTTATAACACTTATAAAAACAGTTATTTTAATTTTCTAAATTTAAAAAACTATGTAAAAATGTGTGTATATTATGGGAAAAAAACATCTTTTTGAATAAATAATTTTTAAAAGATTTACAAAATTTTTTCTGAGTTTTTTTTTTTAGGTATATGTACCCCCTTAAAAAATATTTTTATATCCGATGATTTAATCAACGTTACACTTTACTCGGAAAAAAGTTCTTAACGTTACGTTTTCCTCGGGAAAAGCTCCCAAGTCTGGTTTGAATAAGTTTGCATAGATATTGTAAATTCTAACTTAGAAAATAAATACCTTAATCGTTGATATTTTTAACATGACAGTTTACTCGGAAAAAAGTTTTAACGTTACGTTTTCCTCGGGAAAAGCTCCCAAATCTGGTTTGAATAAGTTGGCATAGATATTGTAAATTCTAACTTGGAAAAGTAATACCTTAATCGTTGATAACTTCAACATTACAGTTTACCCGGAAAAAAGTTTTAACGTTACGTTTTCCTCGGGAAAAGCTCCCAAATCTGGTTTAAGTAAGTTGGCATAGATATTGTAAATTCCAACTTGGAAAATAAATACCTTAATCGTTGATAACTTCAACATTACAGTTTACCCGGAAAAAAGTTTCAACGTTAAGTTTTCCTCGGGAAAAGCTCCCAAATCTGGTTTAAGTAAGTTGGCATAGATATTGTAAATTCTAACTTGGAAAATAAATACCTTAATCGTTGACAACTTCAACATTACAGTTTACCCGGAACAAAGTTTCAACGTTACGTTTTCCTTGGGAAAAGCTCCCAAATATGGTTTAAGTAAGTTGGCATGGATATTGCTAATTTTCCTTTAAAAAATATTTTTATATTCGATGATTTCCTAAACGTTACATTTCACCCGGAAAAAAGTCCCAACGTTACGATTTCCTCGGAAAAATCTCTCTTGTCAGATTTCAGTAAGTTGGCATGGATATTGTAAATTTTCCATTAAAAAATATTTTTATATTCGATGATTTAATCAACGTTACACTTTACTCGGAAAAAAGTTCTTAACGTTACGATTTCCTCGGGGAAAGCTCCCTTAGTCTGTTTCAAATAAGTTGGCAATGGTCTTGTTACTTTTACCTGGAAAAACAATATCTTAATCGTCAATTATCCCAACGTTACACTTTACCCGTAAAAAGTGCACCCGTTACTTTACTCTCGGAAATTTCCCCTCTTTATTGATCGTTATTATTATCACGGAAAAAATATACTAATTACTGTTTTCTCGGAAAAATGTTGCTCATATATTGGCCGATTTTTTTGTTGTTACAGTTATCTCAAAAAATTGTTAACTTGTTACAGTTTTCTTGTAAAAAAAGAACTTGTTACATTTTTCTTGAAAAACTGGCTCATATATTGGCTGATTATTTTGTTGTTACAGTTATCTCGGAAAATTGTTAACTTGTTACAGTTTTCTCGTAAAAAAAAAAACTTGTTACGTTTTTCTTGAAAAATTGGTACTGTTACTGTTTAACCGGATTTTTTGGCAGGTGTTTCTTTTCGTAAGGGCCAAAATTGTTAACTTGTTACAGTTTTCTTGTAAAAAAAGAACTTGTTACATTTTTCTTGAAAAACTGGCTCATATATTGGCCGATTATTTTGTTGTTACAGTTATCTCGGAAAATTGTTAACTTGTTACAGTTTTCTCGTAAAAAAAAAACTTGTTACGTTTTTCTTGAAAAATTGGTACTGTTACTGTTTAACCGGATTTTTTGGCAGGTGTTTCTTTTCGTAAGGGCCAACGATATGATCAATTAAATTTGAATGTATTTATAAAATTTAAAAATGTGTTTTTTTTTTATTAGAGAAAATATTGGAAGGCAAGGGTCACAACAAATGGATGTTGATGAGCAAATGTATGTATATAATAATAAGATCACAATATTTTTACTAATTTATTTCAAAAAAAAAATTTTTTTCTATTTATTTATGAGCCTAAGGCCCTTAATAATTTTCAAATAATACCTGAAACATTTATTATATTTTACAGCCCAGACAAAAACAATTATCTGGACCCTCGCAATGCTGATTGCTGCGACCAAAATTTATCAAATAAAGTTATTCAAGATAGTAGTATGTCCACTGAGACGTAAGTTATGAAGTTTAGATTATTATTTATATTTATTTAATAAAGTAATTAAATTTTTTTTAATTTTCAACTTAATCACAATTAATAAAATATTTCAGAAATCTCAATACTTCACCTGAAGAAATTAAAAAAATGCAAAAAAGAATAAATGAGCTTAAAGTAAAAAATCTTAGACTACTTAAAAGTGTAAAAAAACTTAGAAATATCGGAGCTGGTTTCGTTCAAAAAATCAGAAAACAAACTATGAAAGAGATGAAAGAAATTTTAGCAAAAGTTTTTACCACACAACAAATAAATATGTTACTGTCCCCCAACAAATCAAAGACTAAATGGTCAGTAGACGACATAGCTGCTGCCATATCACTAAGATCTTCAAGTCCAAAGGGTTACAGATTTTTAAAATACGTGATGAAGATACCTATGCCATCAATGACTACCTTTCGACGATGGGTGATTAATTTCGACGTTAGCCCTGGTATACTTAGCAGCGTCATAAGTATTATGAAACATAAAGGAATAAAAATGAGCGAAATGGATAAATTAACCGTCCTAACTTTTGATGAAATTCATCTTTCAAACTACATGGACATCAAAAGAAAAGAACAGAAGGTATACGGGCCGCACGAGTACTGTCAGGTCGTCATGGCTCGAGGACTTTTCAAAAAATGGAAACAGCCCGTTTTTTATGCCTACGACCAACGAATAACTAAAGATATTTTAGTTTCGATATTAGAGCAACTTTATAAGTCCGGATATACAGTTATAGCAATAACGTGTGATTTAGGACCTAAGAATAAGGAAGTATGGAATGAATTGGGAGTTGGACTTAATGATCCAGAGAACTGTTCTTTTGCTCATCCTAGTAACGAAAAGCTTCAAGTTTACACTTTTTTCGACCCTCCGCACTTGCTTAAACTCATTCGAAATCACTTTCTTGATCAAGGTATCTTCATAGATAACAATATTTTAGAAAAAAATATTCTAGAAATTCTGGTTAAACTTATGAGCAACTCAGAAATTAGTACAAGTTACAAATTTAATCAGAGCCACTTAGACGTTACTGGTACGGAGCGACAACGAGTCAAACCAGCAGCGCAACTTTTTTCGAATACGGTTGCAAAAAAACTGACATTTTGGGGTAAGAGAGGGAAGTTTGGTGATTTACCGTGGCAAGAACTAGCGGGTTTCATCCAAACTGTAAACGACTGGTTTGACATTTTTAATAATAGAAATGAATTTTTAATAGTATATGGAAATGATCTTATAAAACAGAATGCAGTTTTACTGGAAATGACTGAGTTTATGAATGATCTTAGGTTCAAAGGCCACCAGTCGATGGTCGAGTGCCAAAAAAGAGTAGTTCAATGTAACACGTCGTTACAAAACTTATTAGTTTATTAAAAAGTAAAGTATCCAGCTCTTAAAATATCGTTTTTGTACACAAGCCGATTGAATCAGGATATTCTGGAGAATTTATTTTCGTACCTGCGAGCAATGGGTGCCACTAACGATCGGCCAACAGCTTTGAAATTACAGAACAGGCTGAAATGGTTTATTCTTGGCAAGCAGTCGTCAGTGGTTTTGAGTTCCGGTACAAATACCAAAGCAGACGATTCTGATAATAGTCTGGTTACTTTGCAAGATTCAGATGAAAATCTAGTTGATGTTGAAAAATTGAAGGAGTCTTTAGTAGATAATAGAACAGAAGATTTAGTTCCTGAAGATGACCAGTTATCGAACGAAGAAATTCATGAACAGAACGAGGAAACTGAAGATAAACACGACGAAGACTCTGTTGACACGTGCGATGAAGAAGAACAGCAATTACTTGATGCCTATTTAGACAAAAGTTCTTCAGGTACAGGTACGGATTTAATCTAGTTTAACGTTAAAATATTACAGAGAAACATTTAATTTTTTTTTTTTTTTTTTTTTTTTTTTCATGTCATTACGTCCCGACTACCAAACGTTCCTAAACTTTTCGATTACAAAGTATGTCCTGCTGATCCTAATTTTCTAATTTTTGTTTGAATGTCTCGATTATAACGATTGTCCTTATTTTTTGCAGTCTGTCCTTTTGAGTCCTGTCTGATTTAACTTTCCTACTTTAGTCTTGCTTGTTCCGGATTTGTCAATTACACTCCAGTTTTGTTTTAAAATTCCTCATTTTCCGATTGTAGTCCTACTTTTTTCTAATTATAAAAATTTTTTTTGTTTTAGCCAATTTTCCCTCTTTATAATGATGAAGCATGTTCGAACGTCTTCGTTTTATAATTGATTTGATTGGTTGGGAACATTAAATTCAAAATTTAAATTGCATTTAAGTTGAAATATTGAATACTTTGTTTATTATTATTTTTTAAGAATTTTTTGAATAATCGAATATTTTAAAAATTTGTTTCAATAAATGGACTAAATTTCTTTATTGAGTTCTATAAAATAAAATAAGAATCTTTATTATTTTAAAAACAATTTTTTTAAGCTATATAACCACAAAAATATCGAACTGAACTTACTTGCAAGTTACATACGATTCGTGATGAATTAAGTTTCAAAAAAAATTTTTCAACTTCGTTTTTTTTAAAAATGAAAGTATAAATTATCGTTTATTTACTTTCAAGATTAAAAATAGAGCGCGTTAGCGCGCTGATTGAAACTAGTTATTTTAAATTATGCAACACTAATCAATATTGTTAATCTTTAATAAATATGAAATTACAGCAAATACGAAAGTAAGTTGTAAAAATAACGAACAATATAACGAACTCGAATAATTATACTCAAAACAAACTTTTATAGTCTGATTACTGGTTTTTATAGTTGATAATAATTGTAAATGGTTTTATTGTACATTTTCGATTCATCAGAAAATGAAATTGTTTTCAAATTGTATTTACTTAAAAAAATGTTTTGAAATAGAAACGTTATTTATAATAATATTTAGTAAGTACGACTATATTATTTCGTTTAATTGAAATTGAAATTCTGTGAATCAGCAAGTCGTTAAGTCCTGTAAGAAAATTGTGGCAATAAACACACAGGTTCCTATTTAGTTTTTTTTTTTTTTTTTTTTTTTTTTTTTTTAATGGAAAAAAGTAAGCTTATTTTTATTGAAAATGATTGTTCTGGCTGTCTTCGTATCAGGTATCAATATAATTTTGTCTGTATCGTTACTCTTCCGAATCGTGAAAGTCATTTGGAATCCTGTCTGTGAGTTTCAAACCCGTACTGTGTAAGTAATTTTTTTTACTTGTAAGTCCGAGAACTTGTATGGATGTAAATAAAAATGGTTTACACAATTGAACGCAGTTTGTTTTTATAAATGTATTTATTATGAAATTATTACCTTCCAATCTTCTTATAAATTATCCTGTGTATTCAATTAGATGGCACATTTTACAATTTCAGTCAAGATCTTTTTCTTGATAGCAATGTACATCTTTAATAATTGTTAAATATTCATACTTTACTTTGTCACTTTGCAACAGTCGATTGAAACGTTTTATCATTCTTTTAAAATAGTGCAATATAAAATAAATGTAAATGTTTTCAAATTATTACATAAATAGCAACTAATTGTATAAAGGAAATATTGTAACAACACAAATGTAAGTTGTGCAGTTCCATACTTGCAGTTGCATCTTAAAAATTGTAGATGCAATATTAGAAATCAATTTCAAAGCAACTTCTACTCCTTCTTTTTCTTTCAAACATGGACGTGGATCTCGATTTAGGTCATTGAATCGCGACCACAATATTTTAAACTAGTTATTTTTCATTTCTCTGGCCGTAACGCACCAACTTAGGATATCGGACCTAAAACTACCTTGCCGATTCAGGTAACTGACAGAATGGAAATTTATTTTGAAGTCTTAACGACGGCCAATTAAGAAGAGAGCTTCACGCGCGTGATTCAACTTCTTACCAATCTGTACATATATTTTATTATTTTATTCATTTAAATTTTTTTTCAGTATTCCTTTCATTTCCCAGATTCTACACCGCAACATGAAATTACTGAAGAAAACACTTTTAGTTTAAATGATGGTGCCAGTAATGATTGTAATACTGAAGAAGTACAGGAGGAAGGTTTGCAATATGTAGCCGGTTACATAGCCCATCGCTTTAGAACTATGTACCACGATCTCGGATCAAAGACCGGTAATGTCCCAGTTGAAGATAAATCCAAAAATTGGATATCTCATTTATCTAACGGATATTTAATGATACCAACGGAAGATCTACTGAACTCTGTAAAAATTGTTGATCATCATTTTAAGCTTATGCATGGAGATTTTTTATGTAAAGAAAAACTAATTTTCAAAAATTTAGTTGAACAAGTTTTATTGAAGAGCGGAAACAATATTAAAGTCCCGAAGGAAGTATTGTATTGCATTGTACGGACAAGAACTTATATACGGTGGAGATACTTAAATAAAATTCTGAAACTGAAAAATAAAAATAAAAATCTTTAAAAAATGAAAAAAGTGACAAATGTAGTATACTCGTAATTTTCTTCAATAAACAATTCATTAAAATTGATTTTATGCTAATGATTTCATATTTTTTTATGTTTGTGTTTGTTGTACCCCTCAAACTTATATTTCATTGTTTATAATATAATCGTTCATTATCCATGAAATAAATAAAATAATTTTTTTGTTGTTTCGTGATTTATTCGAAAAAATCGATACACTTATTTGTATTGTTTATCGTCCCCGAAAAATATCTTATATTTTCCAAATGATATTCCTAAAGAAGTTACCTACATATTTTTAGAATGTATTTGTGAAACCATTTGTTTTTATTTAAATAGTTCTTATATATTTGAAATTTATCCCGAAAGTGATTAATTATAACATTTATTTCTTTTTAGTTTAATTATATTTTTGTTTAAATTTTATAAATAAAAATATTTTGTGTATTAAACATGTGCAAAAAAGTTTATGTTTTTTCAATTTTCTGTTTATTCTTTGAAGCTTTTTAGTTTATTTAACAGGTGCATTTGAAATAAGTTGTTTTTTTCGATTAAATTTGTTTGTATTTCATGAATACCACAATACGGTAGGAATAATGTGCAAAAAAATTTAATTTTAATGAACAAAAGTAAATGAAATGAATTTTTTTATCAAACCAGTTTTGATTTTTTTAGATGATGTTGGACTTTCATATATGTACTCACATCTGTTATTGGTTAAAAGTGGAACAATCAAGCATCGTTTTTGAAAACTTTTTGTCAAAATAATTTTAATTTTTTTTTTAAGGATTCATTAAAAATTTTTCATTGCTGTAATTTTTCTGTTTGAAACAACTTAAAGTATACAAACCATCTCTTGGATAAAACTTAAGTCTTCGAAAATTAATAAACTAAAATTAGTTTTTGAAAAAATTCTTGATATCCTTCAAATTTCTCAAAGTCTAACAAAAAAAGGACAAAAAAAAAAAAAAAAAAAAAAAAAAAAGTCGTGGGGATCGAACTGACGACTCCGAAATATAATTCGAAGATAATATCCACTAGACCAAGCAGCTTATATTCAACATAAATTTAGATCTTATATTTAAACTGTGCCCCTTTGGGACTTGTTTATAAGAGTTTGATTCCTTCGAAAAGTAAAAAAAAAATTACTTTTTAAAAAAATTCTTGAGGTCCTTCAAATTTCTCAAAGTCTAACAAAAAAAAAAAAAAAAAAAAAAAAAAAAAAAAAAGACGTGGGGATCGAACCGGTGACTCCAAAATATAATTCGAAGATAGTACCCACTAGACCAAGCAGCTTATATGAAATTAAAATTTAGAACTTATATTTAAACTGTGCCCCTTCGGGACTTGTTTATCAGAGCTTAATTATACTATTTTATTAGTAGGGAAAGTGACTTTGTATTGATGATCCAGGCACAATAATAACAATTTACTCGTAGGCAATGCAAAGTCGATCTACAACATATTATTTTTTTAGATAAGAGTTGTTGTATATTGTTGTCAATGTTTTTTTTTTTTTTTTTCAATTGTTGATTTGTATATTTCTGCTGAGCCCCTTGGTGATATGCGACTCGCTCCGGTATCATAACTCTTTGGAACTTTTCGTAACTCTGCACGACTCTTGCACGAGTTCCAAAAAGTTGAACTCTTCCTAACTCTTTGGAGTTGTTTTGGGACTCCCGAGTTGAATACCCCTCAGAAAAATAAATTCAATTTAATTTTCAAAGAATTAGTTTATTGATAGTTTTTTCGATTATTTTATGTTTAAAATTAATTAATTTTATTTAGACAATTTATTTTATGTTAAACTTTCAACAAATAAATAATCCATTGCCGTGACTTACATTTAAAATAATAACTGCATTTTACGTTAAATTTAATTTTCTTCCCTTCAGTTTTAATAGAAATATTCAAAAAGCTTCCTAGCTATTTCTAATATTATCGGCTGATTTAAATTTTTACGTTCTCTCATGTTTGAATTTACCACGCGCTGTGACGTCACCTGGCCCACTCGCTTCTGATTGGTGGGCCTAACTTTTATGCGCACGGTCTCACCTTATACTCCCTTACACCATGCCTACATTAATCCATCGGCCGAGTTCGAACCGAGATCACTACCGCGCCCCCAACCGACCTCGGGCCGAGCTCGGCTGCCAAACTCGGCCCGAATTCGCGGCTTCGGCAGCCGCATTATAATGTCTACTCGGGCTTTAGCCTTTTAATTAATATTTAAAATAAATTTTTTTTTTGTTGTGAACAGGAATTTGCACTAAAATTCAAAATTTTATACTGATTTTATAATTATTTATGAAACGCTCATGATTATTATTATTATTATGATTTACAATAGCAAAAAAAAATTTTTATTAAAAAACATTTTTTTTTATAATAATGAGCCATTTATGTTAAATCATGAAATAATTTTTTTTTTTTTTTGTGACTTGAAAATTACAGTAAATAAATAAGTAAAAATAATAAATAAATAATATAAGCTTATTTAATTTAAAGATGCAATTTTTACTTTATTTATATGCAATATAATAAAATATTTGAAAAAAAAAAAATTGGAAAATATCTGCGTTAATCATTTCAATAAAAAAAAAAATGTAACCTTTCGTTGAAAGGTTGCTGAACGGTTTTAGAAACGTTGTGACAATCGTGTAGATCTCTGTTATGCCTCGTCTACACTGGCGGTTAAACCGCCTCTCGGCTTAACTTTGTTTAAAGAATTTTGCAATATTGCCATTGGAATCGAAGTTTAAGATGTAACCATCTTAATCTTATAAATTATTTTCTATTTTTAAAGTACAAATTAATCCTTTAACCATGCAGGATCATTGCAAAATTCTTTAAACAAAGTTAAGCCGAGACGCGGTTAAACCGCCGGTGTAGACGGGGCATCATTAGTTTCAAAGAAAACCTTCAATCAACGTTATGGCAACGAAGTTTGTCAACCATATTTTTTCAAAAGGTGACCACAAATTGTTCTGGCAACGTTTCTAGAACCTTATGGTAAAACGTTCCTTCAAAGTTGCTACAGAGTGTTGACAAGGTTCCAAATTACCGATTTGAATTTAAAACGTTTAAGCGAGAACCTCAAGTTTGAGTAATTTAATTAAAAATACCTATGAATTTGAGGTAGAAAAATTTTATGTTTTTAATTTTTTTTGTAAATAATTCGACCAAAATTGGTAAGAACAGCTCTCAGACTAGTCAAATCATTCAAAAATTATTGAAACGACTTTCAGTCGCTCGGCCAGAGTAACAAAATTTGGTGGTTTATATATGTTACACAGCTTGTTACTTTGCTGCGAGCTCAGTTCTAACGGTAAGCCACCTAGCGGATGGGACCAAAACTCCTCATTTCGCGTTAGCAGTCGTTAGATCTTAAAAAGCATTTAAAGTATTCAAATATACATGTTAAAAACATACTTAGGTTTTAGCTCTTAATTATAATTTTAATTTTTAGCTAGTAATAAATTGACGATAGTAAAAAGAAAAAATTTAAAAAAAAGGGAGGTTTAATTTTTTTTTCATGAAAATGTAAACTTAAAATTTTTAAATATTCATAAATAAATAAATAAGCAAATAAATATGTGAAAATATTTGTTTAAGTTTATTATAGTTAAATAAATGAAATTTTATAATCAAGCCCCGAAGGGGCACAACTTAAATATTAGTTCTAATCCATCATCTCTAACGTTAATGTGTGGTTTGGTGGCTAAAGTCACCGCTCTCTATTTTGCCGTCTCAAGTTCGATTCTATGTGCTTTTTTTTTTTTTTTTAATTAATTATGCGCTCTTTAGTTGTTTTTAAGGACATTTACTAACTTTTAAAAATTTTTATTAATAAATTCATTGGTACACTTATTTTTAAAATTTAAAATTTTTTAATAACTTTATGGAGGATAAAGGAATGAAAAAAATAATTTTTTCAGGGGAATATTTTTATTTTGGTAATAAATTTTAATAAATATAAGAAAATATTTGATCAAGTTTATTATAGTTAAATAAATGAAATTTCATAATCGAGCCCCGAAGGGGCACAACTTAAATATTAGTTCTAATCCATTATCTCTAACGATAATGTGCGGTTTGGTGGCTAGAGTCACCGCTCTCTATTTTGCAGTCACAGGTTCGAATCTTTGTGCTTTTTTTTTTTTTAACAAATCATATTCATACGCTCTTTAGGTGTTTTTAAGGACATTTTCTAACTATTAAAATTGTTACTAATAAATGCATCGGTACACTTATTTTTAAAAATTTTAATTTTTTAATAACCTTGTGGAGGATAAATGAATGAAAAAAAATAATTTTTTCAGTGGCATTTTTTTAGTTTGGTATTAAATTTTCCTAACAATAAATGAACAGATTCATTATGATTCTTCATAAAGATCAACAAATAACGTTTCTAATCAAGCAATTAGTAATCCATTTTCATTGAAATAAAAGAAAATGTTTATTCAAAAATAAAGTAACTGTTCTTAAAATGCCCCCCCTCTCCTTGGTATGTTGAATGTATAGACTCTGTGACCAGTGTGTCCGATCCCGGCCCAGGGGGTACCAAGAAATTTAAAAATCTTCCGTCTAAGATCAGGCAAACAAAAAACACACAAATACTTGGGCGGCTGGGTTCAATAAATGAATAAATGAATAAAAAAGTAAATAAATAATTCCCCAAACTTAACAACCCCAAAACCCTGGGCATTGAGATTAAAATAATCAATAATTAAAAGAATAAATAAACCCCAAGCAAGACAACCCGACAACGCTGGTCATTCGTGTTTTCGTTTTTTTTTATTTTTTTTTTATTTTTTTTTATTTTTAAATAAATAAATAAATATACCAAAAAAAAAAAACAAATCAATAACGCAGGGCGTTTAAGCTTTTTATGAACAATCAAAAATTAAATAAACAAACAAACAAAGCTAGACGACCCAACAGCGCTGGGCGTACTGGTTTTATTGTGAGAAAATGAATAAATAAATAAATAATCCCTAAAGCATCTACAACCTAATAACGCTGGGCGTCCTGGTTTTTGAAAATAAATAAATTAATGGACCGCCAAGCTCTTCAACTCCATTACGCTCGGCGTCCGTTTTTTTTTTTATTACATAATTTAATAAATAAATTAATGAACCGCCAAGCTCTACAACCACATAATGCTAGGCATCCGAGTTTTTTTAATAAATGAACTAATAAATAAACTAACAGAACGCCAAGCACTACAACCCCATAACGCTGGGCGTCCGATTTTTTTTAAATAAATGAACAAATATGACAATGAACCACCGAACAATACACCCCCCTACACTGAGCATCCGAATTTTTCTAATAAATAAATTAATCAATCGCCAAGCACTGAAACCCCATAACGCTGGACGACCGAGTTTTTTTTTTTTTTTAATAAAGTAACTAACCGCCAAGCAATAAAACTCCATAACGCTGAGCATCTGAGTTTTTCAAATAAATAAATTGATAAACCACCAAGCGCTACAACCCCATAAAGCTGGATGTCCGAGCTTTTTTTTTAAATAAATTAACTATCCATCAAGCAATAAAACCCCATAACGCTGGAAGTCCGAGTTTTTTTTTTTTTTTTTTTTTTTAAATTAACTAACCGCCGAGCAATAAAACCCCATAACGCAGGACATCCGAGTTTTTCTAATAAAGTAATTAATAAATAAACTCATGAACCGCAGGGCATATCAACCCCATAACACTGGGCGTCCGAGTTTTTCTAATCGATAAATTAATAAATAAATTAACAAACTGCCAAGCGCTACAACCCCATAACTCTGGACGTCCGAGTTGTTTTGTTTAAAATAAATTAACTAACCGTCAAGCCCAAAAACTCCATGACGCTAGACGTCTAAGGTTTTTTTTTTTAAATAAATAAATAACTAAATGAGCCACCAAACAGTACAACCCCATAACGCTGGGCATTCTGGTTTGTTTGTTTTTTTTTTTTTAAATAAATTAACCAATCACAAAGCACTAAAACTCCATATAGCTGTGCGTCCAAGTTTTTTTTAATAAATAAAATCATATATAAATGAACTACCTAACATTACAACCCCATAAAACTGGGCATCCGAGTTTTACTAATAAATAAATTAATAAGCCGTCAAGCGTTGTAACCCCATAACAATGGACGTCCGGTTTCTTTTTTTAAAATAAATCATAGTTTTTTTTTTTAGAAAACTCGGACGTCCAACGTTATGGGGCTGTAGCGGTTGGTGGTTTATCAATTTATTTGTTTGAAAAGCTTGGACGCTCAGTGTTATGGGGTTGTAGCGCATGGCAGCTTATTAATTTATTTATTAGTAAAACTTGGATGCCCCAAATTGTATTCTTTGGTGGTTCATTTATACATTTATTTATTGATTAAAAAAACTCGGTCGCCCAGCGTTATGGGGTTGTAGTGCTTGGCGTTTTGTTAATTTATTCATGAGTTCATTTATTTAAAAAACTCGGATGCCCAGTGTTATGGGGTTGATATGCCCTACGGTTCGTTAGTTTATTTATTAATTGATTCATTAGAAAAACTCGGACGACCCGCGTTATGGGGTTTTATTGCTTAGTGGTTGATTAATTTATAAAAAAAAAAAAAAAAAAAAAACTCGTACTTCCAGCGTTATAGGGTTTTATTGCCTTGTGGATAGTTAATTTATTTTAAAAAAAAGCACGGACGTCCAGCGTTATGGAGTTGCAGCGCTTGGCGATTGATTAATTTATTTATTAGAAAAATTCGGATGCCCAGTGTACGGGGTTGTATTGTTCGATGGTTCATTGATATATTTGTTCATTTATTTAAAAAAAATTGGACGCCCAGCGTTATGGGGTTGTAGTGCTTGGCGTTTTGTTAATTTATTTATGAGTTCATTTATTTAAAAAACTTGGATGCCTAGCGTTATGTGGTTGTAGAGCTTGGTAGTTTGTTAATTTTTTTTTAAATTTATTTACTAGAAAAACTTGAACGCCCAGCGTTATGGGGTTGTAGTGCTTGGCGTTCTGTTAATTTATTTATTAGTTCATTTATTCAAAAAACTCGGATGCCTAGCATTATGTGGTTGTAGAGCTTGGTGGTTTATTAATTTATTTATTAAATTATGTAATAAAAAAAACTCAGACGCCGAGCGTAAAGGGGTTGAAGCGCTTGGCGGTCCATTAATGTATTTATTTTAAAAAACCCGGATGCCCAGCGTTATTAGGTCGTCTAGCTTTGTTTGTTTGATTATTTAATTTTTGATTGTTCATAAAAAACTTCAACGCCCTGCGTTATTGATTTGTTTTTTTTTTTTGGTATATTTATTTATTTATTTAAAAATAAAAAAAAATAAAAAAAAAATAAAAAAAAAACGTAAACACGAATGACCAGCGTTGTTGGGTTGTCTTGCTTGGGGTTTATTTATTCTTTTAATTATTGATTATTTTAATCTCAATGCCCAGGGTTTTGGGGTTGTTAAGTTTGGGGAATTATTTATTTACTTTTTTATTCATTTATTCATTTATTGAACCCAGCCGCCCAAGTATTTGTGTGTTTTTTGTTTGCCTGATCTTAGACGGAAGATTTTTAAATTTCTTGGTACCCCCTGGGCCGGGATCGGACACACTGGTCACAGAGTCTATACATTCAACATACCAAGGAGAGGGGGGGCATTTTAAGAACAGTTACTTTATTTTTGAATAAACATTTTCTTTTATTTCAATGAAAATGGATTACTAATTGCTTGATTAGAAACGTTATTTGTTGATCTTTATGAAGAATCATAATGAATCTGTTCATTTATTGTTAGGAAAATTTAATACCAAACTAAAAAAATGCCACTGAAAAAATTATTTTTTTTCATTCATTTATCCTCCACAAGGTTATTAAAAAATTAAAATTTTTAAAAATAAGTGTACCGATGCATTTATTAATAACAATTTTAATAGCTAGAAAATGTCCTTAAAAACACCTAAAGAGCTTATGAATATGATTTGTTAAAAAAAAAAAAAGCACAAAGATTCGAACCTGTGACTGCAAAATAGAGAGCGGTGACTCTAGCCACCAAACCGCACATTATCGTTAGAGATAATGGATTAGAACTAATATTTAAGTTGTGCCCCTTCGGGGCTCGATTATGAAATTTCATTTATTTAACTATAATAAACTTGATCAAATATTTTCTTATATTTATTAAAATTTATTACCAAAATAAAAATATTCCCCTGAAAAAATTATTTTTTTTATTCATTTATCCTCCATAAAGTTATTAAAAAATTTTAAATTTCAAAAATTAAGTGTACCAATGCATTTATTAATAAAAATTTTTAAAAGTTAGAAAATGTCCTTAAAAACACCTAAAGAGCGTATAATTTATTAAAAAAAAAAAAAAAAAGCACATAGAATCGAACTTGAGACGGCAAAATAGAGAGCGGTGACTTTAGCCACCAAACCACACATTAACGTTAGAGATGATGGATTAGAACTGATTTTTAAGTTGTGCCCCTTCGGGGCTTGATTATAAAATTTCATTTATTTAACTATAATAAACTTAAACAAATATTTTCACATATTTATTTGTTTATTTATTTATTTATGAATATCTAAAAATTTTTCAGTTTACATTTTCATGAAAAAAAAAAAATTAAACCTCCCTTTTTTTTTAAATTTTTTCTTTTTACTATCGTCAATTTATTACTAGCTAAAAATTAAAATTATAATTAAGAGCTAAAAACTAAGTATGTTTTTAACATGTATATTTAAATACTTTAAATGCTTTTTAAGATCTAACGACTGCTAACGCGAAATGAGTAGTTTTGGATCCCATCCGTTAGGTGGCTTACCGTTAGAACTGAGCTCTCAGCAAAGTAACAAGCTGTGGATATATAAACCACCAAATTTTGTTACTCCAGCCGAGCGACTGAAAGTCGTTTCAATAATTTTTGAATGATATGACTAGTCTGAGAGCTGTTCTTACCAATTTTGGTCGAATTATTTACAAAAAAAATTAAAAACATAAAATTTTTCTACCTCAAATTCATAGGTATTTTTAATTAAATTACTCAAACTTGAGGTTCTCGCTTAAACGTTTTAAATTCAAATCGGTAATTTGGAACCTTGTCAACACTCTGTAGCAACTTTGAAGGAACGTTTTACCATAAAGTTCTAGAAACGTTGCCAGAACAATTTGTGGTCACCTTTTGAAAAAATATGGTTGACAAACTTCGTTGCCATAACGTTGATTGAAGGTTTTCATTGAAACTAATAACGGAGATCTACACGATTGTCACAACGTTTCTAAAACCGTTCAGCAACCTTTCAACGAAAGGTTGCAATGGTTTCTGTGCAACGTTGCCAGAGCGTTCTGAAAATTTTTTGTGCTATCTGGGATATATTATACTAAATTTTAAGTATTAAATTTAATTAATTTTAGATTGCTTATAATTGGTTTCATATATTCTAATTGATCGGTGTCTTAAAAAGAAACCGAACAATTAATCATTTACTTAGATGAAATTTTCAAGATCTTTTTTTTACGACTCTTACAAATAAAAAAATTCTTCGCAAGCTTAATTTAAATATTCAAAATTCCCAAGAATGCCTAGCAACAATTTTTTACAAGTTATTTATTATTATTTGCAATAATTCTTATTATAAATTAGTTTATTAAGTAAAATTGCGATTTCTAACCTAAAAATTATGTCTAAAACTGAATTTACGCATAGCAACTTTAAAAAAAACTTATCGTTATAGGTTTTTGCCATTGTTATTAGCCGTTTATTTTAAAGTGCATGCGAAAACAAAAATTAAATTACTTGTTTATATTGATATACATTCTGAGATATAAAAATCGATTCATCAAATATCAGACGGAAACATCAGAATCGGATCAAAAATGAGGGGAAAAGCAGTATCAAATTCGCATCGGAAATTCTGATCAGAATTGGATCTTCTGGTCAGAATTTTGACGATCATTCCTTGTCGGGAGGTTTAGCAGCCACTGCCAAACCTAGGTTAGTGTAGCGGCCACAGCTGAAGATTTCGTGCTTAAAATAAAAATAAAAGCAAGATAAGGAAGATGATTCAATTTATTAGTTGATCACATAATATTAGTTACTAACCTTTCTGAACCGACTTTAAGTTAGCATGTTTCTAAGCTGGCTCTTAATTAGCACGTTTCACATGCGATCTCTGAGTCATGTAAAAAATGGGAACGACTCTCGGAGCGCAGCAGTAATGGGAGGACGGATTCAGCAAGCTCCAGCCAGAGAGGCATAGCGTCGGTTTTGGTGATTTATTAAAAATTTATTCAAATATAGTTGCTTATTTTCCTTGAAAAGTAAACCTGGAAATCGTGTGATCAGAGACCTGGTAAACCTGACGACTTCCCCAGGATGTTTGGTTAAATATTGATGTTATGCATTGCAAGCAAACTCATATACCCGAGGGGGACTTGACGTTGACCCGTTACACCCTGCTGCACTAAGTCGAAAAAGCTCATCAACAACGACTTTTATGGAAATTCGGTTCTTAATTTTTTTCATTTATACAGTAACTTTTCGTTTAAATAGCCATAAAAAAATTCAGAATATTAATAAAATCTAGCTGCTCTTAAATCAGCCATGTATGTACAGAGCGCACTTGATGTACTGCCAGGCTAGCGAGGCGCTACAGCTTAACTCGTCCTCGTCGGCGACCTCTTTCAAGCCTAGCTATGACATACTCCTCAAAATAATCTACAACCATTTCAAATTCTTCAGCAGCGTCAGCTTTAAATAATTGAAAAATGTTTGCAACATCAGTTGGAAAAAACGCTTATGCCGTAAGCATGTGCGTTCTAATTTTGGCTTCTCGATCAATAGAATTATACAGAGAATGTAAACCCAGATCTTGAATTTTTCTATACACTGATTGCCTTAGGTGGAACAAGCAGCTGCTGAGCTCAGCATCTGGAAAAGTTTTAGCACAAGCGTTGATAATTTCTTTTTAGAAATCAGTCATGATTTGTCGAGGCTTAAAATTCCAAATGCCAAATACAGCAGCTGCTGAAGTAATTGCACTCTTTGGGACTCACTAGTGCGTAGACGAATGGAAGAGATACAATCTCCTTTTGTCATCCACGTTTTGTCCTCCAGTATGGTAAGTACTTGAGTAAAGATTGTGGGCACAACCCAAAAAAAAAAAAATTAAAATTTATAATTATTAAAAGATGTTTTTAAAGTATTTAAATAATTAAAAGGTGAAGATGACAGTAGTAACCTTGAAAGTCCCATTCAGAAACCATACTTTGCTGGAGGTTAGTACTTTTAAATTTCGATCAGTTGCAAAAACAAGAACTCTGCCTTCGCCGATATCCAAATCTTCATCTTCACATGAATCATAATTTAAAAATCGATTTTAAGTTGCCGTTACTTTAAATTGATCTGGAACCTCGCGTAACTCGGTGATTGATGTTGGGTTATGGGCAATACCGAGCTCTTCTCAAAGATTTAGTTGGATTTGATTTTTCTGGAAGCAAAGCGATAACTCCCGGCTCCATGGTCCGGATCCTTTTCTGCCCGTCGTTTTAAATTATGACATACTTCAGCCGCATCAGCTAATTACCCATTAGGTGGATGACTGTGCTGAGATTGATTCGGACCTCAAATTTAAAATAACTTAAGAAAAAGAAACGGTAAATTGAAAAAATTATAATTTCAAGCTAGCTCACTTTTGATAGCCACTATCTTGCGGCGGCTATAGTAGTTGTCGCTCTTGCTGTGCATTCTTTTGCGCGAAGTCTTTGACAATCCCAGTGAGTGTTAGGATTATCTTGCGTAGGCTTTTTGTTTCTTAAGTATACAAAACCACTTAGAAGTAATTTAATTCCTCCGAGAAAATTTTAGGTCGATCTTTTGTCAGAACAAATTAGGTTATTTTAAAAACAATAAATGAATTTTTCGAAAATCGAATGTGTGTGTATACTTGAAAAAAAAAGAAGTTATTTCGGAAAGAAAAATTCGGGAAAATTTCGTTCGGAAAATGGTCATTCGGAAAATCGTGTTTGGGAAAAATGTCTTCGGAAAAATATTCATTCGGGAAACGTTATTCGGGAAAATGGGCAGCAATAGTTGCTAAAGGTTTATTGTTCATCTTTTGACTATGTATTACCTAATAGTAATAAGTATTATCAAAAATGCTTTCAATATTTTTAAAATTTGCACTTATAAGCATACAATTTGATTTTACATAAATATTCCTACCTTACCAAAAACAACAAAGTTTTCAATAACTTTGACAAAGCCTAATTCTCAAACAAACTATGTTTCAAGACATGGGTAAGCATCAAAAATTTTCAAAGTTTTGAATTGACTATTCGTGTACAAACTATGCGTGAAAGCATAGTAAATAACAATATGGTTAATGTTAATTTTAGGAAAATCAGGCAAATGAGTTAAAAAATCTTTTTTTAGCACGCGAGGGGCGAAAATTCGTCTTCACGATCAATAATAAAAATTGTTTATTGCTAGAAATAAATAAAGAAATAAAAATTTTTTTTCTTTTTTAACTTAATTTTTTTTTTTTTTTTCTTGTTAAGGGAGTCTGTTGCGGTGTGCAGGGGGCGAAGCCCCTACTGGGCGGAGCTCCCCCGACCAAAAACTATATTTTCAAGATGTTAAGAATTGATAAATACTAATTTTGGTTACATAAAAAACTTTTTACTTTCGAAAAATTTTCTTTAAAAAAAAAAAAAAAAAATTGATTCATGAAAATTTTTTATATACAAATAATAAATTAAGTAAAAAAATAATATGGGCAAAAGTCAAAAAGTCGGCCATTTGAGCGGCCCGACCATGTTTTTACGTTTAACATGACTAGATTTCATGAGTTAACGAAATTTGTATGAAATGTTAATCAGCAGGGTTCAAGTACGGTCTTCAGGCTATCTGAAAACTATTTCAAATTTTCAAAATATGCAAAAGAAAAAATTTGACAAGCGAATTAAGTTTGTCTTGGTTTTTCACGTCAAACCATTATAAATACAATTAATTAGTGGTAAACAATGTAAAAAGACCTAATTAAATTTTTTGATGGCTCTATAATTTTTTAAAAATTGCATTCTAATAAATTTTTATGTTTAAAAGAACGTATATATTATTTTTACATCAAAAAATCTCACTAATAGATGTTTTTGGTGAAGCGTACCTTTATTATGTCCTTCCGCAAGGGAAAAAAGTATAAATCCTTGTTTTTCATTAAAATTAACCCCAAAAACGTATTCCTGAGACTTGAAAATTAAATCTTTTGCACTTTAGAAATCATTTTAGTCTTTAAACACCGAATAAACAAACAATTTGAAAAAAAAATTGTGAAAACTTTTGTCCTGTAATTCCGCAGCTGCATAAAGCGAATTGGACGTCGTCTGCTATATGTGATTTTACGTACGAGATTTTTCCCTACGTATTTACTCTGTTGAATTTGTTTGGTTTTATGTGGTTATTTATCAGTGACAAATTTTTCTTTGTAACTGTTTTGTTTTTTGATAAACAACGAGCAAAAAAAAAATGAAGAAATAGAGTAGCTTACAATTCTACTGCAACTTATACGTGTTCATTTTTTAACTTCTTTTAGCTAAAATGAACAATATAAATGTTTATTTTGCGTGGCCAAATAAATTTTTAGTAACCTTATTATTAGTATCAACAAAATAAATTCTGATCTATGAAATTAGAGAACTTTTTTTTTATTAATATTATCCTAGAAGTGGCCGACTTTTTGACTTTTGCCCATATACATATTATAGTACGGGTGCTGCATCGTCACCGGCGCGGTTTTAAGAGTGCTGCCTACCGCGCGGAGAGCGCCACCTAACGATGCATTACGGGCGCGTGGAAAAAGTTCCTGACAAAATACGCTTTCAATAATGATTTAATCATTCCCAAAAAAATCTCAAAAAATAGTTAAAATTATTGTACAGGTCCCTTACTATCTGGTTTTCCCGAAAAATTTTTCTAAATGCTTGAAAACAATGATTGAAAATCTCGGTAAAATCGGCGTCTGCTGCGCATGTTAATGCCGATGACAAAGAATTACTTACTGCGAATTATTCCTTCACTTGATGAAAAAACCGGATAGTAAGGGACTTGTAGGCTGAAATAACGAATTTTTTGGTATTTTTTTCGTAACAATTGGTGGATTCTAGCGGCCACATTTTGTCAGGAACTATTTCAGCCGGCTGGTTGTTGTGATTTTAGTCTTTCGGGATAAAACAGAGCGGATATCTGGTTCGCCGCCCGACCGTAGATGGCGTCGATGCAAAAATTCAAGGGCGTACATATTTTTGTGAGTTGCTGGGGCCCCGGGGCTTAGCGACAGCTGTTACGGTGTGAGTTCCGACTGCATGGCAGATTGTCTTGGAAAGGCTCGCTCCGCAGCGATTCACCGACTCGGCCATTAGGCACTCCCCACTCTCGGGCTTGTTTTCTCAGTCGGAGATCGTCGATGAACCTTTATGTATGTACATTATACATGCCCAAAAATCACTAAACCATGATTTTTTTTAACCAACTAATGCTCCGCAAAAAAATTGTTTATCGATTAAAAAAAACAGTAGATAAAATAATTATTTTTTTTAGCTCCAATCTTTTGTTGATTTCATTCAATTTTAGTTTGTCAAAAGCCATGAAAATTACGAACTGAAAACCAAAAAAAATTATATATTTTGTAATCGTAAGAAACCGCTCTTTGTGCTCATTCAGTACCTTGGAATGTTTTGGATTTATAAAATCGATACAAATAATAAATCTTTCTAAAGGTATTGAAAAGAGGAATTTTTTTGCAACCACCGAAACCCTGTATCTACGAAAAAGCTCTAGCACACTTAGAAAAACCAATGAAATGAACATCGCTCTTTTTAGCTAGCTTAAAATTTTTTTATTTGTTAAAACTATACGAATCATAGATCGTTAGAAAGGTAATGAAATAAGGAAGAATTCTGCGTGAACCACAACTCGATAACTTCAAAATAGCCTTCGCGCAGTTCGAATAACCGACTAAAAAATCAGTTTCCAATCCGTGAAAACTAGCTTTTGTGCGGAACAGAGATAGTTTCAATCGAAAAAATCTGGACAAATCATATGTTTTCCGAAAGGTATCAAAAAAAGAAAGTTTTCTGCGTGAACCGCACCTCGATAACTTAAAAATTGCCTTTAGGCGATTCAAAAAACAAACTAAAAAATCAGTTTTCAATCTGTGAAAAATAGCTTTTTTGCGGAACGGAGATGGTTTTAATCGATTAAACCTGGACAAATTAAATGTTTTCTGAGAGGTATTAAAATAAGGAAGAATTCTACGTGAACTACACCTCGATAGCTTCAAAATTGTCTTAACGCGATTCAAAAACCCGACTAAAAAATCAGTTTCCAATCCGTGAAAGTTAGCTTTTTTGTGGAACGGAGATGGTTTTAATCGATTAAACCTTGACAAATCATATATTTTCTGAAAGATATTGAAAAAAAGAAGTTTTCTGCGTGAACCGCACCTTGATAACTTAAAAATTTGCCCTTGCGCGATTCAAAAAACAAACTAAAAAATCAGTTTCCAATCCGTGAAAAATAGCTTTTTTGCGGAACGGAGATGGTTTTAATTGATTAAACCTGGACAAATCATATATTTTCTGAAAGATATTGAAAAAAAACAAGTTTTTTGCTTGAACTGCTCCTCGATAACTTAAAAATTGTCTTAACGCGATTCAAAAAACCGACTAAAAAATCAGTTTCCAATCCGTGAAAATTAGCTTTTTTGTGGAACGGAGATGGTTTTAATCGATTAAACCTGGACAAATTAAATGTTTTCTGAGAGGTATTAAAATAAGGAAGAATTCTACGTGAACTACACCTCGATAACTTCAAAATTGTCTTAACGCGATTCAAAAAACCGACTAAAAAATCGGTTTCCAATCCGTGAAAAATAGCTTTTTTGCGGAACGGAGATGGTTTTAATTGATTAAACCTGGACAAATCATATATTTTCTGAAAGATATTGAAAAAAAGAAGTTTTCTGCGTGAACTGCACCTCGATAACTTAAAAATTGTCTTAACGCGATTCAAAAAACCGACTAAAAAATCAGTTTCCAATCCGTGAAAATTAGCTTTTTTGTGGAACGGAGATGGTTTTAATTGATTAAACCTGGACAAATCATATATTTTCTGGAAGATATTGGAAAAAAAAAGTTTTTTGCTTGAACCGCACATCGATAACTTAAAAATTGCCCTTGCGCGATTCAAAAAACCAACTAAAAAATCAGTTTCTAATCCAGGAGTATGTATTAGCTTTTTTGTGGAACGGAGATGGCTTTAATTGATTAAACCTGGACAAATCATATATTTTCTGAAAGATATTGAAAAAAACAAGTTTTCTGCGTGAACCGCACCTTGATAACTTAAAAATTGCCTTTAAGCGATTCAAAAAACCAACTAAAAAATCAGTTTCCAATCCAGGAGTATGTATTAGCTTTTTAGTGGAACGGAGATGGAAAACCAACTAAAGAATCAATTTCCAATCCGTGATAACTAGCTTTTTTGCGGAACGGAGATAGTTTCAATCGAATAAACCTGGACAAATCATATGTTTTACGAAAGGTATCGAAGAAAGGAAGTTTTCTGTGTGAACCACACCTCGATAACTTCAATTACCTTTACGCGATTCAAAAAACCAACTAAAAAATCAATTTCCAATCCGTGAAAATTTGCTTTTTTGTGGAACGGAGATGGTTTTAATCGATTAAACCTGGATAAATTAAATGTTTTCTGAGAGGTATTAAAATAAGGAAAAATTCTACGTGAACTACACCTCGATAACTTCAAAATTGTCTTAACGCGATTCAAAAAACCGACTAAAAAATCAGTTTCCAATCCATGAAAATAAGCTTTTTTGTGGAACGGAGATGGTTTTAATCGATTAAACCTGGACAAATTAAATGTTTTCTGAGAGGTATTAAAATAAGGAAGAATTCTACGTGAACTACACCTCGATAACTTCAAAATTGTCTTAACGCGATTCAAAAAACCGACTAAAAAATCGGTTTCCAATCCGTGAAAAATAGCTTTTTTGCGGAACGGAGATGGTTTTAATTGATTAAACCTGGACAAATCATATATTTTCTGAAAGATATTGAAAAAAAGAAGTTTTCTGCGTGAACTGCACCTCGATAACTTAAAAATTGTCTTAACGCGATTCAAAAAACCGACTAAAAAATCAGTTTCCAATCCGTGAAAATTAGCTTTTTTGTGGAACGGAGATGGTTTTAATTGATTAAACCTGGACAAATCATATATTTTCTGGAAGATATTGGAAAAAACAAGTTTTCTGCGTGAACCGCACCTTGATAACTTAAAAATTGCCTTTAAGCGATTCAAAAAACCAACTAAAAAATCAGTTTCCAATCCAGGAGTATGTATTAGCTTTTTAGTGGAACGGAGATGGAAAACCAACTAAAGAATCAATTTCCAATCCGTGATAAATAGCTTTTTTGCGGAACGGAGATAGTTTCAATCGAATAAACCTGGACAAATCATATGTTTTACGAAAGGTATCGAAGAAAGGAAGTTTTCTGTGTGAACCACACCTCGATAACTTCAATTACCTTTACGCGATTCAAAAAACCAACTAAAAAATCAATTTCCAATCCGTGAAAACTAGCTTTTTTCTGAAACGGAAATGGTTTCAATAGATTAAACCTAGACAAATCATATGTTTTCCGAAAGGTATCGAAAAAAGGAAGTTTTCTGTGTGAACCACACCCTCATAACTTCAAAATTGCCTTTAGGCGATTCAAAATACCAACTAAAAAATCAGTTTCCAATCCAGGAGTATGTACTAGCTTTTTTGTGGAACGGAGATGGTTTCAATTGATTATACGTGGACAAATAATATGTTTTTTGAAAGGTATTGAAAAAAAGAAGTTTTTTGCTCAAACCGCACCTTGATAACTTAAAAATTGCCTTTACGCGATTCAAAAAACCAACTAAAAAATCAGTTTCCAATCCGTGAAAATAAGTTTTTTAGTGGAACGAGGATGGTTTTAATTGATTAACCCTGGGCATATCATATGTTTTCTGAAAGGTATTGAAAAAAAGAAGTTTTCTGCGTGAACCGTATCATGGTATTTCCGAAATTGCCCTGGCGTAGTTCAAAAACCAGCTGAAAATCCAGTTCTTCATCCTCAAGAAATCGCCTTCTATGCTACCTAAAGATGTTTGAATTTACTAAACCTAGAAGATCTTATATAGTTAAAAAGAGGTACTGAAATAAGGAAGCCGAGCTAAGCGCGTGATTTCTCAACTACTGAAAAGTGATTAATTAGCGGCTGGTTTTTCGAACCGCTTGAAGGCAATTTCAAGGATACAGCAGTCCGGTTCACGCAGAAAACTTCTTTTTTTCAATATCTTTCCGAAAATATATGATTTGTCCAGGTTTTAATCAATCAAAACCATCTCCGTTCCACAAAAAATCTAATTTTCACGGATTGGAAACTGATTTTTTAGTTGGTTTTTTGAATCGCGTTAAGTCAATTTTTAAGTTATCGAGGTGCGGTTCACGCAGAAAACTTTCTTTTTTCGATACCTTTCAGAAAACATATGATTTGTCCAGGTTTAATCGATTAAAACCATTTCCGTTCCACAAAAAAGCTAATTTTCACGGATTAAAAACTGATTTTTTAGTTGGTTTTTTGAAGATCGTAAAGGCAATTTTTAAGTTATCAAGGTGCGGTTTGAGCAAAAACCTTCTTTTTTTCAATACCTGTTAGAAAACATATAGTTTGTCCAGGTTTAATCGATTAAAACCATCTCCCATCAATATAAAAGCTAATTTTCATGGATTGGAAACTGATTTTTTAGTTGGTTTTTAATCGCGTAAAGGCAATTTTGAAGTTATCAAGGTGTGGTTTGAGCAAAAACCTTCTTTTTTTTCATACCTGTTAGAAAACATATAGTTTGTCCAGGTTTAATCGATTAAAACCATCTCCGATCCACAAAAAAGCTAATTTTCACGGATTGGAAATTGATTTTTTAGTTGGTTTTTTGAATCGCGTAAAGGCAATTTTGAAGTTATCGAGGTGCAGTTCACGCAGAAAACTTTCTTTTTTCAATTTCTTTCCGACAATATATGATTTGTCAAGTTTTAATCAATCAAAACCATCTCCGTTCCACAAAAAAGCTAATTTTCACGGATTGGAAACTGATTTTTTAGTTGGTTTTTTGAATCGCGTAAAGGCAATTTTTAAGTTATCGAGGTGCGGTTCACGCAGAAAATTTTCTTTTTTTGATACCTTTCGGAAAACATATGACTTGTCTAGGTTTAATCAATTGAAACCATCTCCGTTCCACTAAAAAGCTAATACATACTCCTGGATTGGAAACTGATTTTTTAGTTGGTTTTTTGAATCGCGTAAAGGCAATTTTGAAGTTATGAAGGCGTGATTCACGCAGAAAATTTTCTTTTTTCGATACCTTTCGGAAAACATATGATTTGTCCAAGTATAATAAATTGAAACCATCTCCGTTCCACTAAAAAGCTAATACATACTCCTGGATTGGAAACTGATTTTTTAGTTGGTTTTTTGAATCGCGTTAAGGCAATTTTAAAGTTATGGAGGTGTGGTTCACACAGAAAACTTCCTTTTTTCGATACCTTTCGGAAAACATATGATTTGTCTAGGTTTAATCGATTAAAACCATCTCCGTTCCGCGAAAAGCTATTTTTCACGGATTGGAAACTGATTTTTCAGTTGGTTTTTTGAATCGTGTAAAGGCAATTTTGAAGTTATCGAGGTGTGGTTCACGCAGAAAATTCCTTTTTTCAATATCTTTCCGACAATATATGATTTGTCAAGTTTTAATCAATCAAAACCATCTCCGTTCCACAAAAAAGCTAATTTTCACGGATTGGAAACTGATTTTTTAGTTGGTTTTTTGAATTGCGTAAAGGCAATTTTTAAGTTATCGAGGTGCGGTTCACGCAGAAAATTTTCTTTTTTCGATACCTTTCGGAAAACATATGATTTGTCTAGGTTTAATCAATTGAAACCATCTCCTTTCCACTAAAAAGCTAATACATACTCCTGGATTGGAAACTGATTTTTTAGTGGGTTTTTTGAATCGCGTAAAGGCAATTTTGAAGTTATCGAGGTGTGGTTCACACAGAAAATTTTCTTTTTTCGATACCTTTCGGAAAACATATGATTTATCTAGGTATAATCGATTAAAACCATCTCCGTTCCGCGAAAAGCTATTTTTCACGGATTGGAAACTGATTTTTCACTTGGTTTTTTGAATCGTGTAAAGGCAATTTTGAAGTTATCGAGGTGTGGTTCACGCAGAAAATTTTCTTTTTTCGATACCTTTCGGAAAACATATGACTTGTCTAGGTTTAATCAATTGAAACCATCTCCGTTCCACTAAAAAGCTAATACATACTCCTGGATTGGAAACTGATTTTTTAGTTGGTTTTTTGAATCGCGTAAAGGCAATTTTGAAGTTATGAAGGCGTGATTCACGCAGAAAATTTTCTTTTTTCGATACCTTTCGGAAAACATATGATTTGTCCAAGTATAATAAATTGAAACCATCTCCGTTCCACTAAAAAGCTAATACATACTCCTGGATTGGAAACTGATTTTTTAGTTGGTTTTTTGAATCGCGTTAAGGCAATTTTAAAGTTATGGAGGTGTGGTTCACACAGAAAACTTCCTTTTTTCGATACCTTTCGGAAAACATATGATTTGTCTAGGTTTAATCGATTAAAACCATCTCCGTTCCGCGAAAAGCTATTTTTCACGGATTGGAAACTGATTTTTCAGTTGGTTTTTTGAATCGTGTAAAGGCAATTTTGAAGTTATCGAGGTGTGGTTCACGCAGAAAATTCCTTTTTTCAATATCTTTCCGACAATTTATGATTTGTCAAGTTTTAATCAATCAAAACCATCTCCGTTCCGCGAAAAGCTATTTTTCACGGATTGGAAACTGATTTTTCACTTGGTTTTTTGAATCGTGTAAAGGCAATTTTGAAGTTATCGAGGTGTGGTTCACGCAGAAAATTTTCTTTTTTCGATACCTTTTGGAAAACATATGATTTGTCTAGGTTTAATCAATTGAAACCATCTCCGTTCCACTAAAAAGCTATTACATACTCCTGGATTGGAAACTGATTTTTTAGTTGGTTTTTTGAATCGCGTGAAGGCAATTTTGAAGTTATGAGGGTGTGGTTCACGCAGAAAATTTTCTTTTTTCGATACCTTTCGGAAAACATATAATTTGTTCAAGTATAATCAATTGAAACCATCTCCGTTCCACTAAAAAGCTAATACATACTCCTGGATTAGAAATTGATTTTTTAGTTGGTTTTTTGAATCGCGTAAAGGTAATTTTGAAGTTATCAAGGTGTGGTTCACACAGAAAACTTCCTTTCTTCGATACCTACCGTAAAACATATGATTTGTCCAGGTTTATTCGATTGAAACTATCTCCGTTCCGCAAAAAAGCTAGTTTTCACGGATTGGAAATTGATTTTTTAGTTGGTTTTTTGAATCGCCTAAAGGTAATTTTGAAGTTATCGAGGTGTGGTTTACACAGAAAACTTCCTTTCTTCGATAACTTTCGTAAAACATATGATTTTTCCAGGTTTATTCGATTGAAACTATCTCCGTTCCGCAAAAAAGCTAGTTTTCACGGATTGGGAATTGATTTTTTAGTCGGTTTTTTGAATCGCGTTAAGACAATTTTTAAGTTATCGAGGTGCAGTTCAAGCAAAAAACTTTTTTTTTTCAATATCTTTCAGAAAATATATGATTCGTCAAGGTTTAATCAATTAAAAACATCTCTGTTCCTTGTAGAAGCGATTTTTCACGAAATGGAAACTGACTTTTTCTCTTTTGTAGTTATCGAGGTGTGGTTCACGCAGAATTCTTCCTTTTTTCGATACCTTTCGGAAAACATATGATTTCGGTAGGTAAAATCAATTAAAATCATCTCCGTCCCGCAAAAAAGCTAGTTTTCACGGATTGGAAACTGATTTTTTTTATTTTTTTTTTTTTTAATCGCGTAAAGGAAATTTTGAAGTAATCGAGGTTCAGAGAAAACTTTCTTTTTTCAATGTTTTTCCGAAAATATAAGATTTGTCGAGGTTTAATCAATTGAAACCATCTCCGTTTCGCAAAAATGCAATTTCTCACGGATTGGAAAATGTTTTTTTAGTTGGTTTTTTGAACCACGCGATGGAAATTTGAAATTTATCGACGCGGGGTTCACGCAAAAAACTTCCTTTTTTCAATTCCTTTTTAATGATATATGATTTGAGCATGTTCATTTTATTAAAAATATCTTCGGTCACCAAAATATAGTTCATAAATTTTATTGCTTCTGACATAAAAAAATTCTTGTATGAAAAGCTTTCACAAATGTATAACAGATTGGAGCTAAAAAAATAAAAGTATCGAGTAAATGTAGAATAGAAAAAAAAAAAATCTTGCTATAAGTAAAAGAAATCGGAGCACGTTTGGTTTGTCGTGATCGGAGCAGCTGGCGCGGCACCAAGGCCCAGTTCGTGACAAGAACACGGAGACAGCCGAAGCCGCCCGATCTCGAGTCTAAAAATAGCTGTGCGTCGTTCGGCCCAACGCCGAAAGCCAATACGGAATATAACCGGTAAATTGCCGATTGTGTTTTAACCAAATTAGAATAATTTATCATGATTGTTGCTAAATTGTAACTGAATTGAAACATCAAAATAGCTATAAGCCTTCAGTTTTTTTGTATAGAGTATTATTTTATCAGTACGTACTAATTTATAATCACATCCACACGACAAAGAAATGTAAAAAAAAAATTAAAATTAAATAATTATTATTGAAGCCCTAACTATTTTTATGTACTACTTCGAAAATAATTTTTCACTTGAATTAAAAATTTCTTGGAGCCCCAAGGCCCAAGCCCCCAGCCGATGCTTTCAGCGAGCGCCGGCCCTGCGTGCCGGTATAGTAGATCGATTATTTCTTTTTTCGGCCGTTTGTTTAGTTGACGGCGCCACGGTCAATTCGGAACTCTCTCCGAGGTAGGCAGCACTCTTAAGGACCCGGTAGCGTAGCGAAGCGGAGCACGAGGTCCTTCAAAAGCCCTGGCGTCGGGCTGCACCAGTGCTATATACTATTTTATAGTACGTGTAACCGAAAACACGCATCAAAGATTCAATTTTAAGGTTAAACTGACCAGGAGTATAATAAAATTATTTAAACCAGTTAAATAAATAAATAAATTTCATGAACTAATATTATATATTTTAATAGTTTTTTCTAGTTGTATAGTATTTTTAATTCTAAGAAAATTTTTAAAATATATTAAAAACAAAAAAAAAACAAAAAAAAACCAAAACAAATCCGAATTTCATACATAGTTTATTTAAAAGAACTTTGTAAATTATTAAATTGATTATAAGTCTGTTCTATTGAATCCTCATTAAGTTTTTGAAAACTCGCGCCGACTAATAACCTCTAGGTCTAGTAGACATTGTCTACAGTGCTCATCAGCTCTTTGAGTTAACTTTAGGTAGTAAACAAACTTCTGCTATCTAGATATCGTCTTAGAGCTATCCTCTAAGACGATTTATTTGAGACAGTTATTTTACGATTATATGTTGCTCTATAGTCATACTTTTATGTTTGGTTGCTATTATTTTGTTTATATTTTCACCTCAAAACGCGTCATTCGGTACTTTTACTTGGTCAAACTTGCTGAATCTCAATCCTTGCAGGAAGATTTTTACGGTGCAGGAAGGAATAAGAATGCGTAAACGATCTAGCAGCCGAACCGTCAGCGATGTACTTGGTACGGATTTTGGCCACAGAGTGCTAAAAAGTAGGATTTTGATACGTGTGGTGCTGGCTCGGATGTCTCACACGACGTGAAGTTAGCGCCCGAGCGCAGCGAGGGTGAAAACGGAAACCCAGCAGCACTTGTATCGAACTGTACTATTCTTTAAACTTGTATGGATCTTTAAATTTAAAAACAGAAACTTTTTCCATGTATTGCTGCTTCATTTCATTGGAAATTTTTTGAAAATAATCACTCGTCTTCAAAGATGCAAAAGCATAGTCACTTATTTTCGCCGATTTTTTGACCTTGAGTACTTTTGCTGAGGGGCTCTGCACTTTAGAGTCACTTATAGAATCACATAAAAATTAATATAATAAATAAAAATATCAATTTCATTTCAAGTAAAAATCTTCAAAAAATATTATTTTCAACGAAATATAAATTGAAATTAATTTTAAGGCTCTAAACACTTTCAATTTACTGAAAGAATCACAAAAGAATGAAAAGAATCATCATTGATTCTGGAGTGCATAGTAGGCCGGGGCTTGATTTTTTTTAATTTTTTTTTTTCATGTTCGCCGGGTGGAAATAGTTTCTAAATACCTAAAAACTGATGCTCAAACCAAGAAAATGTTATTCGGAACGTTTTAACACGTGCCTCAAAAAACCTGAACTTTCTTATGGGATTTGCGTGTAAAAAAGAGGTAAAAACGTTAAACCACAGTGCTCTGGGTAAAAATCATCGATTTTTAAATTTGTAACGACATAAATCGATGTAAAATTTCCTTCTAAATCTAATGGAACCATTGTTTTTTTACCGTACTAGTCTTAAAAAAATTTTACGAGCCAAAAACAGCCAATAATCGAAAAAATATCAGTCTAAATAACATTATTACAGGTGAAAATGATAAAAAATATCGTTTTTAATATTTTAAACGACATAAATCGATGTAAAATTTCTCGCTAAATTCAATGGAAACATTATTTTTTACCGTTCTAGTCTTAAAAAAATTTTACGAGCCAAAAACGGCCAATTAATAAAAAAATATTTGCCGAAAAAACTCTATTTCGAATAAAAACTATGAAAATCATCGAATTTTATTACTTCAAACGATATGATCCGATGTAATTTTTTCCCCTGAATCGAATGGAACCATTACTTTTTACCGTTCTGATAATAAATTTTTCGCAAATCCAAAAATATTCTGAAAAAATAAAGAAAAAAAACAAAAAGGATCTTAGAACTTTATCACCTCGCTTTTCACCATAAAACTTGTTTGATTTTATAATTTTTTGTAACCTGTTTTTTTAGTTTTACATAAGGCGTTAATTAAAAAATAAAATCTTGTTTAGGCTACAGTGCTTTTAGTACGATTATTTTTTAGTTTTTCTAGAAGAAATGGCTTGAAAATGGAGCAGGAGTGATGCGAGTTTTCTCTAGAAGTCATTTTGTTAATATAAGATACTTAAACAGATTTGTCATTCCAGGCATAGTAGTGATGACTATTTCTGTGTTAAATATAAATTAGCTTACTAAAAAATAAAGTGTGATTCATGAGTGGGCGTAAATACACTTATTAACTAATCAATGCATTTAACTTTTTTAAATAAGAACTAGTTTTATGAATAAAATTAATAAAACTAATAAAATTGTGAATAAAACTTAAATCCTCGTTGCTCACTGTTTTCATGCATTTTTTAAATAATTTTTAAAACTAAGTCAAAAATGAATAGTCTTACATTCATCCATATGCCCCTAAATTGATCGCAGTGCTTCTCACCGATGCACACGCATACACTCACAGACTTGTGTGTTAAGTTTTTAAATTAAGTATTAAATCCAATAAAACAAATTTTAAATTAACTTTGGGATAATACATTATAACACGTTATTTATTACTCAGTTTATAATGTGCTGCAAAAGCGGGGCCCTTGCATAATAAGACGAGAGTGTCGACAGTGTCAGTGCGCTTCTGCTGCCTCTAGCGGCCAACTTACTGAAGTATATTTCAGTAAGTTGGCATACTAGCTAGTAGCTAGTTAGTATACTAACTAGGTCTCAACCGCTTCAATGCAATATTTAAGTTTGTTTTCGTTTGAGATTTTCATTGCTTATTTTGTTAAATAATGTATGATTTGCGTGAGTAGTATAACATAAACAATATAAACAATATTGGATACTTATCCAATCAAATAGTTTTGAAAGGTACTAGATTACCAACAATCAAACAGGTTTTATCAGTACTGTTCTTTAGTCTTCGAAGATTATCCAATTCTTTAGATGACAGTATTAAATTAACACTCGACGAGTGTCTTATTTTTTGGGCAAAGGCCAGAATCCCTACTCAAGAGTTTCACAAATGTGTAAAAAAGTTAAAAACTGAATATGAAAGATGACGGAAAATTCAAAAAAATTCTTTGCGTAAATCTGAGACTCAAAAAAAAAAATGAAAAAGATTATGAAGCTAGCATAAATAAGTTATTTGATATCGCCAGTTTAAACGCTCTTTCATTAATGAAAGACGATGATGATAATAATTGTTTACTTAGAGAGAAAGGTACTTTTTTAAACATATTTTACTTCCACTTTTTTATTGGAGAGATAAGGTTTCACAATAGAATAATTAAAAACAATTTTTTTTTTTTAATTTTTAGGAATATTAAAAACAATTTTTTTTTTTTAATTTTTAGGAATATTAAAAAAAAAACAATTTCTTGCTCACTACCCTCTGCATCAGAGAATCAGAAAAAAAATAAAACTCTCATTGAAATAAATGAAAGTTCGTCTCACGGCATTGTAAAATACATTGATCAGAATGAAATTTATAAAGCAGCAGCCACAGGTTTAATTTTTCATCAAATTCATAACCTTCATTTTTTTAGTTTCTTTTTGTTCAAAAATTGAATAGTTTATAGTAACTGAACAATTTCTTTGTTCATTTTATTTTTTAAATGTAAAATTACCAAAAATTAGAATGGTAAAAAAAAAGAAGAAAATATATAGATATAACTTTATGTGAACAGTAAGGTTTGAAAATTACCTGAATTTTAAAGACTATGACTTAAACTTGTTGTAATGGTAAATCTTTTTTATAAGTCATCATCTTTGCTATTGTTTCAATATGTTTAAAAATTCAAAATTTTTAATTTAAACTACTTTTGAGTTATGTTTCTATATTTTTGTTTTCAATTTGGATTAATTTTGAACTACCAATCATTTCTATTTTGTATTTTGTTAAATTTAATTTTTTATCAGAAGTAAATATAAGTACCTAGGATGAGCCAATACTTTTGAAAATAATTGTAGAAGTATAATGTTTTTGTTTAAACATACGATTTTCAAATACTCTATTTTTTATCTTGCATTATGTAATTTTAATTAAGTACATCCTATTTTTACTGTAGAAAACTTTTTTAAGTATATTAATTAACTATTACAGTACCATAGTACAGTAATACTTTAAGCGTACACTTATTCTCTATAAAAATTAACTTAAGGTGGTTTCACAGTGACGTTTTTTGCTAACTTTAAGCAAGCAAATATAGATACTTAGATAGTTACGCGAGCAGATAGCTTGATAATATAGGTAGGATGACACAAACTATCTAAGTACTAGAGACGCTTCAAGCTGTCTGAATGGATGTAGAAAAAAAATAACTGGTCATTTATTAATTTTTGTCATAATCTGCTCAAATCATTATGGGGTGAAACTACTAGCTATTTAATTATTAGAAATGCATCGAAGTAGTAGCAAGCATGCTTGGTTAGTTTTTTAGCCGAGCTAAGTTTATAATTGAAAAGATCGAACGCACCGAGACTATGCTATATGAAAAATGTGATCCTAGACTAGTTAAAAAATCACTTTAGTTGAAGTTAGTGGACGTGAGACATTAGACTCACTTCCTAGGTAGCTAAATACAAAGTTTCTAGTAAAAAAAAAATAAAAAAAAAAAAAAAAAACTAAAAATTCAGCTGCGATTTCAACCGTTTAACGGACAAACTGCGTGAAAAATGTTTAGTTCTCGGACTGCTTGTAAAACAAACAGAAGGCATTTAATGAATAAAATCAACCTCGATCTTAGCTGGTCGGTAGATCGCTAGCTAACTGTCGGGAAGCTCACTGGGTGCTATCTCGCTAAGTCTAGATGGCAGTTAGTTAGTTAGTTAGCTAGATAATAGCAAGTCGTTAGCTAAGTATCTCCGTGATGTCTCCTTAACTAGCTGGAAGCTTATTTTTTTTCTAGCTCGCGCGTAGCGGATCGGCTGGATGATAGCTAGTCAGATCGCTGGTAGCGAGTGGGCTAGATGGGAGCTAGTTGATTCGCTGGTAGCGGGTGAGTTTACTGGGAGCTGGCTAGCTCGTTGGTAACGGGTAGGCTAGCTGATAGCTGGCGAGCTCGCTGATAATGGGTGGGCTAGCTGATAGCTACTTAAACAGCCAGCTAACTAACTATCTACCTAGCTAGCTAGCCACTTAGTTAGTTAGCTAGCTAGTTAGTCAGTTAGTTAGCTAGCTAGTTAGTCAGTTAGTTAGCTAGTTAGTTAGTCAGTTAGTTAGCTATCTAGATAGCTAGTTAGTTAGTTAGTTAGCTAGCTAGCTAGCTAGACAGTTAGTTAGTTAGCTAGATAGTTAGTTAGCTAGCAACCTAGCCAGTGTGCTAGTTAGCTAGCTAGCCAACATTTTTTTAATTTATTTTCTCACTTAGCATGTATTCCACCGGGAGTATATCTATAGCGTTGACGTCATTTTCATGTATACCTATAGATATATTTTTTTAAACCTATCGGCTATCACACGTTAAGCAGACGAATTCTTTTGTAGTTGTATCGCCAATAGCCTATAATTCGATTCAACTTTGTGAGCAGCTACAGCCTACCCTTATGGAAAAAACCGGTGTAAACACCGAATTTTCAGTGTTAACACTGATTTTTCGGTGTAAATACTAGATTTTGAGTGTTAACACCGAAAGTTCGGTGTTGACACTCAACTGTTGGGTGTTGACACCCACAATTGGGAGTTTACACCCAATAGGTTCAGTGTTAACCCAAAGTTTAGTGTTGACACTCAACTGTTGGGTGTTGACACCCACAATTGGGAGTTTACACCCAATAGGTTCAGTGTTAACACCGAAGTTAAGTGTTGACACTCAACTGTTGGGTGTTGACACTCGCAATGGGAGTTTACATCCAATATGTTCAGCGTTAACACCGAAGTTAATTGTTAACACTTAACTTTTGGGTGTCAGCACCCACACTATTGCGAGTTTATACATAAAAGGTTTAGTGCTAACACCAAAGTTAAGTGATAATAATTATGGGTATTACACCTAAAATAATTAGTGTTTACACCAAAGTTAAAAGTTAGTTGGAATGTTACACTCATAATGGAATTTTGACGCTCAATCCCTTTTTAATAAAAAATTAATGAAGAATTCAATAGATGATATGCTTAATCACTAGGATCAAAAATAAATACCATAACTGGTAATTCTTTATTATTGCACAGATATATCGTGAGTTCGTCGTGTACTATAAAGTAAGTATAAAACGTCCGAGACAGTAATTGAAAAACAAAAAAATGAAATTCATTACTAAAAATTATTCCAGAATTCGAATAACTCATTAAATTTTTATCGTTAAACATTTAAGTTTTTTTTTTTTTAAAGTAATTTGTTCAAAATTTCTTTTTTTTATTTAGAAAATTACGTCCGAACTGAAATAATGAAAAAACCCTTGTAAAAAATACATGAACCTTTAAATTAAGAACTAAAAGTATATATTCGGCCAAAGGAGCGGTAAAAATGATTATTTTAGAAAAAACTGGTAACAGACAAATAAATGAAAATATTTGAAACTTTTTGAAACCAATCAATAGTAATGCAATTATGACAAAAATAATAATAATTTTTTAACTTGCTTTTATTTAAAAAGTACTATATTTTGACGTACTTATTAAAAATTCACATCCAAAAATCACATCCAAAGAATTAGACCCGATTGCTCGGAGAAGACCCCCAGGTACCCCCGGCATCGGTAACCTGGATGTCTAAGACTGCACATTAACGTATCGACATTCAAACTAATACCGTCTGTAAAATTTTAGACCTCTAAGTCTCGTAGGCTCAAAACTATAGCGCTATTGGCAGATTTGGACATACGACGTTGATGACGCGATCGAAACTTTGTGAGTTAAAGGAAATCATGAGAATAAATATAATTAATAATAAAAAGTTCAAATCAATTTATAAAAAAAGAAATAAGGTGGTTTCATTGTTTTAATTTCTTACAAAAAAAAAATAAAAAAATGTATTTTTATGAAAAACACCCGAATTTTGGGTGTTAACGCTGAAATTTTTATTTTAATAATTGTTAATATAGTTTTTATAAACAAGTTAAAAGTAATGTTTTTTAATCATATGCAAACTAAATAATCAAAAAAAGTTTGTTTCAATGTTTATATATTATTTTAAACATAGTATTTTCAATCAAGAGCGTGGCTAAGTGGATAAAGTGGTCGGTAAATTTTCGTAAACTTGAAGATCAATGGTTCGAATCCCCATGAGGTCAATTTTTTTTTTTTCGGTTTAGTGTGACACTCCTTTGGGTGTAACACTCCATTTGAATGTAACACCGCTTTGGGTGTGCGAAATCACACCCAATGCGGTGTAGAAGTTCGGTGTTATTTTCAGTGTTATTTTTCGGTGTTTACACCGATTTTTTCCATAAGGGTACAGCGCTGATTTTTAATTTTGATGAGTTTATTAATTGTACATTATGTTGTACAAATACAGATTACTGAGAGAGAGAGGAAGAGAGAGAGAGCGAAGCTAAGGGAAACTTCCTCTTACCATCAGGTGGAAAACCCGAAGCGCGCGTCCCGAGGGACTCAGTTGCAGGCCTCGCGTTAATGGCACGAATATTGGCCAGATAGGTTATATAATATTGGTTCGATCGAATGATCGACTCAACGAGTTCGACATTTCGGGCATGGTGCAATTTTTTTCTTGATTGGTTCGTGCCAACGTGCACGACGTTTCGTGCCTCAACTAGAAGGTCAATCAGGCGACTCTAGTTGGTCTACCCACTTCAATGTATTCGGTGTTCAGAGTTCAGCTTCCACCGTTATCCGTACTGACTTCGCAGCTGCTTCTTCCGAGTCAGGCAGTGACCTGGACATCATATCTCATTTGATGATCTGAAGTATCTGCAGCCGTCTGCATGAGCTCCGAGCTCAGAAATTCTGGGACCATGGCTAAGTGTGTCTAAATGTGTCTTAAGGAAACGCATTTGCGTTCTACTAAACCTAAGGTAGAGAAATCTACCAAAATGGTATCTCATTGATCCACTATATACAAAAAATTTGAAATTAAAAAATGTAGCTAATTAAACTTTAAATATCAAAAATGTACAGGTAGATATTCAGAAATGAGAAAATAAAATAAAAAAATGTTGGCTAGCTAGCTAGCTAACTAGCTAACTGCCTAGATAGCTAGCTAAGTAACTATCTAGCTAACTAACTAACTGTCTAGCTAGCTAGCTAACTGACTAACTAGCTAGCTAACTACCTAACTGGCTAGCTAGCTAGCTAACTAACCAACCAACTAGCTAACTAACTAAGTGGCTAGCTAGCTAGGTAGATAGTTAGTTAGCTGGCTGTTTAAGTAGCTATCAGCTAGCCCACCCATTATCAGCGAGCTCGCCAGCTATCAGCTAGCCTACCCGTTACCAACGAGCTAGCCAGCTCCCAGTAAACTCATCCGCTACCAACGAGCTAGCCAGCTCCCAGTAAACTCATCCGCTACCAGCGAATCAACTAGCTCCCATCTAGCCCACTCGCTACCAGCGATCTGACTAGCCTTCATCCAGCCGATCCGCTACGCGCGAGCTAGAAAAAAAATAAGCTTCCAGCTAGTTAAGGAGACATCACGGAGATACTTAGCTAACGACTAGCTATTATCTAGCTAACTAACTAACTAACTGCCATCTAGACTTAGCGAGATAGCACCCAGTGAGCTTCCCGACAGTTAGCTAGCGATCTACCGACCAGCTAAGATCGAGATTGATTTTATTCATTAAATGCCTTCTGTTTGTTTTACTAGCAGTCCGAGAACTAAACATTTTTCACGCAGTTTGTCCGTTAAACGGTTGAAATCGCAGCTGAATTTTGAGTTTTTTTTTTTTTATTTTTATTTTTTTTTTACTAGAAACTTTGTATTTAGCTACCTAGGAAGTGAGTCTAATGTCTCACGTCCACTAACTTCAACTAAAGCGATTTTTTAACCAGTCTAGGATCACATTTTTCATATAGCATAGTCTCGGTGCGTTCGATCTTTTCAATTATAAACTTAGCTCGGCTAAAAAACTAACCAAGCATGCTTGCTACTACTTCGATGCATTTCTAATAATTAAATAGCTAGTAATTTCACCCCATAATGATTTGAGCAGATTATGACAAAAATTAATAAATGACCAGTTATTTTTTTTCTACATCCATTCAGACAGCTTGAAGCGTCTCTAGTACTTAGATAGTTTGTGTCATCCTACCTATATTATCAAGCTATCTGCTCGCGTAACTATCTAAGTATCTATATTTGCTTGCTTAAGGTTAGCAAAAAACGTCACTGTGAAACCACCTTTAATATAACTGAAAATATTTTTGTTCCTAAATTAGGGTTAGAAGAAAGTATACTCATTTTGTAAATAAACTTCTATCAAAATTAAAATTAATAGTTATCTGAACAACAAAATTCTTTGGTAAAAATAAACAAAAGATTTATAATTGAAAATACAAAAAAATTTCAAATGTTATACTCAAGTCAGTTTTAACTTTAGTTAAGGAATCATAATAAATATTAAGTACATTGATAAAAAAAGCAACTTTAGTAAAAACTGATAAGCAGTATACAAAAAATATATTGACAGTTCAATCTTCATCCGATGACTCTAAAATAATTTTTAATGCGTATTAGAGTTTTTTTCAAGTTATCAGTATACACTCTATAGTAAATAGTACTGCAGAATTTTTTAAACTTTCTCTTTGACCAAAAAATAAAAAAAAACTTGATATATAGTTATTAACTAATTCTTTTGGATGTCAGTTATTCTTTTAAATTTTATGATTTTTTTCACATTATACTCATAAAGTCAATAGTTTTGATGAAAAATTATCTTTTAGGGTCAGATAATGAAAGTTTTTCTAGCACAACGATATCAACTGCTTTGGTACAACAGTCAGCTATGGAAGTCGATGATGAAAATTTAGACAGTAAAAAAAATGAATCATTAGACACAACCACTAAAAGAAGCATTACAAAAGTAATCCAAAAAAATCAACCTTTGCAAACAGCAACTAAAGGTTTTAATTTTATCAAATTCATTACGCTTAAAAAGTTTTTCTAATTTATAAACCAATTTTTATTACTTTTTTTTTTCAACCTAAATTTATTTATTAAACTTGCTTTAGATTCGGGTTTACCCAAGTAAATTTTTATAAATAAAAAAAGTCTTAACTATTTTTTTTCTTAACCAATATTAAATGAAAGTTTAATTTTTGATTCATTTAGGGATTAATAAATATATTTAGATAGTTTTTTTTTTAAAGTTGAAATACATGTTTTGATAGTCATAGTAAAAAAATAGCTATGTAGTAATTTCAAAAAATTCAAATTCATTCGTCAATAAACAATCACAATTTGATATAAAAATTTAAATTCTTAGCAATAGTTCACACAACTTTAATTAACGATGAAATTAAATTTTTTTCCAGAACAACTGAATGTCATGCTTGGCCCAGAATCTGAGTCTCCACTAGATAATTTAACACCTCCTTTGAAAAAAAGAGCTACTGAATCAGTAATTACGACAAAACTAGCGACTGTACTAGACAAGTGTAAGGTTAGCAAGAGAAATGTGGTTCACTTATTAAAGGCATCTGGAAGTTTTTGGCGTTGATGACAACAATGCCATTTTAAACGATAAATCTATCCACAACGCTCGTTCGACACTACGTGAAAAACGATATAATCAAATTAAAAATATGGCTCCACATCTTTTTTTAAATTCGTCTAGTACCATACACTGGGATGGCAAGTTGTTGCCAGGTCTTCTGCGCAATAATTTTTCTGATAGAATAGCGATAATTGTTACTGGTAAATGGATGGAGCAACTTCTCGGCATGCCGTCCATTATTTTTTCGACTGGAGAAAATCAAGCAGACGTGGTTTACGAATCGTTGATTGAGTGGTCTATGGAAAAAAATATTGAAGCTCTGTGCTGCGACTCGACATCTAGTAACACTGGTCGTATAAAGGGTGCTTGCACCCTTTTAGAAAAATTATTAGAAAAAGACCTCATTTACTTCATTTGCAGGCATCATGTTTATGAACTGGTTCTGAAATGCGAATTTGAAGAAAAATTTGGTCCTAGTACTGGTCCAGATGTGAGCATTTTCAAAAAGTTTGAAAACTTTTGGAAAAACATTGATTAAGACAATTTTGAGACGGGTATAAGTGATCCTTTTGTCAACAAATCATTGCAAAATGTTCGCGACGAAATTTTGAAGTTTTGTTTGAACCATTTAAAAGAACATCAGCCAAGAAGCGATTACAAAGAATTTTTGCAATTAGTAATTATTTTTCTTGGAGGTAAACTACCAAAAAAAACAATTTTTCATTCACCTGGAGCTATGCACAATGCTCGCTGGATGGCAAAAGTAATTTACTCTTTAAAAATATTTGTTTTTAGAAAACAATTTTTAGATTGTAAAAAAGATGATGAAATAAAATGTAGAGACGTTTGTATTTTTATAATTAAATTATATGTTCAAGCTTGGTTTGGTGCACCAGTAGCTTCTCAAGCACCAAACCGAGACTTGCAATTTTTGAAGAGCCTGTATCACTACAAAAACATTGATGAACAAATTTCTGATGCGGCGATTAAAAAATTTATGAATCACCTCTGGTACCTGACGCCAGAGGCAGCAGCACTCTCGTTTTTCGATATAAATGTAACAACCGAACAGAAGCTTGATATGGTTAAGGCCTTAGAATTAGATTCAGCTAATTTTGCTTATGAAAAACGCATTCTAGCTAATAAAAAAAAAAAACTTTAGAAGTAGCTGAATCTCAAATAAGTGACTTTATAGGTAAAGAGTCCTTAAAATTTTTTGATCGCTTTAAAATCAATTCAAATTTTTTATTAAAAGATCCTTCTCAATGGAAGTATGATAGAGATTATATTATAGGTTTAAACATTGTTAAAAACTTAATTGTCGTAAATGACGTGGCAGAAAGAGAAATTAAATTAATAAGTGAATTTAGTAAAATACTAACAAAAAATGATAATCAAAAACAATTTCTGTTACAAACTGTAAAAGAGTATCGAGCTCTTTGTCCTGATTGTAGTAAAGGTACTCTAACCCGAAAATATGTATAAATTTTTATTAAAAAAATAGCAAATTTAAGATATAACTTTTTAAATAATTTTGGATGTAATCAAATATATTTTCATATATCTTTGAAAATATGAATTATATAGTTTACAATCTTGAAAAATTTTGATAAGTTGAAAAATTATAAGATCAAACAAGTTTTATGGTGAAAAGCGAGGTGATAAAGTTCTGAGATCCTTTTTGTTTTTTTTCTTTATTTTTTCAGAATATTTGTGGATTCGCGAAAAATTTATGATCAGAACGGTGAAAAGTCATGGTTTCATTCGATTCAGGGAAAAAATTACATCGGATCATATCGTTTGAAGTAACAAAATTCGATGATTTTCATAGTTTTTATTCGAAATAGAGTTTTTTCGGCAAATATTTTTTTATTAATTGGCCGTTTTTGGCTCGTAAAATTTTTTTAAGACTAGAACGGTAAAAAATAATGTTTTCATTGGATTTAGCGGGAAATTTTACATCGATTTATGTCGTTTAAAATATTAAAAACGATATTTTTCATCATTTTGACGTGTAATAATGTTATTTAGACTGACATTTTTTCGATTATTGGCTGTTTTTGGCCCGTAAAATTTTTTTAAGACTAGAACGGTAAAAAACAATGGTTCTATTGGATTGAGCGGGAAATTTTACATCGATTTATGACGTTACAAATTTAAAAATCGATGATTTTTACCCAGAGCACTGCGGTTTAACGTTTTTACCTCTTTTTTACACGCAAATCCCATAAGAAAGTTCAGGTGCTTTGAAGCACGTGTTAAAACGTTCCGAATAACATTTTCTTGGTTTGAGCATCAGTTTTTAGGTATTTAGAAACTATTTCCACCCGGCGAACATGAAAAAATAAAATAAAATAAAATTAAGCCCCGGCCTAGTGCATAGCCCCTGGATTTTTGCTCTGCTAAGTGCCGTCTGCTATGAAAAAGCCTTATTGAGTAATAAAAACTCAAGTCACTAATAAAATTATAAAAAATGTTTATTTCTTTGTATGTAAGTAATCTGGTATGAAATTTTTTTGTTTTTATTAATATTAATAGTTTTATTCATAAAGGAACGAAAAAGCGGTTCGCAGCTTTGCTGGACTTAGACGGTAGAGAATCACTACATTAAACGAAACATTGTTTCCCATTGAATTCAAGCCTCAGTGTGAAAATCACAAATTCATATTTCTCAATTTTGACATGAATCGATGATGAAACTGATATTCCGATAATAATAACTTCATCATTTAAATTTAATCCTAGATCGGGATCTAATTGTTTTGAAAAATACTTTTCGCTATTACTTGAATAAGGTGCACGTTTCCATCGATGAAAAGTAATAACTTTGGATAAAGCGATTATTGATGTCGGGAAATCAATTTTCATTTAACTTATTCAGTTAAGTCCAACTAAATTTGCACGTGTGTGTTAGAGTACTTATAAAGTTTTAGTAAATGGAAAAAAAAAAAAAAGAAACAAGTACAAAAGATTAAAATAAAAATGCAAAGTAGTAACAAGAATTAAGGAAAAAATTGAATTATTGTATAAAACCACTAAATAGTTTCAAAAAATTCATAATTTGTGTGCACTAAGTTAAAGCTTGGCTAGAATTAACTTATTTGTGGCTACCACACGAATCAACTTCAAGATCAAACAAGAATCCGCCCCAAGAGTTTCAAAGGAGAGCGAGCAAGGTTATACAGCCCCAGATGCTTTGAGGCAGTCTTCCAGCGAGAATCTCTGTAGCGTATATAATTTATAAAACCAGTAAGAGAAAAAAAAGTAGGACGTAGTGAACAAGAAGGAAAGAGATAAGTAAGGAGAGAAAGAGAGCAAGAGAGATATGGAGGAGGAGGGGACAAAAGTTCTAGAGAGAGAGAGGGAGAGAGAGAGAGAGGGGGGGGGTATATGAGGGGGAGGGAGCAAGAGCGGGAGAGTGAAAAGAAGGGAAAGAATCACGCTCCACCAATCCCTAACAGACTAATAGCAGTGTGCATGGACGCAGCGCAATTCTGTGACTTCCCAGAAAAATATGATGAGTTTGCTTTTGTATAAGATAAAATTTTTTTTTATTCTTAATTTTCAAAATGGTTTTTTTGTAGTCAAGAGCTCTTGTTTTAAAAAACATCTTCCTCTCACGCAATACAAATCAATTACAGTTCTCGCAACTTCAGTTGTGTCTTATAAATACAGGTTTATTGAATCAATAGTACAATTAATTACTGAGTCAACTTTAAAAATATATTTCAAAAAATCTTAACAAATTATTAGAACTACAAACTACAATTTTTAAACTACAACAGACTTTCCAACCTGTCGTATATTTAATTTTCCGCAATCAGAAATATTTATAATTCTGGAAATATACAGTAGTGATCAAAATTATAAGGCACCCCCTAAAATTCGTCTGTTTCAAGTTAATATTTTGACTTTGTGCATGCCTGCACGTGTTTGAATATTTTAGTAATCATCTCTAAAATTTTTTTTGTTCAAAACAAGTTCAGTACTTGAAAAAAAAACGTTTACTTTATATTAATTCGTCTTTCCAATCAATTTTTATCCTCTTTTAAGCTTAAAATGACTTTTTTTAAAAATCAGCTAAATTTAGTTCTTTTATGATCTAGATAGTGTTCTGTAAAATTTCTATAAACACCTAAGTGAATAATATATTTTTTTTCGCGTTTCTCCAATGTTCAAGTTTATCGAAAAAAATTTTCAAGCTGATTAATAGAAAAATGTTCAAGCCACAAAGAAAAAATACATTTTTTTAAACTTGAAAAAACATTGATTTTTTGTACTTTTACATTGTTTTTCGCTTAAATTTGCTTTTTTTTATTAATTTGGGAGGTAAAAATTATATTAAACTGATATTTGATGAATTTTAAACTAATTCAATTTATTATGAATCAAAATCTTACAGAGAATTTAAAAAAAATATGTTAAAAAACAGTTTTTCTAATACAGTTAAATTTCACAAAAATAACTTCAATTTGTATTTAATTGATTACAAGTAATAGTATTAATTTATTTTTAGAAATTATTATTATATTCATTTTTATTATTTAATATAATATGTTTTTTATATATTTAGTAATTAGTTTACCCTTCTTTAGTACTTAGTTGATCCTCCTTTAGCCTCGAAGCAAGCGCGAACTCTTCGGACCATAGATTCTGCAAGTTTTTTACAGTAACTTGGACTCAATTTTTGCCAGGCTACAGCAATCTCTCGTTTTAAATCTTCCAAATTTCTCAGGTGTTTGTCTTTGATCATTATCTCTATTTGATCCCAAGCATTCTCAATTATATTCAAATCTGGAGAACGTGCTGGCCAATCTAGTATAGGTATTTTATTATCATTAAACCATTGCATCGTTTTCTTTGATTTGTGACACGGAGCGTTGTCTTGTTGGTAATACCAAATTTTTTGACGTCCATAAGCCTTTGTTTTTGATGGAAGCATAAAATTTTCCATAGTCTCGATGTATTTTTCGCTGTTCACTGTACCTTGCACAAATTGAAGTTCTCCTTTTCCTTTTCCTGACAGGCAACCCCAAACCTTAATTGATCCACCACCTTTCTGCACTCTTGGAGCAAGGCAATCAGGATTGTATTTTTCACTGCTGGTACGTCTTATTCGCTTTGGTCTGTTTGAAAAAAGTTGGAAGCTAGATTCATCGCTAAAAAGAACTAAATTCCATTTTTCAACTGTCCATGATAGCTTGTCTTTGCACCATTCATACCTAGCTTTTCGGTTTTTTGCAGTTAGAAGAGGCTTACGAGTTGCGACAGCAGATTTCATGTTCTTCTCAAGCAAACGTCTATTAACTGTTACTCGAGACACTTTTACATTAAGTTCTTCGTTTATTTGATTTTTGATATTGTTTGCTGTAACTGCACGATTATTCTTTGCCTTTTTAATAATAATTCGATCAATCCGGTTACTTGTTATTCTTGGCCTGCCAGCGCCACTTTTCACTTTTACGGATTTCGCGGGGGTGATGTAATTATGCCGAAAATAATCAAGCCGAAAAAAAGTTTTCGGCGCATCGAAGGTTGGTACTGCTTCACGGGTCGTCTGCTTCTTTGCCAAATGGCTTTCGCGACTAAGTTCACGCGCTAGCCTAGACGGCGCGCTACGTACACTCTGAGTCGAATTAGATACCTCAAATATCTTGCCGAAAATAGTCGCGCCGAAAAAATTATAGGTTTTTAATATGTTTAATGTAGTTGTGCCGAAAATATTCAGGCCGAAAAAAATTATAAAAATTTGTCGTTAGTTGCTTACCAAGTACCTACAGCCGCAGATTTTGCTTTCAAAGGTCTTATAAAAAAAATAAATTTTTGTAATGGAAAATTTTAAAATACACATTCTGTATAACATCGTATCTTTAAATTTATTGTATATATAAAAGATCAATAATTGCGAGCTATTATTTTTGTGATTTTCATGTTAGCAGTAAATCCTTAATTGAATATTAACCCATTAAGTCCGAGGATTTTTTGAATTTTTGGTTGTGTTTGAGCTGGGAAATCTTAGGGAAAACTGTGAAAAATGTATACCTGAATACCCTATCCCCCTATTTTCAAGTATGCCCTACACGATGGTATAGTTCAAAAAAGTCAAAAATTCGATTTTCATTTGTTTATAAACAAATTAAAAAAAAAAACAAGATTTTTTTTGCACTTTTTTTTTTTTAATCGAAAAATTGAGTGGTTAAAAAATTTTTTACACACTTTAGAATATCATCACGGGTGATCACGCATTTCAAAGTTTCCAAATCTTCTTGAAAATTGTAGCTGCGATTTTTGTAAACAAAGTGGCGGCCAAAAAACTACGACGTAAAAATTCGTAAAGCAGCCGAAGGCGGAACCAACATCGAAAAACTTATTTTGCTCAAAAATATTTATTGAAAAAGCATAAAAAGTCTTTGAAATGTTAATTGTTAATATTTTTATCATTTCAATTGCATATATGCGAGTATTGGGCCCAATAGGGAGGGACCCAAAAATAAACATTGAGAAATCGAAAAATAAAAAATACTAACTTATTCTACGTAAAATTATAAGAACAAAATATACTTGGTGTTTTTTTTATTGGGGCCACTATTTTTTCATAAAAATTCGTTGAAGTTGGGACTATCAACCAATTGAGTCCAAGGATTTTTTGAATTTTTGGTTGTGTTTGAGCTGGGAAATCTTGGGGAAATCTTGGGGAAAATGTATACCTGAATACCCTACCCGCCTATTTTCAAGTATGCCCTGCACGATGGTGTAGTTTAAAAAAGTCAAAAATTCGATTTTCATTTGTTTATAAACAAATTAAAAAAAAAAAACAAGATTTTTTTTGCACTTTTTTTTTCTAATCGAAAAATTGAGTGGTTAAAAAATTTTTTACACACTTTAGAATATCATCACGGGTGATCACGCATTTCAAAGTTTCAAAATCTTCTTGAAAATTGTAGCTGCGATTTTTCTAAACAAAGTGGCGGCCAAAAAACTACGACGTAAAAATTCGTAAAGCAGCCGAAGGCGGAACCAACATCGAAAAACTTATTTCGCTCAAAAACGAGGCCTTCAGATGTATTTATTTATTTATTTATTTATTTATTTATTTATTTATTTATTTATTTATTTATGTTATTTATTTATTAGATTACTTGATTTTTCTTTAAAAAAAAAATAAATAAATAAATAAATACTTGAATTTTTATTTGTTTCCTTTTTTTGTTATGCAGTGTCAAACTGAATACGAAATATATGTTCAATAAAAATAGCCTGCGTATTTTATAATTATTAGAAATACAATTTTGTTATGCAGAAGAAGAGAAAGTAAGAAAGAACAACGGATTCATTGATGCTGTTAAAGCTTTTGCCAGGTGTATACGACTATAGCTGAAAGGCATAGAGTCTGCTTCGTAATCACAAGTCCATGGGTTCAAATCCCGCTTAGAGCAAAAAGTATCTCAAATACAGAAAAAAATTGTAAATCCAAAAAAAAAAAAAAAAATTCGTCTTCCAATGACTTTAAATCTTTTTTTTTTTTTCTACTTTCAAATACACCTTTTTGAAAGGATATACTTCACCAAATATTGGTCTGAACTGAATAAAAAACTATAAGAAAAATTAACTTTTAGTAAAAAGCGATCAGACTAAAATTATCATAGATGCAGGCTAGAAAAAATTACAAGAAAATTTTGTTCAATTATATCCATAAATCAAATCTTTTATAAAGAAATATTTCATCAGATATAAAGAAAAATTGGCAGATTGAGAGTTGAAAAAAAAAAAAATTTTTTTATAGCCTAAGGATGAAATTTTTTTTTTCAATCACCACGAAGTCAACGCCTCTGAGAAATTTTTATTACGACTTTTACAGTTTACAACTGTATCTGCGCTTTTTCTGAATACTCGCCGTGAGCGGGATTCGAACAACGATCTAAGCATTGCTAAACTGGCTCTTTGCTGCTTTAGCCAATGGCCGTGTACAGATTTACAGATTTAGACTTCATTTATATGTAAAAATAATAAATTATGAATTTTCTGTAGCAATAATAGTCTTTACCAATCTCTCTCAATCAAAAATTATAAAAATGTATAGAAAATTTTTAAAAAGTAACAATAACTCGTCAAATTGTAAATTTCATCTCTTAGCCGTTACACTTATAAAATACAAAACATAACGTTGCCCAACACCTACCACGCGGAGGTTGATGAAACAAAGTGTCTTTTTTTTTTTTTTTTTTTTTTTTATTACTTTTATACTTTTTTTGTGTTTTTCTAATTTTTTTTTTTTTTTTTTTTTATCAATTTTTTTATAAAAATAATTTTTTAGTTCAACAATGAAACTTTCTTAGAAATTATGAAAACTTTTAGACTACAATAAATTTAATGATTATTTTTAGGAACGCAATTTTGACAAATAGATAAGCTGCACTTTTCACAGTACAAACGTGTCCTAATGGGACAGAAGCAACATTTTCTTAGTTTTTCTTTAGTCAAAATTTGGTGATTGCCTCTAGTAGACTTTTCCTTTGAAAGATAATGCTTGGAAATTGCCATCATAAAGTCAAGCGAACTTGATTTTTTAGTTTCCTTGCCGTGAACATAGTTCGAAAGAACAACTGCATTAGCTATTGACGCTTGAATAAGACGAATAAAAACGATCCACGTCCACTTTTTAGACCTTATGCAAGGCATAGCGTAGTTACAACGTCCATCATGAACGTCAACGCCACCCATATTTTTATTATAAAGTTGGAATGCATTAGGGAAAGCAATTTCTTCTTTTTCTTTTTTTTCTTTGCTCCTCCTTTTCGCTGTGTATGTGGGTGTGACACCAGCAGCAGTAGAAACCATCGACACTGGTTTAGAGTCCTGCAATGTAATGTAATTTATACCACTACTTTTTTCGTATTTCACTGCAACTGTACCTTTCGGTGACTTTTTAGGAATAACATTTTTTTCCTTTACACGATTTTCTCGGATAGTACCAGTCGAACGAACCCCTAAGTTTTTTAAATGTAAAACAAGATCAAAACTAGTAAACAAATTGTCCATGTATAAATGATAAAGAGGCAGTTTCCTAAAAGTTACGTTTGAAAAAAAGTGCTGAAGCAAACTCATAACAACACGAGTACCTAAAGAACATTTTTCAAGTTTATTGTCAGCTATTGCAGAGTTTTTACCACAGTACAAATCAAACTCAAGTAAATAGCCATCAGGAGTGCAAAGACCCCAAAATTTCAAGCCAAATCTAATGGGCTTCCCTTTTATGAATTGTTTCAGAATAGTTCTACCATAAAACTTGGCCATCATCTCGTCAACGGCCATTGCAGCTTGAAAATATCCAAATTGCTGGATGTTTTCCCTGAATAAATCAATAATTGTACGTACACGCCATCCAAAATCATTTTCATTTTCATCTGCAGGTTTAGAATATTTGATGTTTGATTTTATTTGCTGAAATTTATCGCGAGCCATAGCCGCTTTTACTGGCTCAAATGACAAAAAAGGATCATTTGACCAGTAGTATTTGTAAGATTTTCGCGAATTGTAGGCTGATGCAATTAAAATACCTATAAAAACGTTAAGTTCACCCATCGTTAGTTCATACCCGTTTGCTCGAGTACACATAATTATGTGATTTTTTATACTATCTGAAAAAAAAGTTTCAAATAGTTCAACACAATTCATACTTTTTATTTTTTTTTTGTTAGCATCAGACATTTGGCAACTATTTTCAACGTTTTGTGGATAAATTTGTTCTCCCTCGACCCACTCATAAACGTATTTATCCTCCAAACGACTGTTATTGCTAACATAATTTTTTGATGCTTGAGAATAAGTTTTTTGTGAAGTTTTATCATTTTGAGAATCGTTTGTACAGTCGTCGCTTTCTTCAGCTCCTGAGCCTTCGCTTTCATCTCCAGAATAATTTGGATCAGGTATGCAATATCGTTCGTCATCTTCATCAGAACTGAAATATTCTGATTCAGAATCAGTATCAGGAGGTTTAGCTGGTCTAGGTCGCTTTGGTCGCATATTGAAAAGTTTGAAATTATTCAATCACTAAAAATTGAACAGATTTCAAAATTTTTTCAATTTATTTATTTATTTGTAGTCTGGACTAGCTTGAAATTCGCTAAAATTATCAGCCACAGTCTTTGAGCAGCTCCCCTGGTGGAACTTATCATCTGCCAGGGTAAAAATGTCATCAAACCAACCATTGTTTATATTCTTTTTTCACCTAATTTATTAGTATGTTGTTTAAACGTGACGCCACCTAGCGGACTCTTTTCGTTATGAAGCATTTTTACCCTAGCAGATGATAAGAATTTTCACCATTGTCATTTATAAAAAATGTTTTTTCATTTTTATTTTTTTTTTCGAAATAAATTATTATTTTTTATAAATATATAAATTATTGGAAATATCTGCAAACATTAAAAATATTCTGTTCATTTAGTTTTCTCTTCAATTAGTTTTTGCCCAACTAGAATGACTACATTCAAAATTTTATTAATTTTTACAAAAACATAATGTAATAAAATGTAAAAAAATAAAATATATTGTACGTTACATTTCTTGTATTTTTTTTTTATTTATGGCAATAATTTTGAGTTTTTAATTTTCGTAAGCAAGGTTCGAACCCATGAAGTGGGGATTATGAAGCAGACTCTATGCCTTTCAGCTATACTCGTATACACCTGGCAAAAGCTTTAACAGCATCAATGAATCCGTTGTTCTTTCTTACTTTCTCTTCTTCTGCATTACAAAATTGTATTTCTAATAATTATAAAATACGCAGGCTATTTTTATTGAACATATATTTCGTATTCAGTTTGACACTGCATAACAAAAAAAGGAAATAAATAAAAATTCAAGTATTTATTTATTAATTTATTTTTTTAACAGAAAAATCAAATAATCTAATAAATAAATAACATAAATAAATAAATAAATAAATAAATAAATACATCTGAAGGCCTCGTTTTTGAGCGAAATAAGTTTTTCGATGTTGGTTCCGCCTTCGGCTGCTTTACGAATTTTTACGTCGTAGTTTTTTGGCCGCCACTTTGTTTAGAAAAATCGCAGCTACAATTTTCAAGAAGATTTGGAAACTTTGAAATGCGTGATCACCCGTGATGATATTCTAAAGTGTGTAAAAAATTTTTTAACCACTCAATTTTTCGATTAGAAAAAAAAAGTGCAAAAAAAATCTTGTTTTTTTTTTTTAATTTGTTTATAAACAAATGAAAATCGAATTTTTGACTTTTTTAAACTACACCATCGTGCAGGGCATACTTGAAAATAGGGGGGTAGGGTATTCAGGTATACATTTTCCCCAAGATTTCCCCAAGATTTCCCAGCTCAAACACAACCAAAAATTCAAAAAATCCTTGGACTCAATTGGTTGATAGTCCCAACTTCAACGAATTTTTATGAAAAAATAGTGGCCCCAATAAAAAAAACACCAAGTATATTTTGTTCTTATAATTTTACGTAGAATAAGTTAGTATTTTTTATTTTTCGATTTCTCAATGTTTATTTTTGGGTCCCTCCCTATTGGGCCCAATACTCGCATATATGCAATTGAAATGATAAAAATATTAACAATTAACATTTCAAAGACTTTTTATGCTTTTTCAATAAATATTTTTGAGCAAAATAAGTTTTCCGATGTTGGTTCCGCCTTCGGCTGCTTTACGAATTTTTTCTTCACAGTGTTTTGGCCGCCATTTTGTTTACAAAAATCGCAGCTACAATTTTCAAGAAGATTTGGAAACTTTGAAATGCGTGATCACCCGTGATGATATTCTAAAGTGTGTAAAAAATTTTTTAACCACTCAATTTTTCGATTAAAAAAAAAAAGTGCAAAAAAAATCTTGTTTTTTTTTTTTAATTTGTTTATAAACAAATGAAAATCAAATTTTTGACTTTTTTGAACTATACCATCGTGTAGGGCATACTTGAAAATAGGGGGATAGGGTATTCAGGTATACATTTTTCACAGTTTTCCCTAAGATTTCCCAGCTCAAACACAACCAAAAATTCAAAAAATCCTCGGACTTAATGGGTTAAAAATTTTTCTGTAATAAATTTTTCAAGACAAGATTGAAAAGAGATAAAATCAAGAACAAAGAGTGTAATCATAAAAATCGAGAGGATTTTAATATTTATTTATTATTCGATGTTAAATTAGTTCATTGAATTTATTATTATCTACAATTTCTTAAAAATGAGGGAAAAAGAAAGATTTTTGGAGAATTATAAATGAAACACACAGAAAATAAGAATTTTCACAATATTGTAATTTTTCTGATAAAGTATTAATTTAAAAAAATATAGTTTCTGAAAATTTTTCCCACTTCAATTGAATTTTTTTTTCAAAAAGTACTAAGAAATATATCATTATTTAGAAATTTGTTTTAAAATTACATGTGATGGTAGAGTATTTTTTTTTGCAAAAATATTCAGAACAAATCGTTCATACATATAAATTTATTTGCTTGATCGACTTTTTCAATAAATTTTTTTTTTTTTTTTAATTTGAACAATAAAAAAATTTTAGGTGATGAAATAATTCCGTTCGTTGGTTTAAAATCAACATTTTAGCCTAGACGGCATGTGACGTAAGTACACTTTGAATCAATTAGATTCCTCAAATATTAAACAAAAAATTGTAAATGTTTTTTTTTTAATAAGGAAAATTTCGGAATGGGTAAGTAAGAGGCAGATACAGAAAAATTTATTGTTTAAAAACTGTAATTCAATACATGTTTTAGCATTATTTATTAAACATAATTTTAAAAAATGAGCCAAGGTACAATCTTAATGATTGACACTTGAAGAAAAATATTTGTAGTATACCAAAATGAATGTTCAATTGTTTCATATAATATATTCAAAATAAAAATATTCGATACTTAAAATAAGTAAATTAAATATTTGTTCAGAGAGAAACAAATTCTTATTTTTTTACATGTGTTACAATATATAAATAAACTAAAACGCATACTTGACTCGCTCTTAAATTTTAGCACAAATTATCAACTTTAAATATTATTTACGTAACATCACATAGATTTTTATAAATATATTTAATACATATCGCTAATTTTATCAATTATTGGTATATAATCGCTACGTGTATATTTGGTTTCAAAAACAAAAAGAATAATAAAGAACATTGTTCAGTTAATAAAATAATAGATTTATATGAACGAACTTAGAGATTTTTTAGTACCAAATTGAAAAGCTCACTCATTAATTAAAATAGTATTCGTGTCGATTTAGTGAAAATAAAAATTATTCAAATATTATACAAAAATATTTGTACAGGAAAAATACTTTTTTTTAAATGAAATAACATCTAACGCCATATTAATGTATGACAATCAGTGTTATTTTCAGTATATTTGTTCACAAGTTACATGTCAAAACCCTCAAAGATTCTCTTTTTTCTTTCTCTTTGCGATCTTCTTACATTACTATCTGCACTTTGATTAATGTTTGGAGTACCAAGATTCTTTTCACTAGTATTGTCAGTATCTGAAAAACAATATTAATCAACAACATTACAACACCTTATTATTAGTTACTATGACAGATGAAAAATTTATTGTTTAGTACATTTATTTATTATTTTAGCCCATTTCGAAGAAAAAAATTGAATTTTCATTTATGGCTTCAATTAAATGGTAAGTTAGAACTTTCCATCATATAACAACATGATAATCTTTTAAAAATACCCAATCAGAAAAAAATATCAAAAATTTTTATCTTCCAACTTAATGTTTTTTTTTATAACTTTAAGCTAAAAATTTATTGAAATTACAAGAGCCCTACTTGAATTATTACCTTTAATTAATAACTCTTTCGATTTTTTGAAGGGTTTTCTCTTCATCGACGTTTGTATTGGATGGTTCTTGGGATCCCGAAACTTTTTTTTTTGTAAGCGTTGTTTTTTTTTGCTGGTTCTTCAGGCTTTTTAATAGTTTCTTCATTTCTTTCCGCAAGATCTGTAAAGTAAAAAGTAGTATTTTTTTTTTTTTTTTCTTTAACTTTATTTTTACTCTAATGAGTGCTATATTCTTTTCCTACGATTTTTCGCTGCTTCTAAAAAAAGGTGTCGCATATTTTACATAATGTAACATTCTTTGAAAAACACATTTTTCTATAAAATATGTTAAATTTTACGCGATAGGTTTCTTAAAGATATTAATGAATTATTAGTCAATTTCCAATTTTTTTAAATAAATAATCTTAAGTCCAACAGGAATAGTATATTATTCCCGCGGGCGAAATGGTTCGATTTAGCCTCCGAGAGGTTTGCGACCCGAGCCGAAGGCGAGTGTTGCAACGAGGAGGCTAAATCAAACCCTCGAACCTAAGGGAAATATACTATTTTTCGTCCTTCTAACCGAAAACAAGGGGCGAAGTTCCGATTTTGAGGTTAGAGGGACGAAAAAGTTTTTTCCATCTAGAGAAAGAGATTTTACATTGTTTTTTAAAATCATTTTTACATTTTTTTTAACTTTCTTTTAAAAAATAAGTGAAAAAAATTTTTTTTTTTTTTTTTGTAAATTTAATTATGACTACAAATACTGACAATCACAAAAAAATTATTGTGTACTGAAGATACAAGTTAAATTTTAATATCATAAAATAGTAACCATTTCAAATAATAATATTAATAGTAATAGTAGCAAACAATTTTATATGTTACATTACCTTCAGTGTAGTATTCGTAATCGGAAAGCCGTTTCGGTTTCCTACTTGAACGTAAGCTGGACCTTCTATCTTGTAACTTATCAGTAGATTGTGATAAAGTTTCATTGGTTGTATTAAGATTTTCTTGATTTTTCATAACAGAATTATCTTGTTCTTTAACTGACTCTGTAAAAGAATGTTAATCAAGTTTGATATAAATTTTTTATTAGTTATTATTATATTGAATGCTTATTTGATATTATTAGTGATTATAATAAATGTTTAAATTATATTAATTGATTAATTGTCTACTGTAACGATTGCACTTTTAAATAATTCAATGCGTTTTTCATATGCCCTAAAAAATAATTTAGTTATTGTTTATAAATTTTAATTTTTCGCGTGTTGATTGAAATTATAATTTCTAGATTTCTGATGTTGTTGGTTGTAAATTACCACTTATTGAAACTTTAAATATTATGACAAGATTATTTAACATTTTTTTAAGTTATATTAAAACGAAATTGAGAAATACAATGTTGGATGTGTAGTTAAGTAAAATTAAAAAAAAAAAAAAAAAAAATTTACTCTTTATATTATCAATTAGATTTTAATATAAATTGTAGAAACTATTATTGCTTCATACTTTGGACAAAAACAATACATGTCAAACTTTGTTATAAGTTAAAAAACTTGTTTATAATAAAATCCACAAAGATTTTAGATCATCTAAAATTTTTAAAAATATTTACAATCTTTTTAAACAAAACACTTTGACAATTAAAAAAAAAGTTTTGATAACGAAGTTTACTATGTATATATATATTCAAATATTCAATATTAATGATACAAAAAAATAGTTTCCTAAAATCGATTGTAAATGTACAAAGAAAAAAAAAATTCCTGCAGTTGATTTTTTAATTGTTGTATGACTATAGAAGATTAAGGGTAGTTTATTAAATAAAATGCAAATTTGGGGTTGGCAATCAGTAAAAATTTAAGACTTTATTCTTGGTGAGACACGAGGAGGAGTATGACTGCTCTCAACGAGCTGTTAAAGCAGACTAACTGGCCCTTGGGCCTGCAGAGCTAAACTGCAGCAGCAGTGCAGCTCTGCTGCAAAACATGAGGAAAACACATGTACTTGTTTTCCCCAAGAAGAGAAAAAGCATCCCTTCTTGCACCGAAAAGAGAAATCAGGAGCGGAAATGTTTTACGATCCCCAGATGCGCGCGCGACCTTCGGGTCGCGCACGTAGCTGCAGATCGAACAAACATCATTCCTCTCCTTGTAAGCCGAGTGATTTTTGAAGAGGGAATTAATTTAAAATAAAACTCAAAAATCCAACACGCCCCCTCAAAAATCAATCGACAATATTACAACTTCAGAAAACACACATACATCACACACAGAACCTCCTCCTTGTGCCTCCTGGGAAATATACACATGATCCAACATTCGTTGCTAGGGCAAGGGAAACCCAGTAAAACCTTACCAGACCATTCAAAATCAATCAATACAATAATCACAGTCTTAATACTATTGTCTATCCATACATATCCACATAAGTATTTAAAAAAAAAATTTTTTTTTATTATCATCATTTTTTTTTTTTTCTTTATTTTTTTTTTTTTTTTATCTTTCTTCCTTTCTTACTACATTTTCAGTCCCATCTCAGCTCTCAGTTTCTCGAAAGTTACAGTTGGCAGTGGTTTCGTCAGTGCATCGGCTAGCTGATTCTCTGTAGGGACATACAAAATCTTAACATTATTTCTATCAACTTCGTCTCGCGTAAAATGATACTTTATGTCAATATGTTTTGATCTTTTATGACTGACCGGGTTACTCGCCTTGCTTATGGCACCTGTATTATCCTCAAAAATCACAACAGGTTTTGAAATATCAATCTCTATACTCTTTGCCAACGATCTCAACCAGAGTGCCTCCTTAACGGCCTCGAAAAGTGCCATATATTCTGCGTCGCTGGAAGCAGCAGCTACAGATGCCTGTTTTCTACTGTTCCAGCAAACAGTACAATTCTCAAACGTCCTAAATAAATATCCCGTCGTACTTTTCCTATCAATCGTATCACCTCCCCAATCAGAATCGGCGTAGCCGGTTAAAATTTCATCATAATTAGCTTTACGTTTATAAGTTAATTTTAAAATTTTAGTCCCTTTCAAATACATGAGTACCCTTTTCAAAGATGCCCAAAGCTCTCTATTATTTTTACTTGTAAATCTGCTCAAAATATTCACTGCAATACTCAAGTCCGGTCGAGTACAAACCATCAAATACATCAAACAACCAACGAGACTTTTACAAGGAGCATTTATTGCCTCATCTGAATTTAAAGCTTCGTAATTAATTTTACTTGGAAGAGGTGTACGAATAGGATTACACTCGAGCATATTAAATTTTTCTAAAATTGTCTCAATATATGCACTTTGGTCTAAAGTTATTTCATCATCATTCCTTTCAATCTTTATACCCAAAAACAAGCGTATATTACCCAAATCAGTCATACAAAATCTTTCCATCAAACAATTCTTGAAATTGCTCATCGTACTCAAGTCAGCAGTAGCAATAACAACATCATCAACATAAAGTACCACATAGATGTTTTTCTGCACATTATTTTTATTTAAAATATAAATACATCTATCAAACGCGGAGTTTTTAAAACCCAATTTAGTCAGTAATTCATCAAAAACTTCAAACCAACACCTTGCTGCTTGTTTTAGCCCATACAACGCTTTATTCAATCTACAGACTAGGCCGCTTTCACATACAACACCTTCAGGTATCTGCATGTAAATCTCCTCCTTCAATGTACCGTTCAAAAATGCGGTTTTAACGTCCATGTGATGGACCAGGAGATTATGTTGATTTGCAAAAATCAATATAAAACGAAAGCTCGCGATTCTTGCCACCGGGGCAAAAGTTTCGTCATAATCAATCAAATATCTTTGGGTAAAACCTCTAGCAACAAGGCGGGCTTTATATTTATAGGGCTTGCCGTATTCATCGTTCTTAATTGTAAAAACCCATTTACAGTCAATTATGTTTTTATCAATGGGCCTTGGAACCAAAGTCCAAGTTTTATTTACTTCATGAGCCTTAAGTTCATCCCTGATTGCTTGCTCCCATTGTCTTTTATCAGGCCTTTCTTTCATTTCACTAAAAGATGTGGGAATTTTACAAGCAATTGAGTTTGCACACATCAAGTAATCATACCTTGTATCTGTCTCCTCGTAAGAAACAGGTAGATTACATTTAATCCGATTACTCCTCCGAAGCTCGACTCCGTCATTCAAATTATTGTGACCATCACGAGATGAGGACCCTTCGCGAGAATAACTATCATTTCTCGGTCTTTTATTCTGAGCGTCATCATGGCTTGATAAAGAATCCGAATCCACAGAAATATCATCACCGCGATTAAAATCAAGAGTGTCAACATCGTCCAAGTTCAAGACGGGCCTTGTAGCCAAATAGTTTCTCTCGTCAAAAACAACGTCCCTCACAGTAATAAATTTATTAGATTCAACATTAAAAACTTTATAGCCATTATTCGCGTAGCCAACTAAAATACCTTTCCATGCGTTCTCATCAAACTTCGTTTCACGAGTTTTATCGTGTACGTAAGCAGTTGCACCGAACATTTTAAGGTATTTTAATTGAGGTTTCCGATTATGCCATAGCTCATAAGGTGTTTTCGGTTGCACTAAGGCTCTTGTCGGTGTACGATTTATTAAATAACAAGCAGTCAAAACTGCTTCTCCCCAAAATACTTTATTCAAGCGTGCGCCACTTAACAACGCACGAGCCTTTTCCGTAATAGTACGAACCATTCTTTCAGCAACACCGTTTTGCTGAGGCGTTCGCGGGACCGTCAAATGATAGCTAATCCCCTTTTCGATAAAATAGTCTCTCATCTCACCGGACAGGTATTCACCGCCGTTGTCGCAATATAAATTAACCATCCTTAAATTAAAGTGAGCTTCGGCCTTTGCTATAAAATCCTTAAACACGGAAAAAACATCAGATTTTCGAGCCAATAAATAAAGAACACAATAATGTGTATACTCATCAATAAACATAGCAAAGTAAGTCTTTCCATCAATTGCCGTGGGAGTAACCGGACCGCAAACATCGGAATGAACTATAAACAGTGGTCGTTCAACATAACCTTTATCTTTAGAAGAATTAAAGGGTAATCGAGTAAGTTTACCTGAAATACAGGCCTCACATAAATCATCATCAACAATTACTCGATCTATCAAATCAAAGTCAACGACCATCCGTTTATTTTTCATCAATAAAAATTTACCTTTGCTCATGTGCCCTAAACGTCGATGCCATAATTTATACTGACTATCTCTCAAATTTAAAACACAAACTTTCTTGGCATCGACGGAAAAATTTACAGTAAATAAATTACCCTGCACAATACCTTTCATTATAATATTACCATCCTTGCTTATAAAAACGCCTTGCTGATCGAAGTTGACAGCCAGTCCTGCCTTCTGCATGCGGCGGACAGAGAGTAAGTTGAAAGCGACCTCCGGGCAGTACAAGACGTCCTCGATCGCTGCCGAAAAACCCATGTTAGTCGTAGCGTTGATTGTTCCACGCTTCGTCGCCAAAATGTATGCACCATTTTTGGCAACAGATATCTTGATAGGTGGTATTAAATCAATAGACGTTGTAAACAGGGTTTCGTCTTTTATTAGATGATCCGATGCGCCAGAATCCAAGAGAAAAATTAGCTCCCCATCATTCGTAGAATTCAAGGAGCTTGCACCAGCCATAAACGCGCCGAACCCGCCGGAGATGCCGGTCAAATTCACATTGTCACAGTGGGCGTTTTGGGCTGATTTTTCACTGTTCATGTCACTTCTCACTTTATTCTTAAAACTGTAACAGTCCTTTATCATATGTCCTTCCTTTGAACAGTAGTGACATTTCTTCTTGAATTGTTTATTTTTATTCTTTCTAAATTGTTGTTTATTCTTCTTAGTTTTATTCTTGCCTCCAGGATTTTGATTGAATGCGTTATTCGCACTTTTATTTACCTTTGAAGCATCAGCAGTTGGAAGCACTTCGGTAGCTTGAAGCACTTTCACGCTAGTGTCAACACAACTTTTTAATTTTATTTCATGATCAAGCAATCTATTTTTCACGAATGCTAAAGTCACACTCTCCTCGTTCAAGGTCTCAATAGCAGTAACCACGCCATCGTAGCTACTTGGAAGTGTGATTAAAAGTTGAGCCACTTTATCAGCTTCTTCAAGTACTGCTCCTGATGCTAATAAATTATTGAGCATTTCCTCAAAAATGATCAAATGTTTGCTTAACTCATGATCATTTGTTAACTTCAATTTCAACAACTGTTTTCTAGCAGCTAATTGAGAAGCAAAACTTTTTCTCTCGTAGATTGCGTCCAAACGCTCAAAAATCTGTCGGGCGGTATTATTTCCTTCGGCAAAAGAAAGAAATGTGTCGGAAAGATACTCTATTATAGTATTTTTTGCTTGCAAATTTGCCTCAGTCCAGTTTTCGCCTCGTCCCGGTATTTCATCAATCACTCTTAGTAGTTTAAGTTCACTCAACAGGGCACGCACACGAAACTTCCACACACTGTATTTGTTGCCATCAAACGGCTTAATGTTTCTTTTTACTTTATCCATCTTCACGCACAAGAGTTCGCACGAACACAAAGATAAAAGAAAAAGTTTAAAAATTGAGAAAAAAAAATTATTCCCAAACTTTGCACAGTCCAAAAATTTTGCACTTTAACAAACGTGATCTGGGCCCATAACCTATAGAAGATTAAGGGTAGTTTATTAAATAAAATGCAAATTTGGGGTTGGCAATCAGTAAAAATTTAAGACTTTATTCTTGGTGAGACACGAGGAGGAGTATGACTGCTCTCAACGAGCTGTTAAAGCAGACTAACTGGTCCTTGGGCCTGCAGAGCTAAACTGCAGCAGCAGTGCAGCTCTGCTGCAAAACATGAGGAAAACACATGTACTTGTTTTCCCCAAGAAGAGAAAAAGCATCCCTTCTTGCGCCGAAAAGAGAAATCAGGAGCGGAAATGTTTTACGATCCCCAGATGCGCGCGCGACCTTCGGGTCGCGCACGTAGCTGCAGATCGAACAAACAACATCATTCCTCTCCTTGTAAGCCGAGTGATTTTTGAAGAGGAAATTAATTCAAAATAAAACTCAAAAATCCAACAATGACAACATTAGCTTCGATGTAAACAACAATTTTATAAAATAATTCAAAGTAATATTTACGAATTTATTTCAATTTAATTCAATTTAAAATAGATAATTTCTTTGAGAATTTTTTTTTTGGTTTTTAAAAAGTTTATATTACCTTTATTCATAATTTCGTGATGTTTTGAAAGCTGTTTGATGCCGTCACTTGATTTCAAAATTTTTTTCAAGTCGGCCCAGGTCTTTTTTGGTTGCTTTTCTACGTTTTGTAAAAAATCGAGATCGCTATCTGAACTACTTTTCGAGTCGCTAGAAGAATCTATTGGGGAAAACAAATTTTCGGTTTTACTCAGGCTTCCGTCCGAGTTTGCCGCATCACACGCCATACTCATACTTTCAACGTTAGTTGAGTTTTCCACACTAGATTCTCGAGATTTTTACTTCATTGCCTTCAATCCTATTTTGAGTTTGTCTAATTTCAATCGACTTTTTGTGGGGTTCTCAATTTCTTCTGGACATTGTCCTGCAAAGTTTGCCATAAAACCAGTCTGGCTATTTTCAAAAACACTTGTAAAGTCTGTGTTTTCTTTACCATTTTTTAACTGAGCAAAATTTCGAGTTTTTTTTTTTGTTATGTTAGTAGTACAACTTAAAACTGAACCTGAAAACAAAGTTGATATTTGTTAACTATACGTAAAAAATATTCGTTTGTAGTTTATACTTCTAGTTAAATAAAAAAATTTAGCTTGCTTTTTAAAAATACGTTAAAATTTATCTTCTTTGTATACAAATAAATGATATCTTACAGTAAATTAATCTTTCTCCCAATAATTCTGAATTTATTTTTAATACATTGAGAAGGTTTATGATCGTTTAGGCGCGTATAATTTACAATATAAAATTATGATGAAAGTTGCAGGTTGTATGAAATACATTGGGATGAAATTAAAAAAAAAGTAAGTTATTGCATTTCAACTTGATTATTATTCAAAAAATTAGTTAGTACTGTTTTTTACTTTAATTAATTAAAAATGAAAGAAATCTATAGTTATGAACTTATCTTTTTAACAAGGCATTGCACGTTTTGAACGTGCTTACGATATACATGCTTTAAACATCAGCATTTAAAATATAAAATAAATGGAAACTAAACAAAAAAACCATTGTTTGGTTCAACAGTAACTCTAAAAAATGTGTCAAATTTATTATATTGTACTTATATAGAAACATTTATTATCAACATTGTTTCCTACGTCAAGAAAACATTGACTAAATAATCTTACTACAAAAAAAAAAATCTATGATGTTTCCAATATACTTTTGTTCTATTTTCGATTAAAATAATTCTTAATTACAAGCAAGTAATAAAAAAAAACGGTTACAATAATAAAAAGAGCAGAATATAGTACTACAGTATCTTTAGTGATTTATACATTCAAGCAATGCTTCATTTCTTTTATTTAATGACAATTGGATATTATTAGCTTACCACCTGTCTCCGACGAAGAAAAAAAGGGACTTTCAGTTTCAGAAGACAAATTAATAGTATCAAAATATTCGGATAGGTTGTCTTCGACATCTGAGTTCCAAACCTCACTGAAGCCGTCTTCATCAAAATAATCGATGTCACTGATAGCTGCGTTTTCGTCTTGTGTTTTATTAAAATCCTCTTCTGACAAGACAAACTCTTGAAATTTTTTTTTATCTTCCTCTAAAAATTTTTAAAATTTTCTAAATGTATTCAATTGTTATAAATTATAAATAATAAAACTTACCGCAGCACAACTCTACCATGGTGTACTCCATACTATCGACAGTTGGAGCCACTAAATCCGTAACAATTTCATGTAGTTCCTCTGCTTTGTATTCGCGTGCTTCAAACTTTTTCCAAGCTGACTGAAGACAAACAGCACTCAAATAAAATTTGTCTTTTCTAGAGCGACTATGCGTGACAACACCTTTCAAAAATGTGTTCGCCCTATAATTTTTCACCACTCTATGCAGTAATCCTGTTAAAAATTTTTTTTTTCAATTGGACCATGTATTAGGGTACTTTTCGATTGAGAAAACGATGGGACAAGTTGTACAATGCCGTTGAGTATTTCAGCTCAACGGCCTTGTATGCTTTTCTCGACGGGCTTGTATGCTTTTCTCCACAGAAAAAAAGGCCGTCGATCTAGCTCAGCCACATGTACGCCAAGTGCGTGTTAGAATCAAATTTTCGAAGCCATTAAAAAAACCCATAAAAATTTAACGACCTGCAACCAATGTTTTTCTTAGTCTTTACACTTGCTTTACAGTAGGCGTCATTATGACGTCATGAACGAGTCCCCTATTTTTGAAATTCGAAGCGTTTTCGCAGATGGACCTGCTCGACGATCGTAAAAAGACGTCACCAGTTTTTCCTATTAACGAAGTTGAAATATTCTAAAATTAAAATTAAAATAAAATTTTATAATTTTTATATTTTTTATGTGTGTAATTCTAAAAAAAAAAACAATTTATTAATAAATGTAATCATCGTATGTAATAAAAAACAAAAATATTTTTAAATTTATTTGTTATAACAATTTTTATGGATTCTCAAAGTACCCAAATACATGGTCCTATTGAAAAAAATATGGTACCTAACGTGACTGAGAAGTTCTATTGGCCCTCTCGAATTTTATGTGATCCACTCGGCTACGCTACGCTCCGCCTCGTGCACCACATAAAATTCTCGACGGCCATGTAGAACTTCTCACTCATGTTGGGTAATATACCATTTTATCAGTTGCAGTATTAATTTGATGTAAAATATTGAGTATTTTCTAAGTCTAGTGTGGATTCCGAGCAATAATTTTTTACTCAGTCAGTGAACTCCAGATATAGTTTTAAAAGACTCCTATACTTTCGAGAAGGTTTATTGAACTCTTATTTCAGACTCACGAGATGGGCTTAGACTTCAAAATAGTTTAGTCCCAAATCAACGATTGACTTTGTCTCCAAAGTCTGAATTCCGAGTTATTGCTCAGCCTCAATTTGAAGTACAAATCACTAGGTAATTTAAATCAATTAAAAGGACTTCAATGTATGTAATATTTTACCAACACTTATCAAAATTAATTCTTTTTTCTTTAACAACGTTTTAGTTTTTTATTTTTTTTTTATTATTTATGTTAATCAATCAGTTTAAAACAGAACGCTTACTCATGCAGAGTACTGAAAATTATCATCATAGTCCTTAAAATATATTTTAAATATTTAATTATAAAATTATGAAAATGTTTGGACCCAAGAAGTATTTTGGGAATAATAGTGCTAAATAAAAATTATGCACTATAGGGTAATGGCATTTTTGACTGCGATTTTTTTTAAATAGTGTATTTTTAAAAAGAAGCTTTGCATTCAAAAACAAATCCAAAAAACATTTATCTGTGAAAAAATTTGAAGCTTTTTGAAGTTTGAAAATTTTTTGGATGTATTTGCAAAATCATATTATAATTATATCAAAATATTTAGTTATTCAAAATTTAATAAAAAACTTACAGTCATCAGTTCATAAATTTTCAAGTTTTTAAATTTTTTTGAACTTGTTGCTTGTAGCCTACCTGAATCGTTAAAATTTATCAAAAATGATATGATGCAAATCACCAAAACATTTTTTAATTTTTTCAAATTATTCATATATATATGTAGTTTTCGGATGTGTTTTTAAAAAGTTTTTAACACGGTGGATATTCATGGATATTATTTTGCAGCTATTTTTATTATTATTTGTTAATTCTGGAGTATTTTGAAAGATAATGGCACAAACCGGATTAATAAACGTGCATTTGTTTTTGAGACAACCCGGAACAAGCATGCTGTCAAACGAAGCAATATCTATGAATATTAATTCTTTTTACTAATGAACCGGGTTTAAAAAAAATTTTTTGTTTCTATGAATTTGTTCTTTTTTCAAGATAGATAACAAAATTTTATTACTTACTAATGAATGCTGATGCGGTCAACGATGATGTTAAATAACTATTTAAAACCCTGTGATAAGCTTCTATGGCATTATTGGTCCTCGTAACTTGATCATACACACAGAATGTGGCATTACCAAAGCCATTTATCCAACTTCGCTCGTAATAGTTTATAAATTTGAACCATTTTGTTTTATCTTTTAATAATAGGTTCTGTTTGAGCTTATTGAAAGCTGGTTTTATTTCATGTTCGGGAAGTAGCGCTAAAGATATAAATTTTTTTATAATCCTGTGATCCTCTGGATTTTTTTTTTTTGTTACCTCTTCTAACGGCTACTTTTTTTTTACCGCTTGTCTAAAAATGGCCTGACAAAAAAAAAAAAAATAAATCAATATAAATGCATAAAATTAAAAAAAAAAAAAAAAAACTAAAGCTTTAAAAAGGTACAGAACAGTTGTTGAATTTTAATTATGGCATTCTTAAAGTATACTTACTTGCGCCATATGAAAGTAGCATTCACGCATTTTAGAGCCAAATATTTCTTTTGCAGCTTTATGCAGAGCTCGCTCGTAGTCAGCAATAATATCTTCAGGTTGCATGTGCGGCATGGTATTTTTAATAAAACGAAAAATCGCTGCGTAATCAGGAATTTTTCGTCTTTGCATGACACACCATAGAAATGGGAAAGTCTAAAAATCATATCTTTAATATAATGAGTGCATGGATTATTAAAAAAAAAAAAAAAAAAAAAAAAAAACACATTTATTAAACATAATGTTTACAATAGACTGAGTAGACAATTTTTTGTCATTTTAGTATCGTGGTAATAGTAACTTCTTTTTTTTTTTTTAGCTGTAAGGGGATACCGAAGCTGGTTGTCATACTTTTTTGAAAAAAAACTGTAGCAACTCGGCGAAATATTGATAAATTTAAAAATCTTTGAATATTGTTGGAAAGATATTATTACAAGCAACATTTACAATAAACATAGGAATTGAAAAGTTGTGCTGTTTTAATGCAAAATTGAGATTTTTTGGATGAAACGTCTGCAAAATTTTTATTGATCAATATATATGAGTATTAATTCGAAAAAACGTTTGAAATGACTTCATATCACAAACAGCGTTGTTTTAGAAACTACGGTACACATTATTATCAAAGTTACAATCAATATATTGAAATAAGAAAACTTTAAAAGTTGGAAAGGAGCAGGCATTTCATTAAAAAAATGAAAGTGTTTTCGGAACTTTGATTTAAAAAAATTAAAATTCTAATTAAGTTTTTGTGGTTGAAATTAATATTAAAAAATTGAAAAACTTCAAACTTTCCCCAAAAAACATACAAAATGATGATTTAAAATATTTACCGTTAATGTTAGTGTTTATGTTCAATTTTCATAAGATGACTATAAAAATGCCCCCGAATATTATGCAAAAATTATAATTACCCTAACTTTGTTGCAAGAAAATGTTACTAATATTGTTTTTAATGGCTTGAAGCAGAGTTGGGCAAGTATCCGAAGTTGAAATTTCGGATACTTTTGGGCTTTCAAAAAGTATCCGAAAAAAGTATCTTCGGATACAAGATAAATTTCATGAAAGTATCTTCAGATACAAGATACATTTCAAAAGTATCCGAAAAAAGTATCTTCGGATACTTTTCAATTTTTAAAAGTATCCGAAAAAAATATCTCCGGATACAAGATAAATTTCATGAAAGTATCTTCAGATACAAGATACATTTCAAAAGTATCCGAAAAAAGTATCTTCGGATACTTTTGATTTTTTGAAAAATCATCTTCGGATACTTTTTTTTTTTGAAAAAATATCTTCAGATATTTTTTAAATTTGAAAAGTATCCGAAAAAAGTATCTTCGGATACTTTCATAATCGAAATATATCCGAACATACTTTTTGTGACAAAAAAATTTTATACAGTTAAAAAATTTAACTTTTTTTACTAATGAGTACAATAACCAAAATCAAATGAAAAAAAAAAAAAAAATTATTAAAAACGTGATTGGAAATTGTTGGGGACGCTCGAACGGGTGCTAAGGACTATAAAAGGATTTAAAATACTTTATAGCATATAAGTTTTTGCAAAACAAAAAAAAAAAAATTACTTTTTGAATCAACTCTGGAATTCAATCACCGTGCTTCGCTACAATCAGTTTCTGTTAAATACGTAAATGTGTTTCAATAATTTAGTCGTGCAACTTATTCACACGTTTATACAAGAGTTGTTGCGAGACGAATTTTTTGTTTAAACCGATCTAAATTCAAAGATTTTTATATTTTGAAAAATTTGTAAAAAATTATTTTCATAAGACAAATTGACAAATTTCAGTCATATACTTTTAAATTACTTTTACTAATATGACTTGTAAATTTTATGAAATATTTTTAAAGAAAAAATGTAGTTTTTTTCAACAGAAAGTTGAAAGATCTATTAGTTTAAATTATAAATTATTATTTGAATTAAATTTAATTTGAATTTTATTCAAATTTATGAATAAAAATTTCTCAATTTAAAATTATTATGTTGTCTATTTCTTAAAAAATTTCTCCTGGAAAAATCAAAAAATACTCCTGGAAAACCTGGAAATCTCCTGGAATTTTCGTTAAAAAATTGGCACGAGCCCTGAAAAAATTTGTCTCGCAACACGTGTGAATAAGTTGCGCGACTAAATTATTGAAACGAAGCACGGTGATTGAATTCAAGAGTTGGTTCAAAAAGTAATTTTTTTTTTTTTTTTGTTTTGCAAAAAATTATATGCAATGAAGTATTTTAAATCCTTTTATAATCCTTAGCATCCGTTTGAGCGTCCCCGACAATTACCGATCACGTTTTTAATAATTTTATTTTTTTTATTATTTTTTATTTTATTTGATTTTGGTTATTAGATTCATTAGTAAAAAAACTTAAATTTTTTAACCATATAAAATTTTTATGTCACAAAAAGTATGTTCGGATATATTTCGATTATGAAAGTATCCGAAGATACTTTTTTCGGATACTTTTCAAGTTTAAAAAATATCTGAAGATATTTTTTCAACAAAAAAAAAAAGTATCCGAAGATGATTTTTCAAAAAATCAAAAGTATCCGAAGATACTTTTGAAATGTATCTTGTATCTGAAGATACTTTCATGAAATTTATCTTGTATCCGAAGATACTTTTTTCGGATACTTTTAAAAATTGAAAAATATCCGAAGATACTTTTTTCGGATACTTTTCGAAAGCCCAAAAGTATCCGAAATTTCAACTTCGGATACTTGCCCAACTCTGGCTTGAAGTGACTTACATCATACCAAAAGTGTATAATCAGATTTTTGTAAAACAGAGTTGAACCGGCTCTATTTTTCAATAATAATCATAAATTGTGGATGAAACAGTTCAACAAAATAAAAAATACAAAGCTGACTTGATTAAATCATGAGTTATTTGAAATTACAACCTGTCTTAGTCACTCCTACTATACATTCTACTTGAAATAGTATTACAAATGTCGCGAAGACAGAGTTCAGTCGACGATTAATATTTGCGAGGCAAAGACGAGTTGAGATGATGAATTGTAAAAGTATCATTATAACTAACACAACGTTGTTTGTGCCTTCATTATTTATAATCAATATTCATTTTATGATTGTCAGTAGGTACTCTATGGGGGGGGGGGGGGTCCCATGGATTTTCGAGGTGCACGGGTCCCATGGATTTTCGAGGTGCACGGGTCCCATGGATTTTCAAGTTGCACGGGTCCCATAGATTTTGAAGGAGCCTAGCCGGGGTCCCACGGATTTTGAAGGAGCCTAGCTGGAGTCCCATATAATAAACAATTATTTAAAAATTAAGAATAAACAATTATAAAAAATTATAAAAAATTAAGAATGAAAATTTATTTTTTAAATTATTGAGGGGAAGGTTTGAGAAGTGCATTGACTATGATTTTATTGTAATCCTCTGCTAAACCAAAGAGATGTTTCAAAGGGATACATACATCAAATCGACCTTCAGAATCAAGCATTAAGGTTCCCTCGGTATACCACCCACGGTTCTCAGTTTGTGCACCATAGTCTAAAGACATAAGAGCCTTTAAAGTGCTAGCTATTCCTACATTCTTTATACGATCAATTTCTATTGCATTGAGCTCATATCTAATATCTTCAAATAAATGACATACACCGTTGCTAACGAAATGAGTATTCGCTGCTTTTGTACCATCTGACTTTCTCAATTGACCGGTCACATGTAGATAACTACGCGATGGTAAAACAGCCAAGTCCTGATACTGGATAGCGATACGAATTTCATCACTATGATTGAAATTAGACCCGGTATACGGTTGATGAGCATGTAACTCATAATTTGAGATACTATCATCGAACTGAATGGGGGCTTGAATTTCTAGAATATCTTCCATTTTTATAGCAACAAAAGAAATTGCAAGTTATTTTCCACCACGAACGATTCTTAGTCCTAGACTTTTGAGAAACTGGATGTTCTGCCGTGTTAGCGCTTTGGATGCTCGACGATGACTGATTGAAGAACTGCATGATGTTTGAGTTTTATAGTTTCTTTGAAGTCCTTTTCCATAAAATACAATACCCATTATGAGGATTTAATGTGTAATCTTATTGTAATAACTTCCTTTTGAAAATTTACCAACTCTCCGTCTTGGTCAACAATGCGCAACTGCTCCAGCAGTGATGTTGCACTCCACTCTCAATGAATTGTTTTTAAGGATATTAATATGATTATCAGAAATATGTTTCAAGTTTGCTTCAAGTTTGCGTCTACTAAATCCTAAAAGTTTTCCAATCGAGTCAACAGGTGTGAAGTCAACTATTTCAGTACATTCAATTTCAGTGCGGAAAGTATTATCGTTAGGTTTAATCAATATTTTAATGTTTTTTTCTTGAAGAATTTTTTCAATATCAACCAATTCGTAATTTCCTGTATCGAAGGTGATAACTCGATCGCCAACATAAAATTTATTGCATCCAATGTCAATATTAGGTATTGAATTGAATGTAAACAACTGTACTAAACCAAGAGTATAATTTTTATTCGGCAAAAGTTGAATAGGAGGATAATACTGAGCTTCAAGAACTGAAGAATTGGCTGATAGGGTAAGAGTAAATGATTCCATCACGACTCACCCTAAACTGAGCATAATTTATGAAAGAGACTGCTTATATACCCAAGCTTCCATTAAGGAATTGTAAACACAGATGACCGCAGTTATAAGAATTGTAGTCTTGAAATTTTTCTGTATTGTATTTCACACTGTTGACATTCAAGTAAAGCATTAATTCGAGCGGAGGTTTGAGATCACCAAAACTATCAAAGTAAACTACATCGTTACCATTTTTTCGATAAGCAACCCAATGAGTTCCGGGCCCACTTTCATCATCTAGGTTTACGATGGCGGATTCTCGATAATTAGGTCCAGAATATGGTAATATGTTTTTCATAAAAACTCCTCTAAAATGTGGAATTTTAAGCTTTTGCGCATACTTTAATAAGTCAAAGTTTGTCAACTGACGATTTGGTAAAGTTATTTCGAGCTTTTTTAGACCCTGCCTCTTTTTCTCAAATACACTCCCTTGCCTCTTTTTCTCAAGTACACCCCCTTTCCTCTTTTTCTTAAGTAAACCCCTTTGCCTCTTTTTCTCAAGTAGGCTCCTTTGCCTTTTTTTTTTTTTAAGTATAGACCAAATCCTTGTTTATGACGTCCAAGATAAAGTCCTTTACCTGCAGCTATAGCTTCCATAGATTTATTATGTCTTTTTTTCTCTTCCAAATCTTGTTTAGCTGACTTTACATCGTTAATAGCCTTATAAATTCCAGCTGCACTCCCTGCCAATGCACCCGTAGCGCTCAAGCCGGCAAATAGGGGAACCAAAGGTAGAAATCCCCCAATTTTCGATGTCATCGGTAATACTCGAGGAACTTTTATTTTACTTTTTCCACCAGCTTTTTTAACTGCTAATTTAGATGCTTGAAGAGCTGCATTTATAATACTTTTCGGGGTATTATTAGGAGCTACTGATTTTGATGCAACTTTTATAATAGAACTCAGTGGAGTCATTTTCTAAGATTTTACTTTGAGACCCATCCCTAATTTACTTTTCAACTTCATAGCGTTGGTAACAAAATAAGCTGCTGCTTTTTCTCCAAACTTTGCGTTTTTATCTTTTACTCTTTCCCACGCTTTATTAGCAAGGACTTTGTCTGCTGCGTGTCTAGCCTCTAAATTTTTGTGATTCTGTGAATAAGCAATATCGTGCTCTTTACAAGCTGCGTCTAATGGATTGATTCCTAGATCACCACGTGCTAGTCGCTTGGATAACTTAGTACCAGGTCCACAATAGTTGTAACCAGGTAAGTGTAACTCAACTGGAAGCTTATTGATGATGTTATTTAATAAACCGCCACCTTTCTTCTTCTTATTGTGAATGATCATTTCATTATGACTGCCAACTAACGACTGAGCTTGTGGATATAAAAACGATATATTTATAGGTTTCCTTAGTATTCAACATTCAGATTCCGAATGATCAACATGGATTTTTCACAAAACACTCTGAAACTGCCAGTACCAAACTTTGATATTATTGCCGAACAGGAAAAGAAAGAAAAACGTCACGGTGACTTACTCCCGAGTAGCATTCGAGCAGTTATTTCAGGACCATCGAATTGTGGGAAAACTAACAGCTTACTAGCTCTTTTAACACAATCAAACGGTTTAAGATTTGAAAACATTTACGTCTACTCTAAATCTTTGAACCAACCAAAGTATAAGTTTCTCGAACAACTCTTGGAACCAATCGAGGGGATGAAGTATTTTGCATTTAGTGAGCATGATGAGGTAGTGTCTCCAGCTGATGCTTTACCTAATTCCATTTTTGTCTTCGATGATATCGCATGTGAGAAGCAAGATAATGTTAAAGCCTTTTATTGTATGGGGAGACATAAGAGCGTAGATTGTTTTTATCTATGTCAGTCGTATGCCGCAGTACCTAAACATTTAGTAAGAGATAATGTCAACTTGTTGATTTTATTTCGTCAAGATGAAGTGAATCTGAAACATATTTATGACGATCACGTTAATACTGACATGCCTTACAATCAATTTAAAAACTTGTGCTCAAAGTGTTGGGTAGAAGGTAAACATAGTTTTATTGTTATAGATAAAGATAGAAATATTAATGATGGTAGATATAGAAAAGGATTCGATTGTTTCGCTATAAATATAGTAGAACCTAGTGAAAAATAATTAGTCTTGAGTCAACCTATGCTGCATAAACATGGAAAACATTGCTAAGGAGAAGAGAATCCTTGAAGAGCTTGTGAAAGCTCGCGAAATTGTAAAACGGAAATTCAATATTATAAAAAGTCGAAAAGACGATGCTGAACGTATTTTGACCGAAACTTTTAAACCTATTCTAAATCCTCTGGAAAAGCTTGCAGCAAAACGTTCAAAGCTCAATGAAAGCTCACCTCTTGAAACAGTTAAAAAATCTGAATTAAAAAAAGAAAATTCATTCAATAGTTTATTCAACGAATCTGGGATACAACACAATGATCTTGTCATACCACCAAATGCATCATCAACAGTTGAGGATGAATCTACGCTTCATGAGAGTGATACGTATAATGAATTAGAAGAAACAAGTATTGACGGAGGGGAAGACATATTTAATCAAATAGAGCCTGATGAGCGAGATAATCTGTATGGAGTCAAAAAAACTCTTCAAGGAGACTACACTCTTGGAAATAAACCTATTAAATTTTTAAAAGATTCTATCGTAGTCAACAATAAGTCGTATCCTAGAACTCAAGAATTATTTAATCTCATTGTTCGCAAAGATTCTACAACTAATGATTTGGCTAACTTAAGTCAATATAAAGAAATTCTTGAGCAAACTAACGCTCACAGAAAAGGAAGCAAATCTACTGAAGACATAAAATATCATGTTACTAGTAAAAAATATCAAAATGTTATTATGCCTCTTTTCAATTTAAGTCCTCCAAAAACAAAACAGTCACCAAAAAGAACATTAAAAAAAATACAACTCAATAGACAGTCTCCGTTAGCTGTATCTACTCCAACAAAACTAGGTGGTTCCATACTCAAATTCAAAAATGCCCGACTCAACAGCAGAACTGATTACGTATACTGGGATAATCCCAATGAACTCGTTGATCGTCTCAGGTTGTTAATAGCTGAGCAATCAGCTGGAAATACAAGTCACACAAATGAAATTCATTCAATTATTGAAGAGTTGCGGGAGGGAGGGTATATATACTGAGAATATAATTACTTTCCCATCAGTATCAAAATGCCTGTTGACATATTTGGACGTAAGGTTGAGAAAAAAGAGAGCAGCCGAGGACCACCAGGAGTTGGATATAAACTTACTCCCAACGGTGATTTCGATATTGAATCGAAAAGACTGTGTAACTTGGCACCTCCTATCGAATCAGCGGACGCTATAAACTTGCGTACTCTACAAGACGTAATTAAAAAAAGTAATATTGAATTTAAAAGACATTTGCTCAAAGATATAGAGAGTAAGAACGCAATACATAAAGCAGTTAGTGAATTTATCAACGATTTTGACAAAGAAAAGATATATTTAGATATTTTGACTGTGTGGAAACAACAAGTTGTAGAACTTTTATTTCAACATAAAAAAGAGATTGAAGATCTTGTAGACTCGAAAATTCATGCTAGAGAACAATTTTGGAAAGATTTACCTAAATAAAACATGGAAAAAGTGGTTGAAGAAATACACAAACCTGCACGCAGAAATTTCCCTCGTAGAAAAGTTGAAGTACGGGGTTTACACGATACCTGGCAAGCTGACTTGGTAGAAATGCAACCATATGCTAGAGAAAATAAAGGTCATAGATACATGCTTACAATCATCGACGTGTTTTCAAAATACGCTCACGCGATTCCTTTAAAGACAAAAACTGGTAAAGAAGTAGCAGCTGCAATGGAAACAGTCTTCAAAAGCACTCAATCTCCTCGAAATCTTCATGTTGATATGGGTAAAGAGTTTTACAATAAAGATTTCCAAAATTTAATGAACAAGTATAAAGTTAATATGTACTCAACATACAGTGGTTTAAAAGCTTCTATATGCGAAAGATTCAATCGTACTTTAAAAAATATCATGTGGAAACAATTTTCTTTACGAGGCAGTTACAAGTGGATAGATATTTTATCGGATTTAATTACATTATACAACAATAGAAAACATCGAAGCATTGGTATGAAACCGAAAGATGTCACTGCGAACCATACTACTGAAATTCTAAAAAAATTAAATAAAAATAAAAATTTTAAAAAGTCACCAAAATTTAAAGTTGGAGATAAAGTTCGAGTGAGCAAAATTAAAAATGTATTTGAAAAAAGCTATACCCCTAATTGGTCCACTGAAATATTTACTATAACTAGTATCAAAAATACGCAACCAATTACTTATCACTTAAAAGATTATCAAGATCAACCTGTGGTCGGAGGCTTTTATGAACAAGAATTACAAAAAACCAAGTGCCCAGATACATATTTAATAGAAAAAGTTATCAGACGACGTGGCAATGAATTATATGTTAAATGGTTAGGTTTTTCAAAAGATCATAATAGTTGGATTAAGGGGACCCCCCGGTGAGATTTCAGCCTAGGGATAAAAAAATTGTATGGGGCTGAAATTTAGGGAATATACTCTTATAATACAAGCGTTTTAAAGGGTGTACTCGAAAAATTTAGAAAAATTTTTTTAAAGCTGTTAGGACTTTTATTTTTTGTTCTAATAAATATTTTGCAAAACCCATGCGAGAAGTTGTTTAAAATATTGTTTTAGAACCGTAAAAAAATTTTCAGAAAAAAAAATTAAAATTTGCGTCAGTTATAAACTTTTTAAGATTAAGAAATATCAAAAAATCGTGATTTTCAAAAAATAAATTCTGCCATTAAATTTTTCGGCAAAAAATAGGAAAAAAATGTTCCATGAGTTTTTTTGATCCGGTGCTTGGTTTTTTTGCAGCGACGGTTTGAAGTTGATTTTAAACGGTTTTGAGCGATTTTCATGGTAAATTTTGACATAATCGATAAATAACCTCTTGTTTTTTCGTAATTTATTCGGTTTTTCATAAAAATTGAATTTACAAATTGGTTTTGCATAGAAAAATTTAATGAAACTGTATTATTATGTTTAGTCTGATCTAGAACTTGATTCTTTATGGTGGCGATGTCAAGTTCGAATCATGATATGATTTGCTAACACCAAAATACAATGAAAAAAGGTTAAGTTTCCAAATGACCATAACTTTTTTGACGTATATCTCTTTATAAAACTTATGGTTCATTTATTTACGTTACTTATAAGCATGTTTATTACAATATAATTTATTACCAACTCGCCGAACGAATCATTTATCAATCGAGAAATAATTATTGTAAATACGAATTATGGTTTTTGTTGCTAAGGAAAATAATTGAAACATTTGAATGTAATATTTCATAACCAGTAATAAAGAAAGTGTTTGTAAAAAGTGAAAAAGATTTATAAATCAAGTTTTCAACTGACTTTTGAGTGTAATTTTTATCCAAAAATATGGTTCGTAATAAACGATCGAAACATTTTAAAAATTTATCTAATAAAAGATGGCACGGAACTCAAAATGAGCCTACCAATAGTTTTCCTAATAATGATTCCGGTGATAATTTCGATGATGCCCATGAAATACCGACAAACGCGCGAATTACAAAAAAGGTTGACTTGCTGAAGAATAAATTAGATACGACTATTGCTTGCTCGGGCGAATACGTTTTTTTAGATTTTTCGCAGTTATCCAAGTTATTAACCACAGTAAAGTGTTCAGAATGTGACGGAAAGAATTTGGAATTTGATTTATCAGTAGAAAAATATGGATTTGCCCGCAAAATTTCCATTGTATGTAAAGACTGCGAGTTGATTGGTTTGGAAACTGTAAAATCTGAAATTTACACTTCGAAAAGAATAAATAACAGCATATCAACAAGACCATCTTTTGACGTAAATGTAAGACTATGTACTGCTTTTTCATTCATGGGTAAAGGTTATTCTGGACTTGAGCAGTTTTCTATGATAATGAATATGAATATATTTTCTAATTCATGTTTTGATGATTATGTGTCTCTTTTGAATAAATCTGCCGAAAAATCTTGTAAAAGTATTTTAGATGAATGCCGAGAGTTAGCAAAACAAGCTAATAAAAAAATTCCTGATGAATCAGATCAAACAGAGAACCATCTTGATGAAAATGAGCTTAATGTTCTTGATCTAGATAGCACGTGTGAACAAATTTTTGAGAGTTGTGAAGATGACATAGAGAATCAACCAGATCAGAACAGTAGTAACCAATCAGAGAATTATATTGAAGAAATGGAAACTTTATCGGATCTAGAAGAAACTAATAGTGAAGAAAATAGTGAAGCGTCAAAAAAGGACGAAAAAGTCAATTCTGGTGTCAGTTACGATGGTTCTTGGCCAACTAAAGGATATTCATCCAAACACGGCTTTGGTGCAGCTATTGATATTTTAACCGGATACGTTTTGGACTTTGATACTGCCTCTAAATATTGTCATGTTTGTGAAATTGCTGCCAAGGAACTCGATAAGGATTCACCTGATTTTTACTTTTGGTACCAAGGTCATGCTGATAGTTGTTCTATCAATCATCAAGGTTCTTCTGGAGCCATGGAGACGACAATTGCGGAAATAATTTGGAAGCGTTCAGAAAGTTATGGCTTCAGGTTCACAACAATGCTTGCTGATGGGGACTCAAAAACTTTTAACCACCTCAGCAGTCTAAATGTATACGGACAAGAATATACGTTGATGAAAGAGGAATGCATCAATCACGTCTCTAAAAGGTATATCAACTGAGAAATTTTTTTTTTTTTTTTTTTTCAATTGCGAATTTAAAAACAACTTCTTTTATTAAAAATTTATTTTGAAATTTCGTAAAACAGAACTCTATACAATAATAATAATAATGATAAAAGTGTGTGCAATATAATAGTAATAAATGTTGCACACACAATAAAAATTAGTGATTGTTACATAACTAATTTTTTTATTACTTTTTATATTTTAGAGTATACACTGGCTTAACAAACATTGTAAAAGAAGAAAAAGCTCGTAAAGTCACACTTGGAGGTAGAGGTCACGGACAACTAAAAGAAACCACAAAACGAAAATTAGCAGATTATTACAAAAAAGCCATTCATAGAAACAAAGAAGATGTCCCAGTATGTTGACTAAAATATCTCGAATTATTAAAAATAATTTCTCTGATTTACTGCAATATTTATAAATTTTTTCAAATAGGAAATGAAAAATGCAATTTATGCATCGATATACCATGCTGTATCTACTGACGATGAGCCGCAACATTCGTACTGCCCCAAAGGGAAATCATCTTGGTGTTTTTATCAGGCTGCAGTAGCAAACAACAAAACACCAGGTTCTCATCTAGAAAATGTCAAAACCCCACTAAATAAAGTTTGTTTCGAGAAAATAAAACCACTTTACGAAAGGCTTTCTGATGAGGCTTTGCTGGTCAGATGTTCACGTTGCCTCACGCAAAATGCCAACGAAAGTTTACACAGCATCATTTGGAGTAAGTGTCCAAAAGAAGTTTTTGTCTCTAAAACAAAAGTTCGATCAGCAGCCTGCATAGCTGTTTGTGAGTACAATTTGGGTACAAAACGTACTGTAGTAGAAATCCTTCAAAACTTGGGACTCTTAGTTGGACAAATAACTCTCGCTCTTGCTGATAAAATCGATGAAAGAAGACTGAATCAAGGTAGACAAAAGGCAACGACAAAATTCAAAGAGGCTCGTCGTGTAATTGCAGCAGCTCAAAGTCAAAGAGAAAGATTAATTCTTGAAGCAGAAGATCCTGCATATAGTCCAGGAATGTTTTAAGCATTTTGATTCTAAGAGGAGTTTCTAAGAGATGTTTTTTTTTTTTTATAATTGCTGATATTTTTAAATTTTTGTAAAATTATGTTACATTGTAGTCACATTATATACGTACATCAAAAATCTTTAAATTATGTAAATAAATAAACCCCAACTTTTATGGTCATTTGGAAACTTAACCTTTTTTCATTGTATTTTGGTGTTAGCAAATCATATCATGATTCGAACTTGACATCGCCACCATAAAGAATCAAGTTCTAGATCAGACTAAACATAATAATACAGTTTCATTAAATTTTTCTATGCAAAACCAATTTGTAAATTCAATTTTTATGAAAAACCGAATAAATTACGAAAAAACAAGAGGTTATTTATCGATTATGTCAAAATTTACCATGAAAATCGCTCAAAACCGTTTAAAATCAACTTCAAACCGTCGCTGCAAAAAAACCAAGCACCGGATCAAAAAAACTCATGGAACATTTTTTTCCTATTTTTTGCCGAAAAATTTAATGGCAGAATTTATTTTTTGAAAATCACGATTTTTTGATATTTCTTAATCTTAAAAAGTTTATAACTGACGCAAATTTTAATTTTTTTTTCTAAAAATTTTTTTACGGTTTTAAAACAATATTTTAAACAACTTCTCGCATGGGTTTTGCAAAATATTTATTAGAACAAAAAATAAAAGTCCTAACAGCTTTAAAAAAATTTTTCTAAATTTTTCGAGTACACCCTTTAAAACGCTTGTATTTTAAGAGTATATTCCCTAAATTTCAGCCCCATACAATTTTTTTATCCCTAGGCTGAAATCTCACCGGGGGTCCCCTTAATAGTAATAATCTAGATAACTTTGTGTATTCAAAGAGTTGAGTAATAAATAAAAATTAAATAAAAAGACAAATAGTTGAGTTTTATATTTATTTATTGTCCTTCCTTTTTACAATTTAAAAAAAATTTCATTTTATCTTCTACATATTTCACGCTTAAGTTATTATTTTTCACTTCTTTTTGTAAATTATTTAACTCATCATCGTTGGAAAATAAGTAAAAATTTAATCGGTCAGGTAGAAAGACTTGAAACTCTGCATCCAGCGTTATCACGACTTTTGGACCATCCATGATATCAGCTATTCTTATTGATGTTACTTTATAAAGTCTATCATAATCCGATTCCATTAAGGAGCCATTGGCAATTTTGTTCAGATTCGTGAGATCCATCTTTCTTCTACAATGTCGTAGCAGCTAATGATGTTTTTTTTCCAATTCAGCTCCTTATATTGCATTTGAAAATGCAATTATAGTGGGGATAAGGTCACGTAGTTATTAGAACAAACATTTAATTTATTGCTTTTTTATTCAGAATAGGACCTAATACATTTTCCATATACTTAATTCGCATTTTAAAGATAATCGGATTGAGTACGATACTAGTTCTTTGAATTCTTAGATTGAAACGTTCTCTGTCACATGCGGCTTGAATCCAAGGACCAATTCTTGCCTTACGACTTGCAAAGTCATAAACAACCATAACCCTAACATTGACACTGTCGTTGAACGTAACACGCTTCATTTTAACTTGTGATCTATCTACTTTTTATTAGAAAATTCTAGTTTATTGTTTCCTAAATGTTTTATATACACTTGATCTTTTTTCACTTCTTCTTTTAAAGATTTGAAATCGTCTGGATTTTCAATGAAGAACTTGTTATATAGGTTAGGCAAGAACACTTGAAATTCTTTGTTGATAATAATTACAGTTTTTTTTCCAAATTTGGTGTCACACTGATAAATCGTTGTAACTCCAAAACTTTCTCCACTAGCAAGCTCCATTAAACGTTTCTTCGGAAGGTACTCATCTTTTTTGGCAATATCATTGACCTTAGTGAAATCCATTCTGTAACATAATGTATAAGCTAACTTTAGATAAAAATTAATTAAATATTGAAAATTTAAAACTAAAAATTGTATGCTTACTTTGTTTAAATCAATATTTTTTTTCAAATGAGAGCCTGGCTACTTTCTTGAGTGGTCCGTCGTCTAAATTTTTTGAGCAGCAAGTGAGAGCCCTTTTTGAACTGCCAGCCTTATATACCGTACTGTCGACATCTGCTGGAGGCTTTGGCACATCATCCAAAACCATTGTTTTTTGTTCTAGAAATTTCTGGAAAGTAATGTGATTTCCAACACTTATTGCATCAGCTTGTGAAAATTTACCCCTACTCACAATATTTTTTTCTGGAAGCTTCTTTCTATTGACGTTATATCCTAGAGTAAGTTCATCTTGAGAATCTTCTAGAATTCTCTGGCGAGTAAATCCATGTTCTGAATCTTCTAGAACCTTCTGATCAATGACGTCATTACCTTCTAGAACCTTCTGATCAGTGACGTCATTACCTTCTAGAACCTTCTGATCAGCGGCGTCATTACCTTCTAGAACCTTCTCTGCGTCATTTCTTGTTTTATTAAGAAATTCTTCAATTTGAGCTATTCTATAGTCTCCCCAAGCTAAAGTATCGGTCGTATTTTTTATCCATGGAATCTGAATACATTCTTCTTTGAGAAGATATCGTTTGTCGTCTGCAAAACTTAGACCAATCTTTACTTGTTTTTCAGTGCGTAGATTGTGAAGTCTTGCTCTAATAGTTCGCTGTTCAACTTTAACTATAGATTTTTCGAAAAGACACTTTTCATAATGTTCAAACTTTATTTCTCTGAGTGCTGATGCTTTAACCCCTTTTACTTTCATTACAGGATCTTTGTTTTGTATTAATAAACTATACATCTTGGGTCTCAAACCTATGTACTTAGTAATGATGTCACAGCTGGTCTCATCCTTAAATAGGCCTAGTTTCTTCCCATTTTTAGGTTCAATGTTAAATTTATTATCTATTTTATATGCTGATGTGTCAAAGTATTCCGAGTGTTCCCTCATAACATTGTAAATGTTTACGCCCCGGATCTCATATATAAAGCTGTCTGTATCCATGTATAAAAGCTTTAATGACTTTCCTACCCATTTTTTCATTTTAGAATAATGGAAGTCGTACATTTTTACTTTGGATATATCCAGTATGGCAAGACCAATGTAAATAGGTTTGGATATTGTGAGTTTAGTAGGCTTCATTTGAACTATAGCCATATTATCATCTATCCTTTCTATGCTGTGGAAATTTGGACTTGCGATACAAGCTTCTGCTCCATTTCTCCCAGGCCACTCATTAATAGGTCTTACATCAACCTGTTTTCGCTGGTTTTGGAGACATTTTCCATAAATGCTATTAATTAACAATTTAAAGAAATTTCTCTCAAAATCATTTGTTGCTTCTGCTCTTTTTCTAGTATTATACTCAACGTATGATGCCAGCCATGCGGATTGATTGAATTGAAGGGCTCGATGAATTTTTTTTACTTTAAGACCATGTTCTTTTGCTTGTTTTAATGCTCTATAGTGAATTATATATTTTTCTTTATTTTCAAAGGTTGTGAGCAACTTTTTGTGTTTGGAGTTTGGGGGTGCTTTAGTTTCAGGACAAAATGGTAAGTCTTGGTGTTCTTCGTGAAGGGATTGATCATACTCGATATCCACTTCTAAGAAAAACCCAATAGGACTATCATCTGGAACATCATAAAAGTCTGGTACAGTTACATCTTCAACCCACTTTAGCCCTCCATAAGGAAGATGTTGCACCATGGCCCAGCTAGAGAAAAAAAAAAAAAAAAAAAAATCTTAATTTTTGAAATTTTTTTTTATAATAAATGTTTATAAACAATTAATTACCCATATAAATTATTGGCATCTAAATAAATTATGTAATTATCTTCTTTATTCGGATCATAACCTTCATTCATATATTGATTGTTAGCTTCTGCATATCGATTCGAACACTGGCTAATACCCCCTCTAATTCCTCTTTCGACGAAAAGTAACATATCTATGTCTGTGATTAAGTCTAATTCCACTTGTGTTCTTTTTAACATTGCGTCAAAGCTCAAGCCAGGGCTGGTATAATAATGAGCAGGATCTAATGAGTAAGCTTCTAGACAAGTTGATCGAAAGTTCTCAAATATGTCCGCGAGTAATAAGACATCTGTTTTCATATAAATATCTGAATAATCACCAAGAGTTTCAATCTGAAGCTGTTTCCAAACTTGATCACAATGAGAGTATTCTTCGTCACTTATATCACACCCAGTTAATTTACTATAAAAAGCTCCTTTTTCAGGAAGTTTCGTCTCTTTTAACTTATCAAACGAATCAAGATATTCATATGGAAGACATCCTTTTTTGGTTAGTAACTTTATTTTCTCATCTGATAAATTTGCTTGTTGATGAACTTTAGTTGTAATTGTCTTTTCAGGTAGGTAACTAGCTAGTTTCTCCAAAGATGATGCCATAAATCTAAATGAATCTAGAAATCTGAATTGTATAACACTACCCTTCATTCTTTTTGTGAAAGAAATATATTTTGATTTAGATTCAGCTAAAATTTTTAGATCTCCATCTATAATTTCATTTGAATATATTTCTTTGATTATCAAATGAGCGTCATAACCAGACATATTATGAAACAGCACATTAATATATCTAGCTTTGTTATACTGTATATTGCAAGTATCGTGGGCTGCCCCTCTATATTTACCAGTAAAATGATCGTGATCTCTTACAATTTTACAACGTTTACTGAAATAGTTACCGCATATAATACACACTTTCGCCATCTCAAAATTTTGCCAATCTGTTGCAGTAAGGATTATTTCTTTAGGATTCTTGTACAACTTATCATATTCTTCACCAATTCTTTTTAACTCTTCCACGAACCATACGGATGGTGTTTTTTGACCTTCTTCAATCTGCCGATAACTTCTATAATAAGACTTTTCATCATTGAAACTATTTTTCAAATAGTAGCCAACACTATAAGCTTGATGATCTTGTACATCCTCATTATCTTTATTAGGTTTAATTAAACATTCAAGGTCCGCATAAATACATATAGGAGCTTTGTCTTGGAACTTGTAGTTTTTAAATTTAATTTTATCTTTACCTTTACCCTCTACAGGTAAATCAATTATACACTTATTAAGTTGCATGCAAAAATCTTGATGATCCAATAAAGCTTTTAAAGAATAAAAGTAATGAATGCAGCGATTACAAAAGTGGATTTTTCCATGATGTTTTGTTAGTTGTTTTCTCGTTAAGGCTGACAAATCAGTAATAAGCACATAGTGAAACTTAGGAATATCATCAGGTTCTTTTTCATTAGGTTTCTTTTCATCAAAATAGAAGTCTTGAATATAAAGTAGATTAACGTGTTTTTCTTTAAGTGAATCAGTTGCATGCGCTGTTCCAACTTCATATTTACCATTGATTTTTTTTAAGAGAAAAACGTTCACCGAAATTTCATTCTGTTTTTCAAACTTTTTTATTTGAGTTAATCTTACTGGAAAATCAATTCCTTTAAAGTTAAGTTTATTAGCGTGGTGAATGTATGATCTCACATCGTCCGCATCAATTTTGACTGGATATAAAGAAGATAATATTTCCCATTTAAAGCATTCATTATCATCATTTCTAACATTTAAACAAGCATTTTTAGACTTAATAGGTTGTGGGAGCTCAATGAAAGAACCAGCATGCATAGGTTGAAACTCTTTGAAGTTAATTATTACACTCAACACTTGTCTTAAAGTCCAACCAGATCCACAACCTTCAAATTCTTCTATTTTATGAAGTATTGGTTTCAAAATATTTTCATCATACCATTCCATTGTGTCAGTTGTTAGAAACACTGGCTCACTTGCGGTATTGAAATTTTTTACCTCAACTGTTTCAATATCCTTTTTAAGAATCACATATTCACTGGCAAGTTCAGCGCTGGCTTTTACTGAATTATACTTTTTCAAAACAGCATTAACTTTTTCATTGAAGATTGGTTTAACATCGATCAAAAATGATTTAACATCTTTATGCGATACATTTGTTATTAGACCAGAACTAATTCGATTCGCGAAAATTGATGGTAAATCAATCCATTGAATTAAATCTTCAGGTTGATTATGATTTTCTGTTGCTTGTAAATCACCTCCACTTTTTTGTAAATAAAACTCGATTTGATTCTTAATATTAGTTAACTGGATGAGGTAACCTTCACATCTTTTTTTTCATGAACATTTAAATTTCCAGAATTAATTAAATTTTTTATGACACTATTCATATTTTCAGATAAATATAACCAATGTTGTAAATCAGTATCTTCAACATGTTCAAGATTTCTAAGAGATGCTTGCAAAGTCTGAATGTTTAATCCAAAATATTTGAGCAAAGACATTTTGAAAAACACTCGAATAGACCCAGTATACTGTCCCAAACTCGACTGAGCTCTGGAGAACTGCTCTACGGACTTTATACTTGCAGAAAACGGTTGGAAAAATCTAGAAGGAATTTTGGAAAAGGGGGGGGCTTCTTTGTCTACAAAGAAAAACGGTTTTTCTTTTCTAGGAAAAACTCATTTATCTTCTTCAAAGTTTAACGGCTTTTTCTACATTGTTCTTGATTTTTCCAGAACTTTCTGGAAGGGATTTTTCCAGAACTTTCTAGAAGGACACCCCCTCCACAGTCAAATTAAAATAAATGATGTGGGGGAAAGGAGTATATAAAGAGAGTGTATACTATGAACTCATTTAGTTATTCTTTCAACAGTATTAAAATATAACCTTACCATGACTTTCGTAGTAGATTTATTATTCTCTCACAGATCACGAGATATTTTAATTCCAAAAGAGCTTGCAATCATTTCTCTAGATAGCGCTCATAGTCCACCTGTCACAGTACTTTTTAAACCATCATCATTCTGGTGCAATCTTTTGAAATGTGAGAAGCGTATGAATTCTTATTTGGAAAAAAAATATCATAAGATTCCTTGGAGTAGTGGAACGACTCAGCCGAGTGAAATTACTAAAATATTGCAAGTGAATTTAAAAGATGCTTCTAAAATTTACGTTTATACGGAAGAAGTACAAAAGTTTGTACAGAGTATCTGTTGGGATAAGTAAGTAAACATTGTTAATCGAACTTTTAATATCATAAGAATATTTAATAAATTTTTTTAATTTTTAGGAAAGTTATCGATATTTCTGAAATGGGAATTTTAAATTTTAAAATGCTGAGCAGAAATCACAATTCATTCTATGTATGTGATTTTCATTCTAGTAATTCTGACTACAACTGTGCCATAAGACGAGCTTTTATAATCAAAAAATTTTTAAATTATAAAAAAACTCCAGCCGAGGAATATTTAGAAGGTTATGATACTGTTGATACACCACCTAGTTTTATGAAAGACCGTGCTTGTTTTTATAATAAAAATTATTAAGATTGAATTTAATTTAATTTAATTTAATTTATAAAATTTAACTAGGTTTTGAATAAAGAAATTAAAACTTATAAAAATTGTTTTTTTACGAATCTATAAAATAAGTTTTTCTGAATATTTTAATACTTTGTTTGAATAAATAGAAAAAATTTCTTTTACGAATCTATTAAATAAAATGAGAATCTTTAATATTTTCAAAAATTTTTTAAACTATAAGCACAAAAATATCATCATTTATTTATTTTCAAGATTAAAAATTTAAGCATGCTGATTGAGACTGGCAAGGTTTAAAAATATACACAAGACCACTTTTATATTTAAATTATTATAATTATCATTATTATTATTTGTTAAAAATATAAAATATTTACAATTCATTAAAACTATATATTTTTCGTTTTTTAAAAGGATATTCTTCTAAAATTTTTTCTTTTAAATCTAGTACATAATCTTTAAAATAATTAATTAATTCTAAATTTAAATCAGAACACGATTCCACTATACAAGTCTTAAGATTTTGAATATGACTATATATAATATCATTCCTTAAATCTAGTTTAAATTCCTTAAAACAGTCGTCTATGTACTCGAACAAGCTCTGTAATTCGTCTTCTTCTTCTAAACTGCTCCAATCCTGCTCCTGCTCCGACCTCTCGATGTATTTACCTAGAACAGAAAATGAATTTTGTTATTATTGTTATTATTATTATTATTATCATTGAGTAATGTTAATATTACCTCCGAAAAGCTCTTTCAATGGTCTCGCAGTATGCTGCTCCATAGACTCGTCTTCTTCATCAGGATACTGGATGATGTATTGCATGTCTTCTAGAAAAAGAAAAAACAAAGAGTTAACTTTTAATTTAATTTAATTCGTTGATTGTAATATAAATTATGAAATTTAAAAATTTACCTTCGCTCATGATTGGCGATGGTGGTGGTGATGAGTCTGCATCACTCCAATAATTGGGCTGCAAACCATCACCATCTTTGTCCTCGTCCTTCTTATCCTTGTCCTTGTCCTTATCCTCCTCCCCCTCCTCCTCCTCCTCCTCCTCCTCTTCCTCTTCCTCCTCCTCCTCCTCCTCCTCCTCCTCCTCCTCCATGTCTTCGTCCTCCTCCATGTTTTCGTCGTCCTCCTCCTCCATGTCTTCGTCCTCCTCCATGTTTTCGTCGTCCTCCTCCTCCATGCCTTCGTCTTCCTCCTCCTCCTCCGTTGTCCATGACCTCATGCTCCACCATTCGATTTCCGGAGGGGATCCAATGCCTAAATCCTCGTCAATGATGAGATCTGAAACAAAAATTATAAATTAATATGCATTATTCCTATACGAATCATGGAGTTATTTTATTTTATAAATTTTTAACTTACTTGTTGATGTTGATGTTGATGAACGCTCGAGCGGCATCCACAAGTCGTCCTTCAACTCTGAATCGAAAAGAAATTTCGTCCAGCCTGAAAAAGAAAAGAAAAGAAATCAAATATGCTGAATGTAAATACTTTGAATAGTAAAATAAATAGTAGACTTACCTACTGCATCGCAAGCGCCCAAGAGTCTTGCCGTAGTTGGGGATGCTGGCGCAGTCCCCAAATCAGCCGCTTCGATGGTCACAGGAGTCAACTCCGTTATGGATGGTGGAGTTGCAGGTGGAGACATTGGTGATTGACATCTACTATTAGGAATAGTTGTCACTTCCGAGAATGAGGGTGACAAAGGGGGGCAAAGGCATAAGAAATCCGGAAAATCAGCCATGGCCAAACATAGATCAGACGGTCCTGAATAAAGCCCTCGACTATCGATGTCACGCGAAGGGCAGCAGTATTCGAAATCGCCGCATCTATACCCTGCTGCTGAAAAAGACATTCATTTATATTATAAATTAACGGTACGTTCGTTTTCTCCGCGTTTGCCGATTTTGAAAATCGGTAAAAAAGTCATATCGATTTATAAATAAACAAAATATTGATGAAACAAAAATTGAAAATTTAGGAACTAAAAAATTTATTGTTAATAATAAAAATTATATCGAAAACTAAATATAATTCGTTTGCTTTGCGCTTGCTCTATCCAAAACGAGTTTAAAAATCAAAATCGAATAATAAATAAACAAGTTATGGCAAAAACAAAAATAAACAAGCCGAAAAGAGGTCCAATTTCATTATAAATTTGTCAGGAACAGTTTCCCGAATTTTAACACAAATTTTCACGGTTACCCAGAAGCACCCTCAAGTTTTCACAATTTCCTACTATTTTACACGAATTTTCACGATTTTCAAAAAAAACTCGCTCCTAAAAAAAAAAAAAAAAGTAGATCGTTTCCTCCGCGTTTGCTGATTTTAAAAATCAGTCAAAAATTTAAATCGGTTTATAAACAAATATAATATTAACGAACAAAAATGATGCTTTTTAAAATCAAAAAATTAACTGTTAAATTTAAAAAAATTTGTAAACTATATTAAGTATATTTTTGCTCGACATTTGCTCATTTAATTGTTAGTTTAAGGAAAATTTTAAAAATTTTATTAAATGAAAAAATTTAACAAAATAAAATTTTTTAAAAGTTGAAAATTTATTTCGGAACTTATTTTGAATTTAAACAAATTTTTCAAACTATACATAGTATATTTGTTTGCTACCCGTTTGCTCATTCCATTATTAATTAAAATTAAAAAATTATTTTTTAAAAATTTGAAAATTTATTTTGAACTTACCTTCAAGATCCAACTCAGTCTCGAAGTCTTTCTTCAGCTTGTAGAACATCGGGGCTCCCTCTCCGGTGATGTCGATCATTTCAAACACTATTTCGCACATCTTTAATTTTTGCTCACTAACTCACGAGTAAAATTTGAAAAATAAGTGAATAATGTAAACTTTTGGCAAAGATTATAGTTTGAAAAGTTACGTGAACTATTCAAACTGTTCGACAACAAATGTAATTTAAAAATGAGTAAAATTTGAAAGTTAAGTAAATAATGTAAACTTTTAGCAAAGATTATAATTAGAAAAGTTACGTGAACTATTCAAACTGTTCAACAACAAATAATTTAAAAAATTTTGTGAACGATTCAAACTGTTCTGTAACAAAATAATTTAAAAGTTGTTTGAACTATTGGAACTGTTCAGCGATAGAAGTCTAATGAACTGAAACCTACGAGCTAGGGGTTTTATACCCTACGCATCATCCCTCTCCAACTTTTTTTCAAGACCACCCTCTCACAACTCCCACTCCAATAGTCCTCTAGCACCCAATGCCCTCCGCTGACCCAAACAAATTTTCGAGCAGCGCTCAAGACCGCCCTTTCAACTCCCACTCTGAAAATTTTCTAGTAACCTCCAAATTTTCCTCTAACAGCCAATCCACTGACCCAAACAAATTTTCGGTCAGTGCTTAAGACCACCCTCTCACAACTCCCACTCTGATAGTCCTCTAGCAACTTCCAAGCCATCCTTTAACAGCCCCTCCACTGACCCAAACAAATTTTCAAGATTTGCTAAAGACCGCCTTACTCTGGAAGGACCACCTTTTGGGAGTTTCCCAAATGGATAAGGCGGGTTTTCGCGAGAAAGCATATTCTAACTATGCTGAACGGTAGAAAATAAGATAATCATCTGCAACATTCCATGGTAGAAATCTGTGAACAAAAGGGCGGCTAAGACAACTGTGTACTGTCCATCATTTGCAAGCGGAAGACGTCATCCTCATGCTGTGAGTCAACAGCTTTGAGCTAGTAAGAAAATCCCCCACGTTCAAGGATTTTCGAAAAGTCGTAAATAACGTATTTCGCTGTTTCTTAAGAAAATGTCTCTTTGATGGGTCGACGCCGCAGGTAGCTAAATGACTGAGAGCATCGGGGCGGCGCTCGGCTGAAAGATAAACAGTTGGAGATTACCCAAAAACCATGACTCGCAAAATTTCGCATTTGCTTATTTACGATAGTAAGAAAATCCCCGACGTTCAAGGATTTTCGAAAAGTCTTAAGTAACGTATTTCGCATTTGCTGTTTCTTAAGAAAATGTCCCTTTGATGGGTCGACGCCGCAGGTAGCTAAATGACTAAGAGCACCGGGGTGGCGCTCGGCAGAAAGATAAACAGTCGGAGATTTCCCAAAACCATGACTCGCAAAATTTCGCATTTGCTTATTTACGATAGTTTCTCTTCGATAGGTCAATAGCGCTAGTAAGAAAATCCCCGACGTTCAAGGATTTTCGAAAAGTCTTAAGTAACGTATTTCGCATTTGCTGTTTCTTAAGAAAATGTCCCTTTGATGGGTCGACGCCGCAGGTAGCTAAATGACTAAGAGCACCGGGGTGGCGCTCGGCAGAAAGATAAACAGTCGGAGATTTCCCAAAACCATGACTCGCAAAATTTCGCATTTGCTTATTTACGATAGTTTCTCTTCGATGGGTCGACCGCGCTAGTAAGAAAATCCCCCACGTTCAAGGATTTTCGAAAAGTCTTAAGTAACGTATTTCGCATTTGCTTATTTTACGATAATTTCTCTAGCGAAGATAGTTAATGACTAAGAGCAGCGGGGTATTGGAGAATAAGCAGACTCACTCGGCAGAGAAAATTCTTGAAAATTCTTTGGCTTTTGTGAAATCCGTCGAAAAAGTATGGGACCCAGAGCTGCGCCTTTGAAAAGCTAGAGTTCCCACGGCTTCTTGAAAATCTATGGGACTCATGGACATTTCGTATTTCGCATTTGCTTATTTTACGATAATTTCTCTAGCGAAGACTAATCACTAAGAGCAGCGGGGTGTTAGAAAATAAGCAGACTCATTCGGCTGATAAAATTCTTGAAAATTCTTCGGCTTTTGTAAGATCCGTCGAAAAGTTAAGGGACCCCCAGAACTTCGTCTATTTTTTCTTCAAAATCCGTGGGACCCCGGCTAGGCTCCTTCAAAATCTATGGGACCCGTGCAACTTGAAAATCCATGGGACCCGTGCACCTCGAAAATCCATGGGACCCGTGCACCTCGAAAATCCATGGGACCCCCCCCCCCCATAGAGTACCTACTATTGTCAAATATATTAAAAATGATAATTTAATTAGTGCAAAATCAAGAAATTAATAAAAAAATTTCGTCTCCAAGATAAGATTTTCGTTAAAAAAAATTTCTGAATTTTAATTTTTTGTTAGTACATTCAATTTGAATAAGAAACTTGGAATATCATTTTTACTTTTTTATTAAATAAGGTTTGGTTATTTTGTAATTTAATATTATGTTTTGACGAAAAGAGCAACTTTTAATTGTGATTTGGAATATTGGTTGACAAAATGGTAAAAGGTATAAAGTAAACTTTTGACTTCGAAAATGTTGATACGTACCTGATCTTTAACTCTAGCCATTAAAGTTAGAAGTTGCTTTGCTCCTTTCACTCTTGGAACTGCTTTGTAAGTTGCATCCACATGCCAAGTACCACTTTTCATAACAAAGTTGACAAGATCCTTATCATAAATAATAAGGTGTTTTGCTATTCCAACCTTAATTTCTTTCCATTGCAACGTGTAAGGCTGTTTATTGAAAGTGTAAATCAAGTTTTCCATCCCTTTCTCAGTTTTGAGAACTTTGACTAGTTCATCCATTGTTTTGATGTTACCCAGTGATTTTCTTTTATTATATACCGTGTGCCAATTGAACAACGTTTTATAGGCTTTGTCATAAGGCCATCGCGCAGCTGCCGCAGGCATTCTAGAATGGAAAAAAATTCATTAATGTAATAGATTTTTGTAGATATATCTTTCGAAAATGAGGCTATTATTATGAAATTAAATCGTTAACTGTTAGATTGTTGTATTAAAAAAAAAAAAAGATTAATTTTTATTTTTCACGGAATAAATTTTTTTTTAAAGAATCGATGAAGATAATCAAATGTCACGCTTGCTGAAGTTCAACATTTTCTAGATATTATTTTTCAGTGGATAGAAAGTACAATAAGCTTTTATTTACGTTATAATTAAATTGGACTTGCATACATTCATCAGTTACAATTTGAAGCCAATTGTTCTAGTTTCACTAAAATGATAATTACGTTAGTAATTTTCATTTTATGAAAATTCAAAATTAAAATTTAAAAATAAAAATAAATGAGTTCCACAAAAAGTGGGCGGGAATAACGTTTCAAAATAGAAATACACTTTTTAAAGATCCTTTATTTGTTACGCTTTGTTAGAAAATTGGTGAATTTTTGAATGAAAGTTTTCCACTTTTTTCCATATAGACATGTACAATTATATGGTAACCAAATCCTAAATAAAAATAATTTATGTTTTCGAGTTATTGATAATTATCTTGCGTTATGAACGGTTGAAGGCTTACTGTCGAACGTTTCACAGTCTACTTTAAGGATGTTTGGTACTTACGAAAAAATGCAGCCGTTTTTTCAATTTTGATCGGATCGATTTATGATAAGTATCAAAATAATCATTAAATTTTTTGCCTTTTTTTGTTCGATTTAGTTTTTTAAAAAATCTAAGTATTTTCTTAAATAATTTAACCCAAACTCTTATGAAAATCAAGAAATTTTTTTCTTTGATCGTATGTCACTCTTCCAAAAATGCAGAGATCGTTAAAAGAATTACTGGAATTTGTAGATTTGAGATCGAAGAAGATTTTAAGAATTTTTTTATAATACCTTTCCGACCATTTGAAAAAGATAACAAAGAAAACCAAGCGCGCAGCGGTTAAATTCAATACGCGTCTGAACAAGAAATGCTTTAACTTTTTTTCTACTGCATAATTTGATCTAAAAATTTGTACACAATGTCTTTAGGTCTTAATTTTTAATGTGAAGTTAAAAAAGTCAAAGTTTTTAAACTTTTGTCGCAGAGTTTTGTAAATTGAAAATTAGGTTATGTTTTCGTGATTTTTCCTAATTTTTTAAAATATTTTTTGAACATAAAATTAATACTACATGTGTAAGTAAAGACTTTCAACTATGTTGCGTAAAATTTTCATAATGATTCATTCATTAGGGTCAAAGTACCGATGAGTTGAAAATAAAATCGTCTAGTCGGGCGCTGCGGTACCCGTCCCCTGATCCCCTCTCTTCCCCTCACGAAAGTACCACACATCCTTAAGATAAAAATTGTGGTGCTTCACAAAACAAGAGTAGACCAAGACTAAGCCATGATCTTGTCTTGGTCTCGAAAATTTATGAAATTTAAAGTCTTGTGTTGATTTTCAAGAATTTTTTATTTTTTAATTTTTTGATATTTACAAAATTTAATAATAATTTTATTAATTTAATAATAAATTTCTTTAGTAACAAACCACTACATGCACAAAATTACTTTAGTTATCATTTTTAATAACTTCATTTTTTATCTAGGCAAATTACGGAAACAGGTGTGCTACTACGTTTTCACCCCGGAGTATGGAGAACCCAATAACCCCCCTCCCGAAAATCTAAAATTCCAGAAATTATTTATCCTCCAAGCTTTAAACCTCCATAGCCGTAGGTGCCAAGCACAAAAAATAAGTGACAAATTATCCCCCAAGCCTTAAACCCCCAAGACCCTGGGCGCCCGAGTTCAACAAAAACTGATAAGCTACCCTCCAAGCTCTAAACCCCCAAATATTCTGGGCGCCCGAGTTCAATAAACAAATTGATTAGTTATCCTTCAAGCTCTAAACCTCCCAAAACTCTGGTTACTGAGTGAAATAATTTTACAGGTTCAGCGTACTTTATATTTGAAGTCCATAAAAAAGTGTTTTTTTATTTTTAGAATAGCTGATCAGTTTTTTTGTTGAGCTCGGATGCCCAGGGTTTTGGGGGCTTAGAGCTTGGGGGATAGCTTGTCAGATTTTTTGTTTATGAAAACTCTGACGACCACCATTTTTGGGTTTTAGAACTCGGGGGTTTATCTATTTGTGTAATACTTTAATTAATATAGAAACTCGGACGCCCAGCGTTGTAGGATTTTAGAGCTTGAGGGATAGTTTATTTTTTGAATAAAATAAGTCTGATACCTAGTGTTTTTTAGTTCTAGAGCTTGGTGGATAATTTATTTGTATAATAAAACAACATTATCCTTCAGCTATTTTGAATTCTAAAGCTTGATAATTTATTACATTTACATATTGTTTATTAAAACAACTCTGACAGACAGTATTTTTGGGTTTTACAGCTTGGAGGAAAGTTTATTTGTTTAATATTTTTATTATAAAAAAAAAACTCTGACGCCTAGCGTTTTTGGGCTTAGAGCTTGGGAGATAATTTATTTATTTAATATTTTGTTTAGTAAAACAAGTTTCGAATCGAAATTTAATTGGACAAATTTCGAGTTTTAAAGCAAACATTCGAATTATCAAGAAATTTTTTTTGAAGACCAAGATCAAGTCGAGACATTGAGACTTAATTCTTGGTCTTGTCTTGGTCTTGGTGAATTCTCAAAATCACAGTTTTGTCTTGGTCTTGAGTGAAGCACTAAAATTGTAACGACAATATTTTGAAAAATCGTTAAAAATGTTTTCTCTTATAACTGCTTATTGTTATGTATAAGTAGTGACTTCAAAAATTACTCTAATATTTTATTTTAAATTATTGATTAATACGTGAAAAAAAATTTCTTCTGTAACGTTTTTTCAGTATTTTTCTGAAATCCATTGAAATTTTCCTTTTATTAAAGGATTCATTTCTTAACGGAAGAAACTAGGATCTAACAAAAAATTTCATTCATAAATCAATCATGTTTTTGTTGAAAAACTTGTATTTGTCACAACACTTTTCTTTTTAAGAATACTTTTTCAGTTGTAACGAATAACTTAACAAATTGTTGACAATATTATGTAAACTTATTAATTAAAATAAAAAAAAATAAAAAAAATATCTACACAATTTCTGTATCAAATAATAGAATTCAGCTATTGCTCTAAAAAAAAAAATCGGTTCCAAATTTTATCAATTACAAAACTGTATCTTAAAGATTATTATGTGATGTACATGAATATAAAATTTACTTTTTGTAGATAAGCAGTAGTCAACATTTTCTAATGTCTACAGAAATAAAATCAGATTGAAAACGATACAATATTTAATTTGTATTGAAAGCCCAAAGTAAAAAAAAATAATTTCAAAAATTTTTTTCGCATGATTAAACAATTTTTTTTTTTAAATAAACAAATCTAGAACATAAATATGCAAATTGTAATCATAATTCTCATCATATGTATTTATAAGAAAAAAAAAAAAAAAAAATTAAATTTAACTATAATAATTTCTTTTTTTATATCTAATAGTCAAAACACAATATAAGTTATTATTTATAACTTTTAATAGAAAAGGAAACAATTAAATTAAAAATAATGCTACTTACTCGGCTTTCAAGGATTGGTAGACATTGTTAAGTGCCAACGAAGTCACTTAACAACTCCCTAATTTAGCAGCCCGGGAAGGGAGTACGGACCGGGGCTCGCGGTCCCCGCACGTGTGTCGACGGGAGGAAAAACAGGGTCTTAATTTAATATAACTAAAATTCTTCACTTTACCTTAACTCTGGAGAACGGCGTGTCTGGTACGTCAGCTACAGGTGAGGTAAATGAGAAGCACAATCTTGGTCACTGGGTCCTTTATTTTAAAGCACCTAACTACACGAGCTATTTATAATTATTTTAATACAAAACTAATAACGAATATTACACACAAGAATACTTAGTAACTAATCGCGAAAATTCGTCCGCGCGCAATTATAACTTATATCGAACTCCTGCACGCGCTGCAGCTCTCTCGCCGGCCGGCCGGTAGCTTCCCCCGCCAGCACGACTTTTTCTCACCAAGGCGTTGGGCGGGTGAGGCTATCAGCGCGTGTTTCTAAAACAATTCACTTAACTAATAATTTAACTTATGTCTATTATGTGACAATACAAATATGTCACATAACAGCATCCCCTTCCCAAAGTGTTCACCGTCCTCGGTGAACTTAGGTATATGGTAGGTTCAAAGTATTTGGGAGAGAGATGGTGGGGTTTTTTTTTTTTTATTTTTTTTTATTTTTTTTTATTTTTTTTTTTTAGGTTAAAGTCATTATTAATTAGGTTTAAGTTAGTATTAGGGTCATTATTAATTGGTTAGAAGTTGCTTGTTTAATGTCTTAGGTGTAGGCTTCATTAAAATCGGGTTGGTTTCAGGTGTTCGTACACGTGTATAGTAAAGTTATAGTTAGGTTTAGTCTCAAGCATTATTAGGTCATTTAGTGCAAGATATGCTTTTAACACCAATATTATTCATCGTATTCTGACCCTTTCTGTATCTAGCAGAGAACGTTTGTTATCTCGACCAATGTACCGGAGGTAGAGCTACTTTCTTTCCGTCAGATCGGGCGCTACGCTTTACCCATTTAATTTTGGACTAATGAGTAAGGCTACTGCAAGGTCCCATGCTAACTCACTCGTACCTTAACCGCCGGACAACTTGGTCCAATGATTAGGGCTACGATGAATCGCAAGTCACGGTCTTGAGTGCATTTTGACTGAACTGTCCCAATGAGGGTAAACTCTACTACCAAAACAGATCGAGTTTCAAAATGATAGTTCAACTGGTTTACTCTTGGATCTCTCTTTTTTTTTTTTTTTTTTTTTTTTTTTTTTTTTTTTTTTTTTTTTTTTTTTTTTGGTCTTCTTATAGAATAAAACACAAAACCAAGCACACCTACATGCATTCGGCTTAAAGTTTACAGTCTCTCTCACAATCACTCTGATTTTCCTCTTTAGTTATCGCTTAAGATTACACTCTGACATTCGTTCACACCGTATATTATATAAATTGATTTAAACTTTTCGATGATTTTCACTCTTTTCACTACTCAGGACACTTTTTATTATTATTATTATTATTATTATTATCATATTCTCTCATTCATTCTTTTCACACACACTTTTAGGTTGTACATGTACATTGTCTTAAGGTCTCTATCAATGTTTATCAATTTCGTCCGCTGCTGTTCTTGCCTTCTCCTTTGGTAACGGTTTAGGTCAAACTATATATTATTATTATATATATTCTTCATAGATATATTTCATACCCAGATTTCTTGTATTTTCTTTATCTTTTGTACGACTTTCAATTGGGTGGGAGATGAATTTGGTCCGTTGGCTTCCAAGGAGAGATCCTGTTGATTCGGCTTATCGATACCTGCGTTTACTGTCGTCGGTTGATGTTTTAATTCTACTGACGCTGGCGGTTTTGGTTTTGGTCTGTCCAAATTTTCTTCGAAATCTAAGTCAAGTAGATTGACTTCCTCGCTTGTGTTGCCTTTTTCTATGAACACAATATTTTCTTGGTTTAGATACTGGAGTTGCCTTGCGCAGATTTGGTCATGATACCGGAATGTCTTGATGTTAATTAAAGAACCGCACACATGTCTCTTGGTTTCTTCACAGCTCCGTGACTTTTTGTGGAACGCGGCATATTGTGGTCTATATTCCGGGTTACTATATTTCAATGCTTTTGCTGCATCCTCGTGATTAATGTACCGCACATATCCCCATCCTAATTGCCCGTGACGGTCCACCAGGGTGTGGTAATATTCTAAACGACCAAATTTCGCGAATTCTTTAAAAAATAGTTCGTCTCGATATTCCGTGGGGATGCTTTTGGGTAGCAAGCAAAATAGTCGATGATGATCTCGATCTCCATTGGTTGTTGACGTGCCTGTTTTCATTTTACTGTTGGTCCATACGGTTTGACGTGGCCTTACGTCGTTCAGTTTAGCGCTTTCCTGCGTTGGTTGTATTTCTTCTCCATTGTCTAAAATCAAGCATGCGTTAATTCCGATTTTACTGGTTAATTCTCTTGTTGCTCGTGGAGTTCGCAGCTCATACGGCGTTTGCATTGGTCTTTTTAAATTAGGAGTCTTTCTCATCGGGGATTTAAGTTTGTTCAACTCAGGAGACTCTGTGTTAGTTGCGACGTCTCTTTTAGGGTTTCCTTTTGTCTTAGTTTGCACATGGCAGTCTCGAACTTTATCGGCATCCACCAGACGAGAGAATGCAACCAAGGACACACTGTCTGTTGATCCTATTGATTCCACTCTGCCCGCTTGGATAGGCCCAAATCTTTCGAAATCCCGCAGAACTTCCCACAGTCGTACGTTATTAGAATGTTTTACCCGCACTATTCTCTGATCCTGGTGATCCTGGCTGGTGAGTACGGCTGGACGTACGTACACACGCTCTCGGTTTTTTTCCCAATGTTTGAGTCTCGTTCCCGAGTTCACTGAGAGATTTTTTTTCTAGTGTAGCGGTTCTCGTGCTAGTTTAAGTGGAGTGATTGACTTTTGTTTACTGTGGTGTTGCTCATAGTAATTTAACTTTGAAAAAACTAATTAAATTACACCAGTGCAAAGTGAGGTTAGTGCAAAATTTTGGCGGCATCAGTGTTTAGCCGCGCAAAGTGCCTTAAGTTCTATCTACAATAGTGCGCGCATAGCCATAGCAAATCCGCGCGAATTTTTGAATCATAGTTAGGCTGCGCAATTGATACCTGGCAACCCGGCATACCTTGGAGCCTGTACGGTATACTATCACCTTACACTGGTTGACTGTTTTGGCAACTGTCACCCCTTATCTGCGGTTTTACGGCCTGACTATTCATAGTCTTCTACTACCTGCTAGCCTCTTTAGGTGGTCTATACCACACAGTGGTCTGACCATTTCTTGGCCTTTTCACTTACCTGTGGCCTGACCACAGGTTGACTAGTACTTCTTGTCCGTCATCTCGCTAGCTCTTTGTGCAGTACTGTGTGCTTGAGAGGTTAAGAGTAGCCAGTGATACTTAAAACTACAGTCATGAACGGGAAAGATACTCCTCTCTGTGGCTCTTGTCACGGGCCCGCGCGCACAAATGCGAAACTACACTGCTGCGACAATTGCAGCAAGCTCTACCATTCGCAGTGTGCTAAATTAGCAACTGTTATGCTGCATGGTAAGCAAGCGAAAGCCTGCACGTTCTGCATCACCCAGGCCGCGCCTGACAAGACTAGGTTGAACGACGCAGTGAACACTCGTCTGCGCACAAACTCAGCCTCATCTGCTTCATCTAATACCTCGAATGCCGCAACTTCGGAGAATGTTGAGCCAGTAGCCAATGAGGCACTTTTGAGAAGTATCCTGAATGAGCTTGGAAACCTGAAGACTTCCTTCAAGGAGCGCTTCGATGGAATTGACAACAAACTTGCTGATCTGGATGTCATCCCGAAGTTGGTAGCTCGAGTTGACACTGTTGAGGACCAGCTGGAAGATATAAAAGGTGAACTGGCTGAGCTGAAGGAGAAGTTTGAAAATCCGGAACTGTCTGCCACCCTCCACTGTGATACTGAGCTGTTAAATAAAATTCAACAAATTGAGAAAAAGAATGCCGCTCTCAGCTCTGATCTTGCTCGATTGAACGCGACGACACGTGCTACAAATTCCTCGGAGCTGGTAATTGGAGGTCTTGCTACTCCTCCTGGTGCCAACGTGAAATCACTTGTTCTCTCAGTACTCAAGACTCTGCGTCCGGATACTGAAGCCCGAGATATAGTGGGTGCAAGGATGCTCATCAGCAAGGCCACCACAAGGTCAGCAACGTCAACTTCCACTTCAAACGCTGCAACGTCCTCAACTCAACCTCCAACCACAACCTCGCCTACGAATCGTCAGCAAAGTCGCCCACCATCGATTCTGGTTACACTTCACTCCAGAGCACTCATGCTAGAAATTATCCAGAGCAAAATTAAGTTGGGTAAGCTGCACACCTCTGCATTGTCATCGAATTTACCCCCTGAGATTGATCCCAACTCAATCTTGCCTGGACTGCTGAACCTGAACGAATTCCTTCCTAAGGAAGTTTTTGATTTGCATCGTGCTGTACGTGAGAAGGCGAGACAATCTGACTCTGGATTCATCAGCTTCATCCGCAGTGGCCGAATCTACGTTCGCAGGAAGAAGGGAGACACCCCTACACTCATCTCCAGCATTGAAGATTTGAATCGTTTTTTGTAATAACAGGTATGCTGACACATCTTCTCTCTCGCGGTAATATTACATTTTCATATTATCACTTCAGTCTTCTTCACAGTATGCATCTTTCATCTCTCACCTCACATGTAACTACTTCTTCCTCTACTACATCCTATTTCAAACCGCTACTCTTTAGTTCTTCTTCATCTCATTCTCAATCATTCTCCCAGCCTCCTACACACTCTTTACACCAGAGGTTCGTGCGTGGCAAGGGCATGATGCTGCGTGTCTGCCATTTCAATGCTAACTCCCTTAAGGGACATATCGAGCAGGTTAGGCTGTTTCTTTTATCACAGCCCATGATACACGTGATCGCTGTTACTGAATCCCATTTGGGTCCTTCGATTGAGGATGCGCTTGTTGCTTTGGAGGGTTATACTCTACTAAGGCATGACCGTAATAACCAGGGGGGCGGGGTGGCGTTATATGTTCATCAATCTCTGTCAGTTAAACACCTCTGCTCGTCTTCCACTGAGTGGAACGGTAGGCCTGGTCATCCTGAGTATCTTCTAGCTGAGGTCTCTCTTGGAGGCACTGACCCCATATTTGTAGGTGTGGTGTATAGGCCCCCGCATGCCCCATTTGTCCTCGGGTCTGACTTTGTGTCCGACCTGCGTGATAATATGCATGATTATGGCACTAAGGTCATCCTTGGTGATTTTAATGCAGACCAGCTCTCGGACTCACCTGATGCGATTTTTGTGCGTGATTTTATTGATGAGAATTCTCTGTTTTCGGTCCCATTTGGGTCTACACATCACACCTCCCACTCGGATACTTGGCTTGACCTGGTTCTCGTTGACGCACTGGACACTGTGACTAGCTACTGGAAGACAGAGACACCTTTTATTGCGGGACATGACCTGATGACAGTCACCCTTGACATTCAAACCCCCCAAGTTTTGACGAATGACTTTACTTTCAGGGACTTCAAATCTGTTGATGCTAGAGCTTTGAATCAATTTTTGCTAGGGTGTGATTGGTCAGTATTCACGGATCAAACGCAGTCGCTTAGTGAGAGGGTGGGTTGCTTGTACTCTAACCTCAACGCTGCTCTTGATATTTTTGCTCCTCTGAAAACCCTCAAACAAAGAAAGAATCGTCATCCGTGATTTACTGCATACCACCGTGACCTATTGACTGAAAGAGACAGACTCTACAGACGTTACCGACGCTCGAGACTCGATATTGAACTACTTTTATACAGGCAAGCGCGTGATTTTGCACATGAGAGGATTGAGTCTGCGAGACTCGACTTCTATTGGCAAAGGCTTAAGAACATCACTGATCCTCAACAGCTCTGGAAGGAACTAAGGCATCTTGGTATCTCTTCCAAAGCAGACTCCAATCTGGGTAGCTTTTCGGTGGAGGATCTCAATGCTCACTTTGCCTCTGTCTCTTTTGATAATATGGCACCAGATCTCTCTCTTTTTCTGAATAACTTGGAAAAAGAGACAGATCATGGTGGCTTTGCGTTTGTGGATGTGACGGTGGACGAGATAGCACGCGTTATGTGCCAGTCGACATCCCAGGCGGTGGGCATTGACTCCCTACCGCAGAGCTTTATTCAGTCAGCCTTTCCTTCCATTGGTCCTTTCATCTGCAATATTTTTAATACTCCCCTATCCACATCGACCTTTCCTGAGCAGTGGAAGAAATCAATAGTGATCCCTCTCAATAAGACACCCTCTCCGTCTTGTCTAAATGATTTTCGTCCTATCTCCCTGCTCAGTTTTATGTCGAAGATCCTTGAGAGACTGGTCCATGACCAGATTACTGCCTTTGTTGAATCGCAGGGTTTGATGGACGATTATCAGGCGGGCTTCAGAGCAGGGCATAGCACACAGACAGCACTATTGAAACTCACGGAAGACATTCGGGTGGGTATGGACAGAAGACAAATGACCGCGCTGTTGCTTTTTGATTTTAGTAAAGCCTTCGATTCGGTCTCGCACGTAACGTTGCTCAGGAAGCTACAGTCCTTGGGTTTTTCGCATGGGGTTTTGAGATGGGTTGCCTCTTATCTGGTTGGCCGCTCGCAAGCAGTAAGGGCAGAGGACGGCAGTTTTACTTCTTTCCGCCCCCTTAATAAGGGCGTGCCCCAGGGCTCCGTGTTGGGTCCTCTGCTCTTCCTTCTGTTTGTTGTTGACATAGCTGTAGGCCTTGGCCCTGGTGTCTTTCATGTGATTTATGCGGATGACCTGCAGATTTACGTGCGGGGCCGACTTGAGGACATTAATGCCACTCTTGGAAGACTGAGCCGGGGTGCTGAACACATTGCTGACTGGGCTGCCACTAATCAGCTGGTGTTGAATGCTGGTAATACCAAGGCAATGATTTTTGGGACCCCGTTCTATGTCAATGCCTTTAACGATTTGGGTATTCGAGACCTGCGGTTTGGTGGCTGCGCAGTCCCGTTTGTCCCCTCTGCGCGTAGTTTGGGGGTGGTGCTGGACTCTAAGCTGAACTGGAAAGACCATGTTCGGTATGTTTGTCGTAGAGCCAACTCTCTTTTGTACCGTCTTAACCATTTCAGACGCAGCACCACCTCTGAACTGCGTAAACACCTCGTGCAGACCTTGCTTTTTCCTATTATTGACTATTGTTCACTGGTGTACTGTAATATCTCGGGTGGGCAGGATCTCATACTACAGCGTTTGCTCAATCGTGGGATCAGGTACATCTTTGGGATTAGAAAGAGTGATCACGTTACACCCTACCGACGTGAGCTTGGCTGGCTTCGAGTAGCGGGCCGCAGGGATTATTTTGCTGCCTGCTTGCTCTATAGAATCCTTCTCACAGGTACTCCCTCCTATTTGGCGAATTTGTTTGTTGAGAAGCTCAGCTCACGTCCCTTGAGAATGGCGAACCCGCATGCACTTGATTCGTTGATTGTCCCCTTTGCTCGTACGGACTGTCTGAAACGATCTTTTCATATACTGGCTACTTACTCATGGAACACACTACCCCCTCATATACGCCAATCATCATCCCTGTCCAGTTTCAAACATCTCGTCAAAACACATATTTTTACTGCTGAGGGAGAAGACTGAGTCTGGTACGCCGTTGTTAAATTGTGTACCTGTTGCACATTCATCTAACTGTTACTAATGCTATTATTATTATTATGATTATTGTTTATTACTGTTATTGTTATTTTATATTATCTATCTATATTTACATACCTTTTATATACCTTTATTTTATTTATTTTATTTTATTTTATTTTATTTTATTTTGTAATTTTAATTTTATGTATAACTTTTTCACCTTGTGTATTTTGTACAACATAGTGTACAATTAATAAAATCATCAAAATCAAAATCAAAATCAAAATCCTGCCCAGGTACTTCATCTAGGATTTCTTTAACTGGTTCTAGTACTTCTCTTGGATTCATGTTGTTGCTTTGGTCTGATATTCTGAAACAGTTTATTTTCATTGGTCATATATATAGTTCAAAAAAATACTTTTTTTTTTTTTTTTTTTTTTTTTTTTTTGGTCTTATAGGGGTTAATTATCAACTTCAGGATGTTGGTAAGGGTTTTTGGCGCTTCTAGTTTCCTTCAACTGATGGGTACTTGACTCTCCTTCCTTTAGCTGGCTCTGTCTTTTCTTACATGCTTCAAGGGGAATGTTTTCTTGATTTTCTGATTGGTCTGGGGAACCAGGTTTTCTTGAACGGGTGGTACGTATATATAATGCCAGCCCGATCACAATAGTTACCAATGCGGTCAGAGCAAGGCTGCTTAGTCCAAGTCCGGTATGCCAGTGAATCGTCTTCTGGTGCTCCTCTAATGCGTCTAATTGTGTAATGATTTCTCGTAAAGGTTGTCCGGGAAGGGATTGCCAATCACCCACCGGTACAGGTTTCTTAGCCCAAGGTAATTGTTCCATTTTCGTGGCGTGATCAGCCAACTTTGGGTATAACTTAGTAAGAGTAAGGTTGATTTTAGGTCTATAAAAATATTGTTCCTTTCGTGCATAATGTTCTGGATTTGGTAGTGTAATTCCCTCGGCTTTCCCCACGCATTGAGATGCCATTTGAAGGATTCCCAATCCTCTCAGTCCGATAGTGAAGGCCCCTTGTGGACAAAGCAGACGTATAGATTCTTCTTTGGTTAATGAAAATAACCAAGATCCTTCCGATGCCAAGTAACTCCATTGGTTTTGCACATAAGGGTGAAATCTCACATCACACAATTTAAGAGCTTCTGCAGTAGGTCGGACATACAGTGTTGCCTCGCAACTGGGAGCCTGGGAGGTTTCCCAAATCCCCATATCCGTATTACACAAATATCCTTGTTGTAACTTTTGACAGCTGTCAAAATTGCGTTGGTCGAATTGAAAGTATTGCAGCAGGTCTTCGCTGGTTCCTAAATATTGATGACTGGGCTGTACATAGGCAGAGCCATTAAAAGTCGGACTGATTGCTTGCGGTGCTGCCAATGGATGTACCCTATGCAGATTATACGTTAGATGATCCGTCAGTGGCACGTATAGTGCTACTAATAGACGTTGTTGATCCTTCACTAGCTCTACTCGTGAAAGTCGAGAGATTTCATCTAGACGCCAGTGGTTTTCGTCTATGGGTAATTCGAGATTTTTAGTAGTTTGCTGAATTTCGTTTCGCATTTGGCTCAAAAATTCTGGCGGTATCAACCCAGGGGCAAGTTCTCCCTTTTGTCCTAGCATCATGATGGTTAGCAACTTCTGATGCATTTCGGTGAGTTTGTTCAAATGGCGCATGATCCGTTGGGCTTGTAAGTGTAAAACCCATTCCAATCGAGTTTCGTGCGTTCTTGGTACCATTTGTTGCATTTCCTCGATTTTTTGTTTCTCTTCTAACGTGTCATTTCGAAGTTTAGCTAGTGTTCCAATAATAATGTGTGCTTGTTGTTTTTGCAATTTGATCAATTGGTTTTGGTCATGTTGCACTTGGTCAATTTGTTGTCGCGCCAACTCTACACCCTCTACCGTAGCGAGTCCGAACAGGCTTTGGCCTAAGGTGCCTATTATTCCAAACGGTGCCATTCGTTTATTGCGTTTTGATGTACTTATTTCGGTCACATTAGGTCGGTCAAATTCTAGGTCGTTCATTCGGTCTAGTATTTCTTTCCTTAAGTTTCTTAAGGCTTGATAGGTTGCATCTAGACTGCTCTCATCCACCACGCCTCCACAAGTGGGTTCTCCTCCTAGTTGCTGGCATCTATGGATGAGGGCGTCTATGTGGTCCTGTACTTCATGGTTGTGCAACAACTTTTCCATTTCCACTGATATGATTATTTTCCAATCAGCACGCCGGAGATGTACCACCCCCACTTTTTCATAGTATAGGCCTGGGTTGGTTTGGAGGGAGGTGAGGTTGTAGGTCTTTTCCCCCAAAACCCTTGTGAAGCTTGATAGTATCAGTAGTAGTTTCCACATTTCCTATAATCATAATATCAAATATTAGTTAGTCTCATGGGTTCTTTCGTGGTCTGACGGGACACTCATGAGCTTGTCGGCATGTTTTCTTATCTTCTTGCCGTTAGGCAGTTCTAAGACAACATTATTCCGTCCCAGTATTTCGACGATTTTCAGCGGTTTCTTATAATAACTATCAAATTTCGAAATACGGGGCTCTGACAGAACCCATGCGTACCCGCCAGGCTTCCCACAGAATTGTCTGGTCTTTTGGTCATATCGGGTTTTGGTCTTGATTTTCGTTGCAATCTCCCTCTCGCCCGCCTGTACTTGCATCTCGTCCAGGCGGCGTATTAGGTCTTGTAGATACAAATTATAGGTCCTCAATTTCTCCTCCGTAGGAATTTTGATTGGAAATCTGGCTACTTTTCCATAAACCAATTCGAACGGTGTGAAATTTGTTGCTGCATGTACGCTGGTATTATAGGTAAATGTTGCAAAAGGGATTAGCCGGTCCCAATCATTGTACTTCTCGGAGTATACTCGGACGAAGTCCATTAACGGAGCATGGCTCCGCTCAAGCGATCCATTAGTCTGAGGCCTGTATCCAGAGGTACTCAATCTATGGACCTTAAACAGCCTTAATAACTCGTCTATGAGTTCCGCTAGAAAACTTTTTCCGCGGTCTGACAATAAAGCTTTCGGCGCTCCGAATTGACATATCAAATGTCTTACCAATGCATCTGCAATGGTGCTGGCTCGTATATCCGGGATTGGCACGGCTATCAAATATTTTGTCAAGTTGCACTGCATGGTCAGCACATGTTGGTTCCCCGACGGCGTAGTGCGCAGTTTCCCGACTGTGTCAACGGAAATTTTGTCGAACGCTTCGATCGGTGTGTCCGTGAGAATCAACTCTTGTCTCGTCTTGCAACGGTTGATTTTCTTTTCCCTACAGCTCGTACAACGCCAAACGTAGTCCAGGACATCGTTTCTCATGCCTTTCCAATAATATCTCTCACGGATTTTCTGATAAGTTTGATTGATTCCTTTGTGTCCACCAGCCAAACTGTTGTGCAGCAACTCTATGATTTTTGGTCTTTCCGATTCCTCAGGCAGCACAGCAGTGCCGAAGCATATCGTGATTTGATAAGGAGTTTTGTCAAAAACATCTCGAAGGAGTTCTTCGAGAAGACCGGGTTCCAGTTGGCTTGACATGTCCCCTTTTCGGGCTATTCGAAAACCTTTAAGATTTCGTCGCCCCAGGAGATGTTTTAGGCTTTGCATCGTCTTGCGCACCACTGCTGGGTCAATGGAGTCATAATAATGGTCCTTTATTATTAAGGAGAGTACATTATGATTTTTGTAAGGTGTGATCAGGATTTGTCCCTTTTGAGGGCGTTTTCGCTTCAATTCAGCTGGGTCAATGGCGTTCAGATCTGCCAACAATCGGCTTATGGAACCATCGGGTATACAATCTCGTGCCATAAAGTGTACAAGGTTGTCTCGTTTATAGGTCAGTCAATTCCGGCTTCGCAAGATTTTACCCTTTACCCGTGCTTCTTCAGCTTTGGGTGTCTCCTCTTGGCTAGAGGCGCTTTGTCTGTTAGGATCCCAACATTGACTATAGTCCGGGGGATCATTTTGTTGCCAAGTGATTTCTGGTAAGAAGAAGGGTAAGTCCTCTTGGGCAGGCTGACTAAATTCCAACACAACTGGTGCGTTGATTTTACTCTCATCAATCGTCTCCAGGTCAGGTGGTTTGGATAGCCTCTGCCGGTTGGTTCGAATGTCTGGAGTGCTACTTGCCAAATTCTTTTCCAATGTCACTCGGGGATCTATTGAAATTTCCGTTCGTTTTGGCCAACTGACAACGGATTGTTCGGGCTCCTGTTCATTGTCCGCTTCCTCGTTTCTTTCATCATCAGTTTCTGCCTGTTCGGAAGAGCGACGATCTATCTCCTGCTCCGTACTGACGTTGGCCCTTCTTACTAATTCTTGGATCCGTTGAGTCATAATACTGTCGTCCTGATTTTCTCCATCATAGGGGTCTGCCTCTTGCAGCATTTCCCTGATTTCTGGATCGACTTCCTCGCCTTCAGAATAGAGTCCTTGGTCTTCCGTTTCCTTTGAGACATATTTTGCATCACCATCTGAAAAGTGAGAAGGGGCCTCGCCCGGGTCTACTTCCGGTAAGCCGCACCATTCATGGGTGCGATCGAAATGCTCCTGTAAGCTTTGATTTAGCTTATCTTTTCCTTCTTGCAAGGTCTGCTTCAGTGATTCCATTTGAGAAATTTCTTCTTGATCATCGTCCTCATTGACTGTTTCTGTTTCAGTAGGGGTAACGGCACTAACTTCAACTTCGGACGAAGCGATCATCGAGTCGTAATGGCCGCTGATTTCTTCTTCACTAAGAGACTCGTCCACCGTGGTCTCATCTCGCAACCCACTTTCCTTAGCGTCAGGGATAGGTACCCCTCTTTCTAGGTCGCTTGTCTCATCTGAGCCGCTATTTTCAGATGGGTTTTCTGAAGATTCGGTTTCCGGTGTCGGTTTTGAAGTCGTGCTATTGTCCGACTTCGTGTCATCGATCAGTTTCTTTTTATGGGGACTGACCAATTCTCGTAGATGGGGAGGTATAGTTAGTAAGCCGGGACGTGAGGTTGTTGATAGGGTTTTCTTAGCCCTAGTGCGTTGGGCTATTACACTGTGATCTAATTCAGGTGGTTGCTTATTAGTTTTGGATCCCGGTGGCCTTCCCCGCCAGGGAGGATTTTCTTCCTTTTCCGGTTGACCTCGACGCTTCGGGGCGGAGGTTTCCCCACTCGTTGATGCTTTCGGTTGTCCCTGTTCTGACACTTTAGGTGTAGTCTTAGATGTTCCTGGATTTGAAGATTGCTTTTTTTCTTTCTTCTGGGGAGGAATTTTGTTCCGTTCGTGCTGGCTCTTTTCTAAGACGAGCACCTTGATCATGGGTAGGGTGAGGTTAATTTCCTCCTCGGGGATAGGTTGATCTGTCGGGTTCCGAGACAAAACATCCGCATTGATGTTTAGTCTTCCGGGTTTATATTTAAAATCATATTCAAAATCAATAAATCTCAGCATCCACCTGAGCATTTTCTTCCCAGGGTCTCGTTGGTTATGCATCCAACTGAGAGGCTCATGATCGCTGATTAAGGTAAATCTTCGTCCCAGAAGGTAGGTACGGAACTTCCGCAGCACGTGCAACACCGCGACACATTCTTTCTCCGTCGTGCTATAGTTTAGTTCGTTTTTTCTCAAGCTTTGTGACAAGTAGGCTATTGAATGGTCGAACCCATCTTTTTCCTGACTCAGCACTGCACCTATTGCATATTCACTAGCGTCGGTAGTCAGGGTGAATTTCTTGTTGAAATCCGGGAACTGGAGGATAGGAGCCTCACAGAGCTTCTGTTTCAGCGCTTCAAAACTCTCCTCCTGAGCAGGGCCCCACTCAAACTTGACGTCTTTCCGGGTCAAATCGAATAAGGGTTTAGCTATCTTGCTGAAGTCTTTTATAAATCTTCGGTAGTATCCCACAAGTGCAGTAAAGGATCGGATGTGGGTAACTGTGCGAGGTCTTCGAAAATTCCTGATTGCCTCTATCTTATCTGGATTCGGTTCACATCCTCTTTCTGACACAATGTGCCCCAAGAACGGAACTTCCCTTCTGAGGAATTGTACTTTATCTGGTTGGAGCACAAGCTTCGCTTCTCTGAGTCGGTCAAAAAGTAACTGCACTTTACGCAGATGGTCCATCAGATTTCTTGCGTATATGATGATGTCGTCCAAATAGACCAACATTTCGACATTTTGCAGTCCCATGAGGATCAAATCCATCATCCTCTGAAACGTGGCGGGCGCATTTTTGAGCCCCATGGGCATTTTCTTGAATTGCCAATGCCCATTTAGCGTTGAAAACGCTGTTTTAGGTCTATCCTTCCTTTTCAACGGTATCTGGTGAAACCCGGAGGCTAGGTCAAACGTGGAGAAGTAGGTAGCATCTCCTAATTGGTCCAGAATGTCTGCTATGTTGGGTAGTGGATAGGAGTCTCCGATTGTCTTCTTATTGACTTCTCTGAAGTCTACGACCATCCGCCATCTTGGACGGCCTTGACTGTCTCTCTTTTTGGTAAAATCCAGACGGGAGACTGATAGGGAGACGTGGAAGGCTCGATAATATCATCTTTCAGCTTTTTCTCTATGTCCTCTCGCATCACCTCTCGATGTACGGGAGGGTGGCGATATTGTTTCACATGTACAGGGATGTTGTCCCCGGTTATAATCTCGTGCTCCACCTTGTCCGTACAGGAAAGCTTATCTCCAAGCAGCAAAAAGACATCATGATATTTTTCAGCAATCAATTGCACTTGGTCTCGCTCTTCGTCACTCAGTAAGCTCGTATCCAAGAGCTCCATTACTTCTTTTACTCGCTGTTCGGGGTTGACCACTGGCTCGCATTCTTCACTCGAACTCGATTCGGTGTCGAACCCATTTGCCTGGTACTCACAAGGTATAAGTTCACTAGGATTCACTGTAATGGTAATATCTTCCTCAGTGGTGTTAACGGCAAAAACCTTACAGCTACCTCCCTCGTTGGTGACCAAGGCATTCCCAATGAATACCCCTGGGGTATCACTCAACGTCGGAAGATAACCCGTACGTACGGCACTGTTAATCAGATTCACACTGATCACTTGGCGGTTTCGCTTTTTTATAATCCATTCAACAGGTGATGCTTTCACTGCAGCATCTCCTGATGTTGGTCTATCTGATGGCCCGGGTTTTACTTCCGGGTCACTCGCCTTTTTGTTGAGGTCAGGACTTACGTCCGTCTTCGCGTCCGATGTCAGCTTTGCCGGGGCACTTGTAGAAGGTTGTTTTATCACCGGCCTATCCGCTCCTCGGTCACATTTTGGTTCCACCGGATTGGGGCATACTCCGCCCGAGTTAGTTTGGTATATCTCTTCACTGTTTTGATGACGAGGTGCCAGTCCTCTTTGTTGGTCCAATTCTGCGTATCCTTCTTCATCAATAAAGGATATTGGGTTCATAACATCTTGGCTAAGCATAACCTTGTTTTTGTAGTACGAGATCACGGCCTCATTTTCTTTCAAAAACGAACGTCCCAAAATTCCGTCATAACGGATAGGAAAATTTTCGGACACTACGTGGAATAGCACTTTTTGGTTACCTATATCCATCCAGGTTATTCCAAGGGTCGAGACTTCCTGCGCAGCTATTCCTATCAATGGTATGGCGGCTGCCGTTTCAATCTCCGCATCTAGGTCTAGGGCTGACAGTTTGATCAAATTCACGGCAGACCCTGTGTCGAGCATCAGCACCACATGCTGCTGCTCGTTTGAGAGGTATATCCTCACATGCGTTCCCGGATCTGGGTCTATTCCGAGTTTAGTAAGTCCCTGACTGTCCGCAAGGTGGATGGCCGAAGGGACCCAACTTGGATCTTCATGGTTTGTGCTGCTGGAGGGGCAGTCCCCTGATGCATCATTAAGTTTGGCGTTCCCTGCTGCTGGCTCGCCACCTGATTGGGGCGAGCCATCTGGTAGTTTAAAGGCTGTTGATATGGTGGGGTCGGGCGTAACTCGTGCTCCTCCATGGTGACTGCATGGCACTGCGCTGGCAACATTGGCAATGGTCCCGGCATGCGGGACTGCATGGGGGGACCGTTGGGTCGTGGTCCCGGTGTCGAGCCAGGAGGTTGTGCCCAACCTTGATTAGGTCCCACAGGTGGTCCTGAGTATCGAGGCCAGGTTTGTTGAGGCATCTGCGGAGGCCCCATGAATTTTGGCCAATTATAATTGGGTGCGGCCCCTCGAACTGGGGGAATACGGTCCGGGTCGAAGGTGCGGGTCCTGGGTGCCGGTCCCGACCGTTGGCTTGGTCGGGGGGTCCCATAATTATAAAAATTATTCCCGGCCGGAATCTGGCCATTTGGGTTCGACATTCGGGATTGTAAGGGTTAACGAATGGGGGTGCCCCGTATGCCGCCTGCGATGGTTGAGCTCTTGCCCAATTGTGTGTTTGTTGAGGAGCACCGTATCCATTGGTAGGATATTAGTAATAGACTTCGCAGGCCTGTACTTCGGGAGTCTCAGGTTCGAACCTCTCCTCATAAGTTGGCCATTCTTCCTGATTTTCATTTTCCTCTGTCCACTCCTCCATGATAGGTCCTTCCTGGACCCAGCCGATGTACGTGAGTCTTTCGGCCTGGCCGGTGCGAGGATCTTGTCGATAGCTGCCACCTCGAACCCGTCCATCGGGTATGATGTTGGCCTCTATACGAGACACAATTCGCACAGCCTCTTTATAGGCTGCCTCCAGGGTCGCAGGCTGTGTAGCGTCAACTGACCTCCCTAAATCACCGGGTAACCCCCTGATAAAAACGTCTACCGCGGCTTCGGTCAGAGGCGTCATCATGGCTTCTTCGAACTGCGGTCCTTTTTCCTCCTGAAGGGCTGATCGAGCGCAATTCAACAGGATATTAATTTGGTCTTGAAAACTGCCGATAGTGTCACCCTGCCTCATCCTCAGTGAGTGTAAGCGAGAATTATAGTAAGCAAACCCCTTGCCTGGGGCGAACCTTTGCTTGAGGTGGGTGCAAAGATCTTTAATGGAGGTAAAGGCCTTCCCATAGGTACAATCCTTCGCCTGTCCTCTCAATCGGCCTAAAACAGCCCTCAAGTAGTTTTTCTTCTGATCCTCCCCAACGCTGGCCTCGCCATTCTTGACGTCTTGAAGAAAATCTTTGAGGGGGATATTGCTCCCATCATACGTGCTTAAACCTGCGATAGAATTCTGTAAGCTGAGATTACTAGCGAGGCTGAGCAAAGTACTACCCATGGCTGCTGACATCGTGGCCGCTTCCACTTCGGGGGCAGTAATTCCACCGCCATTGGTTGGTTCTGTAAACTGGGCGTTGGTTTTACCCGTCATTTCGTGGCTTTTGAGCCCGACTCACACACACTCTCAAGGATAGGGTGTTTCGGTCTTAGGTCGGATTGGTCAAAAGGCTAGGTCAAGACAATTGGGTCCAATTCAACTTGGGTTTTAGGTCAAGATTTATATGTATTCTGATATCTATATATATATGGGTATTCAAGCTTAAAGTCTAATAAGGGGTTGAATTTATAACTCAATTAAAATTACAAATTAAAACAAAGCAAGAGATTCGGTCCTACAACTCCTCCGGGCTGCTAATATTTCTCCTCGCCCTCACTAAACCGATTAATCGATGCTGATTCTCACTTTTCTTCTTTTTTTTTTTTTTTTTTTTTTTTTTTGATTACAATTAATATTTTAAAATTAATCGATTTAATTATTTATTCATTCAGGGGTCTATATCCTGCCTTAAACAAAATTATTCAATACAAAACTAAATTAGTCCTCCGTTGCACGCGCTTTACACGCCGGCCGACCGGCACAGCGGACGGATAGAGAATGAAGTAAAAGGGCGATAAGCGGACAACGGCACAAAGAAGAACAGCGCTTAATGCTATATATTCGCTCCACACTCTCCCACCCGATCGACACGGCGGACGGATAGAGAATGAAGTGAAACGGCGATAAGCGGACAACGGCACAAAGAAGAACAGCGCTTAATGCTACTTTCGCACGCGCTACTGTTGTACCAGTGCTCGTTGGTCCCTACTTTTCCTATCCTAGTCTTAATCTACGCTATCTCACTTATGCCCCTGATAAATAAAAACAAATAAAATTTGAAAATTAAACTCTAACTTCGAAAATAATCCTAAATATCTCCGAAAAGTCAATAGTATAAAATTTAACTTAAATTTTAAAACACGCGAGAAAAATATTATTTTTAATAATAAATTATTAATAATTATGAATTTTGAAACAGCAGCAATTGAGTCTACAATTTCCAACTCAATTCTCACCGTTTATCGCTGACAATGTTGCACGTGCAACTTTGTCAGCGAGAACCCGGCACCGGATGTCACCCGATACTTTTACTAAATTATAATTATAATCTAAAATTAACTAATAATTCTATTTCAAATTATAAATTTTTTTTCTTTTAATCTTATTTAAAATTTACTTACGAAATTTAAATCTAAATTCTAATTTAAATATTCTACAGTTCTTACTATACTACAAGACTATTAAGCCGATTAATAGTCTTGGCAAAATTTTCTATTTTACCTAAACTTAATGTTTTCCCCCGGGGGACCTAACTACGCTATCTGCTACCAGTTTGTTAAGTGCCAACGAAGTCACTTAACAACTCCCTAATTTAGCAGCCCGGGAAGGGAGTACGGACCGGGGCTCGCGGTCCCCGCACGTGTGTCGACGGGAGGAAAAACAGGGTCTTAATTTAATATAACTAAAATTCTTCACTTTACCTTAACTCTGGAGAACGGCGTGTCTGGTACGTCAGCTACAGGTGAGGTAAATGAGAAGCACAATCTTGGTCACTGGGTCCTTTATTTTAAAGCACCTAACTACACGAGCTATTTATAATTATTTTAATACAAAACTAATAACGAATATTACACACAAGAATACTTAGTAACTAATCGCGAAAATTCGTCCGCGCGCAATTATAACTTATATCGAACTCCTGCACGCACTGCAGCTCTCTCGCCGGCCGGCCGGTAGCTTCCCCCGCCAGCACGACTTTTTCTCACCAAGGCGTTGGGCGGGTGAGGCTATCAGCGCGTGTTTCTAAAACAATTCACTTAACTAATAATTTAACTTATGTCTATTATGTGACAATACAAATATGTCACATAACAGACATCGTATACCTTAGTCACCCCAGGTGAACAAACTCCCGCTTTCAATTTTCCCCGAAAGTCCTCATCTTCATCGAAGTGTGTGTACTCTGGATGATTATGGTGTTTTTTACCAGCTTTGTAAACTCCATTCTTTAAGCTTGCAGTCCCCTTGCATTTTAGTGATTTTTTATAAGCACATCGCAAATATCTGCAATTTATTCGAATATTCTGAGCTTTGATTTTTTCATTAATAGTATTTAACCGCATCTCATTTAAAACTAAAAAATAAATTTAATGAATCAGACTTACTGAATTTATATTCTACAACGTTTAAGACGTAAATCATTCGATTCAATAAAAATAAATATGTACATTTATTTTTAATTATGCAGCAAATGAGAATCTTGTATTAGAGTATAAAAAAAAAAAATTTTATTTTTGTAAAGTTAATAGTTTTACCATTTTGGATTATGTATAAATGGGTATTATGATTTAACACCGGGAGATAAAATCTTTTGGAAAAAAAAATTTTGACGGGTGATAAAAAGTTTTTTGCACTTTAAAAAATACTGCAGCACGGGATAAGTTTTTTTCGCACGGGAAGTAGGGTTGCCACGAGGACTGTTTGTTGGAATAAAATGCGAAAGGGTTCAATTTGAAGTTCTTGTTCTTGAAATTATCAAGCTTTGAAATTAACCTAAACAAGATAAAAAATATTAGCTTAGTCAGCTACAGCGGAAGCTTTAGATTTGTAGAAACAGCAACTCTAAGTCTGATTTTTAGATTTTAAATGGAAAAATTTAAATTTAATAAGTACTTATTAAAAAAAAATTTTTTTTCCAAAGTTACAATTTTTTTTAGATACTTCCTACGAAAAAAGTTTTGTAAAATCATTTTAGCTATTTAGTTTCTCCCACTTGGAATTGTATTAAGGATTTTAGATTTAATCTTTTAGTAATCAAACTACTAGCTGTGAGCGCACACCGACTCTGATCGTATGTATTTACGAGTTACGACCGAGATACCGACCCACGTACCTAGGGCTTCATGGAGGTAAGGATATCGAACTCGAATATCAAAATTTTTTTTTTATTTTTCTCCATAGGTGCTAATGGTAAAAAAAAGAAAAATTTCGAGATTCGAGTTCGATATCTGTTACCTCCATAAGGCCCCTACTACCCATAAGACTTATTCAATTCAACTTTGGGAGCACTCCGGAGCAGCTATCGCTCCACGCGGTGTACACCTCTACATACCTCCGTGTTACTAATATATAGGTATACACCGCGTGGAGACTGGAGCGGTATCTACTCCGGAGTGCTTCAGTGCTCCCAAAGTTGAATCGAATAAGCACGGAGTATAGACTACGAATAAGTCTCGCCAAACGGATCGTCGGTGTCATGGTGGAATATAGTCGGTGTACGGTTTCAAAAATTTTCCTCCCCACCACCAGTCACCACGTTTACTGAAGAAACCATAGCAGGGTACGTCGACTCAGTCCTCCGTTTCGGACACAAGATATTTCTCTTGCTGGCTCACAGGGCGCGCTGTAGTAGAAATTATAGCAGAGGTCGGGAGCGCCTATAGAGCCTTTTAAAATAAATAAAAAAGTAATCCCCCAAGCTCTAAACCCACAAAACCCTGGCGACCGAGTTTAATTAATAAAAAAATAAAATATATAAATAAATAATCCCTCAGGCTTTAAACACACGATGCCCTAGGCGTCTGAGATTAATTTTTAAATAAATAAATTATCCCCCAAGCTTTAAACCCACGATGCCCTGGGCGTCCGGGTATGATTTTTAAATAAATAAATAATCCCCCAAGCTTTAAACCCTAGATGCCCTGGGCGTCCAAGTTTAATTTTTAAATAAATAAATAATCCTCCAAGCTGTAAACCCTAGATGCCCTGGGCGTTCGAGTTCAATTTTTAAATAAATAAATTATCCCCCAAGCTCTCAACCCACGGTACCCTGGGCGTCCGAGATTAATTTTTAAATAAATAAATAATCCCCCAAGCTTTAAACCCTAGATGCCCTGGGCGTCCAAGTTTAATTTTTAAATTAATCAATTAATTAATTTTTAAATAAATAAATAATCCCCCAAGCTCTCAACCCACGGTACCCTGGGCGTCCGAGATTAATTTTTAAATAAATAAATAATCCCCCAAGCTTTAAACCCTAGATGCCCTGGGCGTCCAAGTTTAATTTTTAAATTAAAAAATAATCCCCCAAGCTTTAAACCCTAGATGCCCTGGACGTCCAAGATTAATTTTTAAATAAATAAATAATACCTCAAGCTTTAAACCCCAGATGCCCTGGGCGTCCAAGATTAATTTTTAAATAAATAAATAATACCCCAAGCTTTAAACCCCAGATGCCCTGGGCGTCCGAGTTTAATTTTTTAGTAAATAAATAATCAAATTTAGTTTTTGCAAAAATTTACAAAATCCCGTGAGACGGAGTGCAGTTTTCTATTTATTTATTCAAAAACTAAATTCGGACGCCAAGGGCATCTAGGGTTTAAGGCTTGGGGGATTATTTATTAATTTAAAATTTAAACTCGGATGCCCAGGGCCTCTAGGGCTTAAAGCTTGGAAGATTATTTATTTATTTAAAAATCAAACTCAAACGCCCAGGGCATCTAGGGTTTAAGGCTCGGGGGATTATTTGTTAATTCAAAATTTAAACTAGGATGCCCAGGGCATCGTGGTTTAAAGCTTGGGGGATCATTTGTTTATTCATATATTTTATTTTTTCATTCATTTAACTCGGATGCCCAGGGCATTCATTTATTTAAAAATTAAACTGCAACACCCAGGGCATCTAAGGTTTAAAGCTTGGGGGATTATTTATTTATTTAAAAACTTAACTTGGACGCCCAGGAAATCGTGGTTTCAAGCGTGGGGGATTATTTATTTATTTAAAAATCAAACTCGGACACCCAGGGCATCTAGGGTTTAAAGCTTGGGGGATTATTTATTTATTTAAAAATCAAACTCGGACGCCTGGGGCATCTAGGGTTTAAAGCTTGGAAGATTATTTATTTATTTAAAATTTGAACTCGGACGCCCAGGGCATCTAGGGTTTAAAGCTTGGGGGATCATTTGTTTATTTATATATTTAATTCTTTCATTAATTTAACTCGGACGCCCAGGGTTTCGTGGGTTTGAGCTCGTTTTTTTATTCATTTAAAAAGGCTGTATTGGCGCTCCCCGCCTCTTCTATAATTGTGGGCTCCGCTCTGCGAGACCAGGGTAGAGTGAGAGAGAGAGCGAATGTAAGCGGTGTACACAACGCTCGCTGCGTCGAGCCGAGCGATAGCACTCACAAGGAGAGGTCACACCCTCCGGGTCACCGATCTTGACGAAACTTTGGGGATCGTTTTCTTATACCAAAAGATGAAGAAATCTACCAATCATCCCGTCTAATGGGCCTTTCATACCTAGTTCCTACATAGCTTATATCGTATTTTTAGCTCTTTTTGGGTTTTTTTGCGAATTTTCAAAAAATTCCTGCTCGAAGCCTATTGCACTTACAAAATTCTGCAACCCCGCATTTTTTTTGTTTTTTCATCTTCTTCTGAGAAAAAATATTTTTAAATCTAATTTTGAAGAAATAGTCCATGTAAAATTAAGGTAATCAAAAGCATTTTTTTACTGTTTTTTTGGTTTTATGAACTTAAACTGTTCGTCGTCAGCCTTATCAAAATTATGTCTAAAAATATTTTTTCTAAAAAATTCATAAAAAAACAAAGAAAATGTGGGGTGGCAGAATTCTGTAAGTGCAATAGGCTTTGAGCAGAAATTTTTTGAAAATTGGCACAAATAACCACAAAAGTCGCACAAGTGTTAAAAAAGTGTCAAAACAAGCTGATTTTCAAAAAATTCCTGCTGAAAGCCTATTGCACTTACAGAATTCTGCAACCCCGCATTTTCTTTGTTTTTTTATGAATTTTTTAGAAAAAATATTTTTAGACATAATTTTGATAAGGCTGACGACGTACAGTTTGAGTTCATAAAACCAAAAAAACAGTAAAAAAATGCTTTTGATTACCTTAATTTTACATGGACTATTTCTTCAAAATTAGATTTAAAAATATTTTTTCTCAAAAGGAGATGAAAAAATAAAGAGAATGAGGGGTTGCAGGATTTTGTAAGTGTAATAAGCTTCGAACAGGAATTTTTTGAAAATTCGCAAAAAAACCCAAAAAGAGCTTAAAATACGATATAAGCTATGTAGGAACTAGGTATAAAAGGCCCATTAGACGCGATGATTGGTAGATTTCTTCATCTTTTGGTATAAGAAAACGATCCCCAAAGTTTCGTCAAGATCGATGACCCGGAGGGTGTGACCTCTCCTTGTCAGTGGGCACCGGGCCTCTGCGCCGAGCAGACCTGCAAAGCGCCCGTGCTTTTATCTAACCTAAGCCTAATAAATATACTATCATTATTTTACACGTCTAGTGTCCTATTATTAATACACCCGACTTGCACCCAGGATTGCTAGGGCTCCTGGTAAATAGATCACCTAAGATCTTAAGACCCTACAGTGGTGACCCCGACGCAGAAGAAGACGCCAAGGATTCTCCTGTTATTTCAACCTGTGCAAGTTCGCGCGTGTTTTGTCAAAATCGCGGTCGATCTCGTCATCCCGCCAACTCTAAACAAGTGTTTTTTAGTCTCGTGTATCAAGATCGGGCTAAAAAATCACCATAGTTCAACACCCAAGCTAAGACGAAGGAAAACCTTGCAACCTTTGTTCTCTGGTGCAAGTTGTACCTGCTGCAGCGGCGATCGAACATTTCTCGCCGGCACCTAAATTACACCGATTTCCTCGTGCGTCAAGAACGAGCGCAAATCACTTCTAATCATCAACAAAGAAAAAAAAGCCTCCATTTTTTTACACCAACAGGTGAATTTTTTTTTCAAAATAAAAAAAAAAGGATCAAAACTTTTTTATCACCTGAGTCGTCAATAGCTCGGTGATTTTTTTAGAATATCGTGCACCTTGGGCACGCGTGGCTTCGGTGTAGCTGCAGCGGGAGGCAAACGTGAAGCCACTCCCCGAAGTGAGTTTCACCTGCGCGAAGCAGAAACTCGAAGACGAGGCCCGGACGTGAAGTCCTCCTCGGCGGCTGGCATTCTTCGACCTTCCGGAGATCGGCATCGGTGCTCGTCGTCCAGGCAATCACCACCGACCAGCTTTCCATCGAGCCTCGGATTTACACCGAATATCTTCAAAAAAAACTTTTATTCGTACCGAGTAAGAAATTTTTGGCGGTTAGTGTGTGTGAGCGAGTGCGTGCGCGTTTTGTTTACCTTACCGTGCGTACCCTCCCCCTTTTCCGCGAACCGGCGTACCGGCGTCTCGATTCGCCGTACCGGCGATATATTTTACCTATTCCTCAACTTATCGAGAACTACGCGACACTTCGCAAAACAATTAGTTCCTCGCACCTTAGCATTAGACATAGTTTAAGAATTACCATTGTAAAAGTTAGATTCAGTTTTTTTACTCATATCACCCCCGCGTTACCTTACCCAATTTTTGGCACACAGAAATTCGCAGTCGCGGCGGGGTGTTCTTGGACGTGTAACTTGTGAGCCATCCACACTTATCGGCGAACTTAGGTCACGTCGCGTGCCTCCGGCCACTCAATTTTTTCTTTTTTTTCAACTTTCGCGATTGCGGTCGATCTTCCTTATCCCCCGCGAGTTGAAAACCCCCAGTTTTCGCCATGTCCTCCATCCTCGGAGATTTTCAATCCTCGGGAAAAGATTGTTGTCCGACCGCGAACGAGTCCGAAGTCATCGAGCTCTCGCGCAATATCGGCACCTTCGCGAGCAAGTACCGTGACACCCTTGTCTCCGGCACCTTGTCAACGTTCAAAAATCACGGCATCATCGTAGTTCCTTCCGAGGTCGAACAAATCGTGAACCTTAAGCTCTCGCAGCTCACTTCGCCTCCAGGCGATGCTGCTACCCACTCTTCACCGGAGGATCCTGATTCTCCAACCCTTGGGGATATTCAGCGCCAGATCGAGGTTCTCCAAAGCCTTTCGTCCCCAGAAGGCCTGGCTCGAATTTTTTCAGAGATCCTCGCCCTATGCACGATCGATTCTTCATCCATCAATTTTCCGCCACCCCCTGGCATAACGATCTCTAGTCTCCTGGACCGTAACGCTCAGGATTTCGTGCCTGGTGTAGTGTCTGCGCGTACCCAAACGCCACCATTTGAATCTCAGACTTACCCAGCTTTCGCACAGAGCACGTTCGCTAAGAATGGTGCCACTTTAAGCACACCTCCGTGCCCTACTAACGGACCTCATGTCCTCACAGCCCAATTGCTCCCTGGAGTTCCTTCGAACACTAACACCCAGCAGCAACACTCTTCGGCTGACCTCTTAACCTCCGGTCCCGTCAAGGTTGACCAAGGCCCTTGCCGTCACATTACGAATGCCGTTTCGGTAGCCAATACCAACGGCGACCTAAGCTCGAACGTTAGTTCGGCTACCAGTTCTGACGAAATCCGAGAAAGCGGAGATCTGTCTGGTCTTGTCCGCGAGCCAACTGATCAAACCCCGCTCCCTAGATCGTCGCCTATTTTGCTGGAAAACCTCACGGAAAGCCCCGTCGCTTTTTCCACCGTCACCATTGGCGGGAATGAACACCTTGTCTCTCTCGTTGCCACCCGTGACAACGAGTCTGAGGAATCTTACGATCACGCGAAAGAGGTCGAGCCCACTCCCTCGATTCGCAAGCCCGACGCTCGACAATCTCAACCGGACGACCCAGTTATGTCCTCGTGCATCCTCGAGTGCGCCCAGACAGTCTGGTCGTCCTCCGTCGACTTCTTCAAGGTCGTGAGCCCCAGCTCACCCACACCTCGTAAGACCCCCGTAGTCAACGTTCTCAGGCCGAATACGTCTTCGCCCCTCGGACTGACAACTCCGTCTCTTACCTCGTGCCAAACGGTTGTCCAGAGCCCCGCTCAGATCCCTGATCCGGCCGTAGCTTTTTTTCAGAAACTTAATCCCTACATTTCGTTACCCTCACAACCGCGTCCACCTGCAGACCGCGACTCCCATTCCACCTTTTCGTATACACTTTTTTCACGACCACCTCGCAAGCGCATACGTCACGGCCATTTTTGGACCCACTTATTTTTCCGTATTTGTGCGACCAATTTTTGCCTTGCAAAAATTTTCCTTTTGAGGGGGAGTACTGTGGGCTCCGCTCTGCGAGACCACGGTAGAGTGAGAGAGAGAGCGAATGTAAGCGGTGTACACAACGCTCGCTGCGTCGAGCCGAGCGATAGCACTCAGTGTGCATCGGGCCTCTGCGCCGAGCAGACCTGCAAAGCGCCCGTGCTTTTATCTAACCTAAGCCTAATAAATATACTATCATTATTTTACACGTCTAGTGTCCTATTATTAATACACCCGACTTGCACCCAGGATTGCTAGGGCTCCTGGTAAATAGATCACCTTAGATCTAAAGACCCTACATAATTTCTACTTACAGCGCACCCTCTCCGCCGACAAGGCAACCGATTTCTAGTCGGGAGAGTGTCCGTTTTATTCAGCGGGAGTTGACGTACCCTGAACCATAGTGTGTACACACAGAGTCCGAGCAAGTGTTGAAAAAAGATGGTCAAAAATTGTTTCTGCTGTGGAGTAACTTTGCGAATTATTTTCCCTTCCCTGCTACAAAAAATCCATTGGATTCCATTGAAAAGTTCAATGGTTCCCAATTGGTTGTTTAATGGGTACTTTTATTTGACGAAATGCTCTTATTCATATATTGTCTTATATACACGTGTTGGTGAGTGGAGCGAAGAAAAAGATACAAAGAAGGAACGCCACGATGTCTAATTTAGTAAGTTACAGTATTTTGGAGAAAAGCAAATCAACATTGTACACTGTTACTTTCTCGTGCGTTTATCAAAAGTTATCTAATTTTATTTTTTTCATAAAAAAGTAACAATTACTTCTAGGTATTTCAAACTAAAATTTTCTTTTAAGTTGGATAAGATTTTATTATGTCAATTATGTCAGAACTGTATTTTAAAAATCAGAATTCCTTATTTAATTAAGAATAGTACTTATTATTTAAATACTAATGTGTCGTTTTTTGAACTGTATTTACTTGGTAAAATATTAACCATAATTCTTTATTAATTTCATTTGAAAAAGTTAAAAGGGAAAACATAACTTAAAATGTAAGTATCCATTGCTATCATGTGTAAATATTTATAATATTTCAATTATTATTTTATAACCATATGTATACACTATCATTTCTATAAGGGAAAAAGAATGGAAAAAAACAGAAATTGTAATAAAAGTAATAATAATAATGACGGTATGACAGACTGACTTTAAGATAAAACTTATAATAAAAAATTTTCAATGTCGATATTTAATAATGACAGTTTTTAATGTAATTTAAAACATTTTGGAAATTGCATAATTTACTCAAATCATTAATGATATTTTTTAACTTACAATAAATTTAAAATTTTGTAGTAAAAAAAAATCACAAAAAAAAAAAATTAATAAATACTCATAATTTAAAAGAAGTCGACATGAATAAATATAAAGATGTCTTCAAGGGTAATTTTTTTATGTATTTATGTAATGATAAACAGCCAATACTACAGTTGAATTTTTAATTTGTTTTTATGATTTGTATGAAGAATTATTAAATTGTGCTCGTTGTTAAAATAATTTAGTTTAAAATAAGTTACAACGATCAATTTTTTATTATAATTTAAAAGTCATAGATACAAAAAAAAAAAATTATTTGGATCCTAAAATAAATATTTTACCAATATTTTATGAAGCAAGTAAGATCTTTATTTTTTTTCAATATTCTCATACTGTAGAAACACATTTTTTCATAATGAAAAACTGTTAAAGCAGTTACTTACTAAGTAGTCATCATGTACTTGACTGGTTTATGGATGATAATTTAGTTAAATTGAAATCTTATAAAAAACAGAATTTTGATTATATATTATCTAAAAAGTTTAGAATACGTCAAAAATTTTAACATAAAATTTTCTTAGAAACATAGGGTGCGTTCGATTTAGACCGAACAGTGTGCGTTCGGTCGGTTCGTTCGGTCCACGAGCGTTCCTCGAACGTTCGTACCGAGTCAAAAAATCGTCTGCAGCTTTTGAGTCTGGAATAAAAAAATGGTGTTTGATAATTAAATAATTAGTCCCTAACTCTAAAAACCCGACAATGCTAAAAATAATGTTAAATAAAATGTTGTTAATGAATAAATAATCGACCGATTAGTCTAAAACCCCAAAAAAACCGGTAAAATAGAAAAATAAATTTATTTTATAGACAAATAATCAACCAACAAGCTTTGAATCCCAATAACGCTGGGCGCAGCGATAAATATAAACAAATAACTAACCGACGAGCCTAAAACTCCAAAAACGCTGGTTAAAGGGTAAATAAATTTATATTATAAAACAAATAATTAACCAACATGCTTTAAAACCCAATAACACTGGGTGCAGCAATAAATAAATTTTTTTATAAAAAAATAACTAAACGATGAGCTGGCAACCCCAAAAAACGCTGCTTGAAAGGGTAATTAATTTTTTTTTTATTTAAGTAATTTAACTACCAAGTTGTAAAACCCGATAACGCTGGGAAAAGATGAAAAAATTATTTTTAGTTATTAATTTATTACTAAAAATTAATTAATCTATCTTTTCTTTTACCCAGTGTTGTCAAAGAATAAATCATATAATTTGGTTAATTAATTATTAAAAATATTTTATTTAAGCTTGCCAGTTAACTATTTGTACAAAAAAAAATTTTTCTTTTACAGTCATCGTTATTAGGGTTTTACAAGTCTGTTAGTCAATTATTTATTCAAAATATATTTATTCATCGCTGTGGCCAGCGTTATTGGAATTCAAAGCTAATCGGTTGATTATTTGTTTATAAAATAAATTTATTTACACCTTTAACCAGCGCTTTTGAGTTTTAGGCTCGCTGGTCAGTTATTTGTTTATAAAATGAATTTATTTATGGCTACGCCCAGCGTTATTGGGATTCAAAGCTTGTCGGTTAATTACTTGTTTTAGAAAAAAAATTATTTACCCCTTTCAGCAGCTTTTTTGGGATTTTGAGCTAATTGGTTAGTTATTTTTTTATAAAAAAAATTTATTCTTTGCTGCGCCCAGCGTTATTGAGATTCAACGCATGTTGGTTAATTATTTGTTTTATAAAATAAATTCATTTACCCCTTTAACCAGCGTTTTTGGGGTTTTAGGCTCGTCGGTTAGTTATTTGTTTATATTTATCGCTGGGACCAGCATTATTGGGATTCAAAACTTGTTGGTTGATTATTTGTTTATAAAATAAATTTATTTTTCTATTTTACCGGTTTTTTGGGGTTTCAGACTAATCGGTCGATTATTTATTCATTAACAACATTTTATTTAACATTATTTTTAGCATTATCGGGTTTTTAGAGTTAGTGACTAATTATTTAATTATCAAACACCATTTTTTTATTCCTGACTCAAAAGCTGCAGACGATTTTTTGACTCGGTACGAACGTTCGAGGAACGCTCGTGGACCGAACGCACACTGTTCGGTCTAAATCGAACGCACCCATAATTTTGGTAGCAAGTCAATTAAAACAATATAAGTGGCTTGTTAAATTAAAATAAACTTATTGAATACTACTAACTGATCTCAGCAAAAATGTATTTTTAAACAGAGTAAGTTATGAAATATTATGTTTGAATCATCATCATGATTTAAAAAGCATCAGGCTGTACAGCAGCATTGCTTCAATTTTTAAAAAATTTTAAACATTATTATATTCTACAGTAGAAGGAAATCTTTTTGTTTTATGTACAAAGAAATTTGTTTTTCTTTAGATTTTTTATTAGGAATATGACAACAATAGGTAACTTAAATTATAATACTAGAAAAAATTTTCATAATTTACAGGTTTCTACTGAGCTACAATTTTAAATCTATCATAACCCATTATGTGTACCAATCATGCTAATAAGCTAAAGCCAATCAAAACAGAAAACAGCTCGTCCTAACTAAACTGCGGGGTTGTAGAAGTATAACTTTTTAACTTAAAAAAAATATGTAAATGAGGTCAGATAAAAAATACTCACGTTGTTTTAAGCTTTTGGCCGTCTTCACCTAGCTTATCTTCCTTTTTGGATTCGACATCTTTTTTATTTATGTGGTATTTAAATTTGTTAACAACAACTGTAGGGCGGTGATAAGTTTCTTGCCTGGTTTTTTTCTCGGAAGGGCTGCATTCTTCACTCGGATCTTTAACCACGGGCATTTTTTTCAACTTCCTTTGTTTGGTTATTGATACAACTAAGCAACTTATTACTCATCCAATGCACAGAATGAAAACTTTTGAGAAATTCACTTTATACACTCATATTAATGATCTAGATTGAAGGTATATACAGCTTATGAGTATTATTATCTTTCTCCACAAAAATGACAAATTCACTATTACAGCGGCAAGAGTACGTGCGACGGAATCAAACTTCTTTTATTTTACCTGAGCACGCGAGTCGAGAAGCTCATACAACCGCATGCTGTCTCACTCGCACTTACGAGAAATGAAAGCGAGCACAAGTGTAATATAGATGGCAGCGCATTTTTTTAAATTGTAGGGATCTGCTCTCCCGACACGCGCTAACCGCACTCGCGCGCACGATCCCGCTCGACTGCTGCGCCAGTCAGTTCCGCTCTGTCCGTCGAGCTAATCGGATGCTCCTTGCATCTCGCTTGTACCTCAAGCCACAAATAAAGATTTCACTTTATAATACTTACCTGGTGTATATTCCTTTCGACTTCCTGAAAACCACGCTAGGCAGGAGTAGCCCTGCCGTCCAACCTGGACACCCAATCGCTACACTGGTGACCCCAAATCGACTGGAAGTCGATAAAAAATCTCTCAACTCGTTCGCGCCGGTAGCCACGGCCGAACAAAGCAAGGAGCGGGAGAGTCGTAAACTCTCTCTGAGCGAGGCTAGAATCGGCAAGTCAAGAGCCGATTTTCAGCTTTAAAGAAAAAAAACAAAAAAACGATCGTCAAAAATCGTTTTGTGGGCAAAGTTGTGCAGGCACGCCGGCAACTTCCCACGCGAAACAGTGCGCACGAACGAACGCCAGAAACTTCGTTCGAGTGCGGGCAGGCGCGGATCCAGTAACCATTTTGGGGGGGGGCGCTTTACTACATGTATGAATATATATATATACACACCCTGGGCGCCCGAGTTCAACAAAAAAACTGATCAGCTATCCCCCAAGCTCTAAACACCCAAATACCCTGGGCCCCCGAGGTCTACGAAAAAACTGATCAGTTATCCCCCAAGTTCTAAGCCCCCAAAACCCTGGGCGCCCGAGTTCAGCAAAAAAACTGATCAGCTATCCCCCAAGCTCTAAGCCCCCAAAACCCTGGGCGCCCGAGTTCAGCAAAAAAACTGATCAGCTATCCCCCAAGCTGTAAGCCCCCAAATACCCTGGGCACCCGAGTTCAACAAAAAAACTTATCAGCTATCCCCCAAGCTCTAAGCCCCCAAAACCCTGGGCGCCCGAGTTCAGCAAAAAAACTGATCAGCTATCCCCCAAGCTGTAAGCCCCCAAATACCCTGGGCACCCGAATTCAACAAAAAAACTTATCAGCTATCCCCCAAGCCCTAAGCCCCCAAAACCCTGGGCGTCGTGTTCAATAAATAAGCGGTCAGCTATCCCCCAAGCTCTAAATCCCTAAAACCCTGGGCGCCCGAGTTCAACAAAAAAACTGATCAGCTATCCCCCAAGCTCTAAACACCCAAATACCCTGGGCCCCCGAGGTCTACGAAAAAACTGATCAGTTATCCCCCAAGTTCTAAGCCCCCAAAACCCTGGGCGCCCGAGTTCAACAAAAAAACTGATCAGCTATCCCCCAAGCTGTAAGCCCCCAAATACCCTGGGCACCCGAGTTCAACAAAAAAACTTATCAGCTATCCCCCAAGCTCTAAGCCCCCAAAACCCTGGGCGTCGAGTTCAATAAATAATCGGTCAGCTATCCCCCAAGCTCTAAACCCCTAAAACCCTGGGCGCCCGAGTTCAACAAAAAAACTGATCAGCTATCCCCAAAGCTGTAAGCCCCCTAAAACCCTGGGCCCCCGAGTTCAACAAAAAAACTTATCAGCTATCCCCCAAGCTCTAAACCCCCAAATACCCTGGGCGCCCGAGGTCTACGAAAAAACTGATCAGCTATCCCCCAAGCTCGGAATCCCCAAATACTGTGCACGTCCGAGTTCATCAAAAAAACTTATCGGCTATCCCCCAAATACCCTGGGCACCCGAGTTCAACAAAAAAACTTATCAGCTATCCCCCAAGCTCTAAACCCCTAAAACCCTGGGCGCCCGAGTTCAACAAAAAAACTGATCAGCTATCCCCCAAGCTGTAAGCCCCCTAAAACCCTGGGCCCCCGAGTTCAACAAAAAAACTTATCAGCTATCCCCCAAGTTCTAAGCCCCCAAAACCCTGGGCACCCGAGTTCAACAAAAAAACTGATCAGCTATCCCGCAAGCTGTAAGCCCCCAAATACCCTGGGCACCCGAGTTCAACAAAAAAACTTATCAGCTATCCCCCAAGCTCTAAGCCCCCAAAACCCTGGGCGCCCGAGTTCAGCAAAAAAACTGATCAGCTATCCCCCAAGCTGTAAGCCCCCAAATACCCTGGGCACCCGAATTCAACAAAAAAACTTATCAGCTATCCCCCAAGCTCTAAGCCCCCAAAACCCTGGGCGTCGTGTTCAAAAAATAATCGGTCGGCTATCCCCCAAGCTCTAAATCCCTAAAACCCTGGGCGCCCGAGTTCAACAAAAAAACTGATCAGCTATCCCTCAAGCTCTAAACACCCAAATACCCTGGGCCCCCGAGGTCTACGAAAAAACTGATCAGTTATCCCCCAAGTTCTAAGCCCCCAAAACCCTGGGCGCCCGAGTTCAACAAAAAACTGATCAGCCATCCCCCAAGCTGTAAGCCCCCAAATACCCTGGGCACCCGAGTTCAACAAAAAAACTTATCAGCTATCCCCCAAGCTCTAAGCCCCCAAAACCCTGGGCGTCGAGTTCAATAAATAATCGGTCAGCTATCCCCCAAGCTCTAAACCCCTAAAACCCTGGGCGCCCGAGTTCAACAAAAAAACTGATCAGCGATCCCCAAAGCTGTAAGCCCCCTAAAACCCTGGGCCCCCGAGTTCAACAAAAAAACTTATCAGCTATCCCCCAAGCTCTAAACCCCCAAATACCCTGGGCGCCCGAGGTCTACGAAAAAACTGATCAGCTATCCCCCAAGCTCGGAATCCCCAAATACTCTGCACGTCCGAGTTTATCAAAAAAACTTATCGGCTTTCCCCCAAATACCCTGGGCACCCGAGTTCAACAAAAAAACTTATCAGCTATCCCCCAAGCTCTAAACCCCTAAAACCCTGGGCACCCGAGTTCAACAAAAAAACTGATCAGCTATCCCCCAAGCTGTAAGCCCCCTAAAACCCTGGGCCCTCGAGTTCAACAAAAAAACTTATCAGCTCTCCCCCAAGTTCTAAGCCCCCAAAACCCTGGGCACCCGAGTTCAACAAAAAAACTGATCAGCTATCCCGCAAGCTGTAAGCCCCCAAATACCCTGGGCACCCGAGTTCAACAAAAAAACTTATCAGCTATCCCCCAAGCTCTAAGCCCCCAAAACCCTGGGCGTCGAGTTCAATAAATAATCGGTCAGTTATCCCTCAAGCCTGAAACCCCCCAAGCCCTGGGCGCCGAGTTCGATAAATGATCGATCAGCTATCCCCCAAGCTTTAAGGAGATAGTATGGTCAAACGAGCGAAAAAAAATGCTTTTTTTGAAGATTTTTGAAATCAAATCAAGCAAACCAAGTTTATTGTAAAATATAGTACTTTATTAAGTAACATTTAAAGAAGCTTTTGTCCAATTTTGAGGTAAAAATATTAAGATTTGAGTCTCTGGCAGGGAATTTACGGCGAGACCTTTCGAAAAAAGTTTTTTGCGGTGGCCACTCGTACTTGGCACTGGCTTATCTGAAACACAATTTGAAAGAAGATTTAGTTAAAGAATAAGTTTTTCTAAGCGCTGTCGAGCCACTCTTTTAAATTTTTTATTTTTAACTAAATGGTGGCCCTAAAATGGCGTCTTTTTGAGGTAAAAATTTTCAAACTGCTGGTAAAAATGTAAAAATTGAAAAAAAAAAAAAAAACACCCCGACAGTATTGGGGGTTTAGAGCTTGGGGGCTAGCTGATCAGTTTTTTTGTGGAACTCGGGCGCCCAGGATATTTGGGGGTTTAAAGCTTGGGGGATAGCTGATCAGTTTATTTATTGAACTCGGGTGTCTAGGGGATTTGGATGATTACATCTTGTTGGATAGCTGATCAGATTATTTATTGAACTCAGGCGCCCAGGGTTTTGGAGGTTTAGAGCTTGAGGGATAGCTGATCAGTTTTTTTGTTGAACTCGAACGCCTAGAGTTTTGGGGGTCTAGAGCTTGGGGGCTAGTTGATCAGTTTTTTTGTTGATCTCGGACGCCCAGGGTTTTGGGAGTTTAGAGCTTGGGGGATAGCTGATCAGTCTTTTTGTTGAACTCGGACGCCCAGGGTTTTGGGGGTTTAGAGCTTGAGGGATAGCTGATCAGTTTATTTATTGAACTCGGGCGCCCAGGGTATTTGGGGGTTTAAAGCTTGGGGGGGTAGCTGATCAGTTTATTTATTGAACTCGGGCGCCCAGGGTTTTGGAGGTTTAAAGCTTGAGGGATAGATGATGAGTTTTTTTTTTTAACTCGGGCGCCCAGGGTTTTAGGGGTTTAGAGCTTAGGGGATAGCTGATCAGTTTATTTATTGAACTTGGGCGCCCAGGGTTTTGGGGGTTTAGAGCTTGGGGGATAGCTGATCAGTTTTTTTGTTGATTTCAGGCGCCCAGGGTATTTGGGGGTTTAGAGCTTGGGGGATAGCTGATCAGTTTTTTTGTTGAACTCGGGTGCCCAGGGTATTTGGAGGATAGCCAATAAGTTTTCTTGTTGATTTTGGACGCCCAGGGTATTTGGGGGATAGCCGATAAGTTTTTTTGTTGAACTTGCATCTAAAATACCTTCCAAAAAATTTTTTTGGGGGGGGCGATCGCCCCCGCCGCCCCCCCTTGGATCCGCCACTGAGTGCGGGTGTTGTGCAGGCACGCCGGCAACCCCGTACGCCTTCGTGTGCAACAAATTCCCGATCCAGACCTCGTTGGACTACCGGAGGAAGCTGTTCCTGAAGGGGTGCCCTCGACTACAAGTCACCACCCACAGGCCGACAACCCTCGTCAGCAAGCCCGTGCCACGTATCTGCGACACATCACCGTGGACATCGACGACATCGAGGCTTCTCAGCAACGTCACCTCCAAGGACATCGTGCACCACATCGTGTGTAGTGTGTATGTGTGCTTGCGTCCAGTGTGAGAATTCTGAGTGCAAGAGTGCCGCGTGAAACCCCGCCCGAGCGTGTTGAACTTTCCGCGAACCATTCCAATTCCGCGAACCGGTATCCGTCTCGCGCGCTCACACTGGCTTCCTCGTAGCTGTAAGCATCGTTCGAACTCTGACTGACTTCGCGACGAAATTTTTTCTTCTCATTTCTGAAAACAGCATAGACAATTCTATCAGTCAGATAAGGCTGAAGTATTGTTTTCCTACTTTTCTTACCGAATTCTATCACGCGACTTTCTCACTGGATTTAAATTTACTCGCGTACGCGGCGGCGTGTGCTGGACAAAAGTTAGCTTTTTTGTATTAGGGCCTTGTGAGCCACGCACACGCATCGGCGTTTTAGCTCGTGGGTCCACTGCCTGACTCCCCGGACCATTCCCCTCGGTAGGGTTTTCATTTTTTCTCGTCATGGTGATCGAGACCGACGAGGAGCGGCACGCGCGTGAGTTGGCGGAGGTCCAGCGGAGGCTGGAGACCGCTCAAGCCCAGATCGAGAGCTTGCGCCAAGCTCAGGCGACCACGACTGCCGGACCGACGGACACCGCGAATACATCGGCGACAACTACCGCGGCGGTTACAAACTCAGGCCCGCTTCCTACGCAGCCCACGGTCGGCGCGATCTATCACCAGCCCAAGATCCCACCGTTTTTGCGCGACAACCCTAGGGTTTGGCTGGGCCAGGCGGAGATTACTTTCCGCAACGCCGGTATCACTAATTCCGCTACGAAGGCGGATTTTATCGCCGAGAAGCTTGACGTCGAGGCACTGGGCCATGTGCTGCCTCTCCTCGAGCTTGACCCTCGTCCCCCGGACCTTTACGAGCAAGTCAAGGTGGCCTTGATCTCTGCTTTTGGGGCATCCCCGGAGGCACGTTTGCGCGATTTGGTCAGGGGCCGGATTTCCATGGTGGGCAAACCATCGCTGATGGTCTCGAGAATGCGTCAGCTGGACATGAGCACCAATGACGACATTATCCGCGTCCTTTTTCTCAAGAACCTCCCCGCGGACTGCCGTGGCGTCCTCGCGTCCTCCCGCGTTACGGACCTCGCCACGTTGGGCGATATGGCGGACTCGTATATGGAAGCCACTGGGCCTAACCGCGGAGTCGTTTCCACAGTTGGCGCCTCACATCCGGTTACCCCCATTGCCACTCCGCTTGTCGCACCCCCCGCTGGCGGCGCGCATGGCATCGCCGCCGTCGGCGGCTCGCATACCTCGAAGCTGGAGGACCAGATTGCGAAGCTCACAGCCGAGCTCGCCGCCCTGAAGACGCGCATCAATCGCGACAATCGCGGTCGGTCCCGTTCACGTCCTCGTAACCCCCAGGGCAACGGCCAAGGGCAACACCCTGACAACGCCGCCCCTGCCTCCGGGTTATGCCGTATTCATCGAAAGTACGGCCGCGATGCTCGTAGGTGCATTCAGCCGTGTTCCTGGAGACAGGAAAACTAATCTCTCATCCCCACGTGGAAGCAGTGGGTGGAGACGATCTTTCTACACGCTTCCATATCCATGACCGCGCGTCGGGGCTCGGTTTTCTCGTCGAAACCGGCGCAGAAATTTCACTTATTCCCAACAGGGACGCGCGCGCTAAACCTGCGAGTCTCAGGCTTTTCGCAGCCAACAACACCCCTATCGAGACTTTCGGACACAGGAACCTCACGCTTGACCTTCGACTCAAGCGACCCATCGCTTGGGAGTTTTGCGTTGCCGCAGTGCCCTGCCCCATTATCGGAGCAGATCTGCTCAACCACTACGGTCTCCTGGTCGACGTCCGGCACCGGAGGTTGATTGAGCCCGTTACTGGTTCATCAGCCAAGGGTTATTTTAAAGCGTCGAGCGCTTTCTCCGTTAGTGTCCTTGACCGGGACTGCAGGTTTGCCAAAATCATCACAGAATTCCCCGAAGTGGCAGGTTCGAAGCCAGCCAAACCCATTACCTCCCACGACGTCTTTCACCACATCGAGACCCACGGCCCCCCGGTCGCCGAGCGAGCCAGGCGCCTGGATCCCGAGCGTTATAAGATCGCGCTGGCTGAGTTCGAGAGTTTGGTCAAGCAGGGCATTTGCCGTTGATCGAAAAGCCCCTGGGCCTCCCCACTTCACATGGTAAAGAAGAAGGACGGCGGTTGGCGACCGTGCGGTGATTACCGTCGCCTCAACGCGGTTACCTTGCCCGACAGGTTTTCAATCCCGCACATCCACGACTTTTCGATCCATCTCCACGGGAAGACGGTTTTCTCGAAGCTCGACCTGCATAGCGCGTACCACCAAATCCCAGTCGCCCCCGAGGATGTCCTCAAGACTGCGGTGATCACCCCGTTCGGGTTGTTCGAGTATCTTTTTATGGCCTTTGGCTTGCGGAATGCAGGCCAGTCCTTGATGCGCTACATGCGCAGGGTACTCGAAGGGTTGGATTTTGTCTTTTGCTACCTCGATGACATCCTCATCGCCTCGTCAAGCCCCGAGGAGCACGAGAGACACCTCCGCATTGTTCTCGAGCGCTTGAGAGCCTTCGGCTTGAAGCTCAACCTCTCCAAGTGCGAGTTTGGCAAGAGTGAAATCCCCTTCCTGTCTCAGCTGATCGACAGCAAGGGCTCCCGCCCAACCGAGGAGATGGTCAAAGTGGTCCGCGACTTCCCCAGGCCCAAGACCGTCTCAACACTCCGCTCGTTCCTGAGTCTCGTCAAGTTTTACCGTCGCAACATTCCTCACGCGGCTGCCGAGCAAGCCCCCTTGTACGAACTTACTCATGGTTCCGTCAAGAAAGACCAAACCCCGATCGAGTGGACCCCTGTGACCGAGCAGGCCTTCGAGAGAACCAAGTCGATCTTGGCCGACGCCGCTCTCTTGAGTCATCCGTCCCCGGACGCCGAGACACGCCTCGTCACTGATGCGTCGGACTTCGCCATGGGCGCGGCCCTCGAGCAGCTTATCAACGGCTCCTGGAGCCCACTGGCGTTTTTCTCGAGGAAGTTCAGCAGGACGCAGATGAATTATGATACCTACGACCGCGAGCTGACGGCGATGTGCGAGGCGGTCAAGTATTTCAGGTATTTCCTCGAGGCGAGGGAATTCAAGATCATGACTGACCACAAAGCGCTTGTGTACGCATTCGCACAACGCAGCGATGTCGCTACGCCCCGGCGTCGACGCCAGCTAGGGTACATCTCGCAATTCACCACGCGCATCGAGCACTTGCCCGGCAGGGAGAATGTCGTGGCCGATTGCCTCTCGCGTGTCGACGCAGTTCGCTTGCCGCTCGAATTCGATGCCCTCGAACTGGCTAAGGCTCAGGCCGAAGACCCCGAGCTCGTGGAACTCCGTAAGTCCACCGGCCACTCCCTGAAGCTCATCTTCATCGAGTGGGGCCCAAGCCACAACCGTTTGTGCGTCGACCAGACCGACATACCAGCGCCCTTGCGTAGACGTGTTTTCGACATGTTTCACTCCCTCGCGCACGGTGGCGCCAAGGTTACTGATCGGACTATTCGATCGCGCTATGTGTGGCCCGGAATGCACAGAGACATAAAACTCTGGTGCAAGACTTGCCTCGACTGCCAGCAGTCCAAAGTCTCGCGTCACGTCAAGAACAACCCGGCCCCCTTCGTCGCCCCGGACGGTCGCTTCCTTCACGTTCACGTGGACATCGTTGGGCCACTGCTCCCTTCCGAAGGCTATCAATACTGCCTGACCATGATCGACCGTTTTTCCCGGTGGGCCGAGGCCGTGCCAATCCGCGACATCACCGCACAGACAGTTTGTCGCACGTTCTACGACAGCTGGATGTCCCGTTTCGGTTCCCCCAGCATCGTTACGACAGACCAAGGCTCGCAGTTCGACAGTAAGCTCCACCAGGCTCTAATGTCGTTCATTGGAGTCGACCGCAGACGCACAGCCGGTTACCACCCGCAGTCGAACGGGATGATTGAGCGCTGGCACCGAACCGTGAAAGCGGCGATCATGTGCCACAACAGCCCCAATTGGACCAAGACACTGTCGACCGTACTCCTTGGCTTACGCACACACGTTCGCACCGACACGAGTGTTTCGCCCGCCGACTACGTGTACGGTACGGCACTTCGCGTGCCTGGCGAATTCTTCCTCGAGGGAGAATTCCCTGTGAACCCGCAAATCTTCCTTGAAGAATTCAGGGAATATATGCGCGAGATCCGGCCGATCCCGGTTGCGCAACGGCGCAAGACACGCGCGTTTTTCTACAGAGACCTGCGTACTTGCACGCACGTTTTTTTGCGGACTATGGCTGTGAAAAAGCCGCTCGAGCGACCCTACACCGGGCCCCACAAGGTCCTTGAGCGCATTAGCGATCTCGACTATAGGATCGAGATCAACGGCGCCCCCAAGGTCGTCACGACCGAGAGGCTGAAGCCAGCCTACTTCATGCTGGAGCCTGGCGAGGCACAGAACGCCCCGCCACCACTATCGCGACAGCCGGCGAGCGCACCTACTACGCAGGCCACGGACGCCCCGCGAGACCCTCCGGATCGCGACGCAGGCCCGAGGCCTGGCCCGGCAGCCCCGCAGCCACCTGCGGATGCCCCGATCCCCGAAGGCTCCGTCAGGAACCTGGGCCGGTCCGTGTTGATCGATTTTGCGCCGCCGCGGGACATCGTCCTGACCCCGCTGCGCCCCGCATTGAAGACCTCCGAGGGCCCGCGGATTCCGAAGAAAAGCATCCGCATGAACTTGTCGCGCAACGAGGTGAGATACCTGTAAATGTTAGCTTTAAGTGAGTTTTGTAAGCCTAGTTTTTAAGTTGCACATATTGTATTTATTTTTTCCGTTCTCTTTTTCGTATCGCAAATCGGAGCGATTTACTAGGGGGGGAGTGTGTAGGGATCTGCTCTCCCGACACGCGCTAACCGCACTCGCGCGCACGATCCCGCTCGACTGCTGCGCCAGTCAGTTCCGCTCTGTCCGTCGAGCTAATCGGATGCTCCTTGCATCTCGCTTGTACCTCAAGCCACAAATAAAGATTTCACTTTATAATACTTACCTGGTGTGTATTCCTTTCGACTTCCTGAAGACCACGCTAGGCAGGAGTAGCCCTGCCGTCCAACCTGGACACCCAATCGCTACAAAATGTTGATTTTAAACCAACGAACGGAATTATTTCATCACTTAAAATTTTTTTATTGTTCAAGTTAAAAAAAAAAAAAAATTTATTGAAAAAGTCGATCAAGCAAATAAATTTATATGTATGAACGATTTGTTCTGAATATTTTTGCAAAAAAAAATACTCTACCATCACATGTAATTTTAAAACAAATTTCTAAATAATGATATATTTCTTAGTACTTTTTGAAAAAAAAATTCAATTGAAGTGGGAAAAATTTTCAGAAACTATATTTTTTTAAATTAATACTTTATCAGAAAAATTACAATATTGTGAAAATTCTTATTTTCTGTGTGTTTCATTTATAATTCTCTAAAAATCTTTCTTTTTCCCTCATTTTTAAGAAATCGTAGATAATAATAAATTCAATGAACTAATTTAACATCGAATAATAAATAAATATTAAAATCCTCTCGATTTTTATGATTACACTCTTTGTTCTTGATTTTATCTCTTTTCAATCTTGTCTTGAAAAATTTATTACAGAAAAATTTTTAATATTCAATTAAGGATTTACTGCTAACATGAAAATCACAAAAATAATAGCTCGCAATTATTGATCTTTTATATATACAATAAATTTAAAGATACGATATTATACAGAATGTGTATTTTAAAATTTTCCATTACAAAAATTTATTTTTTTTATAAGACCTTTGAATGCAAAATCTGCGGCTGTAGGTACTTGGTAAGCAACTAACGACAAATTTTTATAATTTTTTTCGGCCTGAATATTTTCGGCACAACTACATTAAACATATTAAAAACCTATAATTTTTTCGGCGCGACTATTTTCGGCAAGATATTTGAGGTATCTAATTCGACTCAGAGTGTACGTAGCGCGCCGTCTAGGCTAGCGCGTGAACTTAGTCGCGAAAGCCGTTTGGCAAAGAAGCAGACGACCCGTGAAGCAGTACCAACCTTCGATGCGCCGAAAACTTTTTTTCGGCTTGATTATTTTCGGCATAACTTTCATACATCTTAATGGTGTTTTGAACGCAACACCTACTAACTTTTAATATTTTTGAAATTTGACTCTGATTTTTTCCTCCTTTCAACAATCCTATAATCTGCCATTTAATTTTATCAGAAACTGCTTTTCTTCCTATGATGAAAGTTATGCAAGCTTATAAACATTTAAAAAACTAATTTATCAATAATGACGGCTCGGTCGGTAATGTAGATAAATTCTTTACCGATCGAACAATTATCGCTACTGGCATTCGAATTCTACGAATTTGAAAAATTACTTCAAGTTGAATATACTCTCTGAAACTTCTAACTGAATATTAAAATTAATGAAAAAGTCAATTCGATAAATATATTGCTTGTAATCAATTAAATACAAATTGAAGTTATTTTTGTGAAATTTAACTGTATTAGAAAAACTGTTTTTTAACATATTTTTTTTAAATTCTCTGTAAGATTTTGATTCATAATAAATTGAATTAGTTTAAAATTCATCAAATATCAGTTTAATATAATTTTTACCTCCCAAATTAATAAAAAAAAGCAAATTTAAGCGAAAAACAATGTAAAAGTACAAAAAATCAATGTTTTTTCAAGTTTAAAAAAATGTATTTTTTCTTTGTGGCTTGAACATTTTTCTATTAATCAGCTTGAAAATTTTTTTCGATAAACTTGAACATCGGAGAAACGTGAAAAAATATATATTATTCACTTAGGTGTTTATAGAAATTTTACAAAACACTATCTAGATCATAAAAGAACTAAATTTAGCTGTTTTTTAAAAAAAGTTATTTTAAGCTTAAAAAAGGATAAAAATTGATTGGAAAGACGAATTAATATAAAGTAAACGTTTTTTTTTCAAGTACTGAACTTGTTTTTAACAAAAAAATTTTTAGAGATGAATACTAAAATATTTAAACACGTGCAGGCATGCACAAAGTCAAAATATTAACTTGAAACAGGCGAATTTTAGGGGGTGCCTTATAATTTTGATCACTACTGTAATCTGAGAAATTCCTCATAATATTAAGAATCATTCTAAAATTAAAAAAATAAAATAAAAAGTCAGGATTTTCCTAATGTTTACCTTGAATTCACTTAGAGTTCAATAGGATCGTAATAATTATTTCATCTCTTATATGCATGCTTGAGTAATCGTTTAATGAGGTAAGAGTTGTATTTAAAGTCGGAAAATATTTTACTTTTTAATTCTATTAAAGAATGTTAACAAAATAATAATTAATTATCTTGATCAATTTACATTGGCTAATTCATTGGGTAGTCCAAAAATGCCAAATTTTTTAATTTCAATACATAAAAACTGGATTCTAAAAAGTTGCCTTTTTGATTTTTAATTCAAGAAAAATTTTTGTACACACCGAAAAAAAAAATTTTCAGAAAACTAAATTCATTTTAAAAAGTATATTTTTTTTTTTTCAAATCACGATTTCTTGTAAAAAAAATCGTAGACACGATTAAAAAAAAAAAAAAATTTGAAGGTTCTTTTGTTAAACTTTAAGCCTGTATAAATTATGTTAATCTTTTCAAAAGTTCTGGAAGCTCTGTCATGAGCTGAAACATTGAATTTTTTCCACATTCTAACCTTCATATCGGACCTTCGCCTCTTGTTTTTGATGTCTCACGTGTAAAAATACTTTTTGAAATGCGGTTGTAAAGGGTTGTGTCGTAAATGCTGTAGTTTTTTACCTATTTAGAACATCGTTTTAAAACTTTCCATAAAGCTTCTTCAAAGTCTAATAAAAAGCTTCCTAGCTAGAAGTTTTTTCAAAACTAAATTTTTATGCTCTCTTTTTTAATCCAAAGTTTTAGGTTAGAAAATGCAAATTTTTTATTTTTAATTGACAATTACTCGGCTTAGAAGCACTTTAAAAATATCTGAACTATTTTATTAGCAGCGGAAAGAGTTCAAGGATATGTTGCTAAAATTTAATTAAAAAATATTTAGTAGTTTCAGAGTTCTTGCGAGTTAAACATGGAAATAGCAGATGGGCCTGCCTGAGCCGATTTTCGAGTGTCTCGAGCGCTATTTTTCTATTCGATAGCGCGTGATTCTGATTGGCTCGCGTACTGTACGGCTTAAGATTTTTTCTGTGTAGGAGCGCAAAATTCACGCGCTCCCAAGCACAAGTTTCTTGTGCGACTTCCGCAGTAAATTTCTGTATTTTTTCCCCCCGTGTACTTTTTTTTAACTTTAATTTTATTACTAAAAATATTAAATTAAAATTACCTTATGATGTTAAGCTTAAATTTTGTTTACTTATTTAAAAAGTTAGTTTTTGAGATGAGTTAAATATTTTAATTTAGTTTTACTTGAAAAGAGTGTTAATAATTTTGAAATTAATTTTTTTCTTTTTTTTCTCTATCATAAAATATAAAACTATGTATTAAAAATGTTAAAATTAATATTCTTAAATTAAAATTTTTTTTTCAAATTTGAATTTGATTGAATAATTGATTTTGTTTTTTTATCAAATTATAAAAATCCTTGAAGCTTTCTCTTACTTTTTTGAAAATTCTTAAATTTTTCCAAACTTTATATGTAAGCTATAAATTTTATCTTTTCTAATAGATAAACTTAATTAAGGTGAAGACGTAACCAGCGCTGGAAGTAAAAAGTGGCTATAAAAAAAAAATAAAAGGGAAAATGTAAAAAAACGCTCTGTAGCGCGCTAGATAATAATTTAAGCTATTTTTTAAGCCTTGTTTGATGAAAATCGGTTAAAAAATAACTTCAGGAAACTTGGAAAATCGTTTTCCTCCCGTTAACCATGTGTAGCAGATCTTTGCATCGTCTGCTACCGCACGCGTAGTAAATGCACGAACCGCACATGCACCCGTTCTCATAACCTTTAAAATTTATTTCCCTCAATGAAATTATTAATTTTTTAAATTAATTATTTCATGCAGCACATGCAAAGAAAAAAAAATTTTTAGTAAGCAATCATACAAGCAGCAGGCAGTGATAAATAATTCTTCTTTCTTCAATATTAATAAATTATTTCCCCAACTGTCTGAAATTTCTTGAATAATTATCTTGATATGGGTACTTTATTAGATCCTGTTCTTGTAGCAACCGTGTCGATTACTTTTCTTCTTATAATCATCTTCCTTTTTTTACCAACACTGAAAGCTTCTCTCTTGCCGTCACCCAGTAAGATAATTAATTATCAATAAAAGAAAAATTACATGCTTAGACTGATGAATATATTTTAAAAAATAGTAGTTTTCATGCATTTTAGTCAAGTATTAATAAAAAGCAGAAGAATATATCAAAACTAAATGAACCAAAGTAATCACAAAACTTACAGTTTACACTTGGTTTACACCTGTGTGCAGTGCACCCGTCTGCACCAGAGTGACCGATCCCGGCCCAGGTGGTGCCGCGAAATTTGAAAATCTTCCGGCACAGATCAGGCAAACAAAAAACTCAATAACGCTGGGCGCCCAGCTTTTTTTATGAACTAATAATTCAATAAATAAAATACCCCCTAATTTTACAACCCAATAACGCTGGGGGTACGAGTTTTTAATAAGTAAAAAAAATAATAAACAAATTAACCCCCAAGCTATACAACCCAATAACGCTGGGCGTCCGAGTTTTTTATAATTAAAAAAATTAATAAACAAATTATTCCCCCAATAATACAACCCAATAACGCTGGGCGTCCTGGTTTTTTATGAATAAAAAAACTAATAAACAAATTATCCCCCAAGTTAAACAACCCAATATCGGTGGGCGTCCGAATTTTTTATGAAAAAAAAAATTAACTAACTATTGACCCATAAGTTAAACAACCCAATAACGCTGGGCATCTTAGTTATTTAAACAATAAAAAAATCTAATAAACAAATTATATCCAAGCTAAACAACCATAACGCTGGGCGTCTGTTTTTTTGTTGTTGTCAACAGTAATTTAATCCTGGACATATCAACTGCAGTTTTTCTGAATATCAAAGATAAGTGCCTCGTGATAGTCTATTAAATCATTAATTTGTTTATTAAGAGCCCCAAATTTTTCACTAGGTTTAACGATTAAGCCTGTTCATTTATTGAATTGTTAAATTAATTTTAAAAAGTCCCGTACTCCCAAAATTATTGGCTTGTAAAGCTTGAGGGATAATTTGTTATTTAGTATTTTTATTCATAAAATAAGTAGGACGCCTAACGTTATTGGGTTGTATAGTTTAGGGGATGATTTGTTTATTAGTTTTGTTATCTAGATAAAAAAGTTAGGATGCCCAGCGTTATTGAGTTTTACAGATAAGGAGTAACTTGTTTAATAATTTTTTATTTACAAAAAACTCGGACGCCTAGCATTTTTGGGTTATACAGCTTGGAAGATAATTTGTTTACTAATTTTTTTATTTATAAAAAATTAGGATGCCCAGCGTTATTTAGTTTTACTGCGAAAGGGTTTTGTTGTTTATTAATTTTTTTGCTTTTAAAAAACTCGGATGCCCAGCGTTATTAGGTTGTATATAGCTTGGGGAATAATTTGTTTATTAATTTTTTTAATTATAAAAAACTCGGACGCCCAGCGTTATTGGGTTGTATAGTTTAGGGGATAATTTGTTTATTAGTTTTTTTATTGATAGAAAAACCAGGACGCCCAGCATTATTGGGTTGTAAAGCTTGGGGGATAATTTGTTTATAAATTTTTTTGCTTATAAAAAACTCGGATGCCTAGCGTTATTGGGCTGTATAGTTTGGGAGATAATTTTTTCATTGGTTTTTTTATTGATAAAAAAACCAGGACGCCCAGATAAGGTCGAAACTTAAAATCTGATAAAACCAAGTATCGTTGTTTTTTTGAGGGTATAATTTTTATGAAAAAACCAATGGACCTATTGACTTGAAACTCTGGACCCTGCTTTCTAGTTATTTTGAATAAATTTAGAAATTTTTTTTTACACTTCTAATCAATTACTAAAGCAGATAAGGTCAAACTTAAAATCTGATAAAACCAAGTATCGTTCTTTTTTTGAGGGTATAATTTTTATGAAAAAACCAATGGACCTATTGACTTGAAACTCTGGACCCTGCTTTCTAGTTATTTTGAATAAATTTAGAAATTTTTTTTTACACTTCTAATCAATTCCTAAAGCAGATAAGGTAAAAACTTAAAATCTGATAAAACCAAGTATCGTTGTTTTTTTGAGGGTATAATTTTTATGAAAAAACCAATGGACCTATTGACTTGAAACTCTGGACCCTGCTTTCTAGTTATTTTGAATAAATTTAGAAATTTTTTTTTACACTTCTAATCAATTACTAAAGCAGATAAGGTCAAAACTTAAAATCTGATAAAACCAAGTATCGTTCTTTTTTTGAGGGTATAATTTTTATGAAAAAACCAATGGACCTATTGACTTGAAACTCTGGACCCTGCTTTCTAGTTATTTTAAATAAATTTAGAAATTTTTTTTTACACTTCTAATCAATTACTAAAGCAGATAAGGTCAAAACTTAAAATCTGATAAAACCAAGTATCGTTCTTTTTTTGAGGGTATAATTTTTATGAAAAAACCAATGGACCTATTGACTTGAAACTCTGGACCCTGCTTTCTAGTTATTTTAAATAAATTTAGAAATTTTTTTTTACACTTCTAATCAATTACTAAAGCAGATAAGGTCCAAACTTAAAATCTGATAAAACCAAGTATCGTTGTTTTTTTGAGGGTATAATTTTTATGAAAAAACCAATGGACCTATTGACTTGAAACTCTGGACCCTGCTTTCTAGTTATTTTGAATAAATTTAGAAATTTTTTTTTACACTTCTAATCAATTACTAAAGCAGATAAGGTCAAAACTTAAAATCTGATAAAACCAAGTATCGTTCTTTTTTTGAGGGTATAATTTTTATGAAAAAACCAATGGACCTATTGACTTGAAACTCTGGACCCTGCTTTCTAGTTATTTTGAATAAATTTAGAAATTTTTTTTTACACTTCTAATCAATTACTAAAGCAGATAAGGTCAAAACTTAAAATCTGATAAAACCAAGTATCGTTCTTTTTTTGAGGGTATAATTTTTATGAAAAAACCAATGGACCTATTGACTTGAAACTCTGGACCCTGCTTTCTAGTTATTTTAAATAAATTTAGAAATTTTTTTTTACACTTCTAATCAATTACTAAAGCAGATAAGGTTTAAACTTAAAATCTGATAAAACCAAGTATCGTTGTTTTTTTGAGGGTATAATTTTCATGAAAAAACTCATGGACCTATTGACTTGAAACTCTGGACCCTGCTTTCTTCTTATTTTAAATAAATTTAGTAATTTTTTTTACACTTCTAATGAATTACTAAAGTTGTTTAATAAACTTAATTACTAAAGCAAATAAGGTCAAAACTTAAAATCTGATAAAACCAAGTATCGTTCTTTTTTTGAGGGTATAATTTTTATGAAAAAACCAATGGACCTATTGACTTGAAACTCTGGACCCTAATTAATAGAAAATCCTTTGACTAGAGAAAAGAGAGTAAAAAATTGTAGTGTTTATAAGTTGTGGGCAACTAAAATTTAATTTTATTATACTTATTGTGCCCTTAAGTACACAATTATTTTATCTAAGCGTTGGTTTCCACAAATCTTCATCAAATTCAAAAAGCCACACTCAAATTTGAGAAAACAACAAAAATTTACATTAGCAAAATTTATTTAAAAACAGCCGTTATACATTTACACCTATGATTCATGAACACAAGAGAGTTTTTTTCTTTTTTAGATATCTGGTAGTTATGAATTTCCACTTTTTATTTAAAAGTAATGTTTGATTAAAAATCTTTTACTAAATAAAAGTGAGTGAACAATTTTAGTTTTGATAAACTGTAATGGTTGTTAAAATTTAGTTTGATTTCTCTTATTGCACCCCAAGTATTAAAGAGAACGCAGCAACAGTCAAATTGGATGGAGGAGTCAACAAAAACATATTTAAGATAAATTTATTTAAAAGCATTAGTTTATTTACATCTACTATAGTTATGAACACTAGATAGCTCACAAGAAAATGATTGATTTTTTTACTATTTTTATTTATCCTATTGTCATGAATTAACACTTTATATTAAAAAGTAGTTTTTGTTTTTAGTTTTCACTAATAATTGTTGCTTGATGCATATAAAATTATTGGTTATTTTTGGCAGTACTGCATCCTTTGCTCACTAGCAGCAACTAGCAGACGACATATACTACTACAATTTTGCTGAATAAGAAGAAAACCGATTTTCCAAGTTTCCTGAAGTTATTTGTTAACCGATTTTTATCAAATAAGGCTCAAAAAATAGCTAAAAATATTATCTAGCGCGCTACAGAGCGTTTTTTTACATTTTCTCTTTTATTTTTTTTTAAATTGCAATCGACAAATTTTATGAAAACGCGGTTACGTCTTCACCTTAAACTTATTAAAATTTTATTTATTTATTCAAGATACTTTTTTACTGAGAATATGTTTTATAAACTCGGGAAGTTGTAATAAAGTTTATATTGGATAGACTGGTCGCAAGTTTGAATCTAGGATTGGTGAACATGATTATAATATTGGAAATCAAATTATTCGAGGCACCTTAATGAAGAAAATTATTTATTTGATGGAGAGTATGATGTTTTGCATGTTTGCCAAAAAGGAGTTTGCTTAATGTTTTAGAAGCTCTCGAAATAAACAGACTAAAAAATTTTGATTGTTTGTTAAATAATGAAGTAGATTTGAATAACTCACCATTACTAAATTTATTTTGAACCTGATTAATGTTTGTTCATATATTCTTTATTATTTATTATTTATTATTGATATTTTATTTATTCCTTATTTTTTATTCGAATTTGAGTGAGTGCAAAGAAAAGAATTTTGGGAGTCTTGTTTAGTTATTCAGAATTTTGTGATTTGTAATTCCTTGTTTTGGATCAATTGACCACACCTACTTCGAGCGCATTAATGTATATACAGGGTGAGCAATTTTAAGGAGGATCCAGCGATTTGGTTAAAACTGCATGATTCACCCGAAAAAAATCACAGAGATTCCTTGAACCCCCAATTATCTAAAATTTTGAAGCACGAAGGGTTATTTGGCTGGATTATACAAAATTTTTTTACAGATTCTTCTTGAGATAAACTTACTTCCTTTGACGGCTTTGTTCAGCACCCTCTCATGACAACAAAAAGGATTTAATAAAAATTTCAATGACATAAAATGACATAATTAGAAAGCTGCTGAGCTCAAGACCTTTTTAATGATATATGATTTTATATGAAAATTCTAATTAGAGCCAAAGTTATAATTTTAATATCTGATCTACCAGCCCACAACCACCTTACCTACACTCTACCTTCCGCACAGACTCGCCTTATCTAACCCGTTTTACTATTCTCATCCATATTAAGAACCCTACTAACTATACTTACTTTTTTATCTTCAACTACCTGACCTAATTCAATCTTAGCTACATTACTGACCTCACTAATTTGATTTACTTCAAATACCCTACATTATCCCCCAAACTTATCTCACTCAATCTACGAACAAATCTTATTCACTTTATAAGGCTTTTTCATAGCAGACTACATCTAGCAGAACATGGAACAACCAAAACGATATAAGTCAGTTTTATTTAATTTCATGAACTTTTTAATTTTTCGTATTTGTTATTTCCCAATCTTATCATGATTTTCTGTGATTTTGACAACTTCATTGAAAAAAGATCTATGCTCTTTTCACTTTACAGTTGATTGAAGGTCTTCGCCGACCCCGAGCATTTGACCAAAAATGCTCGGGGTCGGCGAAGACTTTCAATCGACGAAAAAGTAAAAACAGCATAGATCTTTTTTCAATGAAGTTGTCAAAATCATAGAAAATCATGATAAGATTGGAAAATAACAAATACAAAAAATTACAAAGGTCATGAAATTAAATAAAACTGGCTAATATCGTTTTGGTTATTCCATGTTCTGCTAGATGTAGTCTGCTATGAAAAAGCCTTATTCATCAACTCAGTCACTAACTTTAAAGTTTTGTTGAAGTACTTTAAATTTTGAGAAAGCTCTATTAACATTTTTAAGTGCAATAACAAACCCTTCCCACCTCATCTTCCCTTCCACGCTCCTCCCCATAACCTCCGCCTAACCAACATCATCTACCTTACCAACCTGTACTATTTTTCCTGTTTTTTCACATGTAGCTTCAATATTATGTTCATATAAATTTGTTATTTTCAATCTAGTTCCATTGCATACACCATCTTTTTTACTTAGATTTCTAATTAACATTATCACTGCATTTTTTTTTTAATTTTAGTTCATGGGTAGAAAGCCCGTCATTTACTGAATTTAAGTATTCAATTGGATAATCTAAACATATATTTGAATCAGTTTGATCTACTCCCTTATGAATGGCTTTGTCTATACTGTAATATGTTTTACTTGGTCCATTTAATATGTTTAATACTTTTCTGTTTAACATTGCAACATTTTTATTTTTTGAAGCTAAAATAACTTTGTTTAAATTATTATTTTCATTTATATCTCCAAAAATTGAATAACAAACATCTTTACTTTTCCATTTCATAGGTATTTTAAAATTTTCAATTTCTCCTGTTTTTAGTAATAATTGAGAACAATTTTTATCTTTACATCTCATATTTTCAGTGAGTTTAAGAATTTTGAAATTTTTCCACAATTTACTGTATTTAATCGTATCTTCTACAATAATTTTTTCATTGCCTCTTTTGACAACAGGAAGGATTTGTCTAAAATCGTCACCTAAAATTATTAATTTTCCTCCAAAAGGAAAAAATGTTTTACATGTACCACCTGGTCCATCTTTTAAGTACATATTATTTTTGTTTTTTGTTATTGTATTAAATATATTTTTTTGATCATTATAAAATTTTTCAAACATTTTTTCATACTCTTCTTTTCAGTTTATTTTGCAGTCATAATTTTCAGAAATATTAGAAATATTTTCTAAGCATGGTTCTGGTAAACCAAAACATTTATAACTTAAACTAGAATCTTCGCTAGATAGAAATTTGATTATTTCATTCAAACCTCTATCTTCTGCATTATCTTTGAAATCTTTTATAAAATGTAATTTATATCTATTCCAAATTAAATTACCAGGAATTCTTTCAGACAATAAAAATAATCCGAAAGATTCTTGTAATTTTTTCGGAGTTGAATAGTTTATAGATTCTTCAAAAATGGCATATACATTTTTATCATTTACTATTAGACTTATTTAAATAGCTCCTTCTCTCTATGTTTATAAATAATTTTATTATGAGTTCTCAAGTATTCGTGCGAATTACCACCTTTCACTTTATCTGATATTAATTTTAAGTGAAAACTCTGAATTTTTAGAAGAAACAACGTTTATTCTAGCTATAGTTTGAAATTTTTTTCAATTTTTCTATCTAACAAAAGTTTTATCATCTAGAAATTAATAGTAATTTGGTATATTGGCATTTTTAATATTTCTAACAGATCAATTTTATTTAATTCAAACCAAGTTGCTAACGTTGTTTTCCAATTTATTAACTATTAAATTTTTTAACTATATTATGTTTTGTTGATTTTCTGTATGAATTTCTAAACGTTGTACTGACTGACTACATTTACACAATTCAAATCTTTCTATACATCAAGCTGCTTCCATAGAAAATATTACATGAGAATCTAAAAAGCACCGTTTTGAGCAAAGGAAGATTCAACTTTGAGGACTCAACTTTCCCATCTTAGACTCAACTTTGAGGACTCATAAGTATCTTTTTTACGTGTCTTTTGACCGTGTTTTCATTGATTTTCAATTTTGAGGACTCAACTTTAAGGACGCAACATTGAGGATCATAAAAAAAAACCAGATTATAATATAGGGAGAAACCAGATTATAATATAGGGAGATAAACGATACATTATAGTTGTGATTTTCTATAGAAAATAAACAACATATACATCTGCTCGTTTCCATAGAATTGACAATGGCAGATTATGGTTGATATCCCCATTGCAAGTATCCTCGGTGAAATCAGCGATGAATTCATCGGTGAATTCCTCGCTTTTTGCGGTGAAATCCTCGGTGAATCATAACAGTAAAATCCTCGGCGAAATCCTCGGCATTTTAACGGTTTCGAAAACGAAAGGGTCAAGTGAAGACGGACATCTGGTGCACCTGGTGATACGTGCGCCTTGAAGATGATTTCCCCAGGAAGTTTCGACTCCGGATGGGTCAGGGTGGGCACCTGGTGCACCTGGTGATACGTGCGCCTTGAAGATGATTTCCCCAGGAAGTTTTGACTCCGGAGGGTTCAGGGCGGACACCTGGTGCCCTTGGAGATAGTTGCACATCGGAGATGATTTCCCCAGGGAGTTTCGAAACCAAAGGGATCAAGACGGACACCTAGTGCACCTGGTGATACGTACGCCTTGGAGATGATTTCCCCAAGAAGTTTCCACTCCACAAGGGTCAGGGAACACACCTGGGGTCCCTGGCGATAAGTACGGCTCAGAGATGATTTCCCCAGGAAGTTTAGACTCCGGAGGGATCAGGGCGAGCACCTGGTGCACCTGACGATACTAATGCCTTGGAGATGATTTCCCCAGGATGTTTTGACTCCGGAAGGGTCAGGGCGCACACCTGGTGTACCTGGCGATACTTGCGACTTGGAGATGATTTCCCCAGGAAGTTTCGACTCCGGATAGGTCAGGGCAGAACCCTGGTGCCCCTGGTGCTACGTACGCCTTAGAGATGATTTTTCCAGGAAGTTTCGACTCCGAAGGAGTTAGGGTGGACACCTGGTGATAAGTACGCCTTGGAGATGACTTCCCCAGGGAGTTTTGACTCCAGAGGGATCAGGGCGGACATCTGGTGCACCTGGCGATACTTACGCCTTGGAGATGATTTCCCCAGGAAGTTTCGACTCCGGAGGGATCAGGGCGAGCACCTGGTGCCCCTGGCTATACTTACAGCTTGGAGATGATTTCCCCAGGAAGTTTTGACTCCGGAGGGTTCAGGAGGGACAACTGGTGCACTTGGAGATAGTTGCACATCGGAGATGATTTCCCCAGGAAGTTTCGAAACCAAAGGGATCAAGACGAAAACCTGGTGCACCTGGTGATAGGTACGCCTTGGAGATGATTTTCCCAGGAAGTTTCGATTCAGGAGGGATCAGGGCCAGCACCTGTTGATGGTGGTGTACCTGGCGATACTTGCGACTTGGAGATGATTTCCCCAGGAAGTTTCGACTCCGGAGTGATCAGGGCGAACACCTGGTGCACCTGACGATACTTACGCCTTGGAGATGATTTCCCAAGGAAGTTTCGATTCTGGAGGGATCAGGGCGAGCACCTGTTGATGGTGGTGCACCTGGCGATACTAATGCCTTGGAGATGATTTCCCCAGGAAGTTTTGACTCCGGAAGGGTCAGGGCGCACACCTGGTGTACCTGGCGATACTTGCGACTTGAAGATGATTTCCCTAGGAAGTTTTGACTCCGGATAGGTCAGGGTGGGAACCTGGTGCCCCTGGTGCTACGTACGCCTTAGAGATGATTTCCCCAGGAATTTTCGACTCCGAAGGAGTTAGGGCGGACACCTGGTGATATGTACTCCTTGGAGATGACTTCCCCAGGGAGTTTTGACTCCGAGAGATCAGGGCGCATACCTGGTGTACCTAACGATACTTACGCCATGGAGATGATTTCCCCAGGAAGTTTCGACTCCGGATGGGTCAGGGCAGATACCTGGAGCCCCTGGAATACTTATGCTTTAAGATGATTTCCCCAGAAAGTTCTGACTGCAGAGGGATCAGGGTGGACAGCTGGTGATAAGTACGCCTTGGAGATGACTTCCCCAGGAAGTAGTGACTCCAGAGGGATCAGGGTGGACACCTGGTGCACCTGGCGATACTTACGCCTTGGAGATGATTTCCCCAGGAAGTTTAAATTCCGGAGGATTCAGGGCGAGCACCTGGTGCACCTGTCAATACTTACGGCTTGGAGATGATTCCCCCAGGAAGTTTCGACTCCGGATAGGTCAGGGCGGACAGCTGGTGCACCTGGCGATATTTGCGTCTTGGAGATGATTTCCCCAGGAAGTTTTGACTCTAGAGGGATCAGGGCGGACACCTAGTGCACTTGGTGATACTTACGCCTTAGAGAGGATTTCCCCAGGATGTTTCGCTTGCAGTTGACTGTGGGATAGTAGACTTCACCCCAGGTAGCACCAGGTCGACTACCGGGTAACCAGATCAATTTCCCCAGGAAGTTTTACTCGTAGTTGACGGTGCAACAGATGGCTAAATCGAAGGTTCATTTTCAAAAATCAATATCCCTCAGAATTTTATGAGTCGAGTGAACATTCTGGAGTTGTTTTCTTTGTTTAGTGGAGTATTTTGTGAAAAAGTCCCGCTTTGCTGTAAAAAATTGTTATAAATAATTTTTATTGCAAAAAAACTTTTGAAAAGTGAACGATAAAAAATATGAAGAAATCGTCTAAAAAACAAGTAGTGCTATTCTCGTCAGGATATTGATTGTCAAGCATCTAAGTCGCACAATATTTTCCGGGTCATTTTATCATCGGGAACCACCCCAACGAGCTGCAGAGAGGGGTATGAAACATTAAATAAAATCATAAAATATTTAAAAAAAAAGGATTGCAATTCTCCCAGATTTTTTTTCGACAAGATATTGATTATCAAGCATCTGAGTCGCACTAAAATTTCCGGATCATTTTATCATCGGGAACAACCCTAACGAGCTGCAGAGAGGGGGATGAAACGTTACATAAAGTTATAAAATGTGTAAAAAAATGCAATTCTCTAAGCCCCCAAAACCCTGGGCGCCCGAGTTTTCAAAATACTGATTGGGTACCCCCAAGCTCCAAGCCCACAAAACCCTGGGAGCCCGAGTTGAACAAAAAAACTGGTTGGCTACCCCCCAAGCCCTAAGCCCTCCAAAACATTGGGCGCCTGAGCTTAACATAGAAACTGATTAGACACCCCCCAAGCTCCAAGCCCCCAAAACGCTGGGCACCCGAGTTCAACAAATACTGATTGGATAACCCCCAAACTCCAAGCCCCCAAAACCCTGGGTGCCCAAGTTCATGAAAAAAAACTGATTGGCTACCCCCATGCTCTAAGCCCCTAAACCCCTGGGCGCCCGAGTTCAACAAAATACTGATTGGCTACCCCCCAAGCTCCAAGCCCTTAAAACCCTGGGCGACCGAACTCAACAAAAAACTGATTGGCTACCCTCCAAGCTTTAAGCCCACAAAAACCTGGGTGCCTGAGTTGAACAAAAAAACTGATCAACTATCATTTATCCCGTAAGGTTTTAACCCCAAAAACCTTGGGAGCCTGAGTTGAATTATTTCAAAAATATGTGTGCTTTTTAGTTAATTTAAGCATGAAATACATAATTCTGTAAGTATACCTAATGCCGCTGCTCTGGTGCAAATACATCATGAAATTGTAAGTCTGAGATTTTAAACTCCTAAATGGCGTGGTTGACTAGGAAAATGCTATAAATTTTTTACTTATTGTTTAACTCTTTTTTTGCAACGTCATCAACAATTTTTTTTTTTTTTAACTATAAATTGAATGTTTTAACGAATAAGACACATTTCGAAAAAAGTGTAAAAACTTTCGTTTCTTGATTGATTATTAATTTTTTTAATTTATATTATTTTTTTGTTATTTTGTAATTTTTTTAAGTAGTATAAATAAATGTTTACCATAACGTTGTAGTGGAATGAAAAAAAAAAAAACACTTTTTTATTGATTTAATATACAAATATTGAGAACGCTCAACTTGTAAAATTATTCCACTCTGTTACCAGGGTTTTGGGAGCTTGTGGGATGGACGATCAGTTTTTTTGTTCAATTCGGGTGCCCAGAGATTTGAAGGCTTAGAGCTTGGGGAGTAGCTAATCAGTATTTTGTTGAACTCGGGTGCCCATGGTTTTGGGGCTTTAGAGCTTAGGGGGCAGCCAATCATTTTTTTTTCTTGAACTCGGGCACCCTGGGTTTTGGGGGCTTAGAGCTTGGGGAGCAGCCACACTGGGAAAAAATTGGAGATGACTCTCCTCTCGGGTTAGGCATGGGGATCCCCTACGCGCAATCGTTCCTCGAGCAGCTGTTTATATACCTATACATTTTTATCAATTACCGAGAATCTTGGCGTAGCAAACCTCAAAATTTGATGCTTATCCTCATTATGTCGGTTATATATATGCCAAAATATGTTACTTCAATGGTTATACGTCTTGTTCTTTACAAGTCTTTCGAGCCTTGAGATTGTCCTAAAGTAAAAATAGGACTATTTCAACAATTTTTGAAAACATCACGCTAATTGGTCGTCGACGCAAAGTTTCAGTGGGGATCGTGATCCCCGCATATTGGTTTCGCTGTCCCAATAGCGTCGTGTATCCCCATGTACGACACGCGAGGAGAGTTGTCCCCAATTTTTCCCCAGTGAAGTCAGTATTTTGTTGAACTCGGGAGCTCAGAGTTTTTGAAGCTTAGAGCTTAAGAGGTAGCCAATCAGTATTTTGTTAAGCTCGGGTGCCCAGAGTTTTAGGCGATTAAAGCATAAGAGAGAGCCAATCAGTATTTTGTTGAATTCGGGTGCCCAGGGTTTTGGGGGCGAAGAGAATTGCAATTAGTTTTTTTTTACATTTGACAATTTTATGTAGCGTTTCATCCCCTTGTCTGCAGCTCGTTGGGGTTGTTCCCGATGAAAAACGACCCGGCTAATTTTGTGCGACTTAAATGCTTGATAATCAATATCTTGACGAAAAAAAATCCGGGACAGTTGCAATCCTTTTTTTTTTTATTTTATGATTTTATTTAACGTTCCATACCCCTCTTTGCAGCTCGTTGGGGCAGTTCCCAATGATCAAACGATCCGGGAAATTTTGTGCGACTTAGATGCTCGATAAACAATATCTTGACGTAAAAAATCCGGGAGAATAGCAATACTTATTTTTAGACGATTTTTTCATATAATTCATCGTTCACTTTTCAAAAGTATTTTTGCAATAAAAATTTTTTTTCAACAATTTTTTACAAAAATGTTGGACTTTTTCTCAAAGTTCTCCACCAAAAGAAGAAAACGGCTTCCGGATGTTTACTCTACTCCTAAAATTCCAGGATGTATTAGTTTTTGAAAACGGACCTTAGATTTGGCCCTCTGTAGTACCGTCCACTACGAGTAAAACTTCCTGAGGTAAAAGATCTGGTAACCTGGTAGTCGACCTGTTGCTACCTGGGGTAAGATCAACTATCTCACCGTCAACTGCGAGTGAAATTTCCTGGGGAAATCCTTTCTAAGGCGTAAGTATCACCAAGTGTACCAAGTTTCCGCCCTGGACAATCTGGAGTCAAAACTTCCTGGGGAAAACATAGCCAAGCAGGAAGTATTGCCAGGTAAACCAGGTGCTCGCCCTGACCAATCCGAAAACGAAACTTCCTGTGGAAATCCTCTCTAAGGCGTGAGTATCACCAGGTGCACCAAGTGCTCAACCTGATGCCTCCGGAGTCAAACCAGGGGAACCAGGTATCCGTCCTGACCCATCCGAAGTTGAAACTTCCTGAGGAAATAACTTCCACGGCGTATGTATCGCCAGAGGCACTTGGTGATCATCTTGATCCCTTTGGTTTCGAAACTTCCTAGAGAAATCTTCTCTATGGCGTAAGTATCGCCAGATGCACGAGGTGCTCACCCTCTTAGGTGAAAGTATCGCCAGGTCAACAAGTAGCTTGCCCTCACCCATCCGAAGTTGAAACTTTTCTTGGGAAATCATCTCCAAGGCGTAAGTATCGCCAGGTGCATCAGGTGCTTGCCCTGACCCATCTGAAAATATAACTTCCTGGGGAAATCCTTTCTAAGGCGTAAGCATCACCAGGTTCACCAGGTGCTCAATCTGATGCCCCGGAGTCAAACCAGGGGAACCAGGTATCTGCCATGATCCATCCGAAGACGTAACTTCTTGGAAAATTTATCTCCAAGGCGTAAGTATCATCAGGTGCACCAGGTTTCCGTTTTGCCCCTTTTGGTTCCGAAACATCCTGGGGAAATCATCTCCAAGGGTTAAGTATCGCCAGGGGCACCAGGTGCTCGCCGTAATGCCTCCGGAGTCAAAATTTTCTGGGGAAATGATCTCCAAGGCGTACGTATCGACAGGTGCACCAGGGGCTCGCTCTGACCCATCCGAAGTTGAAACTTCATGGGGAAATCATCTCCAAGGCGTAAGTATCGCCAGGAGCTTCAGGTGCTCACCATGATGCCTCCGGAGTCAAAACTTACTGGGGAAATCATCACCAAGGCATGTGTATCACAAGGTGCACCAGGTGTCCGTCTTGACCCCTTTGAATTCTAAATTTTCTGGGGAAATCATCTCCGACGCGTAAGTATTGCCAGGTGCACCAGAAGCTCGCTATGACCCCTCCGAAGACGAAACTTCTTGGAGAAATTATCTCCAAGGCGTAAGTATCGCCAGGGGCACCAGGTGCTCAACCTGATGCCTCCGGAGTCAAACCAGGAGAACCAGGTATCCGCCCTGACCCATGCGAAGATGAAACTTCCTGGAGAAATCATCTTCAAGGCGTAATTATCGCAAGAGGCAACAGGTGCTCGCCCTGATGCCTCTGGAGTCAAAACTTTCTGGGGAATACATGTCCGAGGTGTACATTTCACCAGGGGAACAAGGTATCCGCCCAGACCCATCCAAAGTCAAAACTTCCTGAGGAAGTCATCTCCTATGCGTAAGTATCGCCAGACACCAGGTATCTATCTTGACCCTTTTGGTTTCGAAACTTCCTGAGGAAATCACTTCCAAGTCGTAAGTATCGCCAGGATCACCAGGTGTCCGTTTTGCCCCTTTGGTTCCGAAACTTCCTGGGAAAATCATCTCTAAGGCGTAAGTATCGCCAGGAGCTTCAGGTGCTCGCCCTGATGCCTCCGGAGTCAAATCTTCCTGGGGAAATCATCTCCAAGGTGAAAGTATCACCAGGTGCACCAGGTGCTAATCCTGATGCCTCCGGAGTCAAAACTTACTGGGGAAATCACTTCCAAGTCGTAAGTATCACCAGAGGCAACAGGTGTCCATCTTGGCCCCTTTGGTATCTAAATTTTCTGGGGAAATCATCTCCGAGGCGTTAATATAGCAAGGTGCACCAGGTGCTGGCCCTGACTCATCCGAAAATGAAACTTCCTGGGGAAATCATCTCCAAGGCGTGAGTGTCGCCAGGTGCATTAGGTGCTCGCCCTGACCCATCCTTAGTTGAAACTCCCTGGGGAAATCATCTTCAAAGCGTAAGTATCGCCAGGGGCCTTAAGCGTCCATCTTGACCCTAGTTGTTTCAAACCTTCCTGGGGAAATCCTCTCTAAGGCGTAAGTACCACCAAGTGCACCAAGTGCTCGTCAAGGTCCCTCCAGAGTCAAAATTTCCTGAGGAAATCATCTCCAAGGCGTAATTATCGCCAGGTGTACCAGATGCTCGCCCTGACCCATCCGAAGCCGAAACTTTCTGGGGAAGGCATCTCTAAGGGGTCAGTATCGTCAATTGCACCAGGTGTCCGTCTTGACCCTTTTGGTCTCGAAACTTCCTGGGAAAATCATCTTCAAAGCGTAAGTATCGCCAGAGGCCTTAAGCGTCCATCTTGACCCCAGTTGTTTCAAAACTTCCTGGGGAAATCCTCTCTAAGGCGTAAGTACCGTCAGGTGCACCAAGTGCTCGTCCTGGTCCCTCCAGAGTCAACATTTCCTGAGGAAATCATCTCCAAGGCGCAATTATTGCCAGGAGCACAAGGTGCTCGCCCTGATGTCTCCGGAGTCAAATCTTCCTGGGGAAATCATCTCCTAGGTAAAAGTATCACCAGGTGCACCAGGTGTCCGTCTTGACCTCTTTGGTTTCCAAACTTACTGGGGAAATCACTTCCAAGTCGTAAGTATCAAGTGTCACCAGGGGCAGCAGGTTTCCGTCATGACCTTTTTGGTTTTGAAACTTCCTGGGGAAGTCATCTCCTATGCGTGAGTATCGCCAGGTACACCAAGTGCTCGCCCTGACCCATCCGAAAATGAAACTCCCTAGGGGAGTCATCTCCGAAGCGTACGTATCACAAGGGGCACTAAGTGTCCGCCCTGACCCATCCGAAAACGAAACTTCCTGGGGATATCCTCTCTAAGACGTAAGTTTCACCAAGTGCACCAGGTGCTCAACCTAATGCCTCTGAAGTCAAAACTTCCTGGGGAAATCATCTCCAAGCCGTAAGTGTCGCCAGGGGCACCAGGTGTCCGTTTTGAACCTTTTGGTTCCGAAACTTCCTGGGGAAATCATCTTCAAGGTGTAAGTATCGCCAGGGGCACCAGGTGCTCAACCTGATGCCTCCGGAGTCAAACCAGGAGAACCAGGTATCCGCCCTGACCCATGCGAAGATGAAACTTCCTGGGGAAATCATCTTCAAGGCGTAGTTATCGCAAGAGGCAACAGGTGCTCGCCCTGATGCCTCTGGAGTCAAAACTTTCTGGGAAATCTATGTCCGAGGCGTACATTTCACCAGGGGAACCAGGTATCCGCCCTGAACCATCCGAAGTCGAAACTTCCTGGGGAAGTCATCTCCAAGGCGTACGTATCGTCAGGTGCACCAGGTGCCCGTTTTGACCCTTTTGGTTTCGAAACTTCCTGGGAAAATCATCTCTAAGGCGTAAGTATCGCCAGGATCACCAGGTGCTCGCCCTGACCCATCCGAAGTCGAAACTTCCTGGGGAAGTCAACTCTAAGGCGTAAGTATCGTCAGGTGCACCAGGTGTCAGTCTTGACCCTTTTGGTTTCGAAACTTCCTGGGAAAATCATCTCTAAGGCGTAAGTATCGCCAGGAGCACCAGGTGCTCGCCCTGATGCCTCCGGAGTCAAATCTTCCTGGGGAAATCATCTCCAAGGTGAAAGTATCACCAGGTGCACCAGGTGCTCATCCTGATGCCTCCGGAGTCAAAACTTACTGGGGAAATCACTTCCAAGTCGTAAGTATCACCAGAGGCATCAGGTGTCCGTCTTGACCTCTTTGGTTTCTAATCTTTCTGGGGAAATCATCTCCAAGCCGTAAGTGTCGCCAGGGGCACCAGGTGTCCGTTTTGAACCTTTTGGTTCCGAAACTTCCTGGGGAAATCATCTTCAAGGTGTAAGTATCGCCAGGGGCACCAGGTGCTCAACCTGATGCCTCCGGAGTCAAACCAGGAGAACCAGGTATCCGCCCTGACCCATGCGAAGATGAAACTTCCTGGGGAAATCATCTTTAAGGCGTAATTATCGCAAGAGGCAACAGGTGCTCGCCCTGATGCCTCTGGAGTCAAAACTTTCTGGGGAATACATGTCCGAGGTGTACATTTCACCAGGGGAACAAGGTATCCGCCCAGACCCATCCAAAGTCAAAACTTCCTGAGGAAGTCATCTCCTATGCGTAAGTATCGCCAGATGCACCAGGTATCTATCTTGACCCTTTTGGTTTCGAAACTTCCTGGGGAAATCACTTCCAAGTCGTAAGTATCGCCAGGATCACCAGGTGTCCGTTTTGCCCCTTTTGGTTCCGAAACTACCTGGGGAAATCATCTCCAAGGCGTAAGTATCGCCAGGGGCACCAGGTGCTCAACCTGATGCCTCCGGAGTCAAACCAGGAGAACCAGGTATCCGCCCTGACCCATCCGAAGATGAAACTTCCTGGGGAAATCATCTTCAAGGCGTAATTATCGCAAGGGGCAACAGGTGCTCGCCCTGATGCCTCTGGAGTCAAAACTTTCTCGGGAATCCATGTCCGAGGCGTACATTTCAACAGGGGAACCAGGTATCCGCCCTGAACTATCCGAAGTCGAAACTTCCTGAGGAAGTCAACTCTAAGACGTACATATCGTCAGGTGCTCCAGGTGCCCGTTTTGACCCTTTTGGTTTCGAAACTTCCTGGGAAAATCATCTCTAAGGCGTAAGTATCGCCAGGAGCTCCAGGTGCTCGTTCTGATGCCTCCGGAGTCAAATCTTCCTGGGGAAATCATCTCCAAGGTGAAAGTATCACCAGGTGCACCAGGTGCTCATCCTGATGCCTCCGGAGTCAAAACTTACTGGGGAAATCACTTCCAAGTCGTAAGTATCACCAGAGGCATCAGGTGTCCGTCTTGACCTCTTTGGTTTCTAATCTTTCTGAGGAAATCATCTCCAAGCTGTAAGTATCGCCCAGGGCGCCAGTTGCTCCTTCTGATGCCTCCGGAGTCAAAACTTACTGGGGAAATCACTTCCAAGTCGTAAGTATCACCAGAGGCAACAGGTGTCCATCTTGGCCCCTTTGGTATCTAAATTTTCTGGGGAAATCATCTCCGAGGCGTTAATATAGCAAGGTGCACCAGGTGCTGGCCTTGACTCATCCGAAAATGAATTTTCCTGGGGAAATCACTTCCAAGTCGTAAGTATCACCAGAGGCATCAGGTGTCCGTCTTGACCTCTTTGGTTTCTAATCTTTCTGAGGAAATCATCTCCAAGCTGTAAGTATCGCCCAGGGCGCCAGTTGCTCCTCCTGATGCCTCCGGAGTCAAAACTTACTGGGGAAATCACTTCCAAGTCGTAAGTATCACCAGAGGCAACAGGTGTCCATCTTGGCCCCTTTGGTATCTAAATTTTCTGGGGAAATCATCTCCGAGGCGTTAATATAGCAAGGTGCACCAGGTGCTGGCCTTGACTCATCCGAAAATGAATTTTCCTGGGGAAATCATCTCCAAGGCGTGAGTGTCGCCAGGTGCATCAGGTGTCCGTCTTGACCCTTTTGGTTTCGAAACTTCCTGGGAAAATCATCTCTAAGGCGTAAGTATCGCCAGGAGCTCCAGGTGCTCGTTCTGATGCCTCCGGAGTCAAATCTTCCTGGGGAAATCATCTCCAAGGTGAAAGTATCACCAGGTGCACCAGGTGCTCATCCTGATGCCTCCGGAGTCAAAACTTACTGGGGAAATCACTTCCAAGTCGTAAGTATCACCAGAGGCATCAGGTGTCCGTCTTGACCTCTTTGGTTTCTAATCTTTCTGAGGAAATCATCTCCAAGCTGTAAGTATCGCCCAGGGCGCCAGTTGCTCCTCCTGATGCCTCCGGAGTCAAAACTTACTGGGGAAATCACTTCCAAGTCGTAAGTATCACCAGAGGCAACAAGTGTCCATCTTGGCCCCTTTGGTATCTAAATTTTCTGGGGAAATCATCTCCGAGGCGTTAATATAGCAAGGTGCACCAGGTGCTGGCCTTGACTCATCCGAAAATGAATTTTCCTGGGGAAATCATCTCCAAGGCGTGAGTGTCGCCAGGTGCATCAGGTGCTCGCCCTGACCCATCCTTAGTTGAAACTCCCTGGGGAAATCATCTTCAAAGCGTAAGTATCGCCAGGGGCCTTAAGCGTCCATCTTGACCCTAGTTGTTTCAAACCTTCCTGGGGAAATCCTCTCTAAGGCGTAAGTACCACCAGGTGCACCAAGTGCTCGTCAAGGTCCCTCCAGAGTCAAAATTTCCTGAGGAAATCATCTCCAAGGCGTAATTATCGCCAGGTGTACCAGATGCTCGCCCTGACCCATCCGAAGCCGAAACTTTCTGGGGAAGGCATCTCTAAGGGGTCAGTATCGTCAATTGCACCAGTTGTCCGTCTTGACCCTTTTGGTCTCGAAACTTCCTGGGAAAATCATCTCTAAGGCGTTAGTATCGCCAGGAGCACAAGGTGCTCGCCCTGATGCCTCCGGAGTCAAATCTTCCTGGGGAAATCGACTCCAAGGTAAAAGTATCACCAGGGCCACCAGGTGTCCGTCTTGACACCTTTAGTTTCAAAATTTCCTGGGGGAATCATCTCCAAGGCGTTCGTATAACCAGTGGCACCAGGTGTCTACCCTGACCCATCCGAAGTCGAAACTTCCTAGAGAAATCCTCTCTAAGGCGTAAATACCACCTTGTGCACCAGCTGCTCGGCCTGATCCTTCTGAAGTCGAAACTTACTGTGGAGATCATCTCCAAGACGTTTGTATCACCCGGTGCACCAGGTATCCGTCTTGACACATCCGATGTCGAAACTTCCTGGGGAAATTCTCTCTTAGGCATAAGCATCACCAGGTGCACCAGGTGCCCGTCCTTACTCATTCGGCGTCGAAACTTCTTAGGGAAATTATCTCTAAGGCGTACGTATTACCAGGGGCACCAGGTGTCCACCCTGACCCATCCAAAAACGAAACTTCCTGGGGAAATCCTCTCTAAGGCGTAAGTATTGCCAGGTGCACCAGGTGCTCGTCCTGATCCCTCTGGAGTCGAAACTTCCTGGGGAATTCATGTCCAAGTCGTACGTTTCACCAAAGGAACCAGGTATCAGCCCTGACCCATCCGAAGTCGAAACATCCCGTAAATCATCTCCAAGGCGTAAGTATCGCCAGGTGCACCAGGGGTTCGCCCTGACCCATCCGAAATTGAAATTTCCAAGAATGAAATCATCTCCAAGGCGTAAGTATCGCCACGAGCATCAGATGCTAACCATGATGCCTCCGGAGTAAAAACTTACTGAGGAAATCATCTCCGAGTCATAAGTATCACCAGGTGCACCAGGTGTCCGTCTTGACCTCTTTGAATTCTAAACCATCTGGGGAATCCATGTCTGAGGCGTACGTTTCACCAGGGGAACCAGGTACTTGGCCCTGATCATTCTGAAGTCGAAATTTCCTGAGAAAATCATATCCGAGGCGTAAATATAGCAAGGTGCACCAGGTGCTCACCCTGATTCTTCTGAAGTCGAAACTTCCTAGGGAAATCATCTCTGAGGCGTAATTATCATCAGGGGTACCAGTCGTCTCCCTGACTAATCCGAAAACGAAACTACCTGGGGAAATCCTCTCTAAGGCGTAAGTACCGCCAGGTGCCCCAGGTGCTCACCCTGATTCTTCTGAAGTGGAAACTTCCTGGGGAAATCATCTCCAAGACGTAAGTATTGCCAGGGGCAACCGGTGTCCATCTTGACCCTTCCGAAGTTGAAACTTTCTAGGGAAATCATCTCTGAGGCGTAATTATCATCAAGGGTACCAGTCGTCCACCCTGACTAATCCGAAAAAAAACTTTCTGGGAAAATCATCTCCAAGGCGTAAGTATCTCCAGGTGTCCATCTTGACCCCTTTGGTTTCGAAACTTCCTGGGGAAATCATCTCCAAGGTGAAAGTATCGCCAGGTGCACCAGGTGCTCACCCTGACCCATCCGAAGTTGAAACTTTTCTTGGGAAATCATCTCCAAGGCGTAAGTATCGCCAGGGGCACCAAGTGTCCGTCTTGACCCCTTTAGTCTCGAAACTTCTTGTGGAAATCATCTCCAAGGCGTACGTATCACCAGTGGCACCAGGTGTCTACCCTGACCCATTCGAAGTCGAAACATCCTAGGGAAATCCTCTCTCAGGCGTAAGTACCACCAGGTGCACCTGGTTCTCGGCCCTGATCCTTCTGAAGTCGTAATTTTCTGTGAAAATCATCTCCAAGGCGTAAGTATCGCCAGAGGTACCAGGTGTCTGCCCTGACCCATTCGAAAACGAAACTTCCTGGGGAAATCTTCTCTAAGGCGTAAGTATCACCCAGTGCACCAGGTATGCATCTTGACCCATTCGATGTCAAAACTTCCTGGGGAAATCCTCCCTTAGGCGTAAGTATCGCCAGGAGCACCAGGTGCTCACCCTGATGCCTCCGGAGTTAAAACTTACTGGGGAAATCATCTCCAAGGCGTAAGCATCACCAGGTGCACCAGGTGTCCGTCTTGACACCTTTAGTTTCGAAACTTTCTGGGGAAATCATCTCCAAGGCGTAAGTATCGCCAGGTGCACCAGGTGCCCACCCTGACTCATCCGAATTTGAATCATCCTGGGGAAATCATATCCAAGGCGTAAGCATCACCAGGGGCACCCGGTATCCATCTTGACCCCTTTTGATTCGAAACTTCTTTGGGATATCATCTCCAAGGCGTAAGTATCGCCAGGTGCACCAGGTGCTCACCCTGATGCCTCCGGAGTTGAAACTTACTGGGGAAATCATCTCCAAGGCGTAAGCATCACCAGGTGCACCAGGTGTCCGTCTTGACCCCTTTGGTTTTGAAACTTTCTGGGGAAATCCTCTCTAAGGCGTAAGTATCGCCAGGTGCACCAGGTGCTCGTCTTGTTCCCTCTGGAGTCGAAACTTCCTGGGGATTCCATGTCCGAGGAGTACGTTTCACCAGGAGAACCATCTCTGGAAATCATCTCCAAGGCGTACGTATCACCAGGTCTCCGCCCTGACCCATCCGAAGTCGAAACTTCCTGGGGAATCATCTCCAAGGCGTAAGTATCATCAGGTGCACCAGGTCTCCGTCTTGACCCCTTTGATTTTGAAACTTTCTGGTGAAATCCTCTCTAAGGCGTAAGTATCGCCAGTAGCACCAGGTGCTCGTTCGATGCCTCCGGAGTCAAAACTTCCTGGGGAAATCATCTCCAAGGTGAAAGTATCGCCAGGTGCACCAGGTGCTCACCCTGACCCATCCGAAGTTGAAACTTTTCTTGGGAAATCATCTCCAAGGCGTAAGTATCGCCAGGGGCACCAAGTGTCCGTCTTGACCCCTTTAGTCTCGAAACTTCTTGTGGAAATCATCTCCAAGGCGTACGTATCACCAGTGGCACCAGGTGTCTACCCTGACCCATTCGAAGTCGAAACATCCTAGGGAAATCCTCTCTCAGGCGTAAGTACCACCAGGTGCACCTGGTTCTCGGCCCTGATCCTTCTGAAGTCGTAATTTTCTGTGAAAATCATCTCCAAGGCGTAAGTATCGCCAGAGGTACCAGGTGTCTGCCCTGACCCATTCGAAAACGAAACTTCCTGGGGAAATCTTCTCTAAGGCGTAAGTATCACCCAGTGCACCAGGTATGCATCTTGACCCATTCGATGTCAAAACTTCCTGGGGAAATCCTCCCTTAGGCGTAAGTATCGCCAGGAGCACCAGGTGCTCACCCTGATGCCTCCGGAGTTAAAACTTACTGGGGAAATCATCTCCAAGGCGTAAGCATCACCAGGTGCACCAGGTGTCCGTCTTGACACCTTTAGTTTCGAAACTTTCTGGGGAAATCATCTCCAAGGCGTAAGTATCGCCAGGTGCACCAGGTGCCCACCCTGACTCATCCGAATTTGAATCATCCTGGGGAAATCATATCCAAGGCGTAAGCATCACCAGGGGCACCCGGTATCCATCTTGACCCCTTTTGATTCGAAACTTCTTTGGGATATCATCTCCAAGGCGTAAGTATCGCCAGGTGCACCAGGTGCTCACCCTGATGCCTCCGGAGTTGAAACTTACTGGGGAAATCATCTCCAAGGCGTAAGCATCACCAGGTGCACCAGGTGTCCGTCTTGACCCCTTTGGTTTTGAAACTTTCTGGGGAAATCCTCTCTAAGGCGTAAGTATCGCCAGGTGCACCAGGTGCTCGTCTTGTTCCCTCTGGAGTCGAAACTTCCTGGGGATTCCATGTCCGAGGAGTACGTTTCACCAGGAGAACCATCTCTGGAAATCATCTCCAAGGCGTACGTATCACCAGGTCTTCGCCCTGACCCATCCGAAGTCGAAACTTCCTGGGGAATCATCTCCAAGGCGTAAGTATCATCAGGTGCACCAGGTCTCCGTCTTGACCCCTTTGATTTTGAAACTTTCTGGTGAAATCCTCTCTAAGGCGTAAGTATCGCCAGTAGCACCAGGTGCTCGTTCGATGCCTCCGGAGTCAAAACTTCCTGGGGAAATCATCTCCAAGGTGAAAGTATCGCCAGGTGCACCAGGTGCTCACCCTGACCCATCCGAAGTTGAAACTTTTCTTGGGAAATCATCTCCAAGGCGTAAGTATCGCCAGGGGCACCAAGTGTCCGTCTTGACCCCTTTAGTCTCGAAACTTCTTGTGGAAATCATCTCCAAGGCGTACGTATCACCAGTGGCACCAGGTGTCTACCCTGACCCATTCGAAGTCGAAACATCCTAGGGAAATCCTCTCTCAGGCGTAAGTACCACCAGGTGCACCTGGTTCTCGGCCCTGATCCTTCTGAAGTCGTAATTTTCTGTGAAAATCATCTCCAAGGCGTAAGTATCGCCAGAGGTACCAGGTGTCTGCCCTGACCCATTCGAAAACGAAACTTCCTGGGGAAATCTTCTCTAAGGCGTAAGTATCACCCAGTGCACCAGGTATGCATCTTGACCCATTCGATGTCAAAACTTCCTGGGGAAATCCTCCCTTAGGCGTTAGTATCGCCAGGTGCACCAGGTGCTTCCCCTGATCCTTTTGAAGTCGAAACTTTCACCGAGGATACTTGCAATGGGGATGGCTAACTCAAATAAATTAAATCGCTACAATTTGTCATTTTTTTGAGATTTTATGATTTTAAACTGAATAATATATTCAACTAACAATTTGAAATTGAATAAATTTTACTTAATCGCATTTGCTCATGCTCATCAAATAAATTTTAAAATTTTAAAAAAATTAACAATTAATAACATGAATTTTCTAATTTTTTTTAAAGTTTTAGTATTATTGACCATCATGATGGAATAATTAATTTCAGACAGTGATTTTTTAAAAAAGTATTTTTTATTTATCTTTATTGCAAATATAATTGCAAACTATAATTTTAAATACAATCAGTTATTTATTTTAATGAATTTATCATTTTTCTGACTTGGTCGAATTTGAATTTTGTGTAGTTGAATCTTTTACTTTGGCATTCGGTTCAACTTCTTTGTTTTCTACTAATTGTTCATCTTTTTCTTTTCCAAAATTCTTTCGATAAGATTTTTCATTATTTCTTTTGGAAAGACGCTGATTTCTAGATCTTGTTGGCCGGTGTAAGTAGTGAAAGACGATCGATGCTACTTTTTTATTTTCCTCCTCTTCACGCATTGCCTTTTTTGCTAAGCGGTTTTATGTTTAAATCCACCTTTTTTACGTTTGTTATTATTTTTTGGATTTAAAGTCTATGTGTTAGTGATTCCAGATGTATTTGGAGTTTGATTCTTGACTGCAGTGCTTGCAGGAGAAGTGTTTACAGACACAGCTGTGTACTCAACTGGTTTTTTGAGTTGAGTGGCCCAAAATTGCTCAACTATAAGATTTAAAAATCAATTAGTGAAGAAGACTCACAAAGGCAATAGCGTTTTAATCCGTTCCGGAGATGCCGCTTTCTGGCCGGAGGACAATAAATATCAATAATATAAAATTACGTTAGTGTTTTAATTTTTCTAACAATGTCTTTTAGCGCAGTAGTGCAAATATAGTAGTTATAAAAATAAAATTTAAAAGATTTATTAATATTTTTAAAAATTTAAATTTATTAAATGGCTTTTTACAGTATATTTAATAAATGAAAAATGCTTTATTGTTAAGTATAAAAACTTTTTTGTTAAAATTAATATTTATCTTCACCTCTGCTGATTTTAATTTTTTGATTACTGTAAAAGAGCTTGCCTAAAATTCAGAATAAATTCTTTCATTAAAAAAAATGTACATATTAAAGCAAGATTACTTTAATAAAATTATTTAAATTACAGATTTATAAGATGAAATTTAAAAAGATTTAAAAAATATGTACTGACCATAGAAAATCGCAGCTTTTATTATTTTGTAATATACGGAAAGCTTTTCGACTATGACGCTCACTATACAACAACGAACTAAGACCTCTATTGATAAGACTTCGTTTTTATACTTTTCTGTGTTCTGGACATGGAACCTGACTAAAAATTTAAGGTCAATTCATAGTCAGTTTGTAATCCATTATTGAAATATTTTCTGTAAAAGTAATAAATAGATAAGTAAACAAAAAATTTATTTTCCCATATACATCTGCTTTTTAATTTTGATAATGATTATTGAAAATAAGTGGGCTTACGTAGCGCACAATTTCTCAAGCTCTGCAAGTTTCATTGCTGAATACTAATTTTTTCAATGTTCAGTTAAGTTATTTTTTAAAGACCATAAACGAAGTAAATAAATGAAAATTAGTGAATCTTATCTAGACGAAATAAAAAATTTTAATTTATTAATTCGCTTACAATTTTACTATTTTTACAATTTTTAAATACAAAGCTTTCTCATGAAGCTCAAAGAGTCCTCAGAAAAATGGTAGCTTGTATCCAATGAAACAGCAATGAGTCACTACAGATGCATGATGTATTTGAAAAATTCTGGAACCACGATTTTTTTCCGTTATTTCATCAATGTTTTCGAATAAATATGTTTTGGGTTTGATATCAATTTAAGTTAAGTTACGATTTGGTATATGAAATTCTTTTTTAATTCTTAAAAAAATTAATAGGGCAAGAGAAAAAATCATGAAAGTCAGTTCTAATACTAATTCCCTTTAAAAATTTATGAAAAAACGAAACTATAATAGATTTTGCTCACTAATTTTTGAAAATTGATTAATAGAAAGCTATTTGGTGGATGATTAATTTATAAATTACATAAAAGCCATCTTTGAGGGAAATATTGATGGCCTCCTTTACAATTTCGTCGCCTTAATTCAGAGACATGCTAATTCGGTACTTGTACGTGAGATGTGCTAACTCAGTGTCGGTTCAGAAAAGTGTTAAATCAGATTCCGTTTAGAAAATGCTAACTTAATTCCAGTTAGAAATGTGCTATCTCAGACTAGATTCTTTGTTTTATTTTTTAATTTTACACCTACTTGAACTTTGTAATCTGACTTGAGATAACACTTTTCTAAACTGAATCTGAGTTAACCGGCTGTGAAAGAGCACGTTTAAGGAACGAGTTCTGAGTTAGCATGTATCTCAATTCGGGCGACGATTTACTGTATTGATACTGTTTATAACAATCTTTCATTGTACACAAGCATTTTCATATTCTTAGATAGAGATCGAGAAGGTAGTTTAAAATATTTACATTTCAATAAAACTAAAATAATTCATTGTAAAAATAAATATTATGAAAATTAAAATAAATTTTGATCATTACCTAAGTTTCATGTTCTAAAGACACTGAAGTCACGTAAAGATTTCACGTGAGTTCAAGTCTCGTATCTGCGGTTTTGATAGCTGAAGAGTTTCGTGATATGGTTTACTGCTCATTGGAAAATTTTCCGACATGCTTATGACGTTGTACTCGGAAAAAAAAATTGCCGGATAAACCAGTGCGGAACCAAGGTTGAGGTTTTTTAAGGAAATGGAGTCTTACAGACGTCTTCTCTGACGATGGCATGCTTGTTACCTACATTTTTTTTAGTTTAATATTAATTAATTGTACTTCAATGCTTGTTTTATAAAAAATCTTGAGACTATTTTTATGACTTGTTAGTCCAAAATGTGAGTCTTTGTACTCGGACCTGATTTTTAGAGTAAGTCATAAGTCCAAGAAATTAAGTCCTAAGGCTATTTTGAACAAAACAATTTTTAAGTTCGAGTCTGAAGACTCAATTTTCGGACTTTCAAGTACTAAAGAGTAGAATTTCACACTCGTGAATCATTTTAATGAGTCCGAAAAGCAAGTCTTAAGTTATGACGCGAACTTAAATTTCTGAACGAGTCAGGACTCGAAAATTCAAAGTCTTACTCCTTATAAAAATAAGATTCGAATTTTTTATTCTTGAGTCTTAGCTCAACTTAGATTGAAGTGATAAAATTCAAAATACCATTTGATGTCCATGTTTGATTCATGTTATCGCTGAGGTTCGGGGTTAACCTGGTCAGCGATTTCAAATCCTTGGATTCCCAGTACAGAGTAGTCATAATGTCCATTTTTATTAGAATTCTGCTGTAGATATCCAACTTGCCCTCCGAATTATTGAATCGTTATTGAAGCTTTTATTGCTCGTTAGGTATGGTCTGATGAGGTCTCAAGCCCCGTTTTGGACTGCTGTCGGTAGACACACACGAGTGTTGAGTGGCCAAGGACGAGGTTATCGACTCTCGATTACTGGTACGGTCGATCGAGTCGGTCGTTGAATGATTTCTGTGCTTTCAGCCTTTTGAAGAAGTTTCTGCGAAAGATAATTTGGTTTTGGTTACAAAGTTTGAATTTAATAGGTTTTTCAGATCACTGAAATAGGGGTTTTTCAGGTTTTATAAAAATGGTCTCTAGATTACATTTTTTGAACGCTTGAATAAATCAGATTTATAGAGCTTTAATTAAAAATTTTATGTCCAAATCAATCTGTACATGCCTATCTGAAACAATCAAAATTGTCTACTATCTCATAATATTAAAATAAAAACTTTTTTTAGAAACATTATATTCAAATCTACATAATTTCAAAAAGTAGTAAAAGCTAGCATCAATATTTTAACTTTTTTTTTTTTTTTTTCTTTTTTATAAAAAATAAACTTGAATCAAACTAATTTACAATATATCTTTTTAGTTCGGTAGAAAAATTTATAGTTATTAAACTGATAAGGAAATGATTACAAGAACCTACAACTAAATAAACCACACCTAGAGTTTAAAATAACTTCAACTTTCGAAATTATAAATTATCACTTTTTTAGGAGTAAAAATATCCTCTAAAACTCAATCTTTTATGGGCTTGCCATATTTGGAGCTAAACCAAGAGTTAGTTTGACTTTTACGTCTTTCACATTTTGATACTTGGTCCACATTTTGGAAAAACATAAAAAACCAGTAAGCTATTCGTAGAAAAAACAGGCCAACAGTTCCAAAAATTGTAACGTATATACCTGTCGGATGAATACGCGATGCAGAAGACAAACATAATACCGAAGATGCTTCCAATGACTCAAATGACAACAATTACACGATAAGATGGACCTATTGAAAAGTTTATCATGTTAAAATATTTTCAATGCGAAAAATGAATTTACAATGGTTATGTACGCAAGATCAACGCACCATGACGTACAATTTCCTTCGCTAGGCTTGGATCAGATTTCAAAAAGGTTTACGTCTCCAAGATGTACACAGCCTTCACTTCAAACTTGTACAGTTTCTCCTTGCGGTCGGTGTTGCAAACCGAAAAAAACAGCGAAGATTCTGTAAAACCTAGAAAAAATTATTCAACCTTAAACCATACTTAGAAAAATAAAATAAAAATATGCCTCCAAATTGTCAAAATCTCAATAAGTTCAAAACTCGGATAACGAGGGTACTAAAATCAAAGTTTAATTTACAGGGAGAGGTCACACCCTCCGGGTCACCGATCATGACGAAACTTTGGGGATCGTTTTCTTATACCAAAAGATGAAGAAATCCACCAATCATCCCGTCTAATGGGCCTTTCATACCTAGTTCCTACATAGCTTATATCGTATTTTTAGCTCTTTTTGGGTTTTTTGCGAATTTTCAAAAAATTCCTGCTCAAAGCCTATTGCACTCACAAAATTCTGCAACCCCGCATTTTTTTTGTTTTTTCATCTTCTTTTGAGAAAAAATATTTTTAAATCTAATTTTAAAGAAATAGTCCATGTAAAATTAAGGTAATCCAAAGCATTTTTTAATGTTTTTTTGGTTTTATGAACTTAAACTGTACGTCGTCAGTTTTATCAAAATTATGTCTAAAAATATTTTTTCTAAAAAATTCATAAAAAAAACAAAGAAAATGCTGGGTTGCAGAATTCTGTAAGTGCAATAGGCTTTGAGCAGGAATTTTTTGAAAATTGGCACAAATAACCACAAAAGTCGCACAAAAGGGTTAAAAGTGTCAAAACAAGCTGTGGTTATTTGTGCCAATTTTCAAAAAATTCCTGTTCAAAGCCTATTGCACTTACAGAATTCTGCAACCCAGCATTTTCTTTGTTTTTTTATGAATTTTTTAGAAAAAATATTTTTAGACATAATTTTGATAAGGCTGATGACGTACAGTTTAAGTTCATAAAACCAAAAAAACAGTAAAAAAATGCTTTTGATTACCTTAATTTTACATCGACTATTTCTTCAAAATTAGATTTAAAAATATTTTTTCTCAAAAGAAGATAAAAAAATAAAGAGAATGCGGGGTTGCAGAATTTTGTGAGAGCAATAGGCTTTGAGCAGGAATTTTTTGAAAATTCGCAAAAAAACCCAAAAAGAGCTAAAAATACGATATAAGCTATATAGGAACTAGGTATAAAAGGCCCATTAGACGGGATGATTGGTAGATTTCTTCATCTTTTGGTATAAGAAAACGATCCCCAAAGTTTCGTCAAGATCGGTGACCCGGAGGGTGTGACCTCTCCTTGTTAGTCAAAAGCTCAAACTGGACCCGGTACTCACCATGATTAGTAAAGTTCTGAATGTTCCAGTCACCGGTCCTCATCTGGTAGTGGTAGCAGCTGAACAGTCCGTCGGGCTCGCTCGATTTATTCCACTTTAGCTTGAGTTTAGGAACCTCATCGGAGGTGAAGACATCTCGGGCACAACCCCGATGTCGGTGACCACTTGAACGGGATTGGACTTTTTGTTGCAGTCAACAGTGTCAGCAGACACGCGAATTTCAGTCTAGTTCTGACTGGTCTTGACTCCAAAGAGCTCGACGGAGGACAGTTCTTGGATCTTGATAGCTTAGATATTTACTCTCGACTTTATATAGTAGGCCGTTCATGTTTACTGGATTGGTCCACTCGATGAACATCGTGATGTTGGTTACGTTGCAGACGACTATGTTGTAGGTCTGTTGCTCACCTTCAGGGTCTTGTCGAAGCGAGTACTTCGTTTTGCGGTCCTTCTATGCTCTGAAAAAAATAAGCCGGTGAGTCTAAGTTTCTGTTAACTTGACGATTCGGTATGCTTTGGTGTATTTGGAGATAATTTGTCCTTTTGGACCTGGATTTTCATAAAACTTGGCACACAGCTTTCAGTGTTTTTTTTTTACAGAATGAGCCTTTTTCACCTACTTCTCATACAATGATGCCTGTGTTAAAAAGTAGACTGTTTTCAATAAAAAGCCATTTTGACCTCATTTTCGAAAAATTCGTACTTGGATCATTTCGTACTTAAAAATATCTGGAACATCGCCTTTTTTTTGGTTTTTTTAAGTACTTATGGATAAAAATTATTACAAATTTTTAAAAAATGATTTCATCCATGTATATTGTAACCTAAACAGACTAAAAAGTGACTTTAGAAACCTTAATTTTACATGGATAAAAGTATTTTTTTTTAATTTGTAATAATTTTTTTCCAAAAGTTCTTGAAAAGAAAGAAAAAAATTCGAGGTTTCAGATATTTCTAAAAGTACGATACGGTCCGAGTAGGAATTTTTCGAAAATGAGGTCAATAATGGCTTCTAATTGGAATCTGTTTACTTATTAAAACAGGAGCTACATTGAAAGTTAGTAAAAAAGGGCCCATCTGGATAAAGAACACCGAAGGGCTTTTTTATAATGAATGGAAGATGTGTGCAAAGTTTCATGAAAATTTAGGCCCCAAAAGACTAATTATCTCCTTGTAAGTATAAAATCATTGGTTGTAAGCACTAATTTTAAAAGTTAATCTAAACATAAAAATATTTTTTCAGATCTAAATTAATTTTTGTTTATACTCTGGTGAAGAAATAAAGGACAATATTCATGTTATATATTTAATTTCTGTTTGAGAGAAAAAATTATGTGATCTATTCATAATTGTGAAAATATATTTTAAATAATCTCACCTTGGACAAAATAGCAGCGGAAATCATATTGGTTGTGTAAGAATTCAATCCGGTGATCTTGCCTCTGATTGGTGTTCAGGTCGGCCTTTATAGTGGTGTTCAGCACGGGCCCGTTGCAGTTTCTTCGATTATTCCAATTCGATCGGAGTAGGCGAGCCTTCAGCCCACGTCCATTACCGTTGAGTCTAGTCTGTTTAGCCAGATGTCCTTTATCTTTTCCATGAACCGGTCGTAGATGACGGTACATGAAACCCACATCATACCGCTGCTCGCGTACATTGTGTTGGCCGATATGGCAAACTGGTAAACTGTCTCGAAACGTGGTACCGTGACGTTATGGGAACATGCAAACAACTCAAGAGGTTCTGTAAGTTAAAAAAAATTATCTTCACACATGTGAAAGATTTCAAAACAGTATTTATTTATGCATTTAAGGGCTAAAAGCATTATTTATTTCTAACAGGCATAAAAGAATAGTCGAGAAACACAAAAATTTAAAGTAAATAGTATAGATAAAGTGTCAAAATTTATCATTAATCTTAATAGAGTAGGGTTTGATATTTATCAAGCATAAATATTACTTTACACACCTGAGGGAGTCCAAAATTAGCTAGCCCTTAGCAAACCCAAATTGACCACGGCTTTGCTGAGGGTTAGCTCATTTTTGCACTTCCTTATTTGTAATATATTTTTCCGAGGCCCCTCGTAGTTTTCAACACTAGGCAAGGAGAGTTCAAACTCCCTGCTCGGAACAAGCTGGAAAGTTTGAAACTTCTACGCCGTGTGTTGAAAAATGACTTTAAACTTCATCAAAGACTAAGTTTATTCCTAAAACATAATTACAATAATACACTACTTCATAGTTTTTTAAGTACAGGAATTAATTTTGTTGGAAATATTTTGCTCTGATAATCATTTAATCTTTTGACTGAAATTCATTGAGAAGCACAAATAATTTTTTCAGATATAATTTCCAAAAGCAGATAAATGAAGACAAAAAAACGCATCGAATAATTACCATGCGCGATAAGGTTTATCGTTCTCTCATCAAAAGATATAGTAATTCGTCACGAGCTCGATGCTTTGCTGCGGTAGTTTCCAAGACAGTATTGCAGGCGACTTTTTTAAAAGCCACTGACTTTTTGATTGTTAAAAAGAAAAAACAAAAATTTGAGTAAATGTGAAACTTATAATTAACATAAAAAAAACTTACTGAGAGTAAAGTAAATAAATCGATAAAGAGTTACAGAATCCTGGTAATTATTTATATTCAACTTATAATATAATACAAAAAAGGTCAATTCGTGCGCCGTTTTTCCTTTAACTTGGACTTGAGGGGTTTTTTTCTTACATTTCAAAGAGTTAGCCACTCAAAAAGCGATTAATTATCAAAGATAAGGGATTTGAAAAGAATAAAAATATAACTTACTATGCACTGGAGTCCAGAAATGACATCGTTGACGGTTGAAGTTGCTACTTATCTCATCTCCAATGGCGACCATGCTCTTCATGAAGAGTTTTACACTATAAACGGTGTTGGCGTACCGTGGCTTCATGATATGGTAGTATTTTTTTCGAATATGCACTTTTGAACGTACCATTCCTAGTCCACATTGTTTTTTCTAGAATCACTTGCCTTTCAGTGCGCAGTAACAAGTATATGATTGATAAGTTATACTGTTGTAACAAGCAGTGATCTATGTATCGAGCGAAACCTTTTCAAATCTGTGCGAAAAAAAATGTTTCTAGAAAGTTTCAATAAATTTTGAAAAGTAATAGTCATTTTACTAAGTTACTAACCTTAATTAAATCATAAGATACAATAGAGAACTCCATATTTTAAGACAAGTTACATGCAAGCAAATAAAAGGATTCTAACAAAATTTTGAAGAAAAAATAAATAAATCTATTAATTTATTTAAACTTGATGTAACTTGAATAAAATCAGTAAAATACATTCAAACAAAATGTGATCATCAATAGCTCCGATATAAATTTTTGTACTTAAAAAATTTAAAAAATTTTCAAATTTATATTTGAGTTTTACAATTTTAGTTACTTGGATTTAAATTAATGATAATATGATTCAGTCGTAGTAAAAAATTCTAAAATAATATTAAGGAAAAAAAAAATGCACAAGATATGCAATCAATACCATGAAAACATTGAAAAAAATTTCATTTTCACCCGATCGAACTTGTAAACTGATGTAACTTCAAAATTAAATTAAAGAATTTTAGAGTACGTTTTGAGTATCACTTGTTATCAATTAATTCTAGCATATATTCAAAAATTTATAAATACGTGTGCAAGAGTTCTTGCTTGACATCTTTAATCAACAGATTATAAATTAGTCAATACAAAGAAATGTTCATAGCTCTTGTGAAAAACTTATCTTGGTTACATATTTTTAATTTTTAAAAAAGAAAAATGGAAATAAACAAAGTTTTTTATGAATTTCTTAATGAAAATTAAATAAACGATGAAACTATAAAAGTGAAAATAAATATAAATGAAAGTGTCAACTTTCTAATGATCGTTGGGTGAATGCCAGTTTCCGGCGTCGTCGAGCTAAAAAAATAGTATATCTCGACCTGTAAAAAAATCTTATACATAACATTTAGTGCTCATTGATACTTACAGAATTTATATCATCATATGGAATAATCACACTCTCAGTATTAGGGATTTTTCCGGCGTCGTCGAGCTAAAAAAATAGTATATCACGACCTGTAAAAAAATCTTATACATAACATTTAGTGCTCATTGATACTTACAGAATTTATATCATCATATGGAATAATCACACTCTCAGTATTAGGGATTTCATTGACTTTAGTATAAAAAAGAATAGCAAACTGTTTCTTTCTTTCCATGTCGATTTTTTTAACGTTCTCACAAACGCCGATTAAATTATTTTTTCGCACCCATTTTCCACTTGAGCTTCTTGTATAAGCAATGTAATGAGGGAGTGGTCTTTGTTCTTTTTTCACTGAATAATCTATTTGTAATAACACCTGTTAATTTATACACGAGTGATCTAGTTGAATTCATCATGGGCAGAATTAAATCAACAGGTAGGTCTTTCAGATTACTGTAAGTATCATCTTCCTTCAAAGTATGTGCTGTTTCAGTGTCAATACAAAGGTACTCACCCAAACGGTACTTAACTTGTAAATTACCATTACAGTTTGGACATGAATAATGCTTACATAACACTCGATAAAAAACCATTAATAGTATCCTGAAAGCTTTTGTAGTTATCGATTGTTACTACAAAAATATTCGGCAACTCCAAAACATAACAGTTGATATCATTTTGTTGACCACAATTTTCACACGAGCGTTCTTCCATAAAACCAGGACACCCATTCATCAACCGCTCAAATAATCTAGTGGCGTTTGCCACACAATCAATCGTATTACCATTAAATCTTGCTAGTTTGATCTGAGGATGCTTTTCAATATCATCTGTAGCGATCTTGGTCAGAATGTGATCTCGGTAAACGTAGACATTTGAAATTGTAGAGGCACCACTAGTCGCGTAGTTAACAACTGTAGTTGGATAACACAAGAAATTCAGACTCGAATTTTGATGATTGGTAAGGAAAAGTCGAAAGCTGACGACAAAGCAAACAGCGTCTCCTATAATTTCTGTGATGGAGTCGAAACCGCAAGTATTTTTAAAATAATAATTTTTTCCGTTGACACTCTTTGAGCCTTGACAAATGCAGCCGTTTTTAATGATTCCTCGACCTTTTCCTTTGCCGTGAGGTCTTTTGGTCGCATTTTCTAATTTTAAACGAAATTCTGGATCCGCAGAAACTCTTTCTTTTTTTTTTGTGTAACTTCACAAACTTCAGGAGGAAGATTAATTTCAACACACGACTTTGACACGACATTGAGTGTCATCTCATCACTGAAGTTAGAATAGTTGTGATCGTTACTTACATTTTTAGAGCTCGATGCTGACAACTCCAATCCACTCGATTCAGCCAAATGAACTGCAAAGAACTCTTTTGAACCAGAAATAATACCTGAATTATTCTGAAGCGAGCAGTCGTTCCTTATATCAGATATCGATGGATTTAATGACGAGTTTTGGTGTGAAGAATTGTAATTATTATCATCAATATTCAATCCTCTCCAATGCTCGCCTTCACGATTTTCCTGAGCCACGTTTACCAGGGGCTTACTTCTGGTGCATTTTTTACTAAGCTGTTCAAGATTAGGAAGCACCAATGACATTAGAGCATCGATCTGATCGCAATGTTTTATACATTCTATATCCGTTCTGCCTCTTTGTTTATTGCTCAATACCGTACGTTTGAAGTTGGAAAAGTACCCCTCAACGTGACCTGATGTTGGCACCTCGAGATGTTGTGGAGTCTCAAAGTACTCGTTCATGACACAACTCCAGCAAAACAATTCTTTGCAAAGCACAGACAACTTTTCCACAAATTTCGGCAAAGAATAATCGTTTGTTGGAATAAACTCCGAATGAGTTGTTTCGGAACAAACTTTTCTAACATCTTCTACTATATTATTAATAGGTTCCAAACGTAGCCTTTTTTTTCGTTCTCGTTTAGCATATGATTTTCACCATCACAAACATCTTTTTGATTTGAAGATTCTTTTGATTCAAATTCAAAAGTTTCAACTTTGCCACACAGTTGATTGAAGGCATTCTGAAATGTTGAGTGGCAATGAGAACTTAGTGCACATGTAAGTACCCAGATTAAAGTTTGTTTAAAGTCTTCAAAGTTTCGTATTGTCGACATTAAACCGATGGATTTAGTAAAAAATATTTTGTTTCTTTCCCTGTGCGGTATCGTTGTTGAAACATTTCCAATTAGAAATAGTATGTGCTATATCAATACGCATATGGGTATTCAACTGAATAGCATCAAGACCTTGTAAATACCTTAAACATTGCTCATTGTAAATAGTATAAGTTATTCCGTTGAATGATTTACAAGATGCGTTGAGTAAGGCCTTACTCATATCAGTAAATACAGATCTAGGAACTGCTGCATTATCCCATTCATCAAAAAAGTGACCAAAACAAGGGGCGGTATTTTTTCCTGATATCATTTGAGCTAGCGGTACAGTGTCATCGCCAACAAACGAGACTACTTGAGTCAGCAAAATATCGCTTGATGGAAGATTTTCTCTTGCTATCTTGAAATCTGTTCCTCCGGTGGAGTCGATTTCAATTGGATGCCTTAATTTTTTTTTAATCAAGCTATGAGCTCTTATTTGTGGTTGCGACCAGTAAATTACTTTAAATGGAATTAGCCCAATTTCTTTTATGTGTCCACTCAACTTTGATCTCTTCAATTGTTCAAGAGATTGGGTCATTTTTAATCCCTTCTTTATGCCTAAGCTGTCATATTTACCTTCCTGAATAATTTTTTCGGAAGCTTTCTTGCTTGGCACAAGTGAGTCATCAGGTTTCAGGTTGAGCTTTTTAGCTAAATTTAATCTTAGCTGCTGAGGCTTAGCTTTGGCGTTCGCCGCTTCTTCCTTCATTTTTTGTCTTACTACACCTCTCACGCAAACTTTTTGACAGTGAGAGATGCCATTTGTATTGACTGTAGTAATATTAAAAACTGCGGCTTCACCAGGAGCAGGCTCTTTAAGACACTTGGCAGTAAAAGGGTTACCATATTCTTTGCAATATTCTTTTAACAGTATGTCTGCCTGCCAATTATCAAAATTTTGACTATTGCCAGGAAAAATAAATGGACATGGCAATGGCAAAATGTTCCAGAGGGCTTTTTGAATCATGTACGTCCACCCCTCCTGCAAGCATCGGTAATTTGCACCTCTTTCTCGTTTTCTATTCTCGGCGCGAATCCATTCCCACTCGTTAGGCGGTTTCGTAACCGTCATTTCAATTAAAGATTTCTTTAATTTTTTGTCATTTTTTGAGCAACGTTTTATGTTTTCTTCGCCATCCCGTGCATCAGATATCTCGTTGCCAATATCTTTGTTAGCAACCAAATCCTCAGTTGTTTTAACAACAGACTCATATGCATCGTTATTAACAATAACATCGGGATCGTCTTCAATGTTTTTCATTTTTCGATAAAACGATTGAAGATTATGTCGGTCTTGTTTGACCTTACTCCACACATTCACAGTGGTAACTAAGTCATCTAAATCATGACAAATATTTTTCCAAACAGGATCACCTCTTGGTTTCAAACTTTTTTTTCGTCGTAGATGTCGTATCTCAAAAGAATTTCGAGAATTTTTAAGGAAGGTACAGCAGGTCTGACACCTCTTTTAGCTTCCTCTGTTTCAGTGACATCCGAACCCTTTTTTGCAGTGGCTAATTTTCTTTTTTTCAAAGGTGGACCTGCCATTTTTCACCGAAAATTAACAACTTTATCCGTAAACAATTTTTTGTCAAATTAGCAGAATTACTTGCTAATTAGAAACAACGATAAAATTAAGCGCAACAGGCTTCCGGATTTAAAAATACTTGGTAGAGAAATCTACCTGAATCCAGCGCAAAAGCTACCGGATAATCAAAAATCTTTGAAAAGATTCAAATGGTAGTTACTTTAAATCCAGCGCAAGAGGCACCGTATTTCAATGGCAAAAAGTAACTCAAGTAATAAATAAAATAACTGAAAAAAAATACTTACTCGAACCTTCGTTTTTTACTTTGAACTTTTTCGTAGAAGCTGTGAAAAATAAATTGTATTTTATAAAACGAAACCGTTTATTCTATTATTAATTAGTCTTTGAGTGCATATAGCGCAAATGACTTCAAATTAACTTTTGATGTTATGGTCTACTAGTTCCGAACCATGCTTGTCATAACCAGTTACAATAAGCCGATAAAACAATGTAGTTATGGAAAAAATAATAATAAAAATATATTCTTTATAAATTCCAATAGATGAAAACGTTACAATTTTTAATCAGGTAAGGGGGGTTACGTTTTTCAAGCGATTTTTGCAACTGCAGTATATGAAAGTAGCTTTTTCACTGTGCACCGAATATCTTTGATCGTTTTATCATTATGTTTAAAAAAAATGTTGTATTCCTTAAAAAGTAACACTGCAACCATGTACAAGTGTAATAGCGTTAAAAATACCCTAGTAGTGAAACGGTTAACTAAGACAATTATAATTCGTTCAAAAATAATTTTAAATGACCTAAAAAAAATTTATCTGTAATCTTGAATCGTGTAGCTTGACGCTTATTTTTAAGCGTCTTTCATCGATATGTTTGTAAAAAATCGATCAAAATTGAGTTTATTAACACGATATCGAGGACTATTTCATGCCAAAATCTCACCAAATTCCCGATTAGGCATGACGCTTTCAATCGTTTTTATTAATTATAAAAATTAAAATCATAACTATCTCAAAAGTGTTAAATAAAGTTCTTGAGTTGATATTTAAACTAAAATTTTTATTCAAAAGCCATAATTTTTATTTTTATTGATGATTTTGGTGTGGGCTAATTTTGGAACCAAAATAAACGAAGGTGAAATAATTTAAAGTTATCGCACATCAGTTTAGGGTCCACTAATACTCGAAAAGTTGCTAGTGAAACAATAAGTAATACGCTTTTTATGTTGTCTTTTTTCAATTAAAACTTCCTTGCATTAAAAAAAAAAAAAAAAAAGTAATAATAATGTTTAAGTTTTATTACTAGTAGCTGCTGATTTCGAAAAATTTTGTGAACTTTGTATGGAAAAGATAGCCTTTAAATATTAGTCGGACTAACCTGACCTGAAAAAGTTGTTTAATTTTGTCTCCTGTAAAGTAAATGAAAATTTATTTACTTATTTAAGAACATATAACTTATGTATATTTATCACAGCGATTGGCGCTCGTGCAGCCGAACCGTTAACACCGCGTGAAAAGTGCATCCGCCTGTTTTACCACCAAAAGTTGCGGAGTGTTACTGTTTGATAGCTTTTTTGTGTGGATTCGATCAATCTTTGTGCCACCCACCTAGTGATAGCTGTATTATTGGGCCCAGGGTGTGTCTTTAATCATAATCATGCTCGCAGTTAGTTTCAAGCTCTTGGAGGTAAGAAAGCCCCATCGTTCGGGACCAAATCCCCCCTCCTTCCTCCCTACAGCTGCTGGCTTACTTTTCGAGAAAACTCGATAGGTGGACACACAGACTCAGTCGCAGACCCACGACCAACGACAAGCGCCGGATAAGCCTTCTGCTATGTCTAACGCAAGAGGTCTGCCGGGTCCTCGTACCAGAGGCTCGACCAACGGGAGCAACTGGACGAGCGATAATATTAATAAAATGAAAACAAAGACCCCTCAGATCCGGGACCATATGAAGCCATCAACTCGGAACGGGAAACTCAACAAGTCGGACGGCGACCTAAGTAACAGTGACATACTGGCTAAAATTATGGCTAGATTCTACACACGAGCCCAAGACATCGCTGACGAGGTAGAGAAACAGCTTTCAGCACTCAAACCCTACGTGCAGTCGATAGTCAGGGAGGAGCTGATAGAGAGCCAAAAGCAATGGTCTAGCGAGATGGCTACCCTGGATGAAAGGCTAGAATCCCTAGAGGCTATAGAAGCAGCCCGCTTGAGGTCCAAGCGGTGGAACAATCTGGTTATACATAACCTACAAATACATACGAATAACCCCAAAAGTGAGGTAGAGCAATTCATCTACGATAACATGCAGATAAATATCGACGTAGCGGATGCCTTTTCCATGAAAACCGCCAGCCAGAAAAGTATGGTTAGACTCAAGTTAAGAAATGGAGAAGATAAAAAAACTGTTTGGAGAAATAAAAGTAAGCTTGCAAATTCGGGGTATTATATTACAGCCGATCGTACAAAAAAACAGAGAGCCACCCAGAAGTTAATCATTGACCATGCTAAACAAGAGGAAACTCAAGGCAAGCAAGTGAAGGTAGGATACCAGAAAATGATCGTGGATGGTTAAACCAAGAGTTCGCGTGAAGGGAAAGGGTTCCTTTCATTTGGCTCGTGGAACCCCTCGAGTCCATCGTCCAAATATTGTCGGAGCCCTGCCCCCCGGGAGCAATCCCCCTTTCCCTCCGCCTAAAATACACACTTCTCCGTACACCGCTAGCACGCATACAGCGTGTAACCACCTTGAATTTTCTCCCCGGCAAGAACTAACTTCTCCTCCTGATGACAACTAGAATACTCCTGACCATTCGAACTTCTGCTGCACCCCATCGTCACCAGACATCTCAACTGCCTCTGTGGAGCGACTGTTAAATGTTGACGCTAATTTCAAAGTAATTATTTGGAACATTCATGGCTTTGAAAATTTATTTTCCGTATCTAACGAAGACTTCCTACAGAATTTTACTCACTTTGCGATCCTATGCATCTCCGAGTCATGGCTCAACGGTAAAATTACATTTCTCCCCTCCTGGTTGAAAGGTTTTACAGTCTTCGAACACTTAGCCGTGAAGAACTATGCTCAAGGAAGAGCCAAAGGAGGCCTGTGCATTCTTGTAGATTAGAAAATAGTCGAGAACCCAGTTATTCGGGCAAGTAACGAGACTTTTGTTGCACTTCAATGTTCAGTTAGTGGCACGCAATATTTGATCATAAGCGTCTATGTCAGAGTGATCTGCACAAGCTCACAAGTTTTTTCAATGAAGCAGTGGACACTTTGGATGGCATTCTACTGCTTGGTGGAGACTTTAATGCTCGTATCGGTGAATGCAACCAGCATGATCACGATGAGACAATCCCCATCAAATTCACCTCTTTTCGTAACGTCTCGGACAAACACCTCAATAAGGAAGGGAAAGAGCTTCTGGGAGAGATGGAAAACCTGGGTCTTTCTGTTATCAACGGTAGAAGCTTGTCCGATCGAGAGGGTGACAAAACCTTTCAGAGTTCAAATGGCTCAAGCACGATCGATTTCGTTTGGACTAACATTCAAGGCTTGAGTGATCTGGAGGACTTGAAGATACTTGACTGTGATGTTTCAGAACACTTCCCCATCGCAATTATTTTGAACGCGACCAGTCAGCAAAGACACGAGTATAAGCCAGACAACTTGTCCTCTGATCTGATTATGAAGCTCTACTGGGTTCCTGCTAAAGCACGTAATTTCAAATACGAGATGTTCGAGAAAGACCCAGCGCAGCTCATGCAAAGTGGTGCGGAAGTCAATATATTGAACGACCTGATTATAAACTCTATCAAAAACATGACCAAATCTCTCGACATGGTCAAACACATCCGGCTTTCAAGGAACTTTACGTACCAAGTAAAGAAACCCTGGTATGTTAACGAATGCAGAAACGCTAACAGAAAGCAAAAATACTTTCTTTAGAAAATGGCGTAGGAACAGGAGCGAACTTAGCGAGTCAGATAGGGTAAAAAACTACCTGGCTGCAAGAAACAATTATAAAAACCTGTGCTAAGGGAAGAAGTTGGAATATCTATCAATTTAAAGACTGAACCTGAGTAGAGTGAAGAAAGACCCTAAGGCTTTTTGGTCTACGGTGCGAAAACTCAAGCCCAGAAGAAGCACCACTGCCTACTCACAAGAGAATGTGTTGAAAAATTCTATAGAAACATCTACCCACCTCGGTACAAGTACACCGTCAACTTACACGACGCCAAGCCCCATCTAATTCTAGATTGCGAGTTTACCGGGGAACAAGTCAATCAATTAATGGAACTTAAGAAAGAAAAAGCTGCCAGCCCAGATGGAGTCTCAAATTCTTTTTTTTCCAGGAACTTGGATCTCTCAACTGGTGCAATTGCTCAACATGGTATTGGATTCAGGTGATATACCTGACAGCTGGGGCACTTCTGAGACACTTATTAAAAATAAGAACTACTAAGCCCGGAAGACCAAAGAAAGTTCAACCAATCAAATTTGAAAGCCACGTGCTGAGTATTGTTAAACAATACACCTACCTGGGCGTCACATTCTCCTCGTCTGGATCATTCGCAAATGCCTGCGACCGCGCATTGAAGAGAGGTCAATCTGTACTTGGCGCAATATGGCAAATTCTCATGTCCGGCAAGAATACCAGCTGGGACGCTGCACGTAATCTCTTTGGCTCGGTAGTTTCCTTAATGGTACTATATGGCGCAGGCATCTGGGGTCTGTCTTATATTCAGCAGATTGAGCAAATTCAAATGAGCTTCTGGCTCTCCAACTACCCAAATGCACTCCAGGTTATATAGTCAGACTCCAAGACGTGTTCGATAAAAATGGAGAGGGAAATTCTTCTGAGAGCAATAAATTATTAGATCAAAGTACTTTTAATGCCTACCCACCGTTACCCAAGAGGGCTTTATGAAAAATTGAGACTCCTGGACTCGTCCTCACCTGCTGTGCCCAGGGCCTGGACTAAATTGCGTCTCACAACTCCGCGTATTGTTGGATCGAAAAAACCATGATTATAGACATTCCTATGGCTCATCGAAGGAACCTAGCAAATTTCCGGCTCTCTGGATCCATCTATCTGGTTCTGCATCATAGAAGGTATGCATTTAAGATCGACCTAACGAAAGACTGCCAACTATGCAACAAAACCAGTGCAGAGTCAATCTCCCATCGCCTAGTGGACTGCCCGATGCATAAAAATCTCAGAGAAAAATACTTGGGCGCTGATGGTCTGTACGAGATCCTAAGTTATTCATCGAAAGATCAATGGAGAAACTTTTTCCACTACGTAAGAAATATACTGAAGAGAAGATTATTTGTGCTGAATGACTGCGATTGATATGTATACAGCTGCTGTTTACAAAAAGTTTATATCTTTTTCATTGATTTTATATTTTATGTAATAATGGCGATGTCTATGACAAAGTCGGCCCACTCCGACATCTTGTAATGGGTTTTAACCTTGCGAGGGAGTAAATCCCTCGTAAATTATTTTTCTTACCTGGCAGTGTCAGGTCACCTGGGAAACAATGAAATAATTAATTTGTTTGTTTACTTTCCCAGGTGATAACCATGCCACTTTCTCGCGCGGCAGAAGCCGACCACGTGGCGACGATCACCGTCGGCTGGACGCTGCTGTTGCAGCAGCACAAGCACCCGGCGCGCGCACGACACATACACACACACACATGTTCACCACCCGGGAAGGCTCTTCCGGCCCAGGGCGCACACGTACACACACATACACCACACACGGGTTCCGATTCTCCGTCGGGGAGTTTTCGGCGACGGAGGAGGTGCGCGGCGCGTGTTGGCAGACGACGCAACTGCGTCACCAAGCGCGTGCGCGCACGCTCACCACAGTAGACACGGGCGTGAGTGAGATTTTTTTTTTTTTTTGTATTGAGTACGTTGCGCGAACAATGTGTGCGTATGGGGGAGAGCGAGAGAAAGAGTATGTGCGCGAGGGATAGGTTAACGCAGTGAGTGCCTCGTGTGCATTATTTTTATTCTTTATTTTGGATTTTCGCACGTAATATAGGTGGCGTGGCGATCGCCACCGGAAGATTGTAGACGGGAGCGTGATTGGGTGTTGTGGCGTGAATGTGTCTGATTGGTGGACAAATGACTGTTCCTCGAGTATGAATGAGGCTTAATTGGATTGATTTGTGTTGATTGGCAGAGAGTGTTTGGAGGGGATGATGAAGAAGGAATTCGAGTCAGAGAGACGTGGGGAGCGTCACTCTGTTCTCAGTAGCCACAGTGTGAGGTAGTGTTTTTGAGAGTGTGATCTTTAAATTTCTAAGTTCTCCTTTTGTAGACTTATTTTAAGTTTTCTTTTTTTCTTTTGTTTTTTTTTCCTTTTGAGTTGTAGATTTTTTTTTTATTTTATTTACAGCTAGGTGGATACCAGATTAATAAAAAAACTTGGGTTAGTCCACTGCAAAATTGAGAGTTGGAAGCAAATAAAAAAAGAACAAAAGAGAGTAATTAAAGTGGCCATTTTGAAATAGGAATTTTTGGGTAAAAGTAAGGTTTTTACATTATTCTATTAAAATTTTATAAAGCATGGTTTTGTTTGGAAAATTTAGATATTGGTACGCTGAATAAAAAAAATTTTGTTATATATTGTTGGAAGTGTCTTGTAAGAATTCGATCGAGATTTTTTTTTTTTTTTATTTCTTTTTTTTTGGCGCGGCGTCGTTACCCGCCATTTTGTAGACTACTTATAGTTTTGTTTATTTCCTTTGTTCTCAAATTAAACTTTTATTTTTTTGTAATTTTAGACTTGATTTTTTTTTTGATTTTCCGTAGACAAGAATAAAATGAAATTAACCTAAATTTTTGTAATAATTTATTTCTTCTCTTTCTAGCTCACCAGCCATTCCCGGAGGTTTTCTCTCCGTGGAAACCCTGACCCCAGATTAAGGAGAGGTTCCTCGTATTATTTTTGGAAAGATTTTTCTTGTAACGGGAGGGCCCGGGAAACTCTCATAATTATTTAAGGGAGGCCCTTTTCTTTAGAAATACCCCGTTACAAATGGCGCCCAAACATAATTTTTTTGTTAATTTTTTTTTTAAAAAAATTAATCCACGGAGAGTTGGTGAGGAGAGGGGAAATATTTTATTTTTTTTCGGTTATTGCATTTTTTTTATTTTGTTTAGTTTTGACTAAGGGTGTTTTGTTTTTTTTTCCCGAGAACAAAGGGATTTAGGAAATTTAGGAAAAGGGCTAGGGACTTAGAAAATTTTTGTAGACAGTTTAGGGACTTAGAATAATTTCGGAAGAGAGTAACTTAGAAAAATTTTTGGCGAGAGAACTTAGAATTTTTTTTCTTAGCAGTTGGACTTAGTAGAATTTTTCATAGGTGGAACATTGAAAAATTTCGAAAAGTTGGACTCAGAAATTTTTTCGGTGATAGAAGTTAGAATTTTTTGTTCTTTCGCGGAAGTTGGACTTAGTAGAATTTTCCAGGGTGGTACATAGGAAAATTTCGAAAGGTTGAACTTTGAACGGATGAGTGTGGATTTATGGAAATGAACAATTGGTGAAGGATATTTGGGGATATTTGGGAATATTTGTGGCAAATATTATAATTAATTGTTGGCTAGTGTCCAACCAATATAATAATTTAATTGTTGGCTAGTGTCCAACTGAAATTTTTATTTTATTTTTTGGATTTTACCAAGTTTTAGGAAGATTTATTTGTAGTACAAGAGAGAAGAGTTTATAAAATAAAAATAACGGCTACTGAAAAGCAAAGGTTCAAGAACATTGTAGACAGTAAATTTTTTTTTGGTGAATAAAGAAAACTAGAGTCAGTGAAAATTTTTTTTCAGGTTCAAGAACAGTGTAGACAGTGAATTTTTTTTTGTGGTTGAAGAGAATTAAAAATAGTGACATTTTCTTTTCAGGTTCAAGAGTAGGTTAGACAGTGAAATTTATTTTCAGGTTCAAGAGTATAGTAGACAGTGAATTTTTTCAGGTTCAAGATTAAGTGTAGACATAAAATATTTTTTTTATTGTTTCTCAGATTCAAGATTAATTGTAGACAGTGAAAGGAAAGAAAGAAAGGAAAATGTATGTAGTGAGGACACAGGAACAGTCAGAAGTGAATGAGACACCTAACAATGAAGATCAAGAAGCAAAGACAAGTTATTCAAATCCAGAGAACGATGGCACAAGCAAGAAAATAAGTGAGACGGGTTTGAGAAAAACCATAATTCAACCACCTCTGGAAATGGAAAACTTGTTGATGTCTCCTTTACATGGTGTTCACTTGGCAGGGGAAAACAGTCAATTAGACTTACGTCTGAGAAAACAAGAAGTAGACACGAGTAGACATATAGAAAGATCAATGGACCGAAAAAGAGAAGAGAATTATGAGAGTGGAGATTCAGGTGATAGTAGGATAGAGAAACGAAGAAAACGGCTAGTAAAGAGAAGTACTAGAAATGGAACAATGGAAAGTAGACAGGAAGAGATGAAAAGATTCGGAAAAGAAAAGAAACGGGACAATGAAAGAAAACAAAACAGACAATACACAAGTAGTGGTAGCGATACAAACGATGATGAGATAACTAGACAGCGTAGGAGAAATAAGGTTCATTACAGTAAAAAGAATGAGTCATCTCGTCGTCGTGAAGAACGTTATAGATCCTCCTCTAGGGAGAACCACTACAAATCTACACCTGGTCATAAGAGATATAAATCTACATCACGGGAAAGACGTTACGTCAACATTAAATCTCGGGAACTCGATCACAGTTCTCTAGAAAAAAGAGATCGAAGATCGAGGTCCAAAGAACTACATCATGGACATTCATATGGTAGTAAACTACGAACTTCCATAACTCGACACAATCGTCACGGATCCCCGTCTCGTAAGAGAAGGGATTCATCGTCACGAGAAAGGAGTCATAGAAGAGTCAATAGTAGACTACGAGGCCATCGACACCGATCGTTTTCTTCATCGGAGGAATGTCGTCATGGGTCGTGGATCCGAGGCTATAGATGTGATAGAGAACATAGTAGAAGTAGACGAAATTATCGTAGTAGATCCGGTTCGAGAGAGTATAGACATGTCTCAAGACGAAATCGCAGTATTTCATCATCAGACAGCCGATCACCAGTAAGACATCGTAAACACGGGTACACACAGTCTGGCAATATCAATTGTGTGAGAATCTTAAAAGATTGGAATTTAAAATTCTCAGGGGATGAGGGAAAAGAAAACCCAGAACAATTCCTGAACAAGCTAGACAGGTGTAGACGGAATAGCAACATGTCGGACACTCAAATAATAAACGCAGTAGCGAGTGTAATGGAAGATCGTGCGTTAAGGTGGTACGATACGGCGATTTTGAAGATTGAAACGTGGCATGAGTTTAAAAAGTCGTTCCAGAGGAACATTATTGGCCAATACTCACAGTATGAGGTTATGGATGAAATAAGGAATAGGACTCAAGGCAAAGGAGAAACGATCTCAAATTACATCACTTGTCTGGGCGTCCTATTTAAATACTCAAAACGTCCTCTGGAAGAAGACGAACAGATAGAGATAATAAGAAGAGGGTTGCAACCTGAATACAAATGGTACTTGGACAACAAAAGGGAAGACACGGTAGACGATTTGGAACTCTACGGAAGAAAATATGAGAGACAGAAGAAGGATTGTGACAGATTTGTAGGACCACCAACCAAGGACAAATGCAGGATACCTATAGCAGCATTTACGAGCACAAAAAGCAAAGTGGCTGCAGTAAATGAAGTGACGGTGGTTAGTGGCGAAGTAAAGAATGCGAAAAAGAAAAATAAGAAGAATAAAAATGTAGACAGTCCAATTCAAAGTCAGAAAAATGAAGTAGCAGGTATTCAGGTGCAAAGTAACCAGTTAGGTAACCAACAAAACTGGATGAATAGACAAAACAACGTTGGTAATCAAAATGGCTGGCCGAACAACCAGTTTAATCAACAAGACGGAGATAGACAACAACAAATGAGGCCACCACAACTAGGACCTCAAATACAGACAAAACAAAATTCACAACAACAATCACGACAGCAACAAACTCAAAGTGAAGGTAGACCAATGGGCAACTGTCGTAGTTGTGGTAGACCTGGTCATCGGATTTGGGAATGCCCAGATCTATGCTGCTATAAATGCAGACAGACTGAACATTTTGCAAATAGTTGCCCATTGAATGCCCAGGCAACAAGTTGTCAAGTTTGTGATGCAAAGGGTGTTACAGTGAGAAACTGTGGAAATTGTTCAAAGTTGTTAGCCTTGCTGGGAAACGCCAAAGCGGGAGCGTCGGGTGGCCCAACACTCCCAAACAACAAACAGGGGCCACAACAACAGTAGACATCAGTAATGAGGTAGACAGAGAGATGGGTGTGGAACAACAGGTGGATGAGATGTGGGAAGAAGATTGGACGGATGAGGAGGAAAGTGAGGAGGTAGAGGAGTTTAGGGAGACAGGAAGTCAGAGTGACGAGAGTGAAAAATGGGATGTGTGGAGAGTGGTAAATGATTTTAAGACCAGGAAAACAGGAGCAATTCCTAAAAATAAAAGTGGGGTACATTTGAGCGAGGAACAAATAACACCAACGCAGAAAGAGAATAATCATGGTAATAAAGTAACAGAAGCAAGAGTAAACGGAAGTGAAAAGACCTGTGAAAATGCTAAAGAAAATGTAGACAAGGAGGTAGACATGAGTATTAGCAGTAGAGTAACGAGGTCAGGAGTAACTGCAAGTGAAAAGTTTTGTGAAATTCCTACAGAAATCGTATACAGGGAGGTAAACGAAAGTATTAGCGACAAAGTAGACAAGACAAAAGTAACTACCGGTGAAAAAGCTGGTGAAATTAGTGGTGAAATCGGCGTTGAGTGTAGAAAAAAGGATGAGTTGGAAAATGTGGAAATAGGGAGGGAAGGTGATATAGAGGTTAATGGGGAAGAGATAGGACAGATAATTGAAAGGTTGGCAAGTGGGGATAATATAAGTGATGAGCAACTAACACAGATAAATGTTGCAATGCAGAAACTTGTGGAACAAATCGACTGGTCTCCAGATAGAAAGTTTTATAGAACCCCTACTAAAAAGTTGAGTGAACAAGCTGAAGGTTTTCAGACTAGTTCACGCCAAGGGGGGGGGGGGGGGTGGAACTGTGCGAAGCCCAGTTGAGGAAGTAGACGATGAAGTAAGTGGTTTAGTGAGAGATAACAGGTTTTTCTTCAAGGTCTTGTTGGATGGGAAACCATTCCAAGCCTTACACGACACTGGTGCCACGGTGTCTATTGTGGGGGAGTCAGTAGCCGAGCATTTTCAAGCTAAACTAAAACCTTGCGCTACAAGTTTCAAACAGGTGGGTAATGACTACCTCACAGTGTTGGGTCAGTTAGATCTGAAGATAAATATAGATGGCAGGATAGATAAAATTTCACCCAGAGCGGTTATAGGTATCACCAATGACATCATCTTGGGCCAAAATTTCATTCAAACCTTTGAGATTCGTTGTGATTATGCGGCTGGTACATGGAAGAGTGGTTCTAGAGGAATTTGTCACAAATTCACGAGGGCTGATGGAGAGAGTGGTGAAACTCTAATTGCAGAATGTGCAGAGGTGAAGAAAACACCGGAAGAGAAACGACAGACAGAAGATCTAGCCAAGAAAATTTTGCCTCCACCGGAAGAATTTCAGGGTTTCACTACCCTCATGCAGCATCGGATAGAGCTGACAGAAGGAGTAAATAAGGTATCTCGCAAGGATGCGTATGCCTTACCCAGTGTAGACACGGTGTTAGACAATTTGCGGAAAGCCAGGTATATATGTAAGATAGACTTAAGACCGGCGGGCTTTCAAATTCCCATAGATCCTGTGAATCGCAGGTATACTTGTGTCTTCTTTTTTCTTTCAGGTATGTGTAGACTAACCTTGTGTCGTCTGGGTATTATTTTATTTTATTTTATTTTTAGGTTAGGGATATCAGGTCGACGTAAAGTCCGTAAAGTAGTAGACTGTGTTGTCCTGTGTAGTCCGGGGAAGGTAAGGATCAAAATGAATTGTAGACTTATTCTTATTTTGTTGGTTGTAAAACTTGTTCACAGGATGGCGGAAGCAGTCAGCTCACCGGACGACTGGCCAGAGGAGCTCTCCAACATGTTCGCGGAGGACAACTACCACGACATGTTGGACGAGCTCGTGGCCGAAAAGTGTTTGGCCTCCTTACCGGCGGAGATGCGCCAGGCCCCCGAGGGTGAAGAAATCCCAACACCAACGGTGATTGCCCCGCCAGGTGACCTGCCAGTGGACCTCGGCCCCCTCTCCTTGGACGAGAGCAGGGAAGCTTTGTCGTTTAATGAGGCCCTCCATGGGGTGGAGGTTCTACTTCTACAGGAGGAGGATCAAGGACCATGGCAGGTCGTAGACGAGGTGGTCGCTCACGGGTGGGGGTTTCGACCCGTTAGCCGAGAGCCGCGCTGCCGAGGAAGAGCTCGTGGCTTACGAGCGGCGGAACGCGGGCCGGGTTTTGCCAGAAGGGGGTGAAACCATGGAGTTCGTGGAAGAGGCACCCCCGTCCAGCGGGCCCAACGACTCGTTCATTCCTTGGGACGAGATCCCGCACCAGGCCACTGTCTCACCGACGGTGACCAACGGAGTCCCGATGGCCTACGCGGGCCTCAATATCTACCCGGCAGGTTACGAGGACGACCTGAGGGAGGAGGCACAACGAGAGGCGGAAGAGACGGCACCGCGAAGGAAGAAGAAGAAGAAGAAGAAGAACAACCCCCGGCGACACCTCACACTAGACGATTACGTCTCGGGGGGGTCCTACCCTTCTCCCCGCCACTCTCCACCTCGCGCTCCTTCCCCAGCGACCCTACCTACCGTAGACGAGACCCCGACGACCACGACGATCACGGACGAGCAGCCCCGGGTTCCCGTGGGGCGGGGGGCCGTCAAGCGTACCGTTCAGGGTTCGAGTCCGGTCGCTCACGCGACCTCCGTGCTAGTTTCGACTGCCACAGAGACCGCGGGGGTGACTAGGACTCCTACTCGGATGGACGTCGACGACCCGCCCCCCAACGGGTACCTACCTTTTTTTAATCGAGGCCTTCCAGCTAAGCTCGAGGGTCGATTGTTTGGGGGTCTGGCTATCGTGGCCACCGACCCCCACATAGACCCACCCCCCAATTGTTGTTTCGGATGCTGGTCCCTGGGTCATGAGACTCGCCGCTGCCCCCGTTTCCTAGTGAGGCCCTTCTGCGATAACTGCGGTCGCAGGGGTGTTCGGGTGGAGGAGTGCCCTCGCTGTAGTTCGGCGTACCGATTACGCCTGCGTAATCGAGAACGCGACGAAGCGAGGGCGGTCCTTCCCGTCGAGCAATTTGCGGCCATGTCCCGGGCCAGAAGAAGGACTCGGTGGGACACGCCAAGCTCTGCGACCGGGGTTGTCCGCGAGGTGGGCGCGCCGGGTTCGGGACCAGTGGCGGGAGGATCGGTCTCGGGGAAACGCGCCCGGGACAGCGGTGGGGACGAGCTTGCGGAAGTCGTCGAGGTTCCGGTCGCTCCTTCTCCGGCCAACCTGGTAGACGCTTCGGTCTGGCATCGCCTGGAGCCGATGAATCCGGTTGAGCCAAGAATATTAAGTGCCATGGAGATTTTGCTCATGGCTCAGCGGCTCCCGGACGATGTCAGACCCGATGTTATTCGTCAGGTATGGTGGGAGAACGAGCGACTGAAACGTCGGCGACTCGACTAAGAAAGAAATTTTTTTTTGTAGACTTATATTATTATTATTATTAATTTTTTTTTTTGTTATTTTTTTTTGTAGAAAATTTGTAGACTGACGGACTGTAGACGAGTAGACCATTGCGAGAAAAATTTGGTAGACTGAGCAGTGAGTATACCACCAATCTTGTTCTTTGTGGTTTCCAGAGGTGACTGGACATTGCCAGGTGTTTTGTAAGGCGAAACATAACGGGTATGTTTTGGCTTGGCAGGGGGGAGTTGCGAGGAAGTGAATCCCTCGTCAATTATTTTTCTTACCTGGCAGTGTCAGGTCACCTGGGAAACAATGAAATATTTAATTTATTTGTTTACTTTCCCAGGTGATAACCATGCCACTTTCTCGCGCGGCAGAAGCCGACCACGTGGCGACGATCGCCGTCGGCAGGACGCTGCTGTTGCAGCAGCACAAGCACCCGGCGCGCGCACGACACATACACACACACACACATGTTCACCACCCGGGAAGGCTCTTCTGGCCCAGGGCGCGCATGTACCCACACATACACCACACACGGGTTCCGATTCTCCGTCGGGGAGTTTTCGGCGACGGAGGAGGTGCGCGGCGCGTGTCGGCAGACGACGCAACTGCGTCACCAAGCGCGTGCACGCACGCTCACCACAGTAGACACGGGCGTGAGTGAGATTTTTTTTTTTTTTTTTGTATTGTGTACGTTGCGCGAACAATGTGTGCGTATGGGGGAGAGCGAGAGAAAGAGTATGTGCGCGAGGGATAGGTTAACGCAGTGAGTGCCTCGTGTGCATTATTTTTATTCTTTATTTTGGATTTTCGCACGTAATATAGGTGGCGTGGCGATCGCCACCGGAAGATTGTAGACGGGAGCGTGATTGGGTGTTGTGGCGTGAATGTGTCTGATTGGTGGACAAATGACTGTTCCTCGAGTATGAATGAGGCTTAATTGGATTGATTTGTGTTGATTGGCAGAGAGTGTTTGGAGGGGATGATGAAGAAGGAATTCGAGTCAGAGAGACGTGGGGAGCGTCACTCTGTTCTCAGTAGCCACAGTGTGAGGTAGTGTTTTTGAGAGTGTGATCTTTAAATTTCTAAGTTCTCCTTTTGTAGACTTATTTTAAGTTTTCTTTTTTTCTTTTGTTTTTTTTTCCTTTTGAGTTGTAGATTTTTTTTTTATTTTATTTACAGCTAGGTGGATACCAGATTAATAAAAAAACTTGGGTTAGTCCACTGCAAAATTGAGAGTTGGAAGCAAATAAAAAAAGAACAAAAGAGAGTAATTAAAGTGGCCATTTTGAAATAGGAATTTTTGGGTAAAAGTAAGGTTTTTACATTATTCTATTAAAATTTTATAAAGCATGGTTTTGTTTGGAAAATTTAGATATTGGTACGCTGAATAAAAAAAATTTTGTTATATATTGTTGGAAGTGTCTTGTAAGAATTCGATCGAGATTTTTTTTTTTTTTTATTTCTTTTTTTTTGGCGCGGCGTCGTTACCCGCCATTTTGTAGACTACTTATAGTTTTGTTTATTTCCTTTGTTCTCAAATTAAACTTTTATTTTTTTGTAATTTTAGACTTGATTTTTTTTTTGATTTTCCGTAGACAAGAATAAAATGAAATTAACCTAAATTTTTGTAATAATTTATTTCTTCTCTCTCTAGCTCACCAGCCATTCCCGGAGGTTTTCTCTCCGTGGAAACCCTGACCCCAGATTAAGGAGAGGTTCCCCGTATTATTTTGGGAAAGATTTTCCTTGTAACGGGAGGGCCCGGGAAATTCTCATAATTATTTATGGGAGGCCCTTTTCTTTAGAAATACCCCGTTACAACCTTAAGGGGGTACAAATACCTAAAAAAAAAAACTCAGAAAAAATTTTGTAAATCTTTTAAAAATTATTTATTCAAAAAGATATTTTTTTCCCTTAATATACACTCATTTTTACATAGTTTTTTAAATTTAGAAAATTAAAATAACTGTTCTTATAAGTGTTATAAAATTCAGCTTATTTAGGCTATAAAAGTTCATTGCTCGTAAAGTCAAAATTTTTCCTTAAAGCAGATGGACCCAGGACTTGGCATAGTTATTGTACATGTGAACCCTCATGAGCGGAACCTCAGGCAACCAAATCCAAGCACTATTAAGCTACTTGCATACTCTAAAATTGCTTAGTGGGGTTAAAATTTTGATAGTTTTTATCATTTTAGTCAATTTCTGGTGTGCCATCAGCTTAATAATGCTTAGATTTGGTTGCCTGAGGTTGCGCTCATGAGGGTTCACATGTACAACAAGTGTGCAAAGTCCTGGGTCTATCCGCTGTCTGGAAAAATTTTGGCTTTACGAGCAATGCCCTCATTTTCTCAAAAATCACATATTTGAGAAAATGGCTTTTGAAGTTCTGAAAAGATTTTGATGAATAAAATGTAACACATCAACACATAAACATTTATATTTTGAAAATATCTTGTCACAGGACTCTTGCTTGATGTAAATACTCTTTTGCACATAGCCGGATACTTTTTTTTTCTCCTGCTCCTAAAGTGACCCAATTAGCTTTTTTATCAAAAACACAGATCACACACTATTAGGCACCAAGACCAAGTTAAGACTTTGAGTCAGCGGAGTCTTCACATGCAATTATCTAAAAATTATCTTTAATTTTAAATCACAGAATTATTTTTTCACTTCACATTTGTACATAAACACATTTTTTTTAACAATTAAAAAACTTCATTAGTTTACCTGGTAAGAATTGGTCATTTATTCTTAAATTTTTTTTTTTTTTTAATAAAACTAACTTATTTACTTCAGATTGAAATAATAACAAAAACAAAACCAAGTGAAGTAGAATATCACTAGAAAGATGACTCAATGAACAAAAAAGTAGTCGTGAACTTAACGCTGCAGAAATACCTAATTTGATATCGATAGATCGATATTCGATACTAATTGGTCAATATACTAAAGTAGTCTCGTAGAGGTAATATATGTCATATATTATGTCATAAAGGTTATAAACTTTTTTATGCGATCGATTCTAACTTAATAAATTGTTTTTAGCATTAGACTTGAAATGAAAGTTAATCTGTCATTCTTAACTTTCATTGTTAAGATATAGTGTCGCGGAAAAAATCTAATTACAGATAAAAAAATTTTCTGTTTTTTTAATCGCTTTTATTAGATGAAAACGATATAAATACTTACAGTTCTGTTCGTGGATAAAAAAAAATTATACCTACATTGTGAAAATTAAAAAAGGGAAAATACATCGAAAAAGCATTTGTACCTATAGTATCGTAGAAAGTATTTTTGCTACTAGAACGGACTTAAAATTCTTGAATTTCAAAAAAAGCCATTTCAACGTTAATGTAATAAATTGAATGTCTTTATTAAATTAACTGTAACTTTTTTTCCTTAACGAATCAAGAAACGTGGTTTGCGGCATTTGAAAGCTGATGTAAAAGTACATCAAAAAACACAAAAAACTGAAAATTGATTTTTTGAAAATTTTTAGGTATATGTACCCCCTCAAGACAAGTAAATAAATAAATAAATAAATAAATTAATAAATATTTATTTGTAAAAGCAATTAAAAACTTGATTAATATATGTATATATATTTTCTTCAATTTTCAGAGCAGTTTCAAATTAAGTTCAGTCAAAGCATGGCAAAGAAAAGTAAGAAAAAATCCAGTGCAAGAACTGGAAAAAAAAATAACGCCAAAAGTTTCAAAAAAAAGGTCAAAAAGAAAGACTTTACAGTACTGAAAATGTACTTTAGTCTATTAAAGCAGTAAGAGGAGGTAAATCAATTTGATCAACTGTCACTGCATTTGAACTGCTAAAACTTACACTGTCTTAAATCTGTTCTGCAGGATAAGCAAATATAACAAAAAAAAATTTACAATGTTTAAAAAATGTCAAGGCATTACACCTGTTGGAATTTAAAAAGGGCTTTCAACTGTGCTCTCGGAAGATGAAGTGAATGATTTTGTGACTTGTATTTTGTATTGTGTGGCACAAAGTAAACCTGTAACCAAAAGGAAATTGTTACATGCTGTGTGTAACGATTTATATTACATCTGAGAAAAGACAAAATCCATTCAAAAACAACAAGCCATGAAAACACTGGTATTAAGGATATGGCATCCTATCACCTAGACCAAAAGAGTTGCACAATCATTGAAAAAAGCATGAGCTCCAGTTGAAGAGAAAGATATAAAAGATTGGTTTACTGAGGTTAAAAATCATGATAAAAAAAAAATTTTCTAGATATTTCTCCCAACAGAATTTTCAACCTTGATGAAACAGCGTTTCAAATAGTCCCTCCTGATGAAACAGTTATTGCCGAAAAAGGATCTAAGAGTGTGTACAGAGTTGTTAGTAATGATAAAACAGTGATAACAACCTTATGCACAGCATCCGCTGCAGGAACGTTATTGCCACCAGTTGGATTGGGGTACATTTCTCTGACACCAGTTGTCATTTTTGATGTAACGAAGCTCTCCAAACAAAAAATTTTGGAAAAAATACCAAAACATTGGGTTGTTGGTAATACAGAAAAAGGTTGGATGACTATCGAAAGCTTTACAAAGTATATAGAAATAACATTTTTTTACAAATGGTGTAAGGATAATACTATTTTATTTCCTGTCATTTAATATGCTGATAGACATTTGTCGCACTTCAATATTGTTTGAAGATTCTGTAAAGAACATTTAATAGAGTTAACTGCGCTCCATCCTAATGCAACACATGTCATTTTTCCCTATGATGTTTCCTTGTTTAAGATTTTAAAGCATGAATACAGACTCACATATGAAGAAGAAGATACTGGAAATGACTTTATGAATTTTGATAAATCTATCTTCCCTGCTATCCTAAATAAAGCCATACAACGAAAATACTTCTCAAATTGTACAAGAAATAGCTTCAGAAGTACTGGGTTGTATCCCTTCAATGAAAATGCCATTGATTACAATATTTTTATTAAAGCTAAAAAAAGAAAAAGTTGTGAGGATACAATGGATACTTTTACATCTGAACCACCTTACAAAAAAACTTTGAATATATATGAAAGGGGGCCTCTCTCACCTAGCTTACTTTGAATTCAAAGAAAATTGAGTTGGAGATACGAAGTATGAGCCGTTGCTCAAATTTTGGGAATCTCTCCGGAGAATGACTGTAATTATGGAAAAAGATGCTACACCATTTAATATTGCAAAAGATATTGGTAATTTAGAAATAGCCTCAGAGAAATCGACAAGCTGAAATCCAAGATTTTACTTCTGCTAGTGACCAAGAATCATCAATAATGAGAATACCTATTATTAAAGCTGATGAGTGTTTTCTCTCAGAGAAAGATCAGTGTTTTGTAAAAGATTTAGGTAAATTTGGTAATGATGCAATTGATACTGGAAAAATTTTACTTTCAACCGCTGATTCATCATGTAGTCTTAAAAATGTACCTTATCCAAAAATATTTCTTAGTAAATAAGTCCCGACAGGTGATTAGGGTATATACAATTCAAGCTTGTAGGAAATAATTGTTTTAAATGAAAAGTACGTGATTAATGACTCGACAAATAGTTCTTTAAAAAAAAATGCTTCAACAAATTTGCTAAATAAAACAAGTAGTATAATTGATGAAAATGTGATAAATATATCATTAAAAATAAAAAATGTGGTACGTATACTTGAAAAAACTGTTTGTAAAAAGTACTTGCAGTAAATACTGTTTGTGAGCTCTTAGATAGAGAAAAGTTGAAAGAAAAAAAGAAAATTTTAAAAGGAAAAAATGATATACTGAAAAAGCTACAAAAAAAAACTTAAAGAAATAAAAAAGAACAAAAGCAGGCAGTAAAAGATGGTATTCAAGAAAACATTAAGAATACAAAAAAAGAAATTAAACAACTTAGTCTAAATACATAAAAATTAAAAAAAAAAAAAAAAGTAAAAGTAAAGAATTACAAAGAAAATAAAATACATTTAAAAATGCACTTTAAAAAAAAAAAAAAAGAAGTTGAACTCAAAGATTTGGGGGATGCACTGGTGTCATTTTAAATAGAAGATTGAAAATTGAAACAAAGTAATTAAGATCCTAAGATCACTTCAGCTGCTGCACTGAGAGAAATGAATTTTAACACGCTGCAGAAATAGTTACTGAACATTTAGTAATAAGGTCTTGAAAAATCACCCATCTTTAGTTACTGAAAACGCGGTAATTGTTACCGCATAGGAGATATAATGAATTTTCTTTTTGAGTTCCTGCAAACACTTAAATTTGAGGTTACAAATTGCAAACTTTCTGTAGTTGTTAATTTGTCTGAAACTACTTTATCTTTAAATATAGACAGTATCTATTTTAAAATAAAATATTTTTTAATAAATTCAACAGTAGTAGTATACGGGCGAGTTGTGCGAGACACAACAATGAGTCATCACCGGTGCACATTTCCTTATCTCTTATCTTAATGGTTTGTTTACATAAACAAGGTGTCGGGTTACGAGACACAACAATGAGTCATCCCGGTGCACAATTCCTTATCTCTTATCTTAATGGTTTATTTACATAAACAAGGTGTCTGGTTACAGATGACGTCACCGAACGGTGCACAATTTCTTATCTGTTATCTCAATGGTTTGTTTATATAAACAAGGTGTCTGGTTACAGACGACGGGTATAATTCCTTATCTTTTATCTAAATGGTTTGTTTACATAAACAAGCTGTCGGTAAGTTAGCTCAATGGTTCGTATACATCTTAATAGCTTGTTTATACAAACAAAGAGAATATTTATTTAAATAAACATAAATTTCATATCTTTTTGATTATGTTTAAAGAGTGCGAATAAATTTTTCAAAAATAAAAAATTCTCGTAGTCTTGACAGCACCAGATTGATAGCGGGGTTTGAACCCATAACCATGTATTCACAAGTCTGACGATTTATCCACCAGGCTATGAGGATTTTTTAACAAAGAGTCAAAGAAAGGTAAGACGTGTATTCGCCAGTTAGACTGCGTCGATAAATTGAACAAAAAAAACCTCGGACGGTAACATTATAGCCATTTTGTTCGCGCTAAGGTAAAAACGATCCGCACCTGAATAGGATTTGAACTCGCAACCTCGTGCTTACCAGGCCGTTTATGTATCCAACTGACCACGAGGTGTACGTGCACAACTCGGATAAAAATATAGCGTGTATAAAATCATGGTATTTATACCTCGTAAGTATCAGTTTCAAAAATGGATACGAGGTGGTTACATCCGTTTATCGCTATCATAGCGGGTCCTAGTAAAAGTGGAAAATCTTACTTCGTTAGAAAATTTTTAAAGCATCTGAATCAAATGTGCACAGTTAAATTTGACCGCATATTATTTTACTATACCGAGTGGCAGGAATTTTACAACGATTTTTTAGGCCCAATAGAGTTTCACGAGGGTCTGCCTCAGAATCAGGACTATTCTTGCGATAGCGATAAAACCAAGTTACTTATTCTCGACGATCTCATGCGCGAGAGCAGCGGTGACGTTGTATTAGTTTATTCACGCGTGGAAGTTATCATAAAAAACTTTCCGTTGTTTTCATTACGCAGAATCTGTTTCATCAAGGAAAATCGCAGCGAGACATCAGTTTGAACACTACGTATATGGTGATTTTTAAGAACCCGCGAGATCGCGCTCAAATAAAACACCTTGCCCGTCAGGTATACCCACAAGATACAAAATTCTTATGGGAAGCATACCTGGACGCAACGAGACCTGCCCATTCTTATCTATTTTTAGATCTTTCGCAGGAAGCTCTCAAGGAATACAGAGTACGTACATGTATCTTTCCGGATGATGAAAAAAATTACGTATATGTACCAAAGAATTTAAAAATCAAATAATAAGACTTCACTGGTAAATAATTTAGTATATCTTCGACTATGGCGGCGTCAACATCGAATCGCCCTAAATTTACAAAAAAACAAGTAGCTATTCTACACGCTCTCTGTCACACCGATTATAATCAAAGAAGAGCTTTACTCCGTACGATAGATAAATCAGCTGTGAGTTGTATTTGTGAAATAGCGTTAAACGTATTAAAAGGTAACGTTGCTATAAAAGATTCGACAAAAAAACGTTTAAAAAAACATAAAAAAGTGCTGCGAAGATTAATCAGTGTTAAGAAAAATAAAAACAAAAACGTTTGGAAAAATAAAAAAAAATAAATTATTCAACACGGTGGTGGTGCATTTTTACCGATATTATTAGCACCTATAATCAATGCTCTGGCATCAAAAATTTTCTCGAGTATAATTCAAGATTAGTAAAACAAATAAAAAATGGAGAGAGCACGTAAAATGGTTCTTGTTCCAGAGACTACATTCGATCGCTTTACAAACACCTCCGAATCAATTTCGCAAGGATCGAATGAAAAATCCACGCTCACACCTGGCGATAATTTATCCCGACTCGATTCTAAGATGTATGAAATACTTAGATCGAAGCGTTTCAAAGACGACGATGAAAAATGTAAAAATTATTTACAGATTTTACGTCGTTATCTCTTTTTTAAAAACAAAGAACGTCAAACCGATCAACATTATGATAACGATCAATCCGATTTTATAAGTTTTAATGTGCCCAACGAAACACTAGAGCCAAATGAAATAGCTGAGTTAAACGACGCTATTGAAACCATTGAACCGACTGGTGACGTGCTCGATATATCTTCCAGAGACGATCTGCCTCTAAGCGACGAGATGGTTTTAGATAGTATCCCCTTAATTTATAAAGAAAAAGCGATTGAATTATTAAATCTCTTACACGAAAAGAGTGCTCGTAGACTGAGTTGGGATGGTTGGGGTACCATAAAAATTGACGGTCGAGTGATAAGAGACTCAAACATCATCGAGCTACTCTCTCTGCAATGGCTCTCCCAGCAAGACGCTTATACTTTTCACAAACCAGTTATAAGAAGATTCCCTGGATTACATTACAACGTGACAAACATCGATGATTTGTGGGAAGCAGATTTAATGCAAATGACAAATATTAAAGAATTTAACGATGGTTTCAATTATTTACTGGTCGTTATCGACGCATTGTCAAAATACGTATGAGTTGAAAGTTTAAAAGAAAAAACAGCCCTGACTGTTGGTAACGCGTTTCAAAAAATCATCAAACGGTCTTTACCTCGCGTACCCAAATGTCTACAGACTGATAAAGGCAGCGAGTTTAAGGGAAAACAGTTTCAAAATGTTTTAAAAAAACACGATAACAAGTTTAGATTTGCACGCAATCCCGATATAAAATGTAGTATCGCTGAAAGAGTTATTCGAACGTTGAAGGCACGTATATGGAGATATTTTACGTATAAAAATACTAAACGTTACATAGACGTCGTGCAAAAAATTGTAAAAGGATACAACGAAAGTATACACAGTTGTACAAAAATGAGACCATGCGATGTTAATATTTTCAACGTGATAACTGCTCGTAAAAATTTATTAAAACGCTCTCTGTCTCAAAGCGTTAATAAAAATAAGTCGAAGAAATCATTAGTATCGAGACCCAAGTTCAAACCCGGTCAGTATGTCCGAATCAGCAGAACGAAAAACACCTTCGAACCCGGTTACGAGAAGAATTTCAGCGAGGAAGTATTTATAGTTAAGCGTGTATCGAATCGTCAAGGACTGTACACCTATATTTTGAAGGATTTAAAAGACGAAGAAATTGATGGTTTCTTTCATACCGAAGAGCTTGTTTTAGTTGATGTAAAAAGTATAAATCAGGAAAAAGAATTTAAAATTGAATATATTGTAGAGACTAAAGGAACAGGTTCAAAAAAACAACATCTCGTCAAGTGGGCCGGATATCCCAAAAAGTTTAACTCCTGAATCAAAGCAAGTGATATGATCGAAATATAAAAATGGAAAGTACCAATGATTTTTTTTTGGTCTTACCTAGTAACAGTAGTATGAAATATTATCCCCAGAATACTACAGCGTGTTTTACCACTCATTTATCTCGGGAAATAAAACTCTCGGGTGAGTGGCTTGTGGGTCTCGCTGAGATAAATATACCGTGCACGATAAATCACATACAAGAATCCGAAGCTGTCTACTTTTTTGATACAAAGACTAGTAATACTGAAAGTGAACGTAGTTTTCCTTATGGTAAATAAGATTCGCTTCAACAATTAGCTGATGAAATAAATCAAGCCGGCGATACGATTAAGCATCAACTTCTTCAACCCTCCAATCTACGAAAAGGTTATTGGTCTATAATACGAAAATGTAAACCAGAAAATTGCAATAGTATACATGTAACGAGATTCCATGAATAAATACGACGAATTTTTGGTTTCGAATCCGAATTGGAGCGAAAAACAGAACGTATCCATGGTTTTCCGAAAAGAGATTCGATCGCCGTAAGACCCGCTGTACTTAGCCACGCGATACTGGATCAATTATTTGTTTACACAGATATTTGCGCTCCTTACACTGTAGGTGATACCGAAGCGAGCTTATTGAGAATATTACCGCTCGATGCAACAAAATATGATTTTGGCTCTAACGTTGTGCGAACTTTTGGACCTATTCATTACATACCCCTTCTTCAGAATCAATTTCAAAGTATAATTATCGATATAAGAGACGTATACGGTAACTTTGTACCATTTGAAAGCGGCACCTCGATCGTGAAACTTCATCTAGTGCGTAAAAGGCTATAAAAATGTCTCGCTATTTGACTTATTACGATACTCAAGTCGGAGGCGGTGGGTAGTCTAATGTAAAAAACGTGTACTCTGGTTCTCATTATCAGAAAGGAAGAGGAATAGGAAGTTGGCTCACTGCTCTTGGACGAAAAATAATACCCTACTTATCGCAAGGAATGAGAACCGTAGGTAGAGAAGCGCTTCGTACGGGTGTAGATATTCTCGACGACATTACTAATCACAATACAGATTTCAAGCACTCTATTCAAACGCGTGGCTACGAGTCTGGACAAAGATTAAAGAAAAAAGCAGCTAATAAGGTAATTAAAATAATGAACGGCCAAGGATATAAGGCGAAAACATCGCGGCGTAAGCGTCAGTCAAAAAAGAAGCACCCGACTGTTCGTAAGTCTGGATCCGTGCAAAAGAAAAAAAGAAAGGTTAGAAAATCAAAAGGAAAGAAGAAGAAGAAGAGGAAGAAGACCGCTGCGAAGAAAAATTTTAGAGATATTTCCGACATTTTTGGTCCTCGATAAAAATGGCTTTTCTACACTCGCACTCAAACGAGTGCATGTCGGCCGAATTAGATATTTTTACTATTCCCCCCACTCAAACATCGATAGAAAGCAGTCAATTTATTCATTATAAACCAATCAGTCCTCTGAACGACGAGTTGGGGACCCCTCTGGAGTTTGTGGTACCTAGTTCGGGAGAATATTATATAGATTTACCTCACACTATGCTCCACTTAAAAGTAAAAATTGCACCAAACGTTTCGCCAGATGAAAATGTAAAAGTGGGTCCGGTCAACAATTTTATCCATTCGATGTTTAATCAAGTCGATGTTTATTTTAATAATAAACTTGTGACCCCTTCCAGCAATCATTACGCATATCGTAGTTACTTGGAAACACTCTTAAACTATGGAAGCACGGCAAAAGATTTACACCTGACTGCCGGTCTTTGGTACGACGACGAGGTTGGCAAATTAGAAGCCCTGCCGAATGCTGGACCTAATCAGAAAAATTCGGGTCTTACAAAACGTCAAACCTTCAGCTTGAACGCTCAGACGTTCGATATCGTGGGTCCAAGTTAACTTTTCGTTAACCAAGATAAAATGCTGATTAACGGGGTGGAGATGCGCATTCGATTAGTAAGATCAAAAGATTCTTTTTGTCTCATGGATGCTAGCGACGATGGTGTTTTCAAAGTTCAAATTAAAGAAGCCACACTAATCGTTCGACGCGCAAAAATATCACCAGGCGTATTTCTAGCGCACGCTAACGGACATGCAAAAACGACTGCAAAGTATCCTGTTTCGCGTGTAGAGGTCAAAACTTTTATCATGCATCCTGGTATTTTATCTGGTTCTCTCGATAATTGTTTTCTCGGTTAACTACCCAAGAGATTAATTATCGGTTTTGTAGACAACAGGGCATTCAATGGTTCGCGAACGTTGAACCCTTATAATTTTCAACATTTCAATATAAATTATTTGTGTATCTACATAGACGGTGTCCAATTACCGTCCAAGGCCCTTCAGCCGTGCTTTGCGTCCGATACTAATCAATCGTTTATCGATTGTTTTCAAACGTTGTACACCAGCTTAGGAATTCACTATGCTAACGAAGGTATAAATATTAATCGAGATAACTATATACATGGAAATTTTTTGACTGCGTTCGACCTCACTCCCGATATGTCTGTGGGGAACCACTGGAATGTTGTAAAAAGGGGGAGCCTAAGAATAGAAATAAGGTTTGATCAAGCACTGGCGACTACCATAAATTGCGTTATATACGCCGAATATGAAAACTTAATCGAGATCGACGCTAACAGACAAATTATCTCAGATTTTACCTCTTAAAAAGAGAGGGGAGAGTACAGTCGTATGCTTTAATATTGTTTACAATTTATACATCATATGAGTAAGTTTAACAATATGCAATCATTTTTGAACCAATTTTCGAACGATACAAAAAGTAACGATAAAAAGACATTAAAATATTATAAAGCTTTAATAAAACGACGATCAACAAGACAAATAAATCGAATCAACGCTTATCCTAGCGTTGGTACATCTGGTGGCGGTGGCGGTGTCCCCGGAGTGCAAATCTGCAGATCAAGAATAAATTTTAATGTAACCGTTCATTAACATGTGTTAAAAATTACTTGTACTCGAAAAAATAAAAACAAAAATAAAAATATAATTTATCTGTTATTTTTTAAACCATCAGTCCGTACTACTCCTATTTTCCTGAAATTAAAAATTATCTCGTAAAAATTAAAAAGCACATTGCTGAGTTTTGTAAAATTTAACTTTCATGCATTATGAATCGAGAATCGTTATCTTTGTGCAAGTCCGGACAGGAACGATGACGTCACCATATAAGAATTTTTTACAGCGCTAGCTACTGTCGAGAGATAAAGAGTTTGTTATCGCGAAGCAAGTCCAGACACGTACGTTATCTTTTTTTTCTTATCTGACTTCCTGCCAACGGTTTTGAGATTACGTCACCTTGATGATGCAAACGAGGGGAAGGGGTATAATTCACTATTGGATGCCAATTTTTATTTTCGCTTCACGATTGGTCTAAACAATCACGTAACTGAATATTCCCTTACTTTTGAAGCTCTTACACGTCTGTCGTCAATTCGAACGAAGAGCCGAGAGAACCGTGCCTGTCAGTCACTGTAACGCTGCTCTACCGCAAACACTTGAGAATCATGGAGCTTCCAAATTCATTATTGTCTACGACGTACGCGATTAACAAGTCTAATTCTAAACTTGTGAAAGTGTGTTTGGAAAACGACAATGGTATTTATCATCCAAAAGTGAAATTTCGCGGTAGTACATCGACTTACAAAGATGTTACTCTCGACATGTTGTCATGGGATTTGTTTCTACAGCAAAAAGACATAATTCTTGGCTATTTGAGAGAGGATTTCATGTACATAAACGATCCTAACTCTCCTACAACTATTCGTCTACCACGATATGACCTTGTGTTTACGGTGACCTACGGCAAAAATACAGTGTTACTAAACGAAAGAGCTGATGAGACAGCGGTGACCGATTCGAGCGTCGAGAACAAGAAAGCTGAAGAAGCTGTGAAAAAACCTGAGGTAGGGAAAAAAAGAACCTTGGAGGATCTTTTGAACGACCTGGAGGACGTCGGACCAAGTGAACCTAAAAAAATAAAAAACGATGCTCTTCTGGGTGTAGCCATGCACTTAAAAACGATCGAGGGATTAGTGGAAATGTTGGACTGTGTGTTATTAAAAATAAAAGTGTTAAAGGAGCAAGCGAAGATTGTAAATAGTGTGCAAACCCATGAGATAAATTATTTAATAAACCATTTTACAGGACAAGATCCAGAGAGTGTTAAAAAGTGCTTGTTAACGACTGTTACATTCAAAAAATATTACATTTTTATAAAATATGATGTCGAGGTTGACGTTAAAGAGAGCGCGACAAATGAGTTTAACGTTGATGTAATTGTGCTTGATATGATTCTTACAGAACTGTACGCTTTTGGTATGTTTAATATAGCAAAAAATGTTTACGAAAGAATGTTTCCGGTAAAAAAATAATTTCTCTCTGTAATTCATTTTGTACGATGGCGAGTGAATTATTCAAATAAATTGCCAAAAATAAAAAACTCATTTCATTAATTTATACCGTACCCTGTAATTTTTTTCAAAGTTATTATACATTTTTTTAAGCATTACTCAATTTTTCTAAATTTTTTATGTGTATACGAAAATATTTCACACATGATTTTTGTTTTTTTTTTTTTTTTTTTTTCAAATTAATAATTAATAAGCTTTTCGAATATTTTATTCAAAAATTTACATTTTTTTATTTCGTCGTTATTTGTTTTTAAATAATTATGAAAAATCTTAATTTTTTCTTTTACGAGCATTTATTCATTGCTATTATTTTAAGAAATAACTTATTCATAAAATATAAATTAATGCAGCAAGAAAAAGTAAGTCATTGTTGATTTATCAATAGCACTGTAAAGACGTTTCGTACCAGCAGAGGTAAAAGATGGGGCAAACGGAGGGTAAATCTAGGAACGGTTACAAAGACAACGATACGAGGCATCCCTGGGAGAAGCAGCCGTTACTGTACGAGTAGAGAAGGAGCAGAAAAAACAGAAAAAAGAACGAGAAAAACTTGAAAAAAAATATTACAACCTTTACAGAAAACCTGAAAAGGAAGGTTATAAGAAATTAAACTAATTTATTTAAAAAGAGAAAAAAGGCCCTTTTGAGGGCCAAAACAATTTATCCAAGCGTAAGTACGGCGAAAAAAAAATACACCCGCGGCAGTTGAGCCTACAACCGCGTGGTTCTAAAAATAAAATCGGGCGGCGGCGGCGGCGGCGGCGGACGCGGGCGAGAACGAGCTTGACTCTCGCGGGTCTACGCGTAAAATCGCGGTGACTCTCTAGATCGCGCGGGTTTTTATTTTTTATGCAAAAATTACGTTTTTTCCGCTTTTGAATTTTTTTGATAAAACAAAACTCTTTAAAGTCTATTTTTTTTTTTTTTTTTTTTTCACAAATATTTAAAAAATTCCTGTAGATTCCTAGAAGTAAAAGTAAATTTTTTCATTATTCGTTATTTATTTATATATTTATTATTTTTTTCTTTTAATTTACAGCTTTGAGTACTCAGCACACTGCCGTACGCACCGCGTCCTCGTTGATCATAGTCGAGGACACACCAGAAAATAGTCCCATTAAGGGACCTCCTGGCTTGATCATTCCAGACTCGGGCGAGGAGGAGGACATCGAATGTAAAAACAAAAGTATGTAAATAAAAATTGTAATTTTGAAATAAATATAAATAGTTTTGTTAATAAATAAAGAATTTTATTTTTATTTAATTAAACCCTCCATTTTTTGAGTAAATTTTTTGAGTATTTTTTAATATTAAATTTAAATTCGTTTAAATAAAAATAAATTTTTTACTTCTCACCCGTGAAAGGACGAGAAGCGCCTGAAGAAGAGCAACCAGCCGCTCGCGACGAGGAAGTTTAACGTAACGAGGAGCCAATGATTTTGCAGCTGTGGAGGCCGTGGAATCTGGATGACACGAGTCCGCGTTCAACCAATAGTAATGTTAATCAAGTAGGAGGGGGTGTTTCGTTTAATAATAGTAAAAAATTTACTATAGTAGAAGAAAATTTTAATAACACACACCGGTATAGATTGAAAGCACGTAAATTTTTAATAAGAATCAACGAACCACCCTCGTCCGCTCAAGTAGATATAATTACATGGCTCGAGGCCGCTGTACACGAGATTCACGATCACCTGTTAAATATGAGCGAAAACACTAACGATAGGATAGGTGTGACGATACAGAGCGATCATTTTTCAAATGGCATGGCATGGTTATCGTTTCGTCCTATAGCTAACTTTTTCGCGGACGATCTGTGGTCTTTGATCAGCGCTTTAACGCAAAGCAACGAAAATTTTCATATCGATGAAAGTTTTAGACTGGATGCTACTTATTTAAACGTTCCAAACGGTCGAGGCGCTTGCAAAAAAAAACAATTGACTATTGACAAAGTACGTAAAACGTCTATAGTGTTCATAAGTAATAAAGATGATCTTTGTCTCCCTCGTAGCTTTGTGGTGGGCGAATATCACATTCGTTATAAAAAAAAGAGCACAAAGGAGCTAAAAAAAATTTATCAAAAGGTCAGAGACGGCAGAGGTCCGTTACAAAAACAACTAGCTTTAAAATTGATGAAAAAAGCTAATTTAGCAGCTATACCTGCTGCAGGCTGTGGTTTCCAAGAGCTCAAAACGTTTCAAACTTTTTATACTGGGAAGAAAATATCCATAGTTGTTTATGACAAGCATGGTTATGGTAACGGCGAACCACCCTTCTTTGACGGTAGAGTAAATTTCGACGATGCTGAAGTTTATGACACTATTTATTTATTATACAACGCCGATTTGTGCCATTATCATACTCTCTTGAATCTTACAGGTGCCTCGGTTTTTTTCTGCTCGTACTGTAATACAAAATACAAACACATAGATTTACATGTATGCAAAAAAGTATGCGCGTCCTGTTATTTTACACCCAAGTGCAACACCGAGCAACCGATGGTCCTGTGTAAGGACTGTAGAAGACAATTTTTTGGTAATGATTGTTTGGCTAATCATAAAAAAGAAAAACCCCACAAAAATAAAACTGTATGCGAAGTAATAACCAGGTGCGGCGGGTGCGATAAGTTATTCAACAAATGGAGAGACAGTAAACATAGGTGCGGTCATAAATACTGTCAAAGTTGTAAAATTGCCCACGATGTAAACGTTTTTTATTATATGCAGCCTATTAACGATGAAAACAAAAAAAAATCAAAAGAAGCAGCAAAACCGGATCTCTATTTTATATACGACTTTGAGAGTACTCAAAACGAAGCGTATCAATTTCATCCCACCATGAAAATTCACGTACCTAATTTGTGCGTTGTACAACAAGTTTGTACTCATTGTATTGACGTCGACGATATCAGTCAATTTTGTCGCACATGCGGTATAAGAGAGTATGTTTTTAAAGAAAATCCTGTAAAAAGTTTAATACAACTAATTTGCAGAGAAATAACAGGCTTTGAACATATTATATGCATTGCACACAAAGGTGGCGGTTACGACACGCAATTTGTGCTGAGAGAAATCGTAGATCAGTTCCCTAATGTAACCCCCGATGTTATTTTAAGGGGACAAAAGATCGTGTTGATGCAGATCGGTCGAACAAAGTTTATAGATTCGTTAAATTATTTTCATATGAAATTATCGTCTTTACCCGCCACGTTTAATTTTCAAGCAAGCAAAGGTTATTTTCCTCATCTTTTGAATGAACCGGATAAACAAGATTACATCGGGGAGATGCCTGACCCTAAATATTACTCGCTCGATACGATGTCCAAAAAAGACAGAGATAATTTTTATAAGTGGTACAACGAAATGAAAGCTGCAAAATATATTTTCAATTTTCAAAACGAAATTGTTAAATATTGTAAAATGGACGTGGAAATTTTAAGACGCGCTTGTCTGATTTTCAGAAAAATTTTCCTAGAAGTTGGTAAAACAGATCCTTTTGTCAACGCTACAACTATAGCGTCAGCTTGTTCGTATGTTTTTAGAAAAAATTTTTTAAAGCCAAAAACAATTGGTCTGGTGCCACACAAAGGTTACAGACGCACTGACAATCAATCGCAAGTCGCTATTAAATGGCTATTGCAATGCGAGATAGAAGTAGGATGCAAAATCATTCACGCAGGAAGAACTCGCGAATACCGTTTAATAGAGGGGTACAAAGTAGACGGTTACATACTTCCAGAGATGCTACCTGGTACGTCGACTGCATCCATTCCTAGAAAGGGTGTTATATACGAATTTCATGGCTGTTATTACCATGGCTGTCCAGATTGTTTTAAACACAACCGAGATAAACCCACAAGAAACGGTGGAGGTACACCAAACGAGCTGTACGAAAATACTGTAAAAAAAAATTGAAAATATAAAAGCACTTGGCTACACTGTCATAGAAACGTGGGAATGTAAGTTTACCGCTAGAAGAGATGCCGATCCTGAAATACTTAACTATGTCAAAAAGCATCCGCTCTTGAGTAAAATAGTCATCGATCCAAGAGACGCTTTCTTTGGTGGAAGAACAGAAAATTTCGTTACCTTTCACGAAGTAAAAGACGACGAAAAAATTAAATACATTGACGTGACCAGCCTTTATCCAGCTGTATGCAAGATGTCGAAGTTCATTTTGGGTCATCCTAAGATCTACGTGGGATCGGAATGCAGTATGCTCACAAAAGGGGATAATAACAATCTTTCATGTATTGAAGGTTTAGTAAAGTGTACAGTTTTACCCCCAAAACAATTGTATCTTCCGGTTTTACCCGTAAAAATGCACCGTCGCTTACTCTTTGCGTTATGTAAAACTTGTTGCGAACAATCCCGCAAGGGTTACTGCGATCACAATAAAAAAGATGGTGCATTTTCAGGAACCTGGGTCGCGGATGAGCTTCGTAAGGCTATTGAAGTAGGGTACGAGATAACAGAGATTATTGTTATTTGGCATTATAAAACAACGCAGTATAATCCAGAAACTAAAAAAGGAGGTTTATTTGCCGAGTATATAAATACTTTTTTAAAACTTAAGCAACAAGCCAGCGGCTGGCCCGATTGGTGTACCAACGACGAAATGAAAAATAAATATCTGGCCGATTATGAGCGAGCAGAGGGTATAATATTAGACAAAGATAAGATTGAAAAAAACCCTGGACTCCGCTCTGTCAGTAAAATGGCGCTAAAAACATTATGGGGCAAATTTGGTGAGAAAAGCTCTCATAAAAGTACGACAGTCGTTCGAACACGAGAGCAGCTTTTAGATTTAATCACCGATGACGAGAAAGAAGTTACCGCTATATTGCCAGCTAACGAAATCGTATTGTATGTCACATGGCAATATCGAAATGAAGCCATTATAGCTCCCTCCAAAACTAATGTAGTTATCGCTGCTTTTGTAACCGCTGCGGCGCGATTACGACTTTACGCTTACATGGAAAAGCTGCAGCAGCGCACTTTGTACGTAGACACGGATTCCTGCATCTTTCTCGAGCACGAAAACGATCACGAGGAGTATAAGCCGCCTTTAGGGTCTCTGCTAGGCGAAATGACTGACGAATTAGAATGTTACGGTAAAAATTCGTATATAAAAACTTTCATATCAGGTGGCCCTAAATTTTACTGTTACCGCGTAGTATCGGGGACGACTAACGAGTTATCCGAATGTTGTAAAGTCAAAGGGATAACTCTAAACTATATTAACTCGCAGAAAATAAATTTTGAAAGCATTAAAGCGCTAGTAGAAAATAAATTTAAGTCTTCGAAAACAGATAGTAACATACAACTTAGTTTTAGAGCCATTCGACGGCTGCCGAAACATATAGTTGTTACGCGCGACGAGACCAAAACATGCTCTGTAGTTCTAGAAAAAAGATTGTTTTTTTCTCAATCCGAGTCTGTACCTTTTGGCTATGTTGCCTAACATTTGTAATTATTCAATAGTCAAATAAAAGAACTCAAAAAACTTGTAATAATTTTAATTCTAAAACCCACCTCCCCAAAAATATATTACAATATAAAATTTGCACATTTGCGGCGTCTTTTTATCTCTTGTTTACATCAACAAGTCATTAAGATACCATTATATCTGTTGTTTACATCAACAAACCATTAACACAAGAGATAAGGAGTCGCTAACCACTGATGTAACCAGACACCTTGTTTATATCAACAAACCATTAACCATAAGAGATAAGAATTTGTGCACCGGTGATGTAACCAGACACCTTGTTTATATAAACAATCCATTGAGATAACAGATAAGAAATTGTGCAGCGTCCGGTGACGTCATCTGTAACCAGACACCTTGTTCATGTAAATAAACCATTAAGATAAGAGATAAGGAATTGTGCACCGGGATGATGACTCATTGTTGTGTCTCGTAACTCGACACCTTGTTTATGTAAACAAACCATTAAGATAAGAGATAAGGAATTGTGCACCGGTGATGACTCATTGTTGTGTCTCGCACAACTCGCCCGTATACTACTAACAGTATCTGGAACTTGTATAAATAAAATATATCTTATACATATAATTGAAAGCATACGTAAAATTGATAGCATCTTACAAAATCCCATGCGTTAATAGTTATCTCATATATATTAACTGTCATCATAATATTTTACACTAATTTGTACTGAATGATTCAGTAACTGTCACTGATTGTTTCTCTAAGTGTGCGCAAGATGCATAAAGTTTTATAAACTTTTTTGATATTATAGTTCAACTAAGTTCAGCTTTATCTAAATTATTTAAAAAATAATCATTTAAAATGTTCAAAAAGAAATAAAATAAGTGCTTAAAAATTTTAATCTACTTCATCAGACTAGTACTTGTTAAAATAAGAATGGTGTTATTTCTTATAATTAATGTAAAAAAAAAATTATTTTCAGTTTAAAATGTATAAGTTTATATTAAATAGTTTGAAAAATAAAAAATTAATAGTTATTAAAATATCATTTTTTTTAAAGCCTGGAGATAAATAAAATTAAAAAAAAAAAACATTTAAAAATGTAAGATACCAACGGCAACTTGGGTTTTTACTGCTATAGTTGCTATAACAGAATTATCAAAATAAAAATTTTTTTTTATTCTTGATGTTTAAAAATCAGTAAAAAAAGTATACAATAAAATCAATTCATTTTAATTGTCCTTCAATATCGATAAAATCATTCATCTCAATGGAGTCATAAGTTGTTTGTTCTACTCAGGTATCAATTGGTAAATTTTACCATTTTTTTTTTAGTTTCACCTTATACCTAGCGAAAGAAATGAAATCTTTAAAAAGAAAGACCTTTAAAAAGGTAAGAATTTACGGGGAGTGGTTTTTTTTTGGACAGAACTAAAACAAAAGTATATTTGTTGTTACTTTCAGATCTGTGTTAATATTAATCAATTTATCCCGAAAGATACGAACAGACGAATAAAATAAAAAAAAAATAAATGAAAAACCATCTTTCAGTAGAGTTACAGTGAATTCTGTTTATTTTTTTTAACTTTAATTATAAATTAATTCGAGTATCTACTCTGATTTTGATATTATGTTTTCGGGGATACGAACAGATAAATGAAATGAAATCAAAAATCATTTTCCGGACGAGTTTTTAATAAATTTTTTTCAGTTTTTTTTCTTTAATTAATTTTTACTCAAATTATTTATAACTCCTACTCTGATTCTGCTGATATTTTTTTTGGAATATGAGCAAATGAAGGAGATGAAATCAAAGAATCATCTTCCGGACGGATTTTAAGTAAATTTTTCTTTTCTTTTTTACGCATCTTTTTTCTTTTTTTTTTTTAAACTTGAATTCAATTATTTTTTAGTAAAAGTTTACTATCAATTTATTCAATTTAGGTGTCGTTCAATATCGTTAAAATCATTCTAACTCGAAAAATTTATTAAAAACTCGTCCGGAAAATGATTTTTGATTTCATTTCATTTATCTGTTCGTATCCCCGAAAACATCATATCAAAATCAGAGTAGATACTCGAATTAATTTATAATTAAAGTTAAAAAAAATAAACAGAATTCACTGCAACTCTACTGAAAGATGGTTTTTCATTTATTTTTTTTATTTTATTCATCTGTTCGTATCTTTCAGGATAAATTGATTAATATTAACACAGATCTGAAAGTAACAACATACATACTTTTGTTTTAGTTCTGTCCAAAAAAAAACCACTCCCCGTAAATTCTTACCTTTTTAAAGGGCTTTCTTTTTAAAGATTTCATTTCTTTCGCTAGGTATAAGGTGAAACTAAAAAAAAAATGGTAAAATTTACCAATTGATACCTGAGTAGAACAAACAACTTATGACTCCATTGAGATGAATGATTTTATCGATATTGAAGGACAATTAAAATGAATTGATTTTATTGTATACTTTTTTTACTGATTTTTAAACATCAAGTATAAAAAAAAATTTTTATTTTGATAATTCTGTTGTAGCAACTATAGCAGTAAAAACCCAAGTTGCCGTTGGTATCTTACATTTTTAAATGTTTTTTTTTTTTTTTTAATTTTATTTATCTCCAGGCTTTAAAAAAAAAATGATATTTTAATAACTATTAATTTTTTATTTTTGAAACTATTTATTAACTAGGTATAAGGTGAAACTAAAAAAATTGGTAAAATTTACCAATTGATTCCTGACTACAACAAACAACTTATGACTCCGTTGGGATGAATGATTCGATCGATATTGAAGGACAATTAAAATGAACTAATTTTCTTGTATACTTTTTTTACTGATTTTTAAACATCAAGTATAAAAAAATTTTTTATTTTGATAATTCTGTTATAGCAACTATACAGTTAAAACCCAACTCGCCGTTGGTATCTTACATCTTTAAATGTTTTTTTTTTTTTTTTTAATTTTATCTATCTCGCAGGATTAAAAAAAAAAATGATATTTCAATAATTATGAATTTTTCAGTTCTCAATTAAAATGAGAGTAAAATAAATTGAAAAGATTTTTTTTCTTAGTTATGCGTTGTTGTTGCTCTGCAAAAGAGGTTCTGGTGTAAGAACCAAACTATGCTTAAATGAATTTTTTGAGATGTTTTTTTTTTATCATGCAGTCAAAAATATTTTCTCAAATCTCTGATCTTACTTAATTGTTTTATATTTTTTTCATCATTTTATTTACTTTAAATCTTAACTTTTCAGGCTTGAAGCATAATAGTTTTATTCAAAATTGTATCTATTTGTAAAAAAAAAACAACTCAAAACACATCACTATGACTAAACTGACTTAAAACCCACACAATTTGAAGGTTTCACAAAAATATTGCGATCTGCAGTAGTTATAACAGATACTGTACCGATAAAATTTTTGGTGATAAAATTTATTATATTAACAATTTTTGCATCATGTCTGACAATTTGAATAACCCCATGAGACATTGATCGCCATCACATTTAAAGGCAGCAAATGTCAATGACCAAGTTGAGGTAGTTGGTATATAGCGGATAAAACTGAAATTAAACTTGATAGTCAGACAAATTCATCTTGGAAAATAAACTGAGAAAGTAAACCTTATCCATGTTGGTGTATTGACTCAGAATTTAAAAATTTCAGTGATGATTTAAATGTATTTACTAGTCTGACAATTTGAATAATTCCATGAGACATTGATCACATTTAAACTACCTTAACTTGGTCATGATAGTCAGACAAATTCATCTTGGAAAATAAACTGAGAACAATAAACCTTATCCGTGTTGGTGTATTGACTCAGAATTTATAAGTTCCAGTGATGATTTAAATGTATTTACTTGTCTGACAATTTGAATAACCCCATGAAACATTGATCACCCTCACATTTGAATGCAGCAAATGTCGATGACCAAGTTGAGGTAGTTGGTACACAGCGGATAAAACTGAAATTTAACTTGATAGTCAGACAAATTCATCTTGGAAAATAAACTGAGAACAATAAACCCTATCCGTGTTGGTGTATTGACTCAGAATTTATAAATTCCAGTGATGATTTAAATGTATTTACTTGCCTGACAATTTGAATAATTCCATGAGACATTGATCACACTTAAACTACCTCAACCTGGTCATTGACATTTGCTGCAGCAAGTTAAGGTAGTTGGTATATAGCGGATAAAACTAAAATTAAACTTGATAGTCAGACAAATTCATCTTGGAAAATAAACTGAGAACAGTAAACCTTATCCATGTTGGTGTATTGACTCAGAATTTATAATTTCCATTGATGATTTAAATGTATTTACTTGTCTGACAATTTGAATGACCCCATGAGACATTGATCACCATTCACATTTAAACTACCCCAACTTGGTCATTGACATTTGTTGCAGCAATTTTCACTGGATAAATAAACCTCTACAGCACCAGCAGAAGGTTTCACAAGTTCAACTCACTCTAACTCATAGATGATTATCATAGGGAGACTTTAGATATTTTGTTTTGAAAAATTATAGCCAAATATTTTTCTATAATTATTGATGGTTAACGGTCATAATAGTTATTAATTAAATTATGTTAATAGTGAATTTAGCGTGATGCCGCTGTATATTTTATATTATATACTACTTTTTTAATTACTTAATTATTTCTAAATCATGTAATAAAATAATAATAATTATGACCGCTGTCTTCTGCTCAGCTGCTCGGGTCTCGGCAGCTCGGCCTCTTGCGTGCGCGCACCTCACCTGGGCAGCCGGCTCGCACGCCTTGCTGCAGGCTGCAAGAGTAAGACAGCGTTACGTAAGATCCGGTTTAAGCCACATGCAGCGCATGTAGAGAAACTGGATGCTCAGGGACTATAAACGAAAAAATCTAAAGGAAATCACCGCTTCGAATTTTGAGACGGTCATAACTTCTTAACGCAGAAATTTTTCAGGATGATTTTTTTTTTAATCTTCTCAGGGGATCTTAGGCTACGCGTAGAATATATGGTCAAGGAAAAATAATCATCCTAATAGTTTTTTTCATGAACGACCTAACCTAAAACTGAAATTCAAAGTATATAAAGCGGTACCCTTTCACGATAGTCAGTTTTAAAAACCCACTCGCCGTCCAGGGCTACCGCCCTTCAGGATTTTTTGTAAGTATTGTTCATAATATAAATCTATTTTCCCACAAAAATTTTGTTTTCTTTCCTTTTAAAAAGTTTTTTATTTACATTTTTTTATATTTTTTAATCCAAAAATAAAAAAAATAATGATTAAATTTAAAAAATTTATTCTTTATTATATAAGGTAAGTGTGCCTAATATGGCCCTGTGCCTAATATGGCCCCCCCTGTTATTTTGAATATGCTAGGTATGCGGCATCTCTGCAAGGTAGGAAGAAGTCAAAAACACTGAATTATGAAGTTTTCCGTTGTTTAGAACATTTTAAAATTATTTTTGCGCACGCCTAATAGCTAAAACTCGTTTCGTATACCTCCGTTATTATTTTACGTTGTAATTAAGTGGTCTGCCAAAATATTTAGACGCACCTGATCAAAATTTGAATAAGTAGCTTCGATTTGTTATTGTTTCAGCTTTAAAACGCGACCTTAGTTTTTGTTCAACTCGTTTTCTAACGGGTTTTATTCTTAAATAACTTTTTATTATGCAGTGTACCTAATATGGCCCCCCACGAATTAGTAGAAATACCGATATTAAGAGTCCTTAGTTTCATGTTTACTATTTAGAAAATTCTATCCTAATGTTATTTCAGAAAAATAAATTTAATTGTTTCAAAGCTTTTTTTCATTTTATAACTAAAAAAACATTCTAGCTCAAAAAAAAAACTTTGACCAAAATTTAAAGTTGAAATTTTTCTACTGGTTGCAAAGCTTTCAAAAACATTGTAAAAAAGGCTCAATTTTTAAATAAATCATTTTTAAATAATAACAATTTTGAAGTTTTTAAAATCTTATATCCTGATTGATTTAAAAAGTAGGAACAAATTGCAATTAATTAATTACTTCAAGGGGGGCCATATTAGGACACAAATTTTAGGTGTCTTAAAAAACCATGTTTTGGTAAATCCTCTGGCATTTGAAGCTCATTGATCAAAATCGAACGTGTAATGTCTCATTTTAAAGCTCTTGAATTAAGCTTTAAAATGAGACCTTAGCCGTCAAAAAATATTGATTTGATTGGCCACAACGTCGATTCTCGCTTAGGGGGGCCATATTAGGTACAGGTACCTTATTTAACATTAAAAACTTAACAAAATTAAGCTTGGTCATTGGTGTACACATGCTCGTTTCACCTTCGGTACAGTTTCTTTTTATTCACGCACTTACTACGTTACACTGTTAGGGTACTTCTCAAAATCTTGTTTCTTTTTTAGTCCAAACCAAGGTGTTTTTTATATTAATTTATAATTTGTCGGCGCAATTAAGCCATGTAATAAAAATAAAAAGCTGAAATTGTCTAGTTTATGAAAACATCTTTCTTTTGTCGGAAACGTCCATAGTTTTCTTGTAAGACTCAAATTACTCCTGATTTTCCTTCGAGCGTTCCACTTGTGGGTATTTTACCTTGTAACTTTTTTAGAATTTTAATTTTCAAGAATATACTCTCTAACTGCACTCCAATGTTCTAGTCTTCGAGCTATAATGTCCCCTGGTTTTTTTTTATGTTGATCAAGGGGCCACATAAGTTGCCTGCTCCAGTGTTATCGCCCAAAATTTTCTATAGTTTTGAGCTAAAACAGTTTCATTCTTCCGTCTCTAAGCTTCGCTAGCGCTGCAGGCGATCCAAGCTACAAAGAAGTCAGAGTTCGTAGATTCTGCCAAACAGCTTAGCAATGAGTGACAAAATGACTTCAAGGGACGTGTTTAGCAGCAGGCGGTACACAAGTTTAACAACTACTGCCAAAGTATAATTTAATGAAAAAAACACGCTATTTTAGGTTAGTTTATAAAAAGTTTCTATAAGTTTTTTAATATTTGACGGCAAAAACATTTTCAATCGATTGAAATAGTTTAGAAAAGGTACAATGTACCAAACTCTGTCCTCCGTATATTCAGAGCAAACTAATTGATACTCGCGTTTCGGGCTCGACGATGACATATACTTCGAACTTTTGTTTTAATTTAATTAATAATTTTGATTAAAACATATATTTATTTTTTAATTTATTTGAATATACTAAAAAAAAATTTGAAATTAACCGCTATAAGGAAAAAAATCTGTCTTTCATGCCCATCCTACACTGGCGGCTGAGCCCCGGCTTAAGCCTCGAGTGGCTTAAGCTTTAAATTGTTATAACTTTTTCCCAAACAGTTTTGCTATCGAGATTTGGTTAAAAAATAATATTCTTTATCTTAAAATAGGAAAAAAAAAATATTTAACTAATATGGAAGTGTGATACGTCAATTTAAAGCTTAAGCCACTCCAGGCTTCAGCCGCGGTTCAGCCGCCAGTGTAGGATGGGAGTAGGTAAACAGTGTGGGTCCGAGCTCATTTTTCTGCGCACGCGCAAGTTTAAAATAGAACTTTTGAGTTGGGGGGGGGGGGGGTTGGCGCGCAGCCAAATTCATCCACGTGGATGCTGGCGTGCAGCCAAAATGCATCCGCGTGGACCCTAAATATAGTAGCTGCGACGAACACGCAGTTATCACGTGGACGCTAATTATTGCGCATTAGCGTGAGTCACTTTTGGACAACGCCGCTAAGCATTTTGCGCGAGTTTTCTTATTATTTTGAGGTTAAGAAAAACAAAAGACGGGAAGACGACCGATCGCGATGACGGTCGAAGCCTGAACTCGAGTTGGGAAAACGCCGCTGAGCATCTCGCGCACGAGAATTGCGCAGTTAGTGCGCTTTTTTCTAAATTTGAACTGATGCCAAAGCTCTAATTATAATATCTTCAAGGTCAATAGTTTTATGTAATTGTCAAGAAACAAAAATTAAATATTTTTATGTAACCTCTGATTTATTAATCCAGCTATTGTGTGATTTATCAAATCCTAACCATTTAAAGTACACTTGATTCCCTCGCTTCCTAATAACTTTTTCCACAAGAAAGACATCAGGGTATTCAGACTTTAAAAGTTCTTGCTCATAGAAACTACCTGAAATTGGCTCTTTTTTATAATCGATAAGATTGTAAGTAACAGGATTAGTCTTTGACACTTTGTTCACAGTAAAGATTTCAGTTGTCCAGTTGGGAGTATAGCCTTTTTCGAATATATGCTTAGTTTTACTTACGCGTACTTTGTCACCAACCTTGAATTTTGGTTTCTTTTTGTAAATATTAGTGGTGTATACAATTTGATCTTTATTGGTTACATCTTTTGGCTTCATGCCTATAGTTCAATGTCTTTTATTATTATAAGTAGCAATTAATTCGGGTAAAATATTTATCCATTTGTAATTTCCATTCAAACTAAATTGTTTCCACATCATACTTTTTAGTGCTCGATTAAAACGTTCAACTATAGATGCTTTAAGATTGCTATACGTAGAATATAAATGTATTTTATACTTTTTCATTAGTTCATCGAACTTTGAATTATAAAATTCTTTTCCATTATCAGTTTGCAGATTTTTTGGCACTCGACCTTGCTCGAGTATTGATTTCATGGCTGCAGTAACATTCTCACCAGATTTACTTTTGATTTGAACAGCCCATGCATACTTTGGGTAGACATGAATGACTGTGAGCATATACCGGAAACCTTTATTTTCTTTAGCGAAAGGTTGCATTTCTACGAGATCAGCTTGCCAAGTTTCATCAACATCTCGATAATCGAATGTTGTACGAGGATAATTTCTCCTTGCAGACTTATGAAGTTCTTCCACTATTTTTTTACGTTCCATTTATCCTGTTTTAGGTTTTTGTTTTCACTGGAGCTTTTGTACTAACAGGTTTTGTTTTTGCTGGAGCTTTTGTACTATCAGCTATTTTTTTCAATAATTCTTGATGTTTGACATCAAACCTTTTAACTAACTCATCTACATTCCATTTTATATAACCTCTCAGACGATTCCAATCTGTATCATCAATTTTTTTCGCGAATTCCACGTAATTATTTAAATATTCAAGGTTGACCGCATCTTTTTGACTCACAGGATGAGCAACGTTACATAAACGTTTATTTTCTATATCTATATGGTGATCAGGAGTTAATTTAAATGCCTTGTAGCTTTGAAAATCTTTTTTAATTTCATTTGTACTCGCTTCGTATAATTTTTCTGCAGTTTTCAATTTTTATGTTAAAAAGTCAAGATTAACTGCATCTTTCGAGTCTTTGGGAGGAGCAACGTTACATAAACGTTTATCATTAACGTCATACTGCTTTTCTGCTGTTAGTTTATAATTGGTTTCTCCTCGGGATTTTAGCTTATGACCAAACACATCGATACTCATGATGAAACTAAAAATTTAATGCAAGTGCAATTCAATATATATACCCCGCTTCTCGAAGCTCCTCATTAATTGCTAAAATTTCATTATTATGTGCGAGGTTTCCAGCTGTACGTTCAGCTATGAGTAACCGTAATCGTTCAACTAATTCATTGGGATCATCCCAGTATTTGTAATCGACACTTGAATTTATTCTCGCAATCTTCAAATCAGTTAAAATACCACCACCACGTTTTTGCATCTCATGAAACAAAGGAGCGATGAATTCGACGAATTTTTTACTTTTATGCACTTTCAATGAACCGTCTTTATTTAAATGAGCCTCAGATAACTCTAAGATTTTTTTATAATCTGCTTTTTCAGAACTTCGAGGTTCTCCTGGTGCTTTCAGTAGTAATAAATCCATCAAACCATTTGTTTTGTTTAATTTCACTCCATCAACTATGATATAATCAGAGTTAAAAGAAATTTTAGATTTTCCAAGAGTATATGTACCATCTTCTTTTCGTTTTACGCCATAAATTCTATCTAAGACTGAATCATTTGACTTGAGAAGTTGAATATACTCATCATCATCATTATTATCATTATATATTACGGTTTCATTATCACCAGTGAAGGTTAAATTAAAATCTCCGATTTTTGGTATGTTTAAAGGTTCATTCAAATGATCAATGAAAAAATTAATTCCACTTGTATTTTCATCTTTTTTCCGTAAACTATTTATGAGAGCATTTTTACTTCTATTTGGAGTACTTTGTTCAATAGGAGTTCCAAAGTTCACACGAGATTGAAATTTTCTAACACTAGATGGAGTTTTCAAATCAAATTGAGACGGAAAATTTTCAGTTTTAATGTTGGTAGCTATTTTTTCTAGAGGATCTATAATCGGCTTAAACGTGTCACTCAGCAGCTGTTCAGTGCTAACTTTGTTGAATTTTATCAGTTTGTATTTACGTTTTATACCATCTCGAGCTTTAATGTGCTTTCGAAGAACATCTTTTTCTCGTTGCACTTTATCCATCTTTATGAATAATGATGAACTAAAAAAAATTATGCTATATTTATAGCAAAGCAATCGGAACCTCTACGATAACTCCCATCATTTATGCTTCTCTCTTTATCTATTACTAGAAAACAGTGCATACCCTCTTTCCAACACGCGAAACACAAATTTTTAAATTTTTCATAAGACATATCTGTGTTTACATGATTATTGTAAATATGCTTTAAATTAGTGTCATCTTGTTGAAATATTATTAAGAAATTAACGCTGTCTCGAACTAAATGTTTTGGTATACTTGCATAAGATTGACAAAGGTAAAAACAATCAACTTTTTTATGCCTACCCATACAATAGTAAGCTCTTACCTTATCTTGATTTTCGCTTGAAATATCATCGAATATAATAATCGAGTTAGGTAACACTTTATCTGTAGTTATTACATCATCGTTTTCGCTAAAGGGAAAATACTGAATCTCCTCTATAGAGTCTAGTAGTTCTTTGAGAAATTTATACTTCGGTTGATTTAGTGACTTCGAATAGACATAAACATTTTCAAATCTTACACCATTTAAGTGAGTAATGAGACCAAGTAAGCTGTTGGTTTTTCCAGATCCAGAAGGTCCGCAGAATACAGCACGTATATCGCTGGGTAAGAGGTCACCATGACGATTGCATATTTTGTCTTCTGGAATATCAAAATTGTCAATAGGGAGTTTAACCGTCTGCTCTGTGAAATCCATTTTCATGTAATGAAACATATAAATACATCGCCACCTATTTATACTTTCAGTTGATTTTCAATAACCATGAAGTAATGATTAAGTATAAGAAACGAGGTCGCGGTCTAATTAATAAATTAATCAACAACTTGCCGTTCGAGCTACACGTTCCTGGTTACCATTACTGCGGTCTTGGTACTAAATTATCTCAGCGTTTAGAAAGAGGTGACTCTGGTATAAATTTATTAGACTCAGCTTGCAAGGAGCACGATATAGATTATTCACAAAATCATGAAAATATCGCAGCTAAACACGCTGCAGACAAGATCTTGGAAAATAAAGCTTGGCAACGAGTTTCGGCTAAAGACGCTAAATTTAGAGAAAAAGCCGCAACCTACGCAGTAACGAGTGCAATGAAAATAAAAAGGAAGTTGGGCATGGGTTTGAAAAAGAAAAAGGTTAATTTTACAAAAGTAATAAAAGCTGCTGCATCAAAAAAACATGATGAAAAAAAACTAGGGAAAGATGCGATAAAATCAGCTCTGCATAAAGCTCGAGAGTATATTAAAAATGCTGGAGGTAAAAGTAAAGTTGCTGTACCACGCATTTTATCTGTGCCATAAAAAATTGGAGGATACTTACCGTTTCTCATACCTCTGTTTGCCGGATTAAGTGCAACCGGAGCATTGGCCGGAGGTGCTGTTGGTGTAGCTAAAGCTGTTAATGACAACAGATCGGCTCAAAAACAACTATATGAGTCTCAACGACATAATAAAACGATGGAGGCTATAGCACTAGGTAAAAGATTATATCTTAGCCCTCGTAAGAAAGGTTGAGGACTACATTTGAGACTGTATGGAAAAGGATTAAAAAACAGCTCGAAGAAATACCGAAAAGGGCTTTAAACAACATTGATTTGATTTACTGAAGTTTGCACAAACATTAAAAATACCTAATTTTCGAGGTGTTTTTATGAGAAATACTTTACCATCACATTCTCACGACAATGAGTGTGCGATTGTAAATTTAGATGATTTTAGTGGACCTGGAACACACTGGGTCGCATATCGTAAACAAGGTGATGACGTTACATATTTTGATAGCTTTGGAGATCTTCCCCCTCCTATAGATCTAATGATATATCTCGGCGTGCAATCAGTGAAATATAATTATAAAAGATTTCAAAAATTGAATAGTTCTAATTGCAGAGAGCTCTGTTTGAAATTTCTCAGTGAAGCTATATAAAGAGAGTAGATTTAAATTATGATTTCATTTTATAAATAATGGAGGAGTCATTAACACTTACTTTATCCAGAAAATCATCGATTCTGAAAGCAGAATATTTTCCACCAATCGAGCTATCGCCTGATAAAAATTATTCTCTCGGCTTAATTCAATTTTTAACTTTTCATTCAATTCCTAATATCGATGAAGGTCACAACAAGTTGTATGTCGGTAAAGAAGTAATCACTATACCGACTGGTGATTGAAAGCTTGAAGATATTATAAACTTCATAGAAGATGAGCTTCAATAAAAAAAAAAAAAAAAATAGCAATTAGTATCACGACTAACAATAATACTCTTCATTGTGAAATTAAGAGTAACGAAGATATTGATTTTACACAATCTGATTCAATTGGGCAAATTTTAGGTTTTAGTAACCGAATTATTAAAAAAAATTTAAAACACATTTCAGATATACCTGTAAAAATCATTCAGATTAATGCTTTAAGAGTGGAGTGTAATCTCACCGCTGGAGCATATATATATATATATATATATATATATATATAAATGGACGACTTTCTCATTGTATACACGAGTTCTTTCCAGCAGTTCCTACTGGTTATAAGATTATCGAAGTACCTAATCAAGTCATACATCTACCCATCACAGTGCTCATCATTACTCATTTAGAAGTACGTATCCTTGATCAGAATGATAATTTAATTAATTTTCGAGGTGAAGAAATTACAATTAGACTTCATATTAAAGCATCATAATGGGAATCGTATTCAATAGTAAAAGGTATATAAGTACAACTCCAGTATGGAAACCAATCATCAGTCGTCAACGTTCCATCAAGGCGTTAACACGAGAAAGCAAAAAGTTCCTTCAAAGTATTGGTTTAAGAGTGCGTGGATAAAAATAATTTGTTTCTGCTGCAATCATGGACGAGATACTAAATTTTCAAGAACCAACCGTTTTTGATGAATCAATAATTCATTATGAGATTCATCCATATCAACCTTATAATTCAAAGAGTTATAATAACAATGATGAGATTAGAATTATGATACAATCTCAAGATCTTATCCTTCTACCATCACAAAGCTCCCTACATATTTGTGGTGAAATAAAGAAGAAAGCCAACAATGAAAATGTCACTAATACTTTAGTTGTTAATAATGGGCTTTGTCATTTATTTGATGAAATTCGTTACGAAATAAATTCAGTTGAAATTGATAGATGTAAAAATGTTGCTATTACTACATTGTTAAAAGCTTTTATTTCAAAAACACCTTCTCAGTTCAATATTATGCAAAACGCAGGTTGGGTAGATTTGCCTCAAAGAACGATTAAAGTTACTGATGAGAATGGTCAATTTGATGTAACCATTCCTCTGAGTATGATTTTAGGGTTTGCTGAAGATTATCAAAAAGTAATTATGCATGCGAAACATGAATTAATACTTATTAGATCGAGAAGTGATAAAAATGCAGTTGTACAAACTAATATGGCAGCAGCAACTGAACCTCAAAGATTTGAAGAATTCAAGATTACCATAAATAAAATAGAATGGCTTTTACTCATGGCTCACCTCCTTGTGTCAAATAAAATGAAATTAGACCTATTAAATCAATTGAATAACAATGTTATAATGAGTTTTCGCACGTGGGAAATGCATGAATACCCTCTACTACCAACTGCTAAGTCTCATGTTTGGACTGTTAAGACCTCTACTCAGTTAGAAAAACCTCGCTTTGTAATACTAGCATTCCAAACGTATCGTAATAATATTGAGAGCAATAGTACAAGTAACTTGGATCACTGCGAGATTTGCGATGTAAAACTCCATCTAGGTTCACAATCTTATCCGTATAGCAATTTAAATCTTGATATATTAGCTAATCAATATTCTAAGTTATATGAAATACTTCAACTTTCAATATGCTTACTATGATAAGCCCCCTGAACCTTTTCTTAGTAAAGCAGATTTTATAAAATATGCACCCATCGTAGTTATAGACTGTTCAAAACAAAATGACTCATTAAAAAATGCTCCAGTGGATATAATTTTAGAATTTGAAACAGTAAATAATATTAAAGATTATACCAAAGCATACTGTCTTATTTTACACGATCGAGTCATCGAATACAATAGTTAAAAAACATTATTAACATAAATAAGAGTTACTTTAATGGAATTAGTTAGTTTTATACAGCATGGAGTACATAAAAGACCTACAAGGTTTTAAAAAATTTCCTGATGAATTTATTTTCAAAGAAGTAGCAATTTATACGCTAGAAGAAGATTCTTTGCCATTGGTGTATTTATTTGCATCTCCTTACAACTGGTCAAATCAAACTAAAGAAGAGATGAGTGTAAATATTTGGTTAACATCAAATTACCATGGACTTTTTTGGCTTCAAGGGGATATTCCATACGATGATTTATATAAAACTCTTCATGATACTCTTCACAATACTAAAGTTATATATATCAAAGATCTTGAAAAAAAATGGTTAGATGAAATTGGAATAAAAAATGTTTTAAATTTAGAAGATATACGATGTCCTTCATTAAAAAAACTTCGATCGCAATCAATTAAATATGCTTGTGATCATCACAACAAAATGAAACGTAGTAGCATCCATCCTCACTGTGCAGTCCATAATGGATTTTTATTAAAAAACTGGTTAATTAACTCATACCAAAAAAGTTTTTTATCGACAACTGAGAAGACTAAAAGTTTTTTTATTAGTGGAATAGGCCTACAGGGGACACCACTTTGAAAAAAAAAAAAAAAACGCACCAATCACATCTACCTCTAAGGTGGTGGGGAAATGATGTATAAAGCACCACATTTTCATAATTATAGTTCAGTCATCATGGATCTCATTGTAGACGCAAAATGTTTCTATGATAGCAAACGAGATTTTATTATAAAAGAATTGGCTATAGTTGCAGTTAATGAAGATTATTAAGCATTGGATTGCACAGCCTCCATGTCCCTGGTCAGAGCTACCATATCCGATTCGATTACTCAATAACTTATACACCGAAATTCAGCATGGTCTTTAGTGGTCTGATGGTGACGTTCCTCTTTCGGAAATTTATGACGATCTTCGATCAATAACACAAGCATCGAGATGTATTTTTGTAAATAGGAATGAGATGATTAAATTATTGTTTAAAATAATAGAAAAACCCGTCATCAAAATGAAACATTACAACATTGATGATTCAGGTATAAAAGATTATAAAATTTCTGCTTTTTGTTTTCATCATGGTGAGAAATTTGGTTAAAAATATTCTTGTTGTTTGAATGATGCTTTGAATATGAAATATTTGTTGAAAGGTGGAGGGGGAATATCAAACTAGATTATAAAAGGTTTGTTATGGAACGAATTTTGCTTAGTACGGTTCAAACATGGCTAGCTCTCAAAAAGATTATATAATCAAGATTCAGTGGTATCAGAGTGGTGAATTAAAATTAACACCAAAGGAGGTATCCATCCTATCGCTGCAAAGTAATTCCATCGGGCATTGGATTATTAGACCATCTATTTCATATTCATCTTTATCGAATCAAGTAAAAGTGAACAACGATCATTATAGACAGTATAAACATGGTTTAGAATGGTATGAGGGAGATATACTTGAGGATCAATTAAAACGACGTTTGCTTGATATTGCTCGAAGTGCAAGAGCAATTTTTGTTCATGGTAAAAAAGATTTGAAGTATTTGGAAACCGTAGTCTGTCGTCCTATTATTAATATCAAAAAGTATCATTGTCCAAGTTATGATAATATTAAAACGATTTCAACGTCTCAAGATCAGTGTTTAATTCACGAGTTGAAAGAAAACTCATCATTCAAGTATTGTACTTTGTATAAAGCATGCTTACTAAAAACATGGCTTCTAAGCCTGAATGAACACTATCCACTACAAAATAATGTCGTCGGAGATTATCCCATTTACTTGGATGTTCTTCAAGCACATAAGAGAAAAATTGATCTGGATGAATTTTATAAAGAAACTACAGATGAAAATTATTTTTCTTAACTTTTAAATAAGTTTTCAAGAGTACTAAAATAGAATCATCACGAGTTCCTTCAAGTTAAAACTTCAAAGACTTCCTCGTGTGGATTGTGAAAGTTATTGTTTACCTTATTATGATGGTAGTGATGATGAAGAATTAAATATAAATAAAAAAAATATTACATGCTTAATTAATCCATCAATTATAAGAATGCCTACTAGACCACGAAAAATTCCAACTACAACCAGAAAGTGTATAAAATCTCATCAATTTTCCATTTTTACTCATTCTAATAATAACACTTGCTCAGTCAACAACATGGAAGATTACAATAAGCAAAGGTAAGTTTTAAGCATAAACACTATCACCAATTATAAAATTAATACTTTGTTTTTGTTTACAGTTCGAGTCAGGTTGAAAAGACCTTAAAACCTGAATCTCAAGTTAAAGAACATTCTGAGAGAAGCTCAAAATCTAGGATTTCAAAATTATATGAGACCGTTGACTGGTTAGAAGTGAAATTATCTGATTTGAAAACTATTGAAGATCAAAGAGCAGCTGAATTCCGAGAAGAAATTGATAATTTGAAGTTTATTCAAGATAATAGAGCATTCGAATTTCAAAATCATATTAGTCGTAGTGCTGAATTAAAAGAATTTCAAGATCCAAGAGACTTTAAATTTCGTAATGATATTGAAGATATTTGTACTCGTTCAGAACGATTAGAACTTAAGTGAATGTAACTAACCTATTAAATAAGTTTCAAGTGTGTAAATTGAAATGAATAAATAAATAAATACTCATATAGAAGATAAATGATTTTTTTTTTTATTTCAACCTTAACCTTGTTACTTTTTATTATCGAATACAATTACATAATTTGGTTTTTAACAAATTAACGTGAACAATAAAATAATTTGGCTTTATTAGTTTTTTTTTTTTCAACAAACAAACAAACACACAATTATATAATTTGTTAGTTTTTAGGAACATTATAAATACCGACACACTAAATTTTTTTTTTATTTATTCAATGAATAATGTCCCATGGTAGAGTATCTGTTTGACCTTCAAAAATAACTCTTTTATCATCATAAGGACTCAGAGTTATTTTTGAAAATTTTTCTGTGTAAACTTTATGACAATGTGAACGTATGACAAATTGATCTGCTTTTGGAAAAGCTTTATGACTAAACAAACATTTTTCATAATCTTCGATAGTAATTTTTCGCATATCAGAGTTTTTTATTCCTTTCGCTCGCTTTTCTACATAGTTATTTGTACTTTTTACTCTTTTATTAACAGGTTCATAGTAGCTATCATTATCATCATCATTTTGGATTTTTTCTACCTCATAATCGTACATCTTTGATCTCAATCCCCCAAACTTAGTCATTATTAAACCATTATTTACATCTTTGCATTTGCCTACTACCATGTCATTTAAAGGAACTATTGCATATTTATTTCCATCAACGTAAGCTGATGTATCAAATTTGTCAGAATCTTTTTTCATTAGTTCATATATGTTAAAATTACGAAACTCATAAAGAAATGAATCAGTATCCGTATAAAGCAAAGAGATCGAATTATCATCAACTTTTTCTTTTATATAACCGTAATGAAAGTCGTACATATACTGTATAGACAGTTCTAATATACTAAAACCTATGTAAATAGGATTATTCAAGTGTACTTCTAATTTATTCATTTGAACTAGTAATAATTCATCATCTAGAATCAAATAACTATGACAGTTAGGTGCTGCTAATCGAGCCGCTGCTCCGTACCGTTCTTCCCATTGATCAATTATTTTAATAGTCTTACGGGTCCTTATCGATTTTAAAAATTTACCAAAGATGCTATTGTTCATTAGCTTGAAGAAATATTTATCAAATGCATTTGTTGCTTTTTTTCTTAAACTACTATTTAAATCTATATAGGATTTTAACCACGGTTTTTGAAAAAATTTTAAAACTCGATGAATTTTTTTAAAATCAAACCATTTGCTAACGCCTGCTTTAAATTTCTATAGTGTATAACATATTTTTGTTTATCCATTAATGTTGTCATTAATTTCGTGAAAGAAGAACCATTTGGCTTCCAATGTTCAGAGCAAAACGGTAAGTCTTTATGTTTATCGTGATATTCTTTGGGGTACTCAAGATCTACTTCCCAAATAGTACCAACATCAACATCGTCTTTTAGCATATGTATCAGCTTTTCAGTGTATCTTTCAAATCTTTATTACCCTTCTCGATTTCTTGTTCGGTGACCCAAGTGAAGCCATTATAGGGTAAGTGTTGCACCATGCTCCAACCTGTAAATAAACATTTTTTTTTTTTTATTATTTCATCTACTCTTTTTTTATCAACAAATATTCATTTAAGCTTAACATAAAGATTAATAGCATCTAGGTACAACAAATACTTGATATCTTCGTTAGGATTAAAATTTTCCATGTACTTGTTATTAGCCTTAGAAAATCTATTGCTGCATTGAGATATTCCTCCTCTGATACCTGTAATCAAAATAGCAAATAGAATTTATAATGATTAACTCTATTATAAAAAGATAAGTAAAGTTTTAAAAAAGTACCTTTTTCAATGAATCGATGCATATCTATATCTTTAAGTAGTTGAATTTCAATTTTAGTGTATTTCAAAATTGAGTCCCACGAGAGACCGGGAGCTGTATAGTATGCTGCAGGGTCGAGTTGATACACTTTTAGACAAGTCGTTCGAAAATTTTCAAAAACTTGAGTGAAAAGCAGAACATCGGTTTTCAAATAAAGCTCACGATATTGACCTAGATTTTTTATGCCAAATTTTTTCCAAACATTCTTTGCATATTCGTAATCTTTTTTTGTGATTTGACAACCCGTCATACAACTCTTGAATTCTTTTCTGTTTGGTAGTTTCGAGTCATTTAACTTATCGGTAGAATCTAAATATTCTTATGGGAACACACCCTTTTTTTTAACAAATCAAGTTGTTGTCTAGATAAATTAGGAAAATCTTTTTTAAATTCCTCATCAAGAATCTTAAAATCTATTAAATTTGATGATAATTTATCCAATGATTCAGCTCAAAAATGATAACTATCAATAAATTTGTAGGTTATATCATATCCTTCGACATGTTTTTTCAATCCAATAAAATTTTCCTTATTATGAGGTATTATTTCAATTCTTCCTTTAAAACCTCTCGCAATGTCTCTTATTAAAAAGTGTGAATCATACCTATAAGATGAAAAAAGAAAATTCATATTACGATTTTTAACAATACAAACAATATGGACTATGCCCTGAGAAATTATGCATTATTATTGGGACTTCTTGTGAACACTGATACGATAAATTACACTTGCTATGCGAGGCCCCGCGGTATCTATAATGAATAGTTTAATTAGTTCTTATCAAAGTTTTTAATAATTAAATTTTACCTTCCACTCCAGTGACAGTGATCCCTAACTTTTTTCAACGCTATCTCATTCGTTGTTGCAAAGGCCTCTTCACATATATGACATTTTTCAGCCTTTTCAAACTCTTCTTTTTCTTGTTCAGTTAATTTCATTTCAATATAATTATCAAAAGCTTCGTCAAAAATTTTTGCTAAATCTTGTTATTCTTTGATGAACCATTTAGCAGGATTACGACCTTTGGGAGAACTTTTATATTTTGACTTAATTTGATCATGATTAGATTTTAGGTAATAACCAATGCTCAAAGCTTCATGTTCATGTTTTTTACATTCTTCTCGTTTATTTAATTCATTATCATCATTTTTAGACTCAACTTCTTTTAAAATACTTTCTAAATCCGCATAAATAACAAAAGGAAGTCTTTCTTTATTCGAAAAGTTTTTAAATTTGATTTTATCTTCACCATAATATGGTAATAATGGACGACCTTTGTTTATTTTCTTGCAGTCTTCTTTATGAATATCGAACTTTTTTTGTGAAAGGAAAAAATGTAAACATGAATTGCAAATATATTTTCTTTTTTTTCTTATTAGCTGATTGAGAACAGATTAGACGAGATAAATTTTTTATCCACACATAATGATAGTATATTTCAGTTTTATTTTTTTCGAATTCGTTTTTATTTGCTTCATTTATATAGTGATTAAGAACCAATAATAGATTGAAATGTCGTTCTTGTTCAAACTTAGTCACATACATTGGAACAACTATAAATTTTTCATCATTCTTATCGGTTTGCTTTAAATAATAAATATTTACAGAAATGTTATTTCTTTTTTCAAATAATGGCGTTTGATCTGGATGCATTGGAAATTTAATATTTGAAAAATTTAATTTCTTTTCATTTTTAGTACCATCGTCATTGAACTCTTCGACAAAACTTTAAAAATATTAATTTCTCGGTAATAAACAAGTTTTTATAATTTCTTAACAGTAACTCTTTTAATTTTTTTTTATTATTTCTGATTCCGGTGATTCTTTTTGATTTTTTTTGATTATAGTGATTCTTTTTGATTCTTTTGTGATTATTCAAGGATTCTGGAGTGCATAGCCCCTCGTATAAATGTTTCGTCACCCCACGTGCCATTCTGACCTAAAGATGATTTTAATTGAAAAATTTGTTTTGAATTCGTCCGTGGAACAGTACTGTTGAAAAATTGATCTCGAGGGTGTTCACTACTTCAACCAGGGTTTTTACGAGTAGAGAATCGGTTTTTGAAAAATACAGCTTCCAAAATTAACTATGTATAAGAATATTTTAAAAATTTGTATAATAAATCATTTGTATAGTAAAACACGGGTGTTTTACTACTTAGATTTGTTATTAAAATTAAAAAAATAAATTGGAAATTAATTTATAAAGCAACGGTTAAAAAGTGATTTTATAAATTATTTTGCCTTGTAAAATTTTGTAAGATCACTAGTTAGGAAGTGTAACACTAAATATTTTTTTACAATTGTAAAAGTATCAAATATTAAGAATGTTAGGTACACATAAAAGCATTGGTTGGGAATTTTCCATCGAAATATATACTTTAAAATTATTTCATAAGTGAATGATATAAATAAAGTATTACAAAATTTGTACCTGTGGAAGTAGACAACGATTTATTAATGCACATGAGATCTGGATTCTGGAATAAATTTTTTTTTCTAAATTAACACAACAATGAGGCTTCAACACGTGCATACGGAAACAAATGTGGCCGTAACGATAATTCGGGAGTCTAAGCCGACTCGTGCGCCACCACACGGACGCTTGTTGGACTACACAGTTGGGGCTGTTTATAATGCAGTAGCATTGGGTAAATACAAAAAAAAATCAAAACAAATAAATAATAATTTTATTAAAGCAAAAAAACACAGAAATAGCTAAAAAAAAAGTGTACCCGAAAAATTACATAAATTTTAATGTCGAATTTGTTTATCTTCATATTTAAAAAAATGTGAGAATCTATCAATACTCCGCAGAGCTTCATCAGCTGTTGAATGTCGGTGTGTTTACATTGGTAAAAAAATTGAAATAGTGAATGTGATATATACAAACAATTAAAATGTGTATCACACCTAAAACTAACAACAAAAAAGACGTATTTTGACGTCATTAGTAAGTAGTGGAAAAATAATTAATATTAAACAGTTAATAACCTTTGCCGGAAGAGGTGATAGAGCCTACATTGAAGGAGAATTAGTATTAAATGCTAATCACATTATGCTCTGTGGCTTTACAAAAAAAGACAAAATGCAGTTGAAAATCTTTGCACTGTGTTTACAATCTTCCAACCCCAAAGGACAGCCTCATGAACTAAATTTTGTTGTGAATAAAATCAATGGAACAATAAAAGCTGACTGTACATGCAAATCTGGAGGAAAAGGAAAGTGTAAACATGGCGTAGCAATTTTGATGTTCCTGAATAGGTAAAAATATGACTATAAATCACTAAAAAATAATAACTGTACAATGTATTATCAAATAATTTAAATAGTAAGTTAATATTTTTAGGACTGCTGAGTCAGATTTAGAAGATTTGACATGTACGGATCTAAAACAAGTCTGGAGAAAATTGAAAAAACAGGCCACTGTAATGTATCAAGCTGTTCCCATCAAAGAGTACTGCCATCCTGTCCTGAAACGCTGCAAAAAAATTAAAAAAACTGTCACCCCTAGAACAGCAAAAAAGAGAGAATCCATGGATATATTGGGGATGCCTTTAGATGGTGAGTAATTCAGTATTTATTTAATACTTTTTCATGATAATTGCTCTTTATATAATGAAAACTCCTATTATAGGGGTTGACAGGAAATGTACAATAAAAATATCAAAGAATCGCTTGGAAGATAAAAATGAAAATCCACTGTGCATCTCTGAATTAAATAATATGAAAAAAAAATGAAGAAATTAAAGACATGGTTTTAAAAATGTTAAACAATGGAATCACTGGAATTGTTACTTACAAAATATTCTCAAGATTACCTCAAGAAGTTCAAGATTAATATGTAGATAATGTGACAGTAGATGTAACACAGGCCATGAAGATATGCTTAGAAACTTCAAGCCAACAAAATGAAGATTGGTTATTAGAAAGAAGTAAACGAATCACCGGCAGTACTGGTTACAGTTTTTTAACCATACAAAAACCGGAGACTTACGCCTTGGAGAAAAAAGTTTTAAATCACGTTAGACCTACTTTCAAAGGGAACAGCAACACTAATCATGGTCAAAAATGTGAAGCCCTGGCAATAGAACTGTATGAAAAAATAACTAAGAAAAAAGTCTCAAAAATTGGCTTATTAGTGCATCCTTCCCTCCCTTGGTTAGGATTTAGTCCAGATGGCATAGTCAAAGATGACAGATTGATTGAAATAAAATCTCCTGTGGCTGGAAAAACTTCTAAGGGTGAAGCCTGTCTGAAAACTCTTCCCTATATAACTGAAGTTGAAGGAAAATTGCAATTAAAACTAATAGCAGTAATGGCTTTGACTGAACTAATGGATTTGAAGTTAGACTTAACCACAAATGAAAAAAAAATTATTTACAATTGTGGAGAAGAAGTTTGTAGTAGTTCACTGAAAAAGAGAAACAACTGTAGAATAACTTTAGTTGATATGCTGAAAACTGATGAAGAAATCAATTCTTTTATTGGAGTGGATAAAAAATTTTTTCAAAATTTAGTTCATGTTTATTGTGAATATCAAAATAACAAAATTAAAAAAGATGAAGCTACAGTGCGAGTGATGATGTGCTTATGCAAGCTACGCTTGAATTTAAATTTTTTGTGTGTGGGTGTTTTATTCAACTTAAACAAAAAAACTTGCGCTAACTACTTTTATTCAGATATTCAAACATTAGCTGAAATAATAAAAGAGGCTGTGTATTGGCCAAGTAAAGATGAAACATTAAGTAATATGCCTAAGTGCTTCTTGAACTTTAAAAACACGGTAGCAGTTTTGGACTGCAGTGAAATTCCTATTCAAGTTCCCAGTTGCCTCACTTGCAGATTTAGACTTTATTCCTATTATAAAGGGACACACACTATTAAAGTATTATTAGCAGTAAGTCCATGCGGTCAAATAATTGGAGTAAGTGCTGTCTTTGGAGGTCGATCTTCAGATAAAGCCATTTTCAATCATAGTAAGATGGTTGAAAATTTTGATCCTGGAAGAGATGCGGTGATGACTGATAAAGGTTTTGATATTGAAAATGAGTGTCTGGAACAAAATATTAAACTATGGCGTCCTCCAAAGCTATCTACAAAAAATCAGTTTTCTTTTCAAGATTTTTTAATGACAAAAAAATTGAGGCAGCAAGAGTACATGTTGAAAGGTCCATTCAGCGAGTAAAAATATCAAGAATTTTCCAAAGCCGTATTCAGTGGAATTTGATGCCTCATTTGGATGATATATTTACTGTGATATGTGGTTAAGTGAATTTGAGTGCACCTATTTTGAGCGATGATAAATTTGCTTGAGTAAAAAATGTATTTTAAATCATCAACAAATATTGACTGAAAAAGTAGTGCAATGAAAATGTTGTGTTTTATAATTTAAGAAATTTTTACATTTTAATGCTGTTATGTGACAATTAAATAAAAATCCGCGAACGTGCATTCTTGCGCGAGTGTGCGTGCATGTGGATGAGGGGTCCGGTCAGCACTTCGGATTTCAGCTGCAGCTGAATGCTGCTCCTGCACTTTTGATGGGAAAAAATCAAGGTGGCGGGGGAAGGATTTAGATGCAGCAGGGAGGAAGAGCGCCGGACGTCGAGTTAGTATGAAATATAATTAAAGAGTGAAAAGATCGCGAGCCTTGTTAAACCTAAGCTATTACTTACTAAATTACCTAATACTATATTTGCCCATTTGGACCTATCAGATTCGATAATTGTAGCCCCAGTGTATTGATTTGGATCTAATAAAACCTATTTTAAAAGTAACTTGCCCGTGAGTGAATTAAGTAATTAAACCTATTATTTTACCTACGTCTGGGAGATTAAGCAGACCACATCACATCGACCAATTACCAGCGAGTTTGGACCCCGAACCAAGGTAATGAGTTTAATATAAAAATTTCACCTTATTTAATTAATAATTCGCGCGTTCCTGTCGTCACACAAGGGGTGCCGTTCACCCCCGGTTTTCCCCGCGACTCCTTCCCGGGTCTGCCAAATTAGGAGCCGGTTATATGTCCACAGGGACATATAACAAAATTGGTAGCAGAAAGCGTAGTTAGGCCCCCCGCGGAGCGCGCATTAAACTTAGAGTATAAAGAAATAAAAAAAAGTATTTTTTAGTTTTAGCGCTTGAATTTTTTGCCAAGACGAGTCGCTCGCCCGACAGTCTTGTAGTTTAAGATTTGAGTAATTTTAAGTTGGAAAGAAGTTAGGTTTAAGCTCGTGCATAAAACGTTATTCGGAGTGATTTTCTTTTTTAGGAAATAATCAATTCTAATAGGACCGTGCGTGATTTTTATATCAGGCCAAATTAGAATAATTTTAGTGCGACGTAAGAATCAAAAAAATTTAGAATAACCGAAATCATCCCACGACGCGAAAAGTCTCGAGTTACATCCGGTGACGGAAAAAGTGTAGCTCGTGCAGCTGCACATCATTTAAGCTTAAGTAAAACTTATATTCATGTTATAAAGTTCAAAAATTTTTTTAAAAATTATAATCTTCTTTTGATAATTTAAAACCCCTTGTTTGGGACCTTATACAGTATAATTTGAAAAAAATAGGAAAATTTTTTTAGAGTAATTAGAGTTAGAACTTTGAATTTTTATTTTAGGCTAATAAGTTTCCCCTCGTGCCAGGACAGTGCGTAGGCTACCGTCCTGTAGTTTAAGTTTAGTATTTAAACAGGTTAGCAATTAGAATTATAAATTGTGCGCGAAAAGAAAAAATTTTAATGACAAAAAAAAATATAGACGAAACTCCCGAACTCGAAAAAGCTCGAGTTACCATCCGGTGGCGAGGCTATCGTTATCGGGTGACTGCACGGCTGTCTGTATAAAGAAATACTTAGTCGCGTTACTTTATGCATACTTTTATTATAACTTACAGAGTTTAAATTTTACACTAGAAATAAATTTAATTGTAACAAAAAATTAATAATGATAATAATAAATAGAAAAAAAAAAAAATAATAAAAGGAAAAGAGGAAAAACCTTTTAAAGCGAAGACTCAAATTTTTCAAATTACAATTTTTGAAGGTCATTTTAAATATTACTCTTGAGGTCAAACCCTATTTTTCCAGGGGCATAAATTTTCAGAGCGTAAATTCGATTTCAATTTTCAAATTGGAAATTTTTGGAATTGCAATTTCAATTATTTCCAGTTTCACCTTTCAGATTTGGTAATTTTCTCAATTAATTTTTTTTTAAGCTCAACCAAAGTTGTTGACTTTAATGCTAGAACAGGTTCTTATTTAAAATAGAAAAAAAAAAATCAGAGGTAATGGTTTTAATAATAAACTCAAGAAATTACTTTGCATAAATTTTAATTTACACAAAAAAAAAAAAATATTTTTTGTTGCTCATTCAAATTTTAAAGAATTCAATTTTCCCAATTTTATCTCTTTTTCAACTTTAATTATACAACAAAAAAAAAAAAAAAATAATAGAACTTCAATCACTACAGTAAAAGTTTAGTGGTAGAAATAAAAGCCTTTTCAAATTTAATTGTTTCGAGGTTTTAATTTTAATTTTAGATCTTCAAATTTTAAAAAGAAAAAAAAAAAAAAAATTTTTTTTTGCAATTTTCCCTCGGCTATTTTAAATTTCGATTCTACAGAGAAAGAAAATATATTACAAGGCGGAGACATTAAATTGAGGAGACCCAAGTGACCGAGAGAAGAAGTGTGCGCAAGTAATCGCCGTTTCACTTCATTCTCCCGTTCGTATTCCCTCTACCGTGCAGTCCCCCACCGTGGAGTCGCAGTAGCACTAAGCCATTTCTTCTTTGTGCCGCTGTCCGCCTATCGGCGTTTCACTCCATTCTCTCCTTCCGAGCGCCGAGCTGACCGGAGAGACGCCGACCTATAACCGGAATGCTTTAGACGCTACTTTAAATTCAATAGTATTGGCAACCGCTACTTGGAAAATAAATTTTTTTTTTAGTAGTAATAGCATTAATAATATTGATAGGAGGTAGTGTTTAATTAATTTGATAGGTTCAATAATTAATAAAAAAAACAAATTACTATAATTAATTTAATTTAAGAATGATCGATAATATAATTAGTATAATTATAACGCATATTTAATAATAATTAATTTGGTAGGTTTGATAAAATATCGTGAATATTACCGAGAAAAGAAAAAAAAAAAAGTAAAAAGAGAGAGGAAGCCGCGCGCTACTGAATCCGACCACTTCCCACCCTTGTGTGACGTCTGACTAATTCTTGACCTATTTTTACTCGCTACCCTGTTTTTTTTTTGTCTGACCATTGACCTACTCTACTCGCCTGCTTTCACAGTCAAATAAATAAATAAAGAAAAGGGGTCGTCATTCTCCTATCACCGTGTGGGTTCCCTGACTCGTGCCCAACCGGGAGTTCCGACCGAGGGGCGTTGAAAGCGACCCCGTCTGGGGAATTGAATGCAAGCCGGCGCAGTGCGCCTCTACAGCCAGGAAGGGCTAGCCCTTGGGTTTCGGATCTTCCTGCTCACTCGATTCGAATTAAGAATTATACGGATCGAGCTGACCAAATTACGGACGACCCCCTCGGGAAACCAACATGTGGTCATGATGCAATGTAACCTTACAAAGTACATTGTTGCGATCCCTATCCCCGATCTACGCGCCACCACCATCGCTGACACGTTGGTGAGGCATCTCATATGCCAATTTGGAGCTCCACGAGCGCTCTTGTCTGATCGAGGGTATAGACCTCAGACGAACGGAAGCCTGGAAAGAAGCCATGCGCCACTCATGGACTTTATCCGGTGTTATTCGGAGAAGTATAACGACTGGGATCGTCTTGTGGCCTTCGCAGCGTTCACGTACAATACCAGTGTTCACTCCGCCACGAATTTCACGCCTTTTGAACTAGTGTATGGCCGGGTGGCCAGGTTCCCCATCAGGATACCAAACGAAGAAAAATTACGGACCTATAACCTCTACCTATGCGACCTAATAGTCCGGTTGGACGAAATGAGACTAACCGCGGGAGAAAGAGAGATAGCCGAGAAAATTAAGACCAAGGACCGATACGACCGAAAAAGAAAAAAGTTCTGCGGCAAGCCGGGTGGGTACGCCTGGGTGCTAGTCGAACCCCGCATCTCGAAGTTTGACAGCTACTATAAAAAGCCGCTGAAAATTGTCAAGGTCGTGGGAAAGAACAACGTGATTCTCGAATTGCCCAATAGGAAAAAAATCCGAAAACACGTGGATAAACTCATAGGCGTCCCATCCGGTTCCGAAGAATCCGACCTAAATAATTAACAGGTTCTTGCATGATTACAGATGCTAAACTATCTAACGTTTGTGATGTGGGAAATTCGTTTAGTTATGGGGGAGGGGTTCATGATAATTCATAAAAAACACGTTAGAGAGGTCCCTAGCAAGACGTCAGTTTTTCCGACCTCAAAGATCAAACTGATATCGGCACGTGCTGTTACTATCACGGACTGTAGTTAGAATGGCTTTGACTTCATGCCTAATCCAAAAGTAAATACAATTCCACCTGGAAATTTTTTAAAATTTCATGAAAAATCATAAAAAACACGTCAGAGAGGTCCCTAGCAAGGCCTCAGTTTTTCCGACCTCAAAGATCAAACTGATATCGGCACGTGCTGTTACTATCACGGACTGTAGTTAGAATGGCTTTGACTTCATGCCTAATCCAAAAGTAAATACAATTCCATTTGGAAATTTTTTGAAATTCCATGAAAATTCATGAAAAACACGTTAGCAAGGTCCCTAGCATAGAGTTAGTTTTCCCGACCTCAAAGATCAAACTGATATCGGCACGTGATGTAACTATCGTGGACTGTAGTAAGAATAGCTCTGGCTTCATGCCTTATCCAAAAGTAGATACAATTCCACCTGGAAACTTTTCAAAATTTCATGAAAATTCATAAAAAACACGTCAGAAAGACCCTAGCAAGGCGTCAAAGTCTTCGACCTCAAAGATCAAACTGATATAGGCACGTCCTGTTACTATCGTGGACTGTAGTTAGAATGGCTCTGACTTCATGCCTAATCCAAAAGTAAATACAATTCCATTTGGAAATTTTTTAAAATTTCATGAAAATTCATAAAAAACACGTTAGCGTGGTCCCTAGCAGAGAGTTAGTTTTTCCGACCTCAAAGATCAAACTGATATCGGCACGTGCTGTTACTATCACGGACTGTAGTTAGAATGGCTTTGACTTCATGCCTAATCCAAAAGTAAATACAATTCCACCTGGAAATTTTGAAAAATTTCATGATAATTCATAAAAAACACGTTAGAGAGGTCCCTAGCAAGACGTCAGTTTTTCCGACCTCAAAGATCAAACTGATATCGGCACGTGCTGTAACTATCACGGACTATAGTTAGAATGGCTTTGACTTCATGCCTAATCCAAAAGTAAATACAATTCCATTTGGAAATTTTTTAAAATTTCATGAAAATTCATGAAAAACACGTTAGCGAGGTCCCTAGCATAGAGTTAGTTTTTCCGACCTCAAAGATCAAATTTATATTGGCACATGCTGTTACCAGTGTGAGCTGTGATTAGAATGGCTCTGGCTTCATGCCTTATGCAAAAGTAAATACAATTCCATCTGGCAATTTTTTAAAATTTCATGATAATTCATATAAAACACGTTAGAGAGGTCCCTAGCAAGACGTCAGTTTTTCCGACCTCAAAGATCAAACTGATATCGGCACGTGCTGTTACTATCACGGACTGTGGTTAGAATGGCTCTGGCTTCATGCCTTATCCAAAAGTAAATACAATTCCACCTGGAAATTTTTTAAAATTTCATGAAAATTCATAAAAAACTTGTCAGAGAGGTCCCTAGCAAGGCCTCAGTTTTTCCGACCTCAAAGGTCAAACTGATATCGGCACGTGATGTTACTATCGTGGACTGTAGTAAGAATAGCTCTGGCTTCATGCCTAATCCAAAAGTAAATACAATTCCATTTGGAAATTTTTTAAAATTTCATGAAAATTCATAAAAAACACGTCAGAGGGGTCCCTAGCAAAGCCTCAGTTTTTCCGACCTCAAAGGTCAAACTGATATCGGCACGTGATGTTACTATCGTGAACTGTAGTAAGAATGGCTCTGACTTCATGCTAATCCAAAAGTAAATACAATTCCATTTGGAAATTTTTTTAAATTTCATGAAAATTCATAAAAAACACGCTAGCGAGGTCCCTAGCAAGGAGTTAAATTTTCCTACCTCAAAGATCAAACTTATATTGGAACGTGCTGTTACCAGTGTGAGCTGTGATTAGAATGGCTCTGGCTTCATGCCTTATCCAAAAATAAATACAATTCCACCTGAAAAATTTTTAAAAATTTATGAAAATTCATAAAAAACACGTCAGAGAGACCCTAGCAAGGCCTCAAAGTTTTCGACCTCAAAAATCAAACTGATATAGGCACGTGCTGTTACTATCGTGGACTGTAGTTAGAATGGCTCTGACTTCATGCCTAATCCAAAAGTAAATACAATTCCATTTGGAAATTTTTTAAAATTTCATGAAAATTCATAAAAAACACGTTAGCGTGGTCCCTAGCAGAGAGTTAGTTTTTCCGACCTCAAAGATCAAACTGATATCGTCACGTGCTGTTACTATCACGGACTGTAGTTAGAATGGCTTTGACTTCATGCCTAATCCAAAAGTAAATACAATTCCACCTGGAAATTTTGAAAAATTTCATGATAATTCATAAAAAACACGTTAGAGAGGTCCCTAGCAAGAAGTCAGTTTTTCTGACCTCAAAGATCAAACTGATATCGGCACGTGCTGTTACTATCACGGACTGTAGTTAGAATAGCTTGGACTTCATGCCTAATCCAAAAGTAAATACAATTCCATTTGGAAATTTTTTAAAATTTCATGAAAATTCATGAAAAACACGTTAGCGAGGTCCCTAGCAAAGCCTCAGTTTTTCCGACCTCAAAGGTCAAACTGATATCGGCACGTGATGTTACTATCGTGAACTGTAGTAAGAATGGCTCTGACTTCATGCTAATCCAAAAGTAAATACAATTCCATTTGGAAATTTTTTAAAATTTCATGAAAATTCATAAAAAACACGTCAGAGGGGTCCCTAGCAAAGCCTCAGTTTTTCCGACCTCAAAGGTCAAACTGATATCGGCACGTGATGTTACTATCGTGAACTGTAGTAAGAATGGCTCTGACTTCATGCTAATCCAAAAGTAAATACAATTCCATTTGGAAATTTTTTAAAATTTCATGAAAATTCATAAAAAACACGCTAGCGAGGTCCCTAGCAAGGAGTTAAATTTTCCTACCTCAAAGATCAAACTTATATTGGAACGTGCTGTTACCAGTGTGAGCTGTGATTAGAATGGCTCTGGCTTCATGCCTTATCCAAAAATAAATACAATTCCACCTGAAAAATTTTTAAAAATTTATGAAAATTCATAAAAAACACGTCAGAGAGACCCTAGCAAGGCCTCAAAGTTTTCGACCTCAAAAATCAAACTGATATAGGCACGTGCTGTTACTATCGTGGACTGTAGTTAGAAGGGCTCTGACTTCATGCTTAATCCAAAAGTAAATACAATTCCATTCGGAAATTTTTTAAAATTTCATGAAAATTCATAAAAAACACGTTAGCGTGGTCCCTAGCAGAGAGTTAGTTTTTCCGACCTCAAAGATCAAACTGATATCGTCACGTGCTGTTACTATCACGGACTGTAGTTAGAATGGCTTTGACTTCATGCCTAATCCAAAAGTAAATACAATTCCACCTGGAAATTTTGAAAAATTTCATGATAATTCATAAAAAACACGTTAGAGAGGTCCCTAGCAAGAAGTCAGTTTTTCTGACCTCAAAGATCAAACTGATATCGGCACGTGCTGTTACTATCACGGACTGTAGTTAGAATAGCTTGGACTTCATGCCTAATCCAAAAGTAAATACAATTCCATTTGGAAATTTTTTAAAATTTCATGAAAATTCATGAAAAACACGTTAGCGAGGTCCCTAGCATAGAGTTAGTTTTTCCGACCTCAAAGATCAAATTTATATTGGCACATGCTGTTACCAGTGTGAGCTGTGATTAGAATGGCTGTGGCTTCATGCCTTATCCAAAAATAAATACAATTCCACCTGAAAATTTTTTAAAAATTTATGAAAATTCATAAAAAACACGTCAGAAAGACCCTAGCAAGGCGTCAAAGTTTTCGACCTCAAAGATCAAACTGATATAGGCACGTCCTGTTACTATCGTGGACTGTAGTTAGAATGGCTCTGACTTCATGCCTAATCCAAAAGTAAATACAATTCCATTTGGAAATTTTTTTAAATTTTCATGAAAATTCATAAAAAACACATCAGAGAGGTCCCTAGCAAGGCCTCAGTTTTTCCGACCTCAAAGGTCAAACTGATATCGGCACGTGATGTTACTATCGTGGACTGTAGTAAGAATAGCTCTGGCTTCATGCCTAATCCAAAAGTAAATACAATTCCATTTGGAAATTTTTTAAATTTTCATGAAAATTCATAAAAAACACATCAGAGAGGTCCCTAGCAAGGCCTCAGTTTTTCCGACCTCAAAGGTCAAACTGATATCGGCACGTGATGTTACTATCGTGGACTGTAGTAAGAATAGCTCTGGCTTCATGCCTTATCCAAAAGTAGATACAATTCCACCTGGAAACTTTTCAAAATTTCATGAAAATTCATAAAAAACACGTCAGAGGGGTCCCTAGCAAAGCCTCAGTTTTTCCGACCTCAAAGGTCAAACTGATATCGGCACGTGATGTAACTATCGTGGACTGTAGTAAGAATAGCTCTGGCTTCATTCCTAATCCAAAAGTAAATACAATTCCATTTGGAAATTTTTTAAAATTTCATGAAAATTCATGAAAAATACGTTAGCGAGGTCCCTAGCATAGAGTTAGTTTTTCCGACCTCAAAGATCAAATTTATATAGGCACGTGCTGTTACTATCGTGGACTGTAGTTAGAATGGCTCTGACTTCATGCCTAATCCAAAAGTAAATACAATTCCACCTGGAAATTTTTTAAAATTTCATGAAAAATCATAAAAAACACGTCAGAGAGGTCTCTAGCAAGACGTCAGTTTTTCCGACCTCAAAGATCAAACTGATATCGGCACGTGATGTAACTATCGTGGACTGTAGTTAGAATGGCTCTGACTTCATGCCTAATCCAAAAGTAAATACAATTCCATTTAGAAATTTTTTAAAATTTCATGAAAATTCATAAAAAAACCCGTTAGCGAGGTCCCTAGCAAAGCCTCAGTTTTTCCGACCTCAAAGGTCAAACTGATATCGGCACGTGATGTTACTATCGTGAACTGTAGTAAGAATGGCTCTGACTTCATGCTAATCCAAAAGTAAATACAATTCCATTTGGAAATTTTTTAAAATTTCATGAAAATTCATAAAAAACACGTCAGAGGGGTCCCTAGCAAAGCCTCAGTTTTTCCGACCTCAAAGGTCAAACTGATATCGGCACGTGATGTTACTATCGTGAACTGTAGTAAGAATGGCTCTGACTTCATGCTAATCCAAAAGTAAATACAATTCCATTTGGAAATTTTTTTAAATTTCATGAAAATTCATAAAAAACACGCTAGTGAGGTCCCTAGCAAGGAGTTAAATTTTCCTACCTCAAAGATCAAACTTATATTGGAACGTGCTGTTACCAGTGTGAGCTGTGATTAGAATGGCTCTGGCTTCATGCCTTATCCAAAAATAAATACAATTCCACCTGAAAAATTTTTAAAAATTTATGAAAATTCATAAAAAACACGTCAGAGAGACCCTAGCAAGGCCTCAAAGTTTTCGACCTCAAAAATCAAACTGATATAGGCACGTCCTGTTACTATCGTGGACTGTAGTTAGAATGGCTCTGATTTCATGCTTAATCCAAAAGTAAATACAATTCCATTAGGAAATTTTTTAAAATTTCATGAAAATTCATAAAAAACACGTTAGCGTGGTCCCTAGCAGAGAGTTAGTTTTTCCGACCTCAAAGATCAAACTGATATCGTCACGTGCTGTTACTATCACGGACTGTAGTTAGAATGGCTTTGACTTCATGCCTAATCCAAAAGTAAATACAATTCCACCTGGAAATTTTGAAAAATTTCATGATAATTCATAAAAAACACGTTAGAGAGGTCCCTAGCAAGAAGTCAGTTTTTCTGACCTCAAAGATCAAACTGATATCGGCACGTGCTGTTACTATCACGGACTGTAGTTAGAATAGCTTGGACTTCATGCCTAATCCAAAAGTAAATACAATTCCATTTGGAAATTTTTTAAAATTTCATGAAAATTCATGAAAAACACGTTAGCGAGGTCCCTAGCATAGAGTTAGTTTTTCCGACCTCAAAGATCAAATTTATATTGGCACATGCTGTTACCAGTGTGAGCTGTGATTAGAATGGCTGTGGCTTCATGCCTTATCCAAAAATAAATACAATTCCACCTGAAAATTTTTTAAAAAATTATGAAAATTCATAAAAAACACGTCAGAAAGACCCTAGCAAGGCGTCAAAGTTTTCGACCTCAAAGATCAAACTGATATAGGCACGTCCTGTTACTATCGTGGACTGTAGTTAGAATGGCTCTGACTTCATGCCTAATCCAAAAGTAAATACAATTCCATTTGGAAATTTTTTAAATTTTCATGAAAATTCATAAAAAACACATCAGAGAGGTCCCTAGCAAAGCCTCAGTTTTTCCGACCTCAAAGGTCAAACTGATATCGGCACGTGATGTTACTATCGTGAACTGTAGTAAGAATGGCTCTGACTTCATGCTAATCCAAAAGTAAATACAATTCCATTTGGAAATTTTTTAAAATTTCATGAAAATTCATAAAAAACACGTCAGAGGGGTCCCTAGCAAAGCCTCAGTTTTTCCGACCTCAAAGGTCAAACTGATATCGGCACGTGATGTTACTATCGTGAACTGTAGTAAGAATGGCTCTGACTTCATGCTAATCCAAAAGTAAATACAATTCCATTTGGAAATTTTTTTAAATTTCATGAAAATTCATAAAAAACACGCTAGCGAGGTCCCTAGCAAGGAGTTAAATTTTCCTACCTCAAAGATCAAACTTATATTGGAACGTGCTGTTACCAGTGTGAGCTGTGATTAGAATGGCTCTGGCTTCATGCCTTATCCAAAAATAAATACAATTCCACCTGAAAAATTTTTAAAAATTTATGAAAATTCATAAAAAACACGTCAGAGAGACCCTAGCAAGGCCTCAAAGTTTTCGACCTCAAAAATCAAACTGATATAGGCACGTCCTGTTACTATCGTGGACTGTAGTTAGAATGGCTCTGATTTCATGCTTAATCCAAAAGTAAATACAATTCCATTAAGAAATTTTTTAAAATTTCATGAAAATTCATAAAAAACACGTTAGCGTGGTCCCTAGCAGAGAGTTAGTTTTTCCGACCTCAAAGATCAAACTGATATCGTCACGTGCTGTTACTATCACGGACTGTAGTTAGAATGGCTTTGACTTCATGCCTAATCCAAAAGTAAATACAATTCCACCTGGAAATTTTGAAAAATTTCATGATAATTCATAAAAAACACGTTAGAGAGGTCCCTAGCAAGAAGTCAGTTTTTCTGACCTCAAAGATCAAACTGATATCGGCACGTGCTGTTACTATCACGGACTGTAGTTAGAATAGCTTGGACTTCATGCCTAATCCAAAAGTAAATACAATTCCATTTGGAAATTTTTTAAAATTTCATGAAAATTCATGAAAAACACGTTAGCGAGGTCCCTAGCATAGAGTTAGTTTTTCCGACCTCAAAGATCAAATTTATATTGGCACATGCTGTTACCAGTGTGAGCTGTGATTAGAATGGCTGTGGCTTCATGCCTTATCCAAAAATAAATACAATTCCACCTGAAAATTTTTTAAAAAATTATGAAAATTCATAAAAAACACGTCAGAAAGACCCTAGCAAGGCGTCAAAGTTTTCGACCTCAAAGATCAAACTGATATAGGCACGTCCTGTTACTATCGTGGACTGTAGTTAGAATGGCTCTGACTTCATGCCTAATCCAAAAGTAAATACAATTCCATTTGGAAATTTTTTAAATTTTCATGAAAATTCATAAAAAACACATCAGAGAGGTCCCTAGCAAGGCCTCAGTTTTTCCGACCTCAAAGGTCAAACTGATATCGGCACGTGATGTTACTATCGTGGACTGTAGTAAGAATAGCTCTGGCTTCATGCCTAATCCAAAATTAAATACAATTCCATTTGGAAATTTTTTAAAATTTCATGAAAATTCATAAAAAACACGTCAGAGGGGTCCCTAGCAAAGCCTCAGTTTTTCCGACCTCAAAGGTCAAACTGATATCGGCACGTGATGTTACTATTGTGGACTGTAGTTAGAATGGCTCTGACTTCATGCCTAATCCAAAAGTAAATACAATTCCACCTGAAAATTTTTAAAAATTTCATGATAATTCATATAAAACACGTTAGAGAGGTCCCTAGCAAGACGTCAGTTTTTCCGACCTCAAAGGTCAAACTGATATCGGCACGTGATGTTACTATCGTGGACTGTAGTAAGAATAGCTCTGGCTTCATGCCTTATCCAAAAGTAGATACAATTCCACCTGGAAACTTTTCAAAATTTCATGAAAATTCATAAAAAACACGTCAGAGGGGTCCCTAGCAAAGCCTCAGTTTTTCCGACCTCAAAGGTCAAACTGATATCAGCACGTGATGTAACTATCGTGGACTGTAGTAAGAATAGCTCTGGCTTCATTCCTCATCCAAAAGTAAATACAATTCCATTTGGAAATTTTTTAAAATTTCATGAAAATTCATGAAAAATACGTTAGCGAGGTCCCTAGCATAGAGTTAGTTTTTCCGACCTCAAAGATCAAATTTATATAGGCACGTGCTGTTACTATCGTGGACTGTAGTTAGAATGGCTCTGACTTCATGCCTAATCCAAAAGTAAATACAATTCCACCTGGAAATTTTTTAAAATTTCATGAAAAATCATAAAAAACACGTCAGAGAGGTCTCTAGCAAGACGTCAGTTTTTCCGACCTCAAAGATCAAACTGATATCGGCACGTGATGTAACTATCGTGGACTGTAGTTAGAATGGCTCTGACTTCATGCCTAATCCAAAAGTAAATACAATTCCATTTAGAAATTTTTTAAAATTTCATGAAAATTCATAAAAAAACCCGTTAGCGTGGTCCTTAGCAGAGAGTTAGTTTTTCCGACCTCAAAGATCAAACTGATATCGGCACGTGCTGTTACTATCACGGACTGTAGTTAGAATGTCTTTGACTTCATGCCTAATCCAAAAGTAAATACAATTCCACCTGGAAATTTTGAAAAATTTCATGATAATTCATAAAAAACACGTTAGCGAGGTCCCTAGCGTAGAGTTAGTTTTTCCGACCTCAAAGATCAAATTTATATTGGCACATGCTGTTACCAGTGTGAGCTGTGATTAGAATGGCTCTGGCTTCATGCCTCATGCAAAAGTAAATACAATTCCATCTGGCAATTTTTTAAAATTTCATGATAATTCATATAAAACACGTTAGAGAGGTCCCTAGCAAGACGTCAGTTTTTCCGAGCTCAAAGATCAAACTGATATCAGCACGTGCTGTTACCATTGTGAACTGTGGTTAGAATGGCTCTGGCTTCATGCCTTATCCAAAAGTAAATACAATTCCACCTTGAAATTTTTTAAAATTTCATGAAAATTCATAAAAAACTTGTCAAAGAGGTCCCTAGCAAGGCCTCAGTTTTTCCGACCTCAAAGGTCAAACTGATATCGGCACGTGATGTTACTATCGTGGACTGTAGTTAGAATGACTCTGATTTCATGCCTTATCCAAAAGTAAATACAATTTCACTTGGAAATTTTTAAAAATTTCATGATATTTCATAAAAAAAACGTTAGAGAGGTCCCTAGCAAGACGTCAGTTTTTCCGAGCTCAAAGATCAAACTGATACCGGCACGTGATGTTACTATCGTGGACTGCAGTTAGAATAGCTCTGGCTTCATGCCTTATCCAAAAGTAGATACAATTCCACCTGGAAACTTTTCAAAATTTCATGAAAATTCATAAAAAACACGTCAGAGAGGCCCCTAGCAAGGCGTCAGTGTTTTCGACCTCAAAGATCAAACTGATATCGGCACGTGATTTTACTATCGTGGACTGTAGTTAGAATGGCTCTGACTTCATGCCTTATCCAAAAGTAAATACAATTCCACCTGGAAATTTTTTAAAATTTCATGAAAAATCATAAAAAACACGTCAGAGAGGTCCCTAGCAAGGCCTCAGTTTTTCCGACCTCAAAGGTCAAACTGATAACGGCACGTGATGTTACTATCGTGGACTGTAGTTAGAATGGCTCTGACTTCATGCCTAATCCAAAAGTAAATACAATTCCACCTGGAAATTTTTTAAAATTTCATGAAAAATCATAAAAAACACGTCAGAGAGGTCCCTAGCAAGACGTCAGTTTTTCCGACCTCAAAGATCAAACTGATATCGGCACGTGATGTAACTATCGTGGACTGTAGTAAGAATAGCTCTGGCTTCATGCCTAATCCAAAAGTAAATACAATTCCATTTGGAAATTTTTTAAAATTTCATGAAAATTCATAAAAATCACGTCAGAGGGGTCCCTAGCTGAGAGTTAGTTTTTCCGACCTCAAAGATCAAATTTATATTGGCACGGGCTTTTACCAGTGTGAGCTGTGATTAGATTAGCTCTGGCTTCATGCCTTATCCAAAAGAAGATACAATTCCACCTGGAAATTTTTTAAAATTTCATGAAAATTCATAAAAAACACGTTAGCGTGGTCCCTAGCAAAGCCTCAGTTTTTCCGACCTCAAAGGTCAAACTGATATCGGCACGTGATGTTACTATCGTGAACTGTAGTAAGAATAGCTCTGACTTCATGCTAATCCAAAAGTAAATACAATTCCATTTGGAAACTTTTCTAAATTTCATGAAAATTCATAAAAAACACGTCAGAGAGGCCCCTAGCCAGGTGTCAGTGTTTTCGACCTCAAAGATCAAACTGATATCGGCACGTGCTGTTACTATCGTGGACTGTAGTTAGAATGGCTCTGACTTCATGCCTAATCCAAAAGTAAATACAATTCCATTTGGAAATTTTTTAAAATTTCATGAAAATTGATAAAAAACACGTTAGCGAGGTCCCTAGCAGAGAGTTAGTTTTTCCGACCTCAAAGATCAAATTTATATTGGTACGGGCTTTTACCAGTGTGAGCTGTGATTAGATTAGCTCTGGCTTTATGCCTTATCCAAAAGTGGATACAATTCCACCTGGAAATTTTTAAATATTTCATGAAAATACAAGGCGTCAGTTTTTCCGACCTCAAAGATCGTGCACGTGCTATATCATCGTTAATTGTAGTTAGAATAGCTATGGTTTCGTGGCTAACGTTAAAGAAAAATTTATTCAACCTAGAGCTTTTTTGAAATTCTATGAAAATTAATAAATTACATATAAGAAAGGTCACTGTCAAGGCGTGAGTTTTTCCGACCTGAAAGATCAAAATGATATCGTAACTTGCTGTTACCATTGAAAACTGTAGTTAGAATAGCTCTAGCCTCATCTCTTACGTAAAAGTAGAATTAATTCAACCTAGAGCTTTTTTTAAATTCTATGAAAATTCATAATCTACATATTAAAAGGGTCCCTGGCAAGGTGTCAGGGACCTCTCTGACGTGTTTTTTATGAATTTTCATGAAATTTTAAAAAATTTCCTGGTGGAATTGTATTTACTTTTGGATTAGGCATGAAGTCAGAGAAATTCTAATCACAGCGCACACTGGTAACAGCACGTGGAAATATAAATTTGATCTTTGAGATCGGAAAAACTAACTCTCTGCTAGGGACCTCGCTAACGTGTTTTTTATGAATTTTCATGATATTTTAAAAAATTTCCAAATAGTATTGTATTTACTTTTGGATTAGGCATGAAGTCAGAGCCATTTTTACTACAGTTCACGATAGTAACATCACGTGCCGATATCAGTTTGACCTTTGAGGTCGGAAAAACTAGCTCCTTGCTAGGGACCTCACTAACGTTTTTTTATGAATTTTCATGAAATTTTAAAAAATTTCCAGTTGGAATTGTATTTACTTTTGGATAAGGCATGAAGCCAGAGCCATTCTAACCACAGTTCACAATGGTAACAGCACGTACCGCTATAAGTTTGATCTTTGAGGTCGGAAAAACTAGCTCCTTGCTAGGGACCTCACTAACGTTTTTTTTATGAATTTTCATGAAATTTTAAAAAATTTCCAGTTGGAATTGTATTTACTTTTGGATTAGGCATGAAGTCAGAGCCATTCTTACTACAGTTCACGATAGTAACATCACGTGCCGATATCAGTTTGACCTTTGAGGTCGGAAAAACTGAGGCCTTGCTAGGGACCTCACTAACGTTTTTTTTATGAATTTTCATGAAATTTTAAAAAATTTCCAGTTGGAATTGTATTTACTTTTGGATTAGGCATGAAGTCAGAGCCATTCTTACTACAGTTCACGATAGTAACATCACGTGCCGATATCAGTTTGACCTTTGAGGTCATAAAAACTGAGGCCTTGCTAGGGGCCTCTCTGACGTGTACGTTATGAATTTTCATGAAATTTTAAAAAATTTTCAAGTGGAATTGTGTTTACTTTTGAGTAAGGCATGAAGCCTGAGCTATTCTAACTACAGTCCACGATAGTAACATCACGTGCCGATATCAGTTTGATCTTTGAGGTCGGAAAAACTGACGTCTTGCTAGGGACCTCTCTGAGGTGTTATTTATGAATTATCATGAAATTTTAAAAAATTGCCAGATGGAATTGTATTTACTTTTGCATAAGGCATGAAGCCAGAGCCATTCTAATCACAGCGCACACTGGTAACAGCACGTGGAAATATAAATTTGATCTTTGAGATCAGAAAAACTAACTCTCTGCTAGGGACCTCGCTAACGTGTTTTTTATGAATTTTCATGAAATTTTAAAAAATTTCCAGTTGGAATTGTATTTACTTTTGGATAAGGCATGAAGCCAGAGCCATTCTAACCACAGTTCACAATGGTAACAGCACGTACCGCTATAAGTTTGATCTTTGAGGTCGGAAAAACTAGCTCCTTGCTAGGGACCTCACTAACGTTTTTTTTATGAATTTTCATGAAATTTTAAAAAATTTCCAGTTGAAATTGTATTTACTTTTGGATTAGGCATGAAGTCAGAGCCATTCTTACAACAGTTCACGATAGTAACATCACGTGCCGATATCAGTTTGACCTTTGAGGTCGGAAAAACTGAGGCCTTGCTAGGGACCTCGCTAACGTGTTTTTTATGAATTTTCATGAAATTTCAAAAAATTTCCAAATGGAATTGTATTTACTTTTGGATTAGGCATGAAGTCAGAGCTATTCTTACTACAGTCCACGATAGTAATATCACGTGCCAATATCAGTTGGATCTTTGAGGTCGGAAAAACTAACGCCTTGCTAGGGACCTCTCTGAAGTGTTTTTTATGAATTTTCATGAAATTTTTAAAAATTTCCAGGTGGAATTGTATCTACTTTTGGATAAGGCATGAAGCCAGAGCCCTTCTAATCACAGCTCACACTGGTAACATCACGTGGCAATATAAATTTGATCTTTGAGGTCGGAAAAACTGAGGCCTTGCTAGGGGCCTCTCTGACGTGTACTTTATGAATTTTCATGAAATTTTTAAAAATTTCCAGGTGGAATTGTATCTACTTTTGGATAAGGCATGAAGCCAGAGCCCTTCTAATCACAGCTCACACTGGTAACATCACGTGGCAATATAAATTTGATCTTTGAGGTCGGAAAAACTGAGGCCTTGCTAGGGACCTCTCTGACGTGTACTTTCTGAATTTTCATGAAATTTAAAAAAATTTCCAGGTAGAATTGTATTTACTTTTGGATAAGGCATGAAGCCAGAGCCATTCTAACCACAGTTCACAATGGTAACAGCACGTGCCAATATAAGTTTGATCTTTGAGGTCGGAAAAACTAGCTCCTTGCTAAGGACCTCGCTAACGGGTTTTTTATGAATTTTCATGAAATTTTAAAAAATTTCCAAATGGATTTGTATTTACTTTTGGATTAGGCATGAAATCAGAGCCATTCTAACTACAATTCACGATGGTAACAGCACGTGCCGATATCAGTTTCATCTTTGAGGTCGAAAACACTGACACCTTGCTAAGGGCCCCTCTGACGTGTTTTTTATGAATTTTCATGAAATTTTAAAAAATTTTCAAGTGGAATTGTACTTACTTTTGGATAAAGCATGAAGCCAGAGCCATTCTAACCACAGTTCACGATAGTAACATCACCTGCCGATATCAGTTTGATCTTTGAGGTCGGAAAAACTGAGGCTTTGCTAGGGACATCTCTAACGTGTTTTTTATGAATAATCATGAAATTTTTAAAAATTTCCAGGTGGTATTGTATTTACTTTTGCATAAGGCATGAAGCCAGAGCCATTCTAATCACAGCTCACACTGGTAACAGCACGTTGAATATAAATTTGATCTTTCAGGTCGGAAAAACTAACTCTATGCTAGGGACCTCGCTAACGTGTTTTTTATGAATTTTCATGAAATTTTAAAAAATTTCCAACTGGAATTGTATTTACTTTCGGATTAGGCATGAAGTCAGAGCTATTCTTACTACAGTCCTTGATAGTAACATCACGTGCCAATATCAGTTGGATCTTTGAGGTCGGAAAAACTGACGCCTTGCTAGGGACCTCTCTGACGTGTTTTTTATGAATTTTCATGAAATTTTAAAAATTTTCCAGGTGGAATTGTATTTACTTTTGGATAAGGCATGAAGCCAGAGCCATTCTAACCACAGTTCACAATGGTAACAGCACGTGCTGATATCAGTTTGATCTTTGAGGTCGGAAAGACTGACGTCTTGCTAGGGACCTCTCTAACGTGTTTTTTATGAATTATCATGAAATTTTTAAAAATTTCCGGGTGGAATTGTATTTACTTTTGCATAAGGCATGAAGCCAGAGCCATTCTAATCACAGCTCACACTGGTAACAGCACGTGCCAATATAAATTTGATCTTTGAGGTCGGAAAAACTAACTCTCTGCTCGGGACCTCGCTAACGTGTTTTTTATGAATTTTCATGAAATTTTAAAAAATTTCCAAATGGAATTGTATTTACTTTTGGATAAGGCATGAAGCCAGAGCCATTCTAACCACAGTTCACAATGGTAACATCACGTGCCGATATCAGTTTGACCTTTGAGGTCGGAAAAACTGAGGCCTTGCTAGGGACCTCTCTGATGTGTTCTTTATGAATTTTCATGAAATTTTAAAAAATTTCCAGGTGATATTGTATTTACTTTTGGATTAGGCATGAAGCCAGAGCCATTCTAACCACAGTTCACAATGGTAACAGCACGTGCCGATATCAGTTTGATCTTTGAGGTCGAAAACACTGACGCCTTGCTAGGGACCTCTCTAACGTGTTTTTTATGAATTTTCATGAAATTTAGAAAAGTTTCCAAATGGAATTGTATTTACTTTTGGATTAGCATGAAGTCAGAGCTATTCTTACTACAGTTCACGATAGTAACATCACGTGCTGATATCAGTTTACTTTTTGAGGTCGGAAAAACTGACGTCTTGCTAGGGACCTCTCTAACGTTTTTTTTATGAATTATCATGAAATTTTAAAAAATTTCCAGGTGGAATTGTATTTACTTTTGGATTAGGCATGAAGTCAGAGCCTTTCTTACTACAGTTCACGATAGTAACATCACGTGCCGATATCAGTTTGACCTTTGAGGTCGGAAAAACTGAGGCCTTGCTAGGGACCTCTCTGATGTGTTCTTTATGAATTTTCATGAAATTTTAAAAAATTTCCAGGTGATATTGTATTTACTTTTGGATTAGGCATGAAGCCAGAGCCATTCTAACCACAGTTCACAATGGTAACAGCACGTGCCGATATCAGTTTGATCTTTGAGGTCGAAAACACTGACGCCTTGCTAGGGACCTCTCTAACGTGTTTTTTATGAATTTTCATGAAATTTAGAAAAGTTTCCAAATGGAATTGTATTTACTTTTGGATTAGCATGAAGTCAGAGCTATTCTTACTACAGTTCACGATAGTAACATCACGTGCTGATATCAGTTTGATCTTTGAGGTCGGAAAAACTGACGTCTTGCTAGGGACCTCTCTAACGTTTTTTTTATGAATTATCATGAAATTTTAAAAAATTTCCAGGTGGAATTGTATTTACTTTTGGATTAGGCATGAAATCAGAGCCATTCTAACTACAGTCCACGATAGTAACATCACGTGCCGATATCAGTTTGACCTTTGAGGTCGGAAAAACTGAGGCCTTGCTAGGGACCTCTCTGACGTGATATCCTGTGTTTTTTATGAATTTTCATGAAATTTTAAAAATTTTCCAGGTGGAATTGTATTTACTTTTGGATAAGGCATGAAGCCAGAGCCATTCTAACCACAGTTCACAATGGTAACAGCACGTGCCAATATAAGTGTTTTTATTGAATTTTCATGAAATTTTTAAAAATTTCCAGGTGGAATTGTATTTACCTTTTGATAAGGCATGAAGCCAGAGCCATTCTAATCACAGCTCACACTGGTAACAGCACGTACCAATTTATGTTTGATCTTTGAGGTCGGAAAATTTAACTCCTTGCTAGGGACCTCGCTAACGTGTTTTTTGAGAATTTAAGGCATGAAGCCAGAGCTATTCTAACTACAGTCCACGATAGTAACATCACGTGCCAATATAAGTTTGATCTTTGAGGTCGGAAAAACTAACTCCTTGCTAGGGACCTTGCTAACGTTTTTTTTATAAATTTTCATGAAATTTTAAAAAATTTCCAGTTGGAATTGTATTTACTTTCGGATTAGGCATGAAGCCAGAGCCATTCTAATTAAAGCTCACACTGGTAACAGCACGTGCCAATATAAATTTAATCTTTGAGGTCGGAAAAACTAACCTTCTGCTAGGGACCTCGCTAACGTGTTTTTTATGAATTTTCATGAAATTTTAAAAATTTTCAAATGGAATTGTATTTACTTTCGGATTAGGCATGAAGTCAGAGCCATTCTAACCACAGTTCACAATGGTAACAGCACGTGCCAATATAAGTTTGATCTTTGAGGTCGGAAAAACTAACACCTTGCCAGGGACCTTTCTAATATGTAATTTATGAATTTTCATAGAATTTAAAAAAAGCTCTAGGTTGAATAAATTTTACTTTAACGTTAAGGACGAAGCCATAGCTATTCTAACTACAGTTCACGATGGTAACAGCACGTACCGATATCAGTTTGATCTTTGAGGTTAGGATTTTTTTCGGTATCAGATCACTTATTTCAGGTCATGCCGACCAATTCAATTTTGGCCCTGAGAGATGCTGATCAAATGACAAAAGATTTTTTTGATTAAAATGACTTTCGGTCAAGCAAGAATTCTTAAAAAAAAAGCTCGATGCTTTTTGAGCCCGGAATACCTAACCTGAGACAGGTTGATTGTTTGAGATTGACTTGAATATTTGCTTTTTTATTAGAGAATGATTTTTTTGACTCGGAGGGCTCCATTCGGATTCAAAATTACGAAAAAATCAAGCTCGAAAATTTCAAATAACTTTTCTTAATTTCGTACAAAAACGTCTTCAAAAAATTAATTTTCTTGCTGAATATTCAGCAAAAGTATTTGAAAAAATTTTATCAAATTAACTGTTGAAATTATTTGGAACCAAATTTCTTTGAAAATATTAGTTTGCTCATACATGTTTATTCATTAACTTATCGTATGATTGTTGTCAAAAATTATTATTATTACTATTTTTTTTTATTTAATGAAAATTGATCTTATAAGTATTTGTTTCAAAAGATTCAGAGTTACTTAATCATTATTTCTGATTGAAAGCAATGCAATCCTATACTTGTCTCAGTAATATTTCATTTTTCACAAAGCAATAACAATTTTGGAACACAAGCTATGTATTTACATTAATTTTTCTGATTAAAAACTACTTACCTCATGCTTAAAAAGTTTACGCTAGAAATAAAAAATATTGAGAAAAGGCTTGGTCTGGCCTGAAATAATTTTTTTTTTCATTTAAAATATTTTAAAAGACTTATTAGTTAAAAGTCAACGTCTTCTTTAAAAAAAATGTTATTTTAATTCTTTTGACTTGGCTAAGTACTTGATGATGCTTCTTTATTTTATTCTATATTTTTTAAAAATAATAATTAATTTTTTGTAAGTAAAATGGAAAACATTCTTTGAACGATATTTAAAAATTTTTATCGTTCTTTTACTTCTTGCGCTTTCACGTTTTTCAAACGTAACCCCAGCGGGCCTGAACTCAATGCTTCGAAAGAAACGCTCTGAACCTCGCGCTGATCATGCGTGAAAAGTTCCTGCTACATCATATAACCTTCGTTATTTTGAATGAAAACAAACCCACGTGCTTTCGCGTGTCGTGTAAGGTTATCCACGGGCTTTTGTTTTTGCAAAAAGTATATCAAATAAAACAATCCAAGTTACTATATCCACTACCCTTTCGGAATAAAATTTTTGAATCTGAAGGGACTTTTTAAATCCTCAATAACTTTTGAATCTATTAATAAAAAATTATAAATACTATTATTTTTCGAATCGGAAAAATTTTAGGAATCTAAATTTTTTCTCCCGGTGAATCACCGTGTATGTACCCACTTAAGCTAACCTTGAGCTTACCTTAAGCTACCTTAAGCTAACCTTAAGCTTACCTTATGCTACCTTAAGCTTAGTTTAAGCTTGCTTTAGGCTTCTTTAATCTCTCCTTAAGCTTGCTTAACGCTACCTTAAGCTTGCTTTGAGCTACCTTGAGATATTTATACTTGGCCTAAGTTTTCTTAAACATTTAACTTAAGACTATTAAATTTGTAAATTATGTATGTTATTGTTAATAGAAAAAAAAGATATTTGAAATGCATACTAATTTATTTCTTCACTATTTACATCGATAAACTTAAATTTACCTAAACCTAAATATTAAACTCTTATATTACCCATCTCAGCCGCTAGCTGTATGTACAACAAATGGTCGTCTTTAAAAAGACGTTGAAATCTAAAAGAAGGTACATAAAGTTCAATATCATCTTCTAGCGTCACTTCAATTACAGAACCAAACATTGATTTACGACGATTAATCGCGATCACTTTGTACACTTTATCCGGATACATTTTCAACGTATGACCTTCGCGAAAGTACAAGTTACTGGCAATAAATTTTATGTGTGATAAATCCATTTTAGGACTCGTTTGAGAACTCTAAACGACGATTACCCAAGTACTTCAAGTACAGTCTCTCGTTATTCACTTCGTTTTGTAGACTCGCTAGCTGTTCGCGTTCCTGATCGAAACAGCAGTGAAAACGGGTTGGCAAAAACACTTGGAAATCGTTGTTGACGTGTACAACGACTCGTGACCCGTAGCTCATCATAGACCTCGACAGATACGAACCTCCTCCGAAGAGACGTTGCATATAAGCTAACCGTAGTATCAACATTAAAGGTGAGCTATTTAATATCAAAGAATCTATTTAATAATCATCTATCGAATAGTACACAGTGATTTTTAATAAAGTTTGATTTTTTTTGTTACAGAAAAAATGGATTTCTCTCGTGCAAATCTCGTTGGTGGAATGACTTTTTTACCCAAGAAAAAGTTAACGGACTTGAACGTTTCAACGCAGTACAAAGTGACTGCTTTTAGAGAAGTAAAAACAAGATTTGGACCTAAAGTGGTCGTATCGCTGGATAAAGAGTTTCAAGTTTTTCTTCCGTCCAGATTTCAAACCCTTTTCGAGCAAGAACCGAAGGTTCTGCAAGATATGAAAACTGCTGCTGAAAGTTCTAATCTTTTTTTAAACTATCTAGGTGATGGTAAAATTAAATTTGCAGATAAGAAAATGTAAAACGTATGTATATTTAAAAATAAAAATTTTTATTGATCCAAAAGCTACAATTCTTTTTATTTTAACAAGTCATTTTTATGTATCCAAGTTTTCTCATTAATACCATGCCATTTTACATAAACCATATTATTTTTTCTTTTGAGAACTTTTTCAATCAAATAAATATCAGGACAATCGGTTTTCATCATTTCTTCCTCGTAAAAACAGCCAACGATAGGTTGATCACTGGCGTCTTTCAACTTGTAGGTGGGAGGATACGTTTTATTTACATCAGTTACGGTATATATTTCATTACTCCAGTTGGGGACGAGTCCTTTTTCGAAAATTTTTTTTACTTTGCTGATTCTAACTTTATCGTTGATTTTAAACTTTGGTCTTTTTTTAATTTTTATTTTATTCAATCTTTTCAAAATTAAAGGTACATTTTTAGCGTTAGCTTCTTTTGGTTTCATACCTATAGTACGATGCTTGCGATTATTATAAGAATCTATTAAATCCTGTAAAATATCTAAATATTTGTAATTACCATTGAGACTGAAACGACGCCACATCTCGCTTTTGAGCGTGCGATTGAACCTTTCGCAGATCGATGCTTTCAGACCCGTGTACGTAGAGTACATATTTACTTTATACTTATTCATAAGATCTTGAAAATGTTTATTGTAAAATTCTTTTCCCATGTCTACGTGAAGATTACGCACCGGAGAATTAATTTCTTTCAACACCGATTCCATGGCGTTTGACACGTCCAAACCACTTTTGGTTTTAACCGCGCGCGCCCACGCCATTTTTGAAAACGAATCGATCACTGTAAGTAAATAACGCATACCTTTATTTTCTCTAGAATATGATTGTATCTCTATCAAATCGGCTTGAAGCGTGTCCAAAGGACGTACCATTTTGACTTTTCTACGAAGAAAGTTTCTGCGTGCAGGGCGATGGATTTCATTCACGACTTTTTCCATTTTCTAAAATTTGCTTGATTTCCGTTTTAAATGTAACCAACCAGTCGGATATTTCTTTTTTTAACTGAAGATGATCTTCTTTTATGGATCGTTGAAGCTTGCTTAAATTAACCGCGTCACCTGCGTTAGCAGGCTCGGCCAAGTTACAAATTCTTTTATTTACAACGTCGTAATTTCCGTCTCGAGTAAGCTTGATACGTTGCCAGGAGGACCTTGTCTGCTTGCTATTTTTTCAATTTTTCTTCCGAATACGTCGGTAGGCGTTGCGATAATGATGAAAAATTCTTGCGTGTTCAGTATATATACCCACCCTCTCTAAGCTCTTCTAAAATCGAATGTACTTCATTGGTGTGACTCAAATTACCTGCAGCTTGCTCGGCTATTAATAATCGTAGTCTATCAACGAGCTCGTTTGCATCATCCCAAAAAACGTACTGAAATTTATTGTCGCGTTTGGCAACTTTAAATGTAGGTATTATAGCTCCTCCTCTTTTCACTGGAGTCGACGATTTTCGACTCAACATTACAGTTTTATGTTTTTTAAAAGGTGTTCGTGATTTTATAGGACTCGCTGGAGAGATACGCAATTATATTTTTATATTTATTACTAGCTGCATGCTTTTTTAACTCACCACCTGGTTCGTTTCCTTTTTTATGCGCGCTAGTTTATTCGAGAATTTGTTTATAGTAAGTAGTATCGGAAATGTTATAATTTTGCGGATTTTTATAAACAATGAGTTCGAACAGACCTTGAGTTCTGGGGTAAGTTTTGTTATTAACAATTATATTATCTTTTTCAAGTTTCACAATTGCATTTCCAAGTTGATATCCATTTTTCATTCTTTTCTTCAACCCATATAAATTATCTTGCTCGGCAGCTTTGATTTGTATTACTTCCCCAGCGCTATTCGTATTTTCAGCCTGATTAAAAAATTTGATCGAGTCGTGATCTTCATTTTCATCAATAATTGATTTTTCATTTAACGATGAATCTGCAGTTGAAAAATTTTGATCCGATACTGAGCTTCGATCAAAGCTTTCATCTAATTTTATACGTTTTTTGTTTTCAACCAATTCATAGAGCGGGTCGGTAATGGGTTTAAACGTTTCCTGTAAAACACGATCGGTGTTATCCTTTTGAAATTTAATCAAGTCATACTTTCGTTTTACTGCTTCGCGAGCTTTTACAAGCTCTTTGAGAATATTTTTCTCGCGAATAAAGTCAGCCATGCTATCGCTATGACGTCTCGCTGCAGACTGATGAATTTCAAGTTACGTTATATTTATTATAAAACAATCGAATCCTTTTCTGTAACGTTCATTATTAATATCTTTTTCTTTGTCTATGACTAAAAAACTATTTTTATCGCTCCAACACTTTGAACTTATTTCTTTAAATTTTTCAAATTTCATATCGCTGTTGACGTGATCGTCGTAAATGTGCTTCAAGTTCATTTCATCTTGACGAAATAAAATTAAAAAGTTTACGTTATCTCTCACGAGATGTTTTGGAACAGCGGCGTAAGACTGACAAAGATAAAAGCAGTCTACGTTTTTGTGACGTCCCATGCAAAAGAAAGCTTTTACGTTAGCTTGCGAACAGCTAGAAATATCATCGAAAATAAACACCGAGTTTGGTAAAGCTTCGGATGGTGCAATGACTTGTTCGCTATCCGAGAACGGAAAATATTGAAGACCTTCGATAGGTTCCAAAAGTTTCTTTAAAAATTGATACTTTGGTTGGTTCAATGACTTTGAATATACGTATACGTTTTCAAATTTTAATCCATTGGGATGTACCAGCAGCGTTAGCATGCTGTTCGTTTTTCCATACCCCGACGGACCAGAAATGACCGCTCTAATGCTGCTCGGAAGCAAATCACCGTGACGATTTTCTTTTTTTCCCCGTTCAGCGAGGACGTCAAAATTTCCCACTGGTAATTTAACGTTATTTTGAATAAATTCCATGTTGATCGTACGAGATTGTAAATGAGAATGGCATGATTGGTATAAATACTTTGTTTTTATAGATTATAGTTTAGTCGTAAATCGACCTTCGTAAAGGAATGATCATATACGGTAAAAAGAAAAAGAAGCGAGGATACGGGTTGATAAATAAAATTATTAACAAACTTCCCTTCGAGCTTCACTTACCTGGATATAATTACTGCGGACCCGGCACAAAATTAGCCGCTAGACTAGCTCGCGGTGATCAACCGATTAACCAACTCGATTCTGCGTGTAAAGAGCACGACGTCGCTTACTCGAAAAATAAATAAAGTATCGCTGCCAGAAACGCAGCAGACGGAGTTTTAGCTGATAAAGCTTGGAGAAGAGTCATTTCCAATGACGCGTCATTAGGAGAAAAAGCGTCCGTGTATGCAGTTACCAATATCATGAAAGCAAAGTCAAAATTGGGTATGGGTTTGAAAAAATCCAGAAAGAAATCTAAAAAGAAGTGTAAAAAAAGATGTAAAAAAATGACGTCGTTTAATAGTATAATAAAAACAGCTTCCAATTCAGGAGTTGCAGGTAAGTCACTGAAAAGTGTAATCACTGCAGCACTCAAAGCTGCTAGAACCGCCATAAAAAAATCGGGAGGTAAAAACAAAATAAAATTTCCACGTATTCTCCCGGTATCGTCAAAAATAGGAGGTTTTTTACCTCTTGTGCCTTTATTCGCAGGACTTAGTGCAACCGGTGCTCTCGCAGGAGGAGCTGCAGGGGTTTACAAAGCGATTAACGAAGCTAAATCAGCTCGTCAAAATTTGGATGAAAGTAAAAGACATAATAAAACCATGGAAGCAATAGCCTTGGGAAAAGGTTTATACCTGAAACGATACAAGACAGGTCTTGGTTTGTATTTAAAACGATATAGCGGCAAGGGGTTAAAAAAAAAAGCCGGAAATAAAATTACCCGATCGTCCGCTGACAAATTTTGATTTAATCAAGTACGCTAATAAATTGAAAATTCCTCATTTTCGAGGCGTGTTTATGAAAAATAAATTACCTTTATCAAGTCCTCGTTATCGTGAATCTGGTATTATAAACCTTGATAACGATAGCGGTACACATTGGTGTGCATACCGTAAGCGAGGAAAAGATGTTGTTTACTTCAATAGCTTTGGTGATTTAAACCCTCCGATTGAATTAATGAATTATTTAAATGTAGACAATATAAAATATAATCCTGAAAAATATCAAGATTTTAATACGTATAATTGTGGACATTTATGTTTGAAATTTTTAAGCGGCCAGATAAAAGGTATATAAAGAGCTGCTTTAGCTTACCCGCTGTCAAACTATCATGGACTCTTTTACGCTTACTTTGTCAGCATTTTCTTCAGTTTTAGAAGCTCAGTATTACCCTCCGATTGAATTATCACCACATAAAAATTACTCTTTGGGATTAGTTGAATTTTTAACTTTCAATTCTACTCCAAACATCGACGTTGGGTGCAACAAATTTTATATCGGCGATCAAGTGATCGAATTTCCAATCGGTTGTTACGAAATTAATAACATAGAAAAACATATTCAAGAAACTCTTAAACAGAGAAAAATAAATACTGGACTCTCTTTAAAACCTAGCGAAACCACGTTACACTGTGAAATCAAGTGCACTGCAGAAATTGATTTCCGTCCGCGAGATTCAATCGCTAGAATATTAGGATTCAGTCATCGTCTGCTTTCCGCAAATAATCATCACATTTCCGACACACACGTAAATATAATTACAATAAATTCAATAAGAGTCGAGTGCAACATCACGAGCGGAGCGTACGTTAATAACAAAAAAGTTCACACAATTCACGAATTTTATCCAGTGGCTGATCCTGGTTTTAAAATAATCGAAATTCCTTCGCAAGTAATTTACTTACCTATAACAGTACCCTGTATTGATTACATTCAGTTGCGCGTGGTCGATCAAGACGGTGAGTTGGTTAACTTTCTCGAAGAAAATATAACGATTCGACTTCATATAAAAGCTTCATAATGGGTATTGTCTTTCACGGTGGAGGATTCCAAACCAAAACATATAAAAATAACACAAAATGCACTTCTTCGGTCAGTCGCCAACGAACTCTCAAAGTGTTAACACGAGCGAATATCCAGTTTCTCAAAAGTCTAGGCTTAAAAGTAGTTCCTGGTGGAAAGTAACTTGCATATTCTTTTGCTGTTTTAAAACAAATGGAAGACATTCTAAGCATTCAAAATCCTGTAGCGTTTGATGAAAGTATCTCTCATTACGAGATACACGCTCACCAACCGTATACAGCAGCAAATTATGGCAACAGTGATGAAATTCGTATCGCTATACAACATCAAGATCTGTGCCTTTTACCATCGCGTAGCATTCTTCATATTTGCGGTCAACTCACCGATACCGCTACGAAAAAAGCACCGAAAAATACATTTTTTGTTAATAACGGTATTTGTCATTTATTCGACGATGTTCGATTAGAGTTAAATGGAATTGATATAGATCGGTGTAAAAACGTGGGTTTAACTACGTTGATGAAAAATTGGTTATCTTTTAATCCTAATCAAAGTTTGATTGCTGAAAATTCAGGATGGTATGGTCTTTCGGATGATAAGAAAAAAAAGATACTCAACGAGGATGGGTACTTTGACGTGTTCATTCCTCTCAGTTATATATTAGGTTTTGCAGAAGATTATCGTAAGATTGTAGTTAACGTGAAGCTCGAGTTAATCATCACTCGATCGAGAAATGACTTGAATGCTATAATACAAACAAAAGCAGGTAACGAAGCATTTGAAGTCGTCAATATTAATATCTCAAAGATTGAATGGCTAATGCCTTACGTTTTAATATCAGATTCACACAGAATAAGTTTGCTTAAATTTCTTGGAAAAGATCGTGCAATTACCATGAGTTTCAGGTCTAAAGAATTTTTCGAGTATCCATTGCTACCCACAACAACCAAACACGTTTGGACTGTAAAAACTTCAAATCAATTAGAAAAACCTCGTTTTGTCATCGTAGGTTTACAGACCAACAAAAAATCAGTGAATAGTGAAAACTATAGTCTTTTCGATCACTGTAATTTAAGTAACGTAAAACTTTTTTTAAGCTCTCAATACTATCCTTACAATAATTTAAATCTCAACATCAATCAGAATGAGTACGCGATACTTTACGATATGTACGCCAACTTTCAAATCTCGTATTATGGAAAAGATGCTGAACCAACGTTAACTAAAACAGACTTCATCGAAAAAATTCCTCTCATTGTAATCGATTGCTCCAAACAAAACGAATTTTTGAAAAGTGCACCGGTCCACGTACGAATAGAACTTGACTCGAGAGAAAATTTTCCTGCACAGACTGCTGCTTACTGTCTAATTTTACACGATCAAATCGTACAATACAATTCGGTTAGCGGGGATGTAAAAAAGTTAGTATAAAAGAAAGGCACAAGTTTTTTTCATCACGCATTAATCTTCAAGATGCGCTACGTGGTAGACATGACTTGCTTCGTGCAGCCTGGAAGTACCATAAAAGAAGGACGTAATATTCGGAGAGAACACGAGTACATCATCAAAGAGTTTTCATTCGTACCACTCGATGAAGATGCAGACCCCGTAGTACTTTTTTTCAATGCACCCTACTCGTGGAATCATCTGACAAAAAATTATAAAAATATTAATTCTGACTTGCAGCGTAACTATCACGGGTTAGATTGGAACACTGGTTCTCTTCCCTACACGTCGATAGGAGAACTTATTCGCGATTCGTTCAAAGACGCCACTGAGATTTACGTTGCAGGTTCGATGAAGAAAAAATGGTTGGAGCGCTTCAGGTATAACGTAAAGGATGTGGCTGCGTACTCGTATCCTCCGTTGAATGAAATTAAATTAGTGACAATTTGTGAAAATCATAATGGAAAGTTCAAAATGTGTTGCGCGCTGCACAACGTGAGACTTTTAAAAAAATTTATTGTAGAAAAAGAAGCGCAAGAATCGGAAAAACCCATGGAGTGGGTATAAATACATTTGGTTTTCTCAATTTTATTCACTTCACATTCAACATGAGTCAAAAGCAGAGCTCCTCCGGCTACGAAAGAATGAAAGATGAAAAATCCTCAGGTTTTAAAAGTTATTCCGAGGAAAAAAATCGACAAGATGATCAATATAAAAGCTTTCAAAAACTTCAAGAAGAACAAAAAGCTTATGAAAAGAAAAATGAAAAAAAGATTAAATTTGAAAAAATTAAAGAAAAAGAAAAAAATTTGATTGAATTGTAATAATGTTTTAAGTTACTAATAATGTACCATAGTTTTAAGTAATTTTTTAATAAATGATTTTTTTTTAAATAAACTGTTTTTCTTAATTTATTTCATTAGAAATAATTCAATAAATTTGTTGTACGTTGAAAATATTGTTGGTCCTTAAAAGGACCGGGGATTAACTCATTAAATAACTTTCAAAGCATCTAATATTCTGATCAGGCTGCCGTAAGATAGGCGCTGGTCAGCGGCTGCAGCATGCGAGCGGCAGAAACTAGTAGGGGAACGAGGCGAGCAGCAGAATAGCTCGAGGACGCAGTAACCGTAGCAGCTGCAGCATGCTCGCGGCAGAACGAGGGCGAGCGGCAGAAAAGCTCGAGGGCACAGTAACCGTAGTGCGCAGTACCCGCACTGTGCATGGCCCGCTCTGTGCATGGCCCGCTCTGGGCATGGCCCGCTCTGTTTTACTTACTTAAAACTGATTCAGTATTAAAGAATGGAATAAAAAAATGATTAACAAATCGCATAATAATAAAACTATTAATAATAATGATGATAATACTGGAAATAACATTTACATGAGCTTTGATCACTTCTGTCCAGGGTTGGTCGACGATTTTTATTATTTTTTCAAAAAGTTAAAAAAAATTAGATCGAATCGTTAGTAAACTTTCGAAAAATCGTTTGTCAATTCGAACTTATTTTTATTTCGGGTTTTTTGAAAGTTTACGATTGATCCGAACTAATATTTTTCGGTTTTTTTGATAAAATAATAAAAAACCGACTTTGTATCGTTAATCAATTCTGCTTTTGACAGTAATATTACAACGATTAAATATTATTGTTATCATTAATTTTATTATTATGATTATTGTTATTATTGTTATTATAAATATAGAGTAACCAATATTATAATGAGAAGTGCTAATGTTAAAAAATTAAGAAATTAATTTTCGATTTCAATTTTTTTATGTTGGTTGTACTGTTGCGAAAGTGGAATTCGGATTTTCAGAAAACTGAAACACGTGCGTTACCTACTATTACTTCCGGAGATCATCGGAGATTGAATAAGCTAGCCCAAACTGTGAAAATAATTTGTTTATATTTAATCTAATAACATAAAGGCCGTACAATGAGTGGTAAGTTTTTTTGTAAAACATATCTACTAAAATAATTGTAAAATCAACAGTTGCACAATTACCAAGTGGAATTAAAATTTAATGTATGTGGGTCAAAATAATACTTTTTTTAAAAACTGTCCACACGAGGTTCACCGATTTTATTGCAATTTTTTTTGGCAGAAGTACTATTTAATAGAAGACTTTTGCCACAAACTAGAGGTCTCTATCTTATTTCTGCTTGGTGCTAGATTTTTTCAAAGATTGAAAAATGGCCTATTTTTAAGCTGTTTTAAGCAATTTCAAGGTATTTTTCGAAAAATTCTAACTTTTGATCAAAATGAGATAGAAACCTCCAGTTTGCGGCAAAATTTTGTTCAAAATAAGTTCTTTTTTGTAAAAATATTTTGACAATATAGTTTGGTTATTTTTATAATAATTCAGTCGTACACAGATATTGCTATTTTTGCTCATTTGCAGGTATCTTCAAACGACCGTAGCTTTTTCTAGGCTAAATTTTTGTGCATATTAAAAAATTGTTACATTTTTTTTTTGAAAAAACAAAAATTTTGCGACCAACCGGAACGCTGTACGATCTTCCACTTCCAAGATACAGCTGTTTAAAGTTGTCAAAAAACACAAAAAACGCGTTTTTTACGATTTTCACACGCATTTTTGAACGGTTTCGACCTTTTTTTTTCTCTCAAAAATATGTGGAATCTTCTCTTCACATGTTTCCAAACAAGCTCCCATAGTAATTGTAGTGCGGATTTGGGGTTTTAGTTGATTCCAAAGCATACACTTTTGACACATTTTATGTGCTAAACTAGTGTTTTTTTAACAATATACACGCTACATTTAACTTTTTCGTTCATTATAGATGTTTCGAAATTATTTTTTGACTATAAACTATTTAAATTCCAGCCAAAATTAGGTCACCTGCTATGAAAAAATTGATACTCAACGAAATATTGATCTCAATATCAAAATGATATACTACTTTTATTCAGTTTTTTTAGTTTTTTGATTCGTTAAAAATCTATGTTCAAATATTGTAAATAATATACCACTTGTTTATTTATTTTTTTCTATTTTTGAAATTACAAATAATTGATCATAGTTTATCAATTATTCTGATAAAACAATCATGGATTACTATTGCTTAGGGGTCATTCACAAAGTACGTCACCACAGGGGAGGGGGGGAGGGGTTTTTGAGATGTTACTATTGGTGACTTGGGGAGGGGGAGGGGTTAATATGATTGTTACGTCACAAAAAAAATTTTTTTTTAACAAACAAAAGTTTTTTTTAGAAATGATTTATGTTGAAAAAAAAAAATATTTTTTGCTAAAAAGTTATATAAAAAAATCATACTTATATGAATCTCGTTGATGAAAATTTAAAACTAAGTAAAATTGCACATGCATACAATTTTTTGCTTTTCTTTTTCTTTCTCAAGATTTAATCGCACCAAAATGAATTGCACGTCTTCTAAAAAGCATATAAAAGAAACCTACAAAAAAACATTGGCTCGTGCTACCGAAATTCGACCCGTTAGAATTGCAGGTCAACGAGCACGCGAATTAATGATAATAATAAAAGATCAAGAAACAGGAGCAGAAGATACTGAATGGATCGAAGAATCCGATGTTGAGTATGATTCTTCAAATATAGATAAAACTGATCCATCAAATAATATTCCTGTAATAGAATCTATTGAAAATTGCATGGAAAATCTTTGGCAAGATGTAAAAGAAAGATAAAAATTGGTTTTGTATGTTACCGTCAAAATTTTTCAGTATTACTAAAAAGCAGGCGCGCAACAACGGGGGGGGGGGGGGCGGAGGTGTCCTGACACCCCCTAAGCTAGTAGAAGACACCCTTTACAACTACTTAGGGGTGTCCAAGACTCTGGGCGCCCGAGGTCAACGAAAAAACTGGTCGGCTATTTCCCAAGCTTTAAACCCTCAAATACCCTGGGCGCCCGAGTTCAACAAAAAAACTGGTCGGCTATTCCCCAAGCTCTAAACCCTCAACTACCCTGGGCGCCCGAGGTCAACGAAAAAACTGGTCGGCTATCCCCCAAGCTTCAAACCCCCAAACACTCTGGGCGCCCGAGTTCAACAAAAAGACTGGTGGGCTATCCTCCAAGCTCTAAACCCCCAAATACCATGGGCGCCCGAGTTCCCCCTTGGGAGATAGTTGACCAGTTTTTTTGTTGAACTCGGGCGCCCAGGGTATTTGGGGGTTTAATGCTTAGGGGAAAGCCCACCAGTTTTTTTGTTGAACTCGGGCGCCCAGAGTTTTGGGAGGTCTAAAGCTTGGGGGATAGCTGATCAGTTTTTTCGTTGACCTCGGGCGCCCAGGGCTTTTGGGGGTTTAGAGCTTGGGGGATTATTAACCAGTCTATTTATTAAACTCACATTTTTTTTTTTTTTTTTTTTTAGACGTCAGTTTCATGGGGGTTGGACCTCACGACACCCCCTAGCTGGAAGGAGTTGTTGCGTCCCTGCTAAAAAGTATTAAAGTTTTAATTTACTTTAAGGATGTTTGGTGCTTACAAAAAAATGCAGCTATTTGTCAATTTTAATTGAATTTTCTAATAATTTATATTTAAATAAACGTTGGATTTTTCTCCTATTTTTCTCCGTTTTGGTTTTTCGAAAATTGTAATAGTTGTTTAAATAATTGAACACGTAATCTTATGAAAAATTTTATTTAATAAAAAAAATTTTAAATTCAATATTTTTAAAATATTAAAATTTTCTTTGAAGTATCACCGAAACTACCTCATGTTTTTTTCAACGATCTCTGCATTTTTGAGAGAGTTACAAGTGATTAAGAAAACAAAATGCTTGATTTTTTTAGACCACCTCTTCAATTGTTTAAGGGGGTACATATACCTAAAATTTTTCAAAAAATCAATTTTCAGGTTTTTGTGTTTTTTGATGTACTTTTACATCAGCTTTCAAATGCCGCAAGCCGCGATTCTTAATTCGTTAAGGAAAAAAAGTTACAGTTAATTTAATAAAGGCATTCAATTTATTAAATTAACGTTGAAATGGCTTTTTTTGAAATTCAAGAATTTCAAGTCAGTTCTAGTAGCAGAAATACTTTCTACGATACTATAGGTACAAATGCTTTTTCGATGTATTTTTTCCTTTTCTAATTTTCGCAATGTAGGTATAATTTTTTCTTTGGTCAGAACTGTAAGTATTTATATCGTTTTCGTCTAATAAAAACGATGAAAAAACAGAAAATTTTTTTTTCTGTGATTAGATTTTTTCCGTGACATAATATCTTAATAATGAAAATTAAGAATGACAGATTAACTTTCATTTCAAGTCTAATGCTAAAAACAATTTATTAAGTTAGAAACAATCGCATAAAAAAATTTATAACCTTTATGACATAATATATGACATATATTACCTCTACGAGTCTACTTTAGTATATTACACCAATATCGATCTATCGATATCAAATTAGGTATTTCTACAGCGTTGCAAGTTCATGACGACTTTTTTGTTCTTTGAGTCATTTTTCTAGTGAAATTCTACTTTACTTGGTTTTGTTTTTGTTATTATTTCAATCTGAAGTAAATAAATTAGTTTTATTCAAAAAAAAAAAATTTAAGAATAAATGACCAATTCTTACCAGGTAAACTAATGAAGTTTTTTAGTTGTTAAAAAAAAGGTGTTTATGTACAAATGTGAAGTGAAAAAATAATTCTGTGATTTAAAATTAAAGATAATTTTTAGATAATTGCATGTGAAGACTCCGCTGACTCAAAGTCTTAACTTGGTCTTGGTGTCTAATAGTGTGTGATCTGTGTTTTTGATAAAAAAGCTAATTGGGTCACTTTAGGAGCAGGAGAAAAAAAACAAAGTATCCGGCTATGTGCAAAAGAGTATTTACATCAAGCAAGAGTCCTGTGACAAGATATTTTCAAGATATAAATGTTTATGTGTTGGTGTGTTACATTTTATTCATCAAAATCTGTTCAGAACTTTAAAAGCCATTTTCTCAAATATGTGATTTTTGAGAAAATGAGGGCATTGCTCGTAAAGCCAAAATTTTTCCAGACAGCGGATGGACCCAGGACTTTGCACACTTGTTGTACATGTGAACCCTCATGAGCGCAACCTCAGGCAACCAAATCTAAGCATTATTAAGCTGATGGCACACCATAAATTGACTAAAATGATAAAAACTATCAAAATTTTAACCACTCTAAGCAATTTTAGAGTATGCAAGTAGCTTAATAGTGCTTGGATTTGGTTGCCTGAGGTTCCGCTCATGAGGGTTCACATGTACAACAACTATGCCAAGTCCTGGGTCCATCCGCTATAAGGAAAAATTTTGACTTTATGAGCAATGAACTTTCATAGCCTAAATAAGCTGAATTTTATAACACTTATAAAAACACTTATTTTAATTTTCTAAATGTAAAAAATTATGTAAAAATGTGTGTATATTATGGAAAAAAAATATCTTTTTAAATAAATCATTTTTAAAAAACTTACAAAATTTTTTCTGAGTTTTTTTTTTTTAGGTATATGTACCCCCTTAAACAAATAATTCGATTTTTCTAAAAACTAAGATGGACAAAAATAGGGAAAAACTCCAACGATTATTTTGATATAAATTATTAGAAGATTCGATTAAAATTGACAAAAGGGTTGCAATTTTTTGTAAGTACCAAACATCCTTAATTAACTATTGATTTAACTCTAATGCACCAAGTATTAAAATAAAAATGAAAGTAATAATAAAATAAGTAACATTATAATTATGAATAAAACTAAGCATACCATCTAAAAGTTTTTGTTTTCATTTATTATTACTGTTAATTTTTTAAACACTTATGAAAAGTTATAATAGCTCATTTCCCACAAAAAGGGGGGGTTAATGATAAAATGGTGACGTACACCAGCCGGACACCATATCGTTCCGAGGTTTGAATTAGGCGCTCGAAATTTGACCGTCAACCCAAAGTTTTTGCTAAAGTGCCAACCTTTGGGACGGGTAAAAAATTATTTTTCATAAAGTAGGGTTAGAGAGTTTATGTCAATGATCAACATTGATTTATTTCAGACTTGTCACGCTTTTTATTGAAAAAATTAATGATTGATCGCTGCGGTCTACTTGTTTTGAATGTGTGCCGTATTTAAAAAATCTAATATAAATTATTTTTAAAATTTTATCCATTTGCAAAAACCTTCTCTCAAAATGAAAGTAAAATATTAAAAACAATTACATAATTACGTAATAATAGTTATTCAACAAAAAAGTATGGTTAGGTAGTTGATGTCAATGATCAACATTGATTTATTTCTGACGTTGATCATTGACATCGACTCTCTAACCCTACTTTATGAAAAATAATTTTTTACCCGTCCCACGGTGAACGGGCTGTCCCAAACATGGTGGTCCCAAAGGTTGGCACTTTTGCAAAAACTTTGGGATGATGGTCATATTTCGAGCGCCTAATTCAAACCTCGGAACGATATGGTGTCCGGCTGGTGTACTTTTAGGGGGAGGGGTTTGCGAAGATGTGACTATCTGTTACAGGGGGGGGGGCGTTAGAAGTGTCTAAAAAATTGGTGACGTACTTTGTGAATGACCCCTTACTCTGAAAAAAATGAGTCCAAATTAAAAATGTTATTTTTTGAATTCTATGAAGCATGCAACAGTCTACCAATCTACATTCTACTTATAATTATGTCCACTGATGAAAAAGAGAATAAGAGATTTGATTAGAAAGTCGAGTCGATATATCGAATCGAAACTTGATCTTTGATTCTTGAAGCAAGAGCGCCGCCTTAAAGGCCTCTCAAAAGTGTGAACCAGCCAGACGCGCCAAATTTAAAATCTTCAGGCATTCTTGATTTGAATTTTTTGTTTTTTTTTTTAATTAATAAAGTGAGTAACGAAATTTAAATTTTTAATAGACAAATAAGCGGACAAGCTTACAACCCCATAACCCTAGGCGTAGTGAATAACAAATAATTAACTTTTGTAATAAACAAATAAGCCGATAAGCTACAACTCCAAAACACTGGGCGTACTTAGTAAAAATAATTAATTTTTTTTAATAAACAAATAAGCCGATAAGCTACAACACCATAACCTAGCGCATGGCTGAAAAATATGTTAATATTTTTAATAAACAAATAAGGTGATAAGCTACAACCCCATAGCCTTGGGCATGTCTGAAAAAAATGTAAATATTATTGATAAACAAATAAGGCGATGAGCTACAACCTCATAACCTTGGGCATGGCTAAAAAAAATGTTAATATTTTTAATAAGCAAATAAGGCGATGAGCTACAACCCCATAACACTGGGTGGAGTGAATGAGAAATAATTAAATTTTTTAATACACCCGGGCCAAAGAAAGCAGCTGCCTAGGCAGCTGCCGAATTGGAACGCCCAGAGAGCTGCTTTGGCAGCTGCCCAGGGAGCTGCTCCTAAAGAGCAATAAATTATTCTGGAAATAATATAGCTTTTACAATTAAAAAAATTATTTTTTTCTTTTTAAAATATCTCCAGGAAGTTTCGGGATGATTTGATACGTACAGGGCCAGGATGGCTACCCGCGGCTCAGGGTCGGCGATTACGTCCGGGGGAAGACTTCCCCAGGAAGTTTCGGGATGATTTGATACATATAGGGCCTGGATGGCTACCCACGGCTCAGGGTCGGCGATAACGAATCGTCATGGTGGTGATTGCTTAGGTTTGTATAAATTAGATATATTATGGAAACATAGAAAATTTATTGATATTATTTACAGTGATAAAGATAATGGAATGTTTAAATCACAAATTCTATTACATATAGTTTGTAGTTTGCTTGCATTCATAGCATTCTTCGGTCGAATATAGGCTTGAAAGAAAATGATTTTACTAATTATAATGTAGTAAATTCGGAACAGGTATTATATAATTACGTTTCTTATCAATGTTCACAAAAACGCAAACCCTGTTTAGCATAGAGGTACATACGTAGTCTCGACTTTTATTGATTGACTTAACAAACTTAAATTCTTCACTCATAGTAGAAATATTTTGGACTTGTACGAAGTAGCCTGAGGTTAACTCTTTTTTTTTCTCTAAATCAACTATAAAATAATCAATTTTAAAAAAATTTCCGTCTTCTAACCTAGAGAAAGAGTTGTTTGATCTTAGGTTATCTTTTTTCATTTGGGCATACAAGCAATTACTTTTGATTACTTTGTAGAATTTGAATGACTGTGAAGACAACTGAAAGTGACATCTCGTTTTATCATCTATTTCGTCTTTTTTACCGAAATAAGTGTTTCCATTTATATTATAACTTCGTGAAAGCCTATTATCAAGAATGTTTTCACAGTAAGCTCGAACGATTTCAGAAACACTTTGCAAAACGTTCTCTTTTATGACCAGCTCGGAATGATTAAAATTAACGAAGCGAACAATCTGATGAGGAACACCTCGAGCACTGTTGATAGCCTGTAAAATGCGCTTGTTTGCAGCCTCAAATCCAAAACACGAATGGGACCAAAGAGGTCCCCAATTGAGAACGTTTGCACTTAGATGAAGCATCTGATGTATATTGAATGTCATTGATTCTTTGCCAAAATAATGTTGAGTTAGTGCAACAAAAGAATGCAATTTTTCGTCTGCCTCGTTAAGTTGAACTAATGAGATCTTATCTTTTAGTAAGATATATAGAGCATCGACCAGCAGCTCCCAATAGTTACAAATAGTATCAGATAATTTTAATCTAAATAATGGGAGACTGTAGTAGAGTACAAAATTTTCCTTATCTCGTGCGCTCCAATCTTTGCGTTTAGAAATTTCTTTGGTCATTTTCGCAACTTGTTTTGGCAAAGAAATTTTCATAATTATTTCATCTAAATCTGCAATGTCACTTGAATCCATCATGTTGAATAAGTAATTGTAGATTTGTTCAACAGCTCCTTCCAGCGCTGCATGGAAATAGTCAACTAAGAAACTAAGGACCATGTTAAAATATTTAAAGTTTATCAGAGGTGATGGTTGCTTTACACCATTAACAGGAACTGTGAGATCCATTTCTGTCATGGTTTTTATAATTTGCTCATGAGTTCGAGCTGGAACGCCCAGTACGATCGGGTATCTCACTGACCCTGCAAAGTGCTCGCCAGGGTGCAAGCACCAATTGCACCCTGCAAAGCCATTATATTGCTTGAGGCCTTGCATCCCTGGGCGAGCAGCACTATCCACACAGCACGATAAAACATGAACATCGATTTTCTTGGTTTCGTTTCGTATTTCGATATCAACTGAAACCGTTTTCATCATATCCACAAATGGATCTAAGAAAACTGACATGTTTGGCTTTTTCTTGCTAAACCACAAGCCACAAGTAACAAGTTTATTTATTCTGTCTTGAGGTGGTAGTTCGTTGAGTTGTAAATAGACTGGCCATACAGAACTGTGTGAAAATTTTTCTGCGCCATCTGAGTTAAAACAAACTGTCGCATAAGCTTTTCTTTCTTCTGGACTTAACGAATTAAGAAATGAGACGTACATCTGCCCATCATAAATATCACGTATGAAACCGTCTTTAATACGATTATTTGCTAAAATAGACTCGTAATAGTCTTTATGCATCCTCAGCAAATCAGTGATTTGTACCGACGGGTTGATTAACACAAAGTAGCTTTGCTTGGAAGGATTAAAAATATCTAAAACTGATTTACAATTGTAACAAATTTGTTTTTCTTTTTTGATTTCTTCAAAGCGGCCTACGTAAGCGGTACATTCATGACAAATTGCATGAAATTCGACTGCACTTGCGTCATTCAGAAGCTTATCCAGCATATACTCTGTTTCTGGTAAAACAGCTACACGGAAGAGTCTGTTTATCAATTTAAATAGGTTGGAAGTAGCTGCTTTAGAGCATTTATTGTGTTTACAGTATTCAATGAGCATAACTAAGATTTCTGCTTTTGATCTGCACACTTTAGAGTTTATTGGATCGAAAAATCCATCAGTATTGATCAAATCAAGCAGATTACTAGTTTTATTATTGGATGTTCGTGATGTTTCTTTCCTCTGTTCGTGTACTTCTGGCAAATCAAAGTTTATCGGATCTGTTGAAGGTAACTGTTTGTCAGGAGCTGTACCCTAAAAAAAAAAAATTACTATTATGAAAACATTATAAGATGTTTGAATGTTACATATTTATACATATAGATCTTTTGTGTTACAACGGTAATTATTTTGATTTTACAATTTGATTGATTATATTGGCAATCATCACCCTTTTCTTGATACAAACAATTAAAATAAACTACCAAAAATGGAAACCAGAATTATTTACAACTTATAGCCCTGCTGTATAGCCACTCGTATATTCCACACGTGTGGCATACGTGTGTCACACGTAAAATGAACTTGAGCAAATTTTTTTATCTTTTGCTAAATATTATAACATTATGTTATCAGGGTGGACACCTGGTGATGATAACGCCTTGTAGATGATTTCCCAAGGAAGTTTTCAAGTCCAAGTCATTTCCAAGTTATTAATATCAGGTGCAGCAGGTGTCCATCATGACCCCCCAGGGATCGAAACTTCCGGTAAAAACCATCTCCGAGGCGTTATTATCACCAGGTGCACCAGGTGTCCGTCCTGCCCCCCCCCTTCCTTGAGATCAAAACTTTCTGGGGAAATCCACGTGGCACACGTGTGGCTATACAGCAGGGAAACCATGTAAAACAACATTAATAAGGTGGCAGAAACTGAAAATTACTATTGATTTGCAAATTATTTTAACTCTATTTATTAATTTGAAAACTATTCGGTCTTTTTAAATGAATAAATGACGAATTGACATTAGTATAGAAGCAAACATGTATCCAATTCTTAAATGAAATTCTCGCCGACGCCGACGGGTATGTTGCAAATCCTTAAATAAAATTCTCGCCGACAAAATTTGAATTGGCTGAAAAAGAAAATCTCTGATGGTAAGACAGTTTTTAAATAAAATTTCTGTCAGATGGCAAAAAAACTGATTGGCTACCCCCCCAGCTCCAAGCCACCAAAACCCTGGGCACCCAAGTGCAACAAAATACTGATTGGCTACCCCCCAAGCTCTAACCTCCAAATACCCTGGGCGCCCGGGTTCAACAAAAAAATTGATCGGCTACTCCCTCAGCTCCAAGCCACCAAAACCCTGGGCGCCCAAGTTCAACAAATAAACTGATTGGCTACCCCCCAAGCTCTAACCCCCAAAACCCTGGGCACCCAAGTTCAACAAAATACTGATTGGCTACCCCCCAAGATTTTAGCCCCAAAAACCCTGGGCGCCAGGGTTCAACAAAAAAATTGATCGGCTACCCCCCCCCCCCCAGCTCCAAGCCACCAAAACCCTGGGCACCCAAGTTCAACAAAATACTGATTGGCTACCCCCCAAAACTCTGGGCGCCCGAGTTCAACAAAAAACCTGATTGGTTACCCCTCAAGCTCTAAGCCCTAAATACCCTGGGCGCCCGGGTTCAACCAAAAAATTGATCGGCTATCCCCCAAGCTCTAAACCCCCAAAAACCCTGGGCGCCCGGGTTCAACAAAAAACCTGATTGGCTACCCCCCAAGCTCTAACCCCCAAATACCCTGGGCGCCCGGGTTCAACAAAAAAATTGATCGGCTACCCCCTCAGCTCCAAGCCACCAAAACCCTGGGCACCCAAGTTCAACAAAATACTGATTGGCTACCCCCCAAGATTTTAGCCCCAAAAACCCTGGGCGCCCGAGTTCAACAAAAAAATTAATCGGCTACCCCCCAAGCTCTAACCTCCAAATACCCTGGGCGCCCGGGTTCAACAAAAAAATTGATCGGCTACTCCCTCAGCTCCAAGCCACCAAAACCCTGGGCGCCCAAGTTCAACAAATAAACTGATTGGCTACCCCCCAAGCTCTAACCCCCAAAACCCTGGGCACCCAAGTTCAACAAAATACTGATTGGCTACCCCCCAAGATTTTAGCCCCAAAAACCCTGGGCGCCAGGGTTCAACAAAAAAATTGATCGGCTACCCCCCCCCCCCCAGCTCCAAGCCACCAAAACCCTGGGCACCCAAGTTCAACAAAATACTGATTGGCTACCCCCCAAAACTCTGGGCGCCCGAGTTCAACAAAAAACCTGATTGGCTACCCCTCAAGCTCTAAGCCCTAAATACCCTGGGCGCCCGGGTTCAACCAAAAAATTGATCGGCTATCCCCCAAGCTCTAAACCCCCAAAAACCCTGGGCGCCCGGGTTCAACAAAAAACCTGATTGGCTACCCCCCAAGCTCTAACCCCCAAATACCCTGGGCGCCCGGGTTCAACAAAAAAATTGATCGGCTACCCCCTCAGCTCCAAGCCACCAAAACCCTGGGCACCCAAGTTCAACAAAATACTGATTGGCTACCCCCCAAGATTTTAGCCCCAAAAACCCTGGGCGCCCGAGTTCAACAAAAAAATTAATCGGCTACCCCCCAAGCTCTAACCCCCAAAACCCTGGGCGCCTGAGTCCAATCAGTATTTTGTTGAACCCGGGCGCCCAGGGTTTTTGGTTGTTTAGAGCTTGGGGGATAGCCGATCAATTTTTTTGTTGAACCCGGGTGCCCTGGGTATTTGGGGCTTAAAGCTTGGGGGGTAGCCAATCAGTATTTTGTTGAACCTGGGCGCCCAGGGTTTTGTGGGCTTAGAGCTTGGGAGGTAGCCAATCAGTTTTTTTGCCATCTGACAGAAATTTTTTTTAAAACTGTCTTACCGTCAGAGAATTTCTTTTTCAGCCAAAAAAAATTTTGTCAGCGAGATTCTTGTCAGCGAGAATTTCATTTAAGGATTTGCAACATACCCAAGTAAAAACCTAACATATGACAAACTCATAAAGTTGAAAAGAAAAAATTTTATTTTAAAGTTGTAAATTTTTTTGGTACAATCTGAATAAAAAAATTTATCAACAGCAAGCCGTTGTGTGATTAAGATCAATTTATCTTTAATTAAAATATCTTATGGTGTTTTTATACAGTCTATGCAAAATAATTTTTATAGTGATCGGTCAAGAATTACAAAAGTTATAAGTCAAAAATTTATGTATCATCAAAACTGGAATTTTTAATAAGAAAAATAAACAAAAAGAAGTTTAATGTACGTACTTTAGTAACAATTTCAAAGAATTTTTTAAGTAACTTTAAGTTTAATTGATTTTGAACCTAAACTTTCCCATCGATGGACTCTATTAGGTAGCTTCTTCAAAGCTGTATGTTTCCAATTTCTAATCGGTATTCTAATTTCGTTTCGATTCAAATTTGAAAAATAACAATCAGAATAGTTGATATTGAAAATTAAAAAAGATGCATATATAATAACCAATCACTTCATGATTCAAGATTTAATTACATTTTAATAGAATTACTGAATTATTTGATATTGAAATTTCTTCAAAACCAAACTTATTCGAGTAAGATATAAGATTGGAATTAAGAAAACAATATTGATAAAAACTGAATTTGGGGCTTTTAACAACTTTTGAACCGATTGAATGGTTACCACAAAATCTTGTAACTTTATTAATTACAGTAAAAATAATCAGTTTTTCAAACTTTTGAGATTTAAACTATCTGTGTTAATGTTTAATAACTTACATACATTTAATCATTCAAGTACCAAAAACTACTACTTTACAAAGTAAAAAAAATTTATTAGTCACTAAATGTTGTTTAACGTATACGAAATAAATAATTGTTGGCTATTAGTCAACAGGCCAAAACAATTGTATCAATTGCATGAGAACGCTGTAAACTGTGACACCAAATATAAAGACTTCCTATGCTAGATCATCATGATTTTTATTTGATAATTAAGGTAATTTTATTTGATAATTAAGATGACTAAAACATGACAATTTTTTGTAGCATGTAAACAGAACATTTTTGTATGACAGACTTTTTTTTTAACAACTTCAATGTTCGTTTTTTCTATTTTCATTCAGGTTTTATAATCTGACCAAATAAAAATGTCTTGTAAGTTTTATTTGAATACAGAAATTGCTTGAAGACAAAGCATGATTACATTTAAAAAGAAATAAATTTGAACTAATACTTTGAAAAAGTATGCTTAAAAAATTTTGAAACAATTTTGAGAATAAATTATATTATTGCCCTGTTGCCCAAAGTAATATCTAAAAACATTATTTTAAACAAAAGACAAAATTTTTCAGTTTATTTTTGACAAATTTTGAAATAAAATTAAATTTGCGTACAACAAACCCCTTCATCTATTATACCAAGTACTGTATTCATGATCTGAACAACAATAAGATTCTTGTTATCAATCAAGAGATTTGAGAAACAGACTATGTAACTGTATCAGTTAATCTTAATTAATATTTCTGACTTAAAAAATACTTACACACTCATATAAATGTGTGCTACTGTTTTGTGTCCTCAACTCTGGGCTTGTGGAAGGATCGTTTTGGAGGCTGCACCCATCATTTAATTTTGGAGCTTCTGAGGGCCGCTACAAAGTGAAAAAATTTTGGAAATTGTTGATAAATATCAATTTTTAATGTACTTAAATTAACTTCCACCGAACCTCGTGCTCTTCTTGAAGTCTGTGTTTCTTATTAATCCGCCAAACAGTGGTCCTGCTCAGGTATTTTTCACCCAGTTGTCTATATCGTTTGTAGGACCCGACTTGATTCATCTTTTTAGAATAGACAGAGAAAACCTGAAGTACTAGTAGAGTCACAAAGTATTGTTTTTAATAGCATCTTCTTCTAGTCCTGTATAGATAAAATACAAAGGTATTTATTAGATGAGAACAAAAGTCGAAATAGTAGGTTAGGTGCATAACATGCAATACTCACTCAAAGTTTCTTGTGGCAAAGTCGCAAAGTATATTTTTCCAAATATAATTCAAGTTTTATCGATTGTTTTGATAATAAAAAATAATATCAGTCTGAAATTATTTTTTTTTTTTGCGCTAAACTTTATAAAGACTACAACAATCAATTCGATATGTTCAGATGATATCTGTTATGATAAGATCCCTACTGTTACGCACCATTACGCACAGTCGACTGCAGTCGACTTGTGAAGTAATTAACAATTAAGATGTTCCGATGTGCACAGGTTCGGTGTGCTGGCCTGAACATGAAGTGAGAAGTAATCACGGAACTTAGGTAGTTTGTAGTATGAGTTTAATAAAATTTAATTTGCACTTGTAAATTAAATTGTAATTTGCAGTAGTATATTGTAACTAGTAAATTGCATTTATACAGTGAAGCGTTTTTTACGAGCGTATAAAAGAGTACAAGTATATCGCATAACAGAGTTTTGATATTTCGATATTTCTCATTCGATACATGGCATTGTCTTTTTATAAGTGCATAGGTGAAAAATAGCATGAAGCTATCTTGTTACCGCTTGTATAGGTTAGTAAGGTATTCATAGGTAGTATTCAATTTTAATAAATATCCCCGATAAATTTTTCTAATTTTATAAATTTGTTATCATTTAATATTTCTTTCTTTTGTAACATATTTACAATTCTCTTTCTAAATCCCATAATAAATGGGCCAAAAAAATTTTTTTCAAAGATTTCTCAATTCCCGCGTAGAAGTTTTCGATTCTTATTCTTGGAATTGAGGATTCAAAAGAGAGGAGTTCATATCTGAACAGTTTGTTCTATTCGGATCAAATTTTTTCAGTTTGTTGTAAATATGGGTGTCGTAAAGTTCGCAGAAATAGTATTTGCAGATGATAAAGTACAGAAAATAGTACCAGTGTCATATATACGTTTTAACCGGCATGATAAACGTTCAATACAACCCAAACACGATGGAGATTTTGATCCTGAGCATAAATATTATGTTAAATGGTTCATTTGTGGAAAAAACGGTGTGAAGTGTGACCAAAAACACAAACATAAGTTTCAAATATATAAAGCAAACATCTTTTTTCTAGGAGGTTAGTTGTATATATTTAATTCATAACTTGATTCTGTATTGAAATTTTTGACATTATTATTAATATTTTCAGAGTCACGTTCTGCTGTGCAAACAAAATCGAAAAATGCCCCTAAACGTAAACGATTTCGAGCAAAAAAAATTCTCGAAACTAGTTCATCTGATTTTAGTGAACAACCAAAAGTTATTAAAAAAGTAGGTCCAACAGTTTTTTTCAATAGTGATATTGTTTTACAAATTACACTTTTCTCATATTTACATGTTTTTTTAGAAAAGTAAAGCAGCAATGGCAAAGGGCATAACTGATCCTAAGTCACAAGTAATACTTAGGAAATTTCAAGTTAATCAGTTTGTCGCCCAGCGCAAAAAATTGGGTGTGATAACCAATTGTGTACCCAGTCAGAATTCAAAAGAAAAGATTAACAGTTTACTCCAGTGTAACGATTGCAGCTTTTCATGTAAATTAAAAAAAGATCTCATAAATCACATGCACGACCATGGCATGCATGTAGTGGAGGTAAGAGCCATTGTTAACAATCAAGTGCAAAGATCAGATAGGAGCAAGCAAGATGATTTAGCAAGTACATCTATATGTTTACATGAGCCAGTGCCAACATGCTCCAGAAACTTGACCCAAGCTTTTGATCATGTAAATACCAGTTATGAAGAACTGGATGACAATGAAGAAAATCCACTGCTAACTGTAGCCACACCTATAGAGGAGAATATAGCAGTGAATAATGTCAACACCCAAAGAAATGATAGAGCGTCATCGGTAAATTCTCAATCAAGGTCGTGCATTATCTCTGAAGAGGTACCACCGTATCAACCCAGAATATTTGCTCCTCAAAGAAGAGATGTCCATAGTCCCAGAGTCACCAGGGACTCTATCGATGAACCTTGGAGTTCCAATGAGTTGTCAAATGGTGATATTTATTTTAAAACTTTGGTCATTGTAGTTTTTTTAAAAGAAGTAGTTATCTATGTAATCTTCATGCATGTTTTCAAAATTTAATTTCAAATTCTTGCAGTAGTTAGAACTAATTTTTTGGCTCTGGAATAAATAAAATATTGAACATACATTGTAGTTGCTTCAGACTGCATACTTAATGTAACCACCAGAGTAGGTTACGTCAAGTTTTAATTTATAATTTTGATGTTTTTAGTGAAATATAATTTTTAAAATTTATTGAAAAGCAGAAGGCTTTGTTTTCAGTATATGCTGCATGCTTTTGCATGTCCCACCAAAAACCATGTTAACAAGTTAATTTATTAATTTTGTAGTTATAAAAAGTTTTTCTTTATCGTCTAAATTTTTGTTATCAGAAAGTGTTATAAAACTATCATAAATTGTAGCTGTCAGTCTGTCACTAGTAAAACAGCAAAACAAAGCATCGCATTGACTTTTAAATTAATTGTTTGTTTTAGAGTATTGAAAAAATTTTTTGAAAAATTTCAAAATATTTTTTAATCTGTAAGTTATGCATGATTCAAGCAGCATATGATCTGCATGATTGAAATATATTAAACCATAATCAAAAATTTGATTACAGTATTAACAAATTAATTTTCCTATCGATGAAAGTTAAGAAGTATTTATAAATTGTAGCTGTCAGTTTCTGATCGGTATCATATCAGATTTTAATCTATTTCTTTTTGTTAGTGCATTGATAAAGATATATAAAAAAATCATATAAATGAAAAAATAAATATAAAAAATTCAAATTTTAAAACTCAGCATCATTGATGAATAATTAAATTTTAAATTTAAAATAGTTTAATATTTTTTCACATGATAACTCATTCACATGAATAATACATTTTATTCATTAATAATTATACTAAGAAAAACAAAACCATTTTTTTAATTTTGTAAATAAAAATTTATTTAATTATAATTCTAAAAATAAATAGTCTAAAAACTTTTTTTGCGGCAGCAGTTAATATTACAGCTTTAGTTAGTGCTATGCAGAATCTGGACAATAGTATTTAGTGCTTCATTACTGGTTTAGAATAGTTATATTATAATACAATAAAATTACCTTAAAAAGCAATTTTAAATAATTTTTCCAGTATTGTAATCTTTGAATAATCTAAAAAGTATTTTTATTAATGTCATACAATTAAAAAAAAAAAAAAAAAAAATCTTATTAAAAAAAAATTAATCTATAGAAAAATGTAATTATAGGTTCCTTGACTCCATCCGTAAGTGGTGTTTTGGAATCTCAAGATAATGCAGATGACACCGATGAAGAACCAAATCGTATGCCAAGAAGGCGCTCAAGGCCTCATCGGTTCCACAGGGATAGCACACCAGAAAATAATGAAGAAGTAGATAGGAATGATATAGTCGGAAGGGTTGCTCGATCAAGGGATCGGAGGTTTAGACCAACGAATGTGACGCACGAAGTTAAGAAAGATTATGGTCATGGAGAGGAAACTATAGGAGAAGTGGACGAAAAGTATTGCAATTACATAAAAAAGTTTAAGCCAGAGATCCTCCGCGATATGAAAAAATGGCGACAAGTCCGTGGATTGAGTCCCGAAGGTTTGCAATTTAAGTTTACTTTGTAAATAGTTTTAAAATAAGTATTACAGTTAATGAATTTTTAGGTTGCCGCCAAAAATTGTTTGATGAAGTAGAGGGACAGGTATGACTGATTTTATATATCCCTATTTAATATTATTTCTAATCATTATCGAATGTCCTAGATTTATGATTGATGTGATTGTTAGGGAACGCTGTATACAAATATTGAATTTGGAAAATTGAAAAATTTAATAATTGAACCACAATTTTGTTGTTGTTGCCAATAAAAAATCGTAAAATAAAACTTAATTATAATTTTTTTTTACTAATTTAAACAAAGCAAAACTGAAAATCAAGCATTGTAGTCTCAATAAAACTGTAGTGATTTTTTAGAACTGAGCATTTAATTTTTCACAAAGTTACAAATAAAACATCGAGGTATTGTTTGTAGGTTGAATAAAATGAAATAATTAAAAAATATATTTATGCACTATATATTATAGTATTCACTTAATATTTACAATATAGTATTCACTTAAATTTAAAAAATTTATCTCTGTCAATATCAATTTTGAGCGCCCGAAAAAAGCTAGTACTAATAAAATTTAAAGTAATATAGTATCCCTATTCAAAAATAAAAAAAGGAGAAAGAGAGTATCGACCTTCGCATAATCGAGTTATCGTCTGGGTTCAAAGTTGTATAAGTGTTCCTATTGGTAGACCAAAACTTGTTTTCACCGCCACCAAAACGCGCGCGTACGCGGGCTTCAAGTCTAATAGTATTTATAAAATAATAAATACAATAATATAATGTTTTAAATAATATTTATAAATACATCTTTTATTATTTCAGTACTACTTAGGTTGTAACATATATTATGGTAAAAAGGCGTGGGAAATGACTGCAAACCGAGATGAATTAAAATTTTTGGCGGACGTCGTTAATATATTCTGGTCAAAGGAGACCATTAGAAGTCGATCTTTGTTATACAGAAAAATAAAAAATGTGATTCCTGGTGAGACAGAAATCGTACCAGCAACACCGGCGAAACTGAACGCATATTTCCGTAAGATACAAATTTTTATTTTAAAACATTTTGATTAATCGTAATAATAAGAGTCGCGTCAAAAAATTTTTTATTGCAGTAAGGCTCGATTTTATGCACGCTAACCTCAACTAAAATTGAGCTCCACGCATTTAGTACGATAGAATATAGTATTGTACAAGTGTGTAAAAGTGATTTTCAAGGCCTCATCATTTTAACGCACTTTTTTACGTTTATAATAGTATACTATTTACATTTTTGTTAACATTTTTGTTTTGTGGCTCAAATCTCGCGTTTTTCATTTTTTCAATTAATTTTCTCTTAATTTAAAATTACTTACTGTATTTATTTTAAACAACGTTTTAATAAAATTAAGTTAACACTCGGAAAGTAACCTTTAAATTTGTACCAATTTACGAACTCAGTATATAAATTCGATGTGAAAAATTTGGGCTTGGGCTTATAACTAAAATACTAGCGTGTAGAGGACCTAACAATGTTCCTCAGAGGAAAGTGTTATATATTTGGTGAGGAACTCTATTTTTGCGAGAACTAATTGAATAAATATTAAACACCGATTTACTACTAATACTTGTATGTATAATATAAAACCATGATGTAATAAAAATTATTGAATTGTAACGTTTTATATTATTTGTAGGTATATACAAAAGATGGTTACAAGATCTAGAAGTTCCAGACTGGGAATGGCAAGCAAGAATGAATAACGCTACAAAAATCTTCACTAAAATATCGTACAAGGCCCGAGCCGAGTATGTTGACAAATATTTTCAAGAACTTGATGCCCGAACCAATGCAGACGCAGTTCCTGTGGTCTAATATGCGCATAGCCATGATATGTTAATCGTCTAGTATTTCTAGATGGGGTTTGGGGTACGAAATTAGAATATCGTATATAATTTGTTCCAATTATTTTTATTTATGTTTAACCTTACGCTGAACATCGTAAACAATTTAAAAAAAATGCAATTAATAAAGAAATTTTATTATTATCTTAATATAATTAACATTTAATTTTTCAAATAATGTATCAGAAAGTGTAACTCAAATAAAAACTTATTATCAATCGTAAACATATTGTAAAAAAATTAAAAAAGAATTGATACCTATGTTGCATGAAATATCGGTCACTAACCAAACATTTTATATATACACCCGGCACTACCAGAACATTTTTGCACTATCCGGACAAGTCAGGAATCAGGATAGTATTCAGATTTTAAAATTCAAAAATTTTGGAAACAGAAAATTGAGTTGTAGGAATTGGGTGCTACGTTATTTTGAATGGGTTATTTGTTAAAAATTAAAATTCAGTTGCTGCGCAAACCTTAAAAAATAGTATATATAAGCTATTTTGAAAATTTTTTTTTTACAATTGGGTTTTTTTGGTTTTTCAAATACGTGGGAGGACTGCGCTTGATTTACATATAAGGAGGAATGAGTTTTACTCTACCAATTTTTCACGTACATTAAATACTATTACAATACAATTTTTTTGTTATAAATTTGTTGAAGGTACGTAGTTTTTCGAAAAAAAATATGGTCCTGGCCTTATATATATGGAATGATTTTGAAACTTCCTGGGAAAGTCTTTCCCGGGACGTAACGACCCTGAGCCCCAGGTAGCCATCCTGGACTCATATGAATCGAATGATTCCGAAACTTCCTGGAAATATTTTTAAAAGAAAAAAATAATTTTTTTAATTTTTAAAAGCTTTATTTCCAGAATAATGATTTTTAGGAGCAGCTCCCTGGGCAGCTGCCAAAGCAGCTCCCTAGGCGTTCCAATTTAGCAGCTGCCTAGGAAGCTGCCTAGGCAGCTGCCTAGGGAGCTGCTTTTTTTGGTCTGGGTGCTCACCTGCTGCTTCACCTCGATTTTATTATTAATTGAGGCTGAATTGAAAGAATCATCTTGTGCTTGCTTCTAAACCAAACGGCTTTTGCCTGAAAAACTTCCAAATCAATTTTATACAAGACTTCACTGTCGAGATACAAATATCAATAAATTAAATGACACAACATTACCTTGTATTACTAAAATTATTTTCCCGAGCTGAATTTTAATTAATATTTTAATAATATAACTCGGGTTAGCCTGCACTGTAAAAAAAATCGGGGTAAGTTTACCTCGCTCAGCGATGTAAAAAATGGGAACCTCGCTCAGCGACGTAAAATTACAACGACCTGCGCAGTAAATTTACGTGCCGATGGTAAATTTACAAATCTCTGGTAATTTTACCTTCTGCTATCCAGAAAAAAATTGTTCATAAAAATTAATCAATAAATACTAAAGGGCAAAGATGAAAAACAACAAAATAGTTTAGTTATAAATATTTATTTATTTGTTCGTTAAGCAAATGATTTTTTTTCGTATTTCACAAAGTCTTAGAATCTATGTACTAATTTGGCTATTTTTTCAGATAAGTAATTAAATTAAAACTTCAAATTTTATGATGTTAGAATCTTGAAATCTAAATATATATGATCAACGTAAATTTCATTGAAAACTTCGAGGAAAACTTTGTTAAACCAGTCACTTAAATTTCACTTTTGTTGTCTTAGACTATCGAGGGTAAATCCGATTAATCCCACTATACTTAAAGTCGACAAGTTCTACTGAGTGAAAATAAAAACTCTCTGTAATCTTCTAAATCGTTCTCTTTAATTTAGATTGCTTAAATAAAAAAAAACATGTTAAAATATTACATTGCTACATATCGAACCGGTGATGCCTGCGAGTTGACTGATATCAACGCCAACATAATCTCACTATCAACTACCAAAACATAGTTCCGAAAACTGGCGTAAAAATACGAAGCTGAGCGATGTAGATTTACCACCACAACTTTATTACGTTCGAGCGGTAAATTTACAAATCTTGGTAAAATTACTCCGCTGGACCACATTCCCATTTTTTACATCACTGAGCGGTGTATATTTACAAATATTCGTAAAATTAAATAGCTCAATGGTGTAAATTTACATCGCTGAGCGAGGTAAATTCAACCCGATTTTTTTTACAGTGTGGGTTCAACTCAGAAGTTGAATCGAATAGATCTATTAGTTGTAACGAAGTTTCCTTCGTTACTTATTCAACTCTTCCTAAAGGGCATTTTAAAAAGTTGGTTAAGAATATTTATTTATAAAATAAATTAATATTTCATGTACGCGGGGTTAATCAAGTGATAAGAAAAGAAAAATGACAAGACAGAGACGTGAGCCAGAACAGCACAACAACAGCAGCACCAGCAGTTACAGTCACCGCAGCGCTGGTCCAGCCGAACGAGAAACAAGGAGCAGAAGAAGAGTGAGAGAGAGGACCGAGGGAGCAAGGCGAATCGGAGCGACAGAGAGCAAGCGCGCGCGCCAGTCAGCCGTTCGAGAGAGAAAAGAAGATCGTCTTGCCAGCAACCAAGTGAACGCTGCCGCTGCCGACGCTGCTAGGAGACTAGTTAGTTGACGCGTGCTGCACTAATTAGACGTATCGGTCATTACCAAAAAGTTTGGAAGTTTTGCTTGATTCTTGAGTTTTCAATGACTGGATTACTTTGGATTTCTTGACGCTTTGAAGATCATCGACAGGAGTTCTCACGGATTTTCATCAGCTGCTGGACGAGTTCGAGCCTGCATCAAAACCAGGAACCCTGCAGTCAAGAATCACCGGAGAGCCGACCGAGGAACAACGAGAAAATCAAAATAATAAAGGTAATGAGAGGTTACAGTGACGAGTGACAGTGCCGTGAAAAAAAATTATAAAAACTAATATTTTCCCTTGCAGTGCCGCCTTTGAGATTTTGAATTTAGTGTGATAATAAAAAAAAAAAAGAGAATTTAAAAAAATTAATGTTACTTAGGCTAGTTTGAAGAATAATAAATTTATAATTTTGATATTTAAAAAAAGTGAATTATTTATTTTTAAAAATTGCCCTATTACATAGTAAAGAGATAGTTACCTCTGTAATTCAAAGAATTTGAAATAGAAAGTCTGTTGTTCGGCAAAAATGTGAAATACTGCCTTTCTATCGGTTGAAATTCAACTGGAGAAAATAATCCAGCCAAATACACCTGGTGATTCAAAATTGCAGAAAATTTTCCTCTAGTTTTTTTGCACAGCAACTCGTGGGGCAAGTTCGACAGGTTAAAGATCACTTGCGCTTCGAGATCACGAGCACAAAACGCGAGTGATTTTTTTGTCAAACTTGCCCCACGAGTTGCTATGCAACAAAACAGTCAAAAAATTATCAACAATTTTGAAGCACTCAGGGTATTACAACTGATAATAAGAATAATCTAGAGACATGCAAATTTGTAAAATCAGTGAGTGTTTGAATTTCATTTCTTGATTAATAATGTGCTATTTTCTTTATTAGTAGATCTAATGCAATAAGTTTAAAAAAATTTTTAAGATTAAGATGGAATAACAAAAAGTCAGCATATCTAAAACATTAAGTATGACGCATTTATCTACTCGCTACAACATCAAACCACTTAAGTGGTTATTCTCTCAAGTATTGGAATTTGAAAGCTGTTCAAATAAATGAGATGCATTGATCATATTTTATAATTATATACAATTCACTTAAAAATGAAAGTAATCTACAATTTCAATTCCATAATAAAATTTTTCCAGTACTGAAAATTTAAGTTTTTATCAATGTATAATTTAATCGTACTTTTTTTTTATTTTTTTTTTATAGTAATTCTACTTAGTAAATAAATTTTTTTAGCAGTAAGATTAAAGGTTATATTCTGGAGTTTCTTCTGTTGGCTCTAATGTCGTTCGAGGTGTATCTAAGTTAATACTAGCTTTTTGGTCATCTGCAGGTTCCGTATTTGCAGTTTCAAATATTGGTTGACCGGTAGAGTGTTCGCCGATTTCAAATGGTTGACTTGAAGATTCCAATAAATCTGAAGAGTTAAAGATATGATTTCAATTTACAAGTATTGAATTATGATTATTGAATTTTTTTGTCTTTTGTGACCGATGTCAGCTCAAATTTTCCAAGATTTTCAGTTAGGTTCCTAGATTTGTCTCAAAATAAAACGCGCTACTTCTTATATTATAAAGAGATGTAAATCATAGTTTTTCCAAAGAAAATTTTTTTTCGAGTTATGCGATTTCAAATTTTTACAGTGAAATAATCAATCTTTAGAAAAAAAAAATTTTCAAGGCACCACCATTTTGTTACCATTTTTTGCAGAAAATTTGTGATTTTGATAGAAAATTTGTTGATCTTAATAATAAGACCTGGTTTAAATTTTTGAAAATTAACAAACTGGTGGCCAATTTTCAAAAATATTGATTTTTCTCAAAAACTTCATTTTTTTTTTTACACAAACTTTTTTCAGATTGGTGATCCTATGAGCAATATTTTCTATTAGGTCTGGTTTTCGCTGAAAACTTGTGGCTTTCATGTGGCTTTGAGTGTTAAGATTTACAAAATTTTTTTTATTTTTCACTACTAGAAACGTTGACGCCATTTTGTCGACGTGAAAAACTACATATGGTTAAGAGTAAAGAAGCTAGTCGATTCAGTGTCCGAAATGATTGTGACAAATAAATATTATCTTTCTTTATATAAACAAGTTAAATTACTTTTTAATTTTGAAGTTATTGCTTCATCATTTCAGGAGATATCTGCAAAAAATACCTCAAAATGTCACATATGTGTCATACGTCCCAACCTAAAATTTTTTTGGAAGATCACGTCTGAATATAAATAAAAACAATGTATCAATAGTGTAGCTTTGGAATCAACTAAAACTCCAAATCCGCACTAAAATTACTATGGGAGCTTGTTTGGAAATATATGAAGAGAAGATTCCACATATTTTTGAGAGAAAAAAAAAGGTCGAAACCGTTCAAAAATGCGTGTAAAAATCGTAAAAAACGCATTTTTTGTGTTTTTTGACAACTTTAAACAGCTGTATCTTGGAAGTGGAAGATCGTACAGCGTTCCGGTTGGTCGCAAAATTTTTGTTTTTTCATAAAAAAAATTTAACAATTTTTTAATATGCACAAAAATTTAGCCTAGAAAAAGCTACGGTCGTTTGAAGATACCTGCAAATGAGCAAAAATAGCAATATCTGTGTAGGACTGTATTATTATAAAAATAACCAAACTGAGTTGTTAAAATATTTTTTCAAAAAAGAACTCGTTTTGAACAAAATTTTGCCGCAAACTAGAGGTTTCTATCTCATTTTGATCAAAAGTTAGAATTTTTCGAAAAGTACCTTAAAATTGCTTAAAGCAGCTTAAAAATAGGCCATTTTTCAATCTTTGAAAAAATCTAGCACCAAGCAGAAATAAGATAGAGACCTCTAGTTTGCGGCAAAAGTCTTCTATTAAATAGTTATTTTGCCAAAAAAAATTGCAATAAAATCGGTGAACCTCGTGCGGACGGTTTTTAAAAAAAGTATTATTTTGACCCATATATATTTTTTTGGCTCCGATTTTTTTAAACAAAATGGCGGCCAAATGATGGAGACATAAATAATTACAGTCCGGCACATGACTGAAAGAATATGGGAGAAAACTTTTTATTAAAAATACCTCAAAATGTCACATATGTGTCATACGTCCCAACCTAAAATTTTTTTGGAAGATCACGTCTGAATATAAATAAAAACAATCAAATAATAAGGCATGATTCAGTTTCTTATTTCTGAAACTAACAAGTATGATGTTTAAAGACTCAAAAACTGATGTGCCAATAATGTAGTTATGTACTTCTAAAATTTGATCAGCTCGTGGTTGTTATAAAAAAATTGAAATTTTTTTTTAAATTCTTGTAACTTGGATTCTAATCAATCTTTATACAGAACATATTGGTGCGTAAGTAAGTTATAATTAGAATAAATTAAATCTCATTTATGTTTTAAGCTCTAAAACTCATTTAAAATCTCTTTTTCAATGTTTTAAGTTAATTTCTTATCTATAAAAGTAAATAAAATTATTTTAACTCATATTGAAAGCTCTTTACCGATCAGTTAATTTTGCGCATGGCTCCATGTTGCCCGCAGACATGACAAAAAATAACTGTTAAGATTTATAAAAAAATTTTTAATTCTTTCGATTATAGCTTACATTATATAACTGGAAGTGGTTGAATCCATCTCAATTCAAAGGTGCCTAATCGATGACCATCGCAAATCCACTTTAAAATAATTATTTCGTATTCTTAAACACATATAGCAAGGAAATGCTCATTAAGTTCTAATAAAAAAATTTTTTTTGTCGAGTTCTGAATATTTAAACTCCTCTACTTTTTAATGAGTTTTAAACTTGAAAAAACACTTCCATTTAAAATAGACAATTCATATATTTTTGACCAAATGAAATAAGTTTTTTTTTTTAAATACGTACATTTTTCTTTAGTTTATATCTCATTTTACTAAACTCTAAATTTTTTTAAATTTCTTTCATAATAAGCGAAATAGTTGAAAAAACACGATTTTTTTTCAATCTGCGCAAACTCTTACAACTAGCCTTGATTTTCTTCAAAATTTTTTACAGGTTCTTCGTAGCATATAGTATCTTCTCGATCAAGCACAAAGCACGCTGCGCGCGCAGAGCATTTAAAAAAATGACCGTCACTTACAGAAAGTTCCGACTCTCGTAGAATCATCGCTGTTCCCGTGCTTGATTCGAGAATGTATTTTCTCGAATTGGATGACTTGTCTTTATATTTAGGATTTTAATTTATTTGGCTTCGATCGAAATCGCTCTAAGAGCGAGCCTCCCCTCGTCTAATTTTAAGGTTATCTTCATGTTTACATGAAGCAACGATGACGGTTAGGTTACCAATGCGTACAGTATATTACGTACTATTCCATGCAGTATGTTACTTAAGTTCAGTTTATATTTCTGTGTTTTGGACCAGTGGAATTTGAAATGTGAATTAAAAACTGAACTGGAAACGCGTTTCTCATTTTTTTTGGAACGAAGTTCCTTATCGAAGCTTAAGACGCGCAGGGGGGCTGCAGCAAAAAAAAACGTAACGTCACAAAAAAGTGCGAGATTACTAGCAGTATACCTATATATATTTTGAAAGTGTCTAGGTACCATCGCCGTGTACCGTATTCGGTGCATGATGCACGGTACATGGTATCAAATAAGAATTACTTTAGACACTCTGTAAATATAATTGGCTTATTTAGGATGGGCCATTGGATCTAAAGTAAAAACAAGTAATTTTTTAGCCTTAAGTGGGTTATTTGAGATAAATTATAGGATCTCAAGTAAAAAGTTACCGTGTACCGTGTGCGGTACACCACGATGGTACCTAGACACAACCATATATTTTTCCCCCTCCAACAAGTCCAGGCTCGCAGCAGGCAGAGCCAGAGCTGGCTGCTAGAGATGATTTCCCCAGGAAGTTTTGACTCCGGAGGGGTCAGGGTGGACACCTGGTGCCCTTGATAGTAGTTGAGTCAGTTATGCTTTGGGGATAATTTCCCCAGGAACTTTTGACACTGGAGGGGTCAGGACAGACACCTGGCGAGAGTGACGACAACTACAACCTATAGATAATTTCCCCAGGAAGTTTTGACTCTAGAGGTCAGGGTGGACACCTGGTGCACTTGGTGATAGTTACGCCTTTGAGATGATTTCCCCAGGAAGTTTTCACTCCCGAGGGGTCAGGACAGACACCTGGTGTACTAGATGAAAGTTACGCCTTGGAGATGATTTCCCCAGGAAGTTTTGACTCCGGAAAAGTCAGGACAGACATTTAGTGAATTTGGCGATAATTACAACCTGGAGATGATTTCCCCAGGAAGTTTTCACTCCGGAGGAGTCAGGACAGACACCTGGTGCACTTGAGGATTATTACGGCTTGGAGATGATTTCTCATTTTTATTTGTTAGTTTTAGAAATAATAAACCGAATCATGCTTTATTTGACTTTTTTTATTTATACTCAGACGTGATCTTCCAAAAAAAATTTGGGTTGGGACGTATGACTTATGTGGCATTTTTAGGTATTTTTTTGTAGATACCTCCTTAAATGATAAAGCAATAACTTAAAAATTAAAAAGTAATTTTACTTGTTTTTTTGAAGAAAGATAATCTTTATTTTGAGTGAAATTCATCTTTAATTAGTCACAATCATTTACGTTACTAAATCGAGCAACTTTTTGACTTTCGTGTAGCTTTTCACGTTGATAAAATAGTGTCAATATCCTGTAGTTACTAAAAGTGAAAATAAAAAAAATTTCTGTAAGTGCCACAAACTTTCAGTGACAACAAGACCTATTGAAAAATATTGCTCATAGGATCACCAATCTCAAAAAAGTGTTTGTAAAAAAAAAAAATGAAGTTTTTGAGAAAAATCAATATTTTTAAAAATTGGCCACCATTTTGTTAATTTTCAAAAATTTAAACGGGATCTTATCATAAAAATAAACAAATTTACTATATTAATTTACTATTATTATTAATTAACTATTATAATTTACCTGATAGTTTTTAACCTCACTCTGGAGCCTGTAATTAGGGCAGTTGCGGCTTTAGGTGGGGGCTACGAGAGGTTTTCACAGACCTTAACTATGCAGATTACATGGGTCTCATTGGGAACTCGCCCGAGGCGATGAGAATCCTCCTAAGATCTGCGGAAGACGCTGCTATGACTGTTGGCCTCACCTTCAATCCTGCGAAATCTGCCACCCTACATCTGAAAGGCAGGGGTGTCGATGCGGTCAAGAGAACGCAGTTCAGCTTACAGGGTGAGGTGATGCGTGCCCTAGACCGTGGCAAAGCCTACGAACATTTGGGCACCTCAACGGGATTTCAAGTCAAGCAGATGCTGTACACCATCATAGAAGAGCTGTCGGCGGACATCCGTGCGGTCGACGGTTCACTGCTGGCCCCTTAGCAGTAACTTGAGACCGTGGCTACCTTTATCCTGCCACGATTGGACTTTTGTCTAAGGAGGTCGGATTTGAGAAAAGGTCCTCTCAGGGAGGCCGACAGGGAGTAGAAAAGGATTGCTAAGAGATGGATAAACCTCCCCCGACGTGCAAGCGCCGAATTGGTCTTCCTCCCTCCATACATGGGGGGCGGAGGGCTTTTGCCTCTCGCAGAGCTGGCCGATATTCCTACCAGCGTTCATGCCTTTAAGCTTTTGAGCTCTAAGGACACAAGCGTTGCTAATGTGGCGATGTCTGGCGGGAGATTGTATCTAAACGAGTGGGCCACCCCGCCAACGAGCATGATATGGCAAACTATCTGTCGGGCTCCCTAGAGGGGGAATTTGCTCGACCATCAAGAGGTTCCTCACTTTGTTCAAGAGCCAGAAACGCGACCAGACGGATGTCCTCTGCCTTGATTTACTGATCAAAATCACAAATTATCTACAAAGAATGATAATTTTTAATAAAATGTCAGGAGTTTCAATTTTTTTAAATTTTTTATTACTGATTATTTCATATCATCTTAAACCTTTGAATCACTCTCGGAAATTTTTTTTTTGAGTAACCATGATTTAGATTTCTATTGAATTATATAATAAGAAACATAATTAATTTTAAGACAAATCTAAGACCCTAATAGCAAATTTTAGAAAATTGGAGCTGGAATTGGTCTAATATTTTCCAATTCAGGCTCTAGATGCAATAAGTTGGTCAATCAAAGTGTTTGGGTAAAAAACTATATTTTTTTTAAGATTATCGTAAATTTTTCAGAAATATTGAAAATTCCTAGATGAGTCTATTGGTAGTTGATACGTTCCAATAAAAAGGTGCTGAACTTTCATACAATGATATTAAGAGGTTTCCGAGTTCTTGCAAGATGAATCATCAATTGTAGATCAAAAAACTTAATCTCTGCCAATTGAACAATCTAAAAATTTTTAATGTGTTTTAAAGAATATCAATGGAAAAAAAAAACAGATTTTAACCAAAAACTTTCAATTAAAAAATTAAGCATAATAGTTTTGATTTGAAAAAACTTCAAGCAAAAAAGTTTTTTATTGAGTTCAGATATAATTTTCTGAAACATTTGAAATCGATATTTTTAAAAAGTATGACAACTTTTTTGGAAATGTGGTTGGAGCTGACTACGCCAGTCTCAAGCGCTCACCAACTTATTGCATCGGGAATCCTGATCATGATTTAAAAATTGTAACAATAGTAACGAGCAGGTTTGTTGAAAAAAATGAAAAAAGTCATGTATTTCGGCTTTTTTACAACTTTTTATAGTTTCTATTCCACTAACTATCAATTAATAAATAAATATTTTCGTACAAGATTCTAATCTTATTCTGGTATAATAAGCATAAAATAAGATCTTTTTTAACCTCGTTGACCATAAGTAATAACTTGAGTCCATCCAATGGAAGCCAAAAGAACGGCAGGGACTCCCTGCGCTAACGATGAGCGATAAACAGCTGTCTCTCCTCGCCTGTGGCTCGAGAAAACATACTCTGTTCTGCTAAAAATGCACGCTAGTCTTTGCGCGTAGGAAACAATCTCGCCGTTCTTTTAGCTTCGATCAGAGGAAGTCAAGTTAAATCTTATAATAACGAGATTAGAAAAGAGTATATATCACTCAGGAACCAAGTGTGCTGAAGAGGCCCACGTATTTGCAGCCCTCTACTTTGTCTCGGGCTGCAATGACAGCGGGCATTCACAGCACACTTGAATCCCTCGGTGAATAATATACTATTCAAGCAAAGAGTTAATTTAAAAATTAAATAATCAAATTCAATAGTAAAGATGTCAGATAATGCTAACTTCGATATGTTACAAATAAAATTTAAGAAAGTTTCAATCTTGAAAGTTAACGTGACAAATAGATACAGGTTATGTAGGGTGTAACTTGAAAAACTGTAATAAGGGGCTAGCAATAACAACGTTCACTTACATAAAGTAAAAAATTCAGTACTTCTGACGAAATAGTTATAATATATCATAAATAATCTATGTATAATTGCTACCACCTAACTCTAAGGATTAGCACACAAACACCTTAATAACAAACCAAATCGTTGCAAGTCTAGTGTTTTGTCTTGTACATTCTCCCGTTGGTATTTTCGTAAACAAGGTCATCTTTCGCAGTTGTTATAGAAGTGATGCGACTAAGGGGTCATTTTCTACTTGAAAGTAACGAAGTAGAATTCACCGTAACCACCACATCATCAACTTGAAAATTCCTTCGATGTGCTCATCATTTCTTTCGCTGTTGGAATATATTTAAATATTCACGGCTCTATATAGCCAATATCTTATAAAGAATGCCATTTACAAGCGTCCAATTAGTCAAATTATCTAGCTTATCAAGGGATGATCTTACAAGGAGAGGCTACACCCTGCGGGTTACCGATCCTAACAAAACTTTGGGGATCGTTTTCTCGTTTCAAAAAATGAAGAAATCCATCAATAATTCGAAATTAGCTAAAAACCACAAAAACTCTAAAAGTATCTAAACAAGCTAATTTTTCTAAAATTCCTGTTCAAAGTCTATTGCACGTACAGAATTCTGTAACCTCGCTTTCTTTTTGTTTTTTCATAAATTTTCGAGAAAAAATATTCTGAGACATCGTTTTAGTAAATTTGTTCATGTACAACTAAAGTTTAAAAAAGCAAAAAACCCTAAAAAATGCTTTTAGAAATCCTCTTAGCCCAGGGTGAAACTCATCAAAAATAAGCTTAAGAATATTTTTCCTTGAAAGTAAATGAAAAACAAGAAGAATTCTAGGTTGCAGAATTTTGTAAGTGCAATAGGCTTTGAATAGGAATTTTTGAAAAATTAGCTAAAAAACCAAAAAAGGACAAAAAATGCCATTTGAGCTATATGGAGAATTGATATCAAGGGCCCATTGGACGGAATTATTGATGGATTTCTTCATTTTTTAAAACTAGAAAACGATCCCCAAAGTTTCGTTAGGATCGGTGACCCGCAGGGTGTAGCCTCTCCTTGTTAGTTCAATGATAGCATTGCACGTCTCTCCAATCAGAAAATGACCTAGGGATGAGAATTTTGAGGGTTATCTAGATTTCCCTCCAGTGGTGTGAGTGAACGACAGTTCAAAACTAGTTCTACGAAGGCTGAGGCTGTTGAAAACTCCTTGGAAGGTAAATTCTTTGGTTCTATCACACGTCAGAGATGTTTCTTCTGATTTCACCCCAGCTTCCCAAAGACCTCTGAAATATTGTGCACGAGGTGGTATGAATTTCTAGTTAATACCTTGCTCAGCCAGAGTTCAAGAAACAAGATCCCAATGAAATTTGGCAGCTTGAATGACTTTTCGCAGTTCTTGCGGTCGTTTACTTTGGCTAGTAAATCGAGTTAGAGCTCTCAAAAGACAATCACCGCTTCAAAGCGGCAAGTGACTCTGTTAAATTATGTGAATATTCCGACATTATAATATTATTTGAATACACGCGGTATGAGTGTCGTGTGCAAAACTGCTGTGAGGTTAAAAGGTTAAAATTAATAAACAGTGTAAAAAATAAAAATAAGCTTGTAAGCTTGAACAAAATAAAAATCAAAGTGACAAACTTTAAAAAATGAAAAAATAAAACAAAATCAAAAGCAAGACTTGGTGTAAAGAAAAACCAAAATAACAACAAAGGGATGCAATCAGAGCATTGGTGCTCAACTTGGAGTTGGAGCAAAACAAAACAAATGGATGGGTCCAGATCAACAAAAAGTAGAGTCTTGGCAATGGAACAAAAAATCTACACAACAACAACGGACAAGATCAACACAGAAGAAGAAGTTTGTGAAACAAAGTTATGTGTTAAAGTGCAAAATCAACAAAGAAAAAGAGAGATTGATTGATAGTGGTGGTATAAACCACATTAATTTATTTGTGAGTGCATGCAAGATGAAAAATCTTGTTAGTTTAAGAAGCAAAAGTGAGGTTGTGTATGATAGAAGTAAAATTTTGTATGAATTTTTGTTAAAGAATGATAAAAAATATGCAACATCTGTTGTAAAATTTAAAATGAAAATTTGTATGTTGAATGATAAAATGTTGTTGAGAAAAACAAGTAAAATATTTGCCAGATCTAATGTAAAATTTAAAATGAAAGATTTAACATGATTAGATTTATTTAAAAATTAAAAGATTAAAATTTGAGTTTCTAGAATTAAATAAATATGTTATGAACAAAAGTATTTGAAAATTAAAAGGTTAAAATTTGATTTTCTAGAATTAAATAAGTATGTTATAATCAAAAGTATTTAAAAATTAAAAGGTTAAAATTTAAATTTCTAGAATTAAATAAATATGTTATGATCAAGAGTGTTTGAAAATTTAGAGTGTTCATATTTGAGATAAAATTAGTAGATTGAATTTGAAAGAAATCTAGGCAAAGATAAAGTTTAAAAAATAATAAAAATAATAATGAAAACAAAATAATTTTTTTTGCAAAGATTAAAGTTAAGACAAAGTTTAAAAAAATTTTAGAATGAAGTTTATAAAAATAAAGAATTTATTTGTTGAATGATTAATATTGGAATTAAATAGATACATTGAAAATAAAGAAATAAGCTGTTAAATGTAAATTAAAAATGTGAATGATAAATGATTTGAAAAATTTTAAATTTTTATAATTCAGAATGAAAATTGATAGTTGATCTCAGAGTTTAAAATTAAAAAAAAAATAAAATAAAAATAAATAATGATTAATATGAAGTAGCCAAGGAGGCGTTGAGTTAAAGAAAAATAAATTAAGTTATTTTATCCAATAAACTATATTAATTATTTTAACCACACAGAACCTTTATTTAACGATCCTCGATCCTTTATTTTCAACAAACTCATTAAAACTGAGGCTTGGATTTTGTAAATGACCACAAACTCTGAGAATTCTGTCCAGTTCTGAAACAAAAGGATTCAAAGAGATAAGTGAAGCTGGTAAATCTTGCTTTCTCCTTAAACAATCGATTTCGACGGGGAAATATTTGTATTGACTCAAAACAACACAAACAAGAAAGACTTCATTGAGTTTGGAAACCTTCGTTGAAGAAAATACAGTAGTTGAATCTCTGACTAGGCGTGGTTGAATTCTGCTTCTTGGTCAAACTAAAAATCTCAAAAACTAACAATTTGGAAAATCTTTCAAATTCAAAGTTATTTTCTGAGTAATGCAGCAATTATTTGGATTAGTTTTGGTGAGAAAACTACACATAACGACATTTTAAACATTCTCCTTCGGCCAAAGTTCCAAAATTTTCGAAAGCCAAGTAGCTGCGTTCCACCTATCAACTCGCTTTTCCATGTCCAAAGATCAATACCCCTTGATGATACATTGGCATTCCAAATAATTGGAACAGCCTTTATCCATGATTCCTCTTTGCACAGCTGTCTGACTGTATGAAGAACTTGATACGGGGCACACGACCTTCCGTAAGTGATAGTGAGTGGTTTTTACTTGATTACCTGACTGCAAAATCTTATGACGAGGAATGTAATGCACCTAAGAAGTCAACTTTCTCAATTCTTTTTCAGTCGATTCACGCATGCGTCCACTTGTTCATTCTGTGTTAATTGCTATTCCAGGGTTTTGACGTATCCATCGTTTCAAAGCAAGCAAAGAAATTGTGGCTTCTTTCAAGTTATCATCAAGAAGTTTCAAAAGATCCTGCTTGAACGGCATTTGAATAATTGGACTATTGTTGGTTCTATTGTATTTAACAAAAATTATTTCACACACCAGATCATCAAGAGATCTATGAGTAACATGCGGTTCATTTTCAACTTCCCAAAACGGCTGTCTAAGAGAAATGAGTTCACCATGCTAGAGTGGGGACGAAACTTCTTGGGTTATCATGCAAATAAACGGAACAAATGATTGCGAGACATTTTACATTTGTTCGGAAAAATACACTCTAAGGTTAGTAAATCGAATGATAAAGTTGTCTTGACTTCTGTATCCTGGCTTGAGGAGACGATGATACACAGCACCACCAGTACCTAGCAAAAGATCGGTATCACTCGGATTACCTAATTTTGGGTCAGCAACTTAGTTCATTCCAAGGAGATTGACAATAATATTCGGGCATATTGCAGCTGAAGGAGCTCGCAATCCAGGACGTTGGATACAAAGTGTTTTTATTTTCAGTGAAGTAATTGAAAGGGGACTTTAATATAAGAGTAGTTTGAGATTGAACTTTCGAGACAGTGCTTCCACCGCTACTTTTTAGATATTTTCAGGACCTAAAAAATGGAGCACCAAGATATTCGATTATGAGTACTTTTTTATAAATGACCTTATGATAAAATTATTGATTAATTGGGGCTACTCGTTCCAAGTTATGTAACCGGTAAAATCTATGATTCATTATTGATAGTTTAATTCAAAGGGTAAGATAGTCGAATCGGCCCTCACGGCTAACCCTTACAAGATATATATCTTTTGATAGGACATAAAAAAAAAAAAATTTGGCGTAAGCCGTAGCTCATTTCCTCCTTAGGGTCTAAAATAGTGATTTTTTAACCTTCAATTATGTCGCAGAATCTATAAGGGCTAGAGTCAAGCGGTTTGCTGCAAAATTTTCTAAAAAAAAATCTACTTTAACCGTTGATATATCTTTTAACTTTTACTAAATGTACACGCGCTAGGTGGCGTTTTATGTAAAACATTTTGATAAAGTGGTCAGAAAAGTGTCTTCCACCCTTTTTAAAAATCTGAAGAAACTAGAGCAGCTAATTTTTGCTAAAATATGTGACATATTTTTTCTAGCGAGGGGTTTGTCTTAGGTCTTTTTAATTGCAAATTTAAGGTTAAAAAGGTTAAGCTCAAAAGGATTGAATTTAGCGCCAAAAATAATATTAAAAAATATAGGTGAACAGCATTTTTTTTTTTTTTTTTTTTTTTTTTTTTTTTTTTTTTTTTTTTTTTTTTTTTTTTTTAGAAAATTTAGCAGCAAACCGCATCTAGCCTTTATAGGTTTTGCGATATGATATAAAGTTGAAAAAACAGTATATTTTAGATCCTAGGGTCCCTACGGAGGAAATGAGGAGCTGTGGCTTATGCCAAAATTTTTTTTTTATGCCATTTCGAATGATATATATCTTGTAAGGGTTGGCCGTGGGGACCGATTCGACTGTCTTACCCTTCGAATTAAACTATAAAAAATGAATTATAGATTTTACCAGTTACATTACTTGGATCTGCTAGCTCCAATTACTTAATAATTTTATCATAAGGTCATTTATAAAAATTACTCATAATCGAATATCTTGGTACTTCATTTTTTAGGTCCTAAAAATATCTGAATACCTCACTGCAAGAATGCTTGAAAGTTTTTTTTAGGTATTTTAAATATCAATACCCAGCCGGTGTTTATCTCAAATTTGTCTTTTATTTATTTATTATTATTTTTTTTTCTTTTATAAGCTTTATCAACAAATTATGATTATACAGAATTTAATATAAATATGAAATGACAAAAAAAAGAAAGCAGTAAGAAAGCTTATTGAAAGCAAAAGTAAGAAAGCTTACTACTTAAAACATTAAGAATTCTAAGGTAAACCACAATGTCATCAGCATACTGTAAAATTTTGATCCGAGATATCTAAGACTTGTTTTTACTCCGTACCCAGTTTGCCTTTCTTTGGTACTTCTTTGGTACTTCCTTTTCTTCTTTCTTCCACTCGTCTTCTTGTTCTTTCTTTTCTTCTTCAAATTCAGTATCCTCCTGTTAGCTCTTCTTCTACGTGATTCAACCTTGGCTGCATCGGTAACATATAAAAAGTACATCAATGGACTGAGAACGCCACCTTGGGGGACACCCTTATAGCTGGTGCGAGGTGTATCAAGAATCACTCGCTTAAGGATTCCTCCGCAGAGAAAATCAAAGTGAGATCAAGATCCTCAATGGCTGCCTTGATGGCGTTAACCGTCCTCATTAATCTAGTGTTTAAAAGACTAGAGTCAACGTACTTATAAACCTTGTTGATCATGGCTATGATGACCTGTTGATTAAGCATATATATATAGCGATTGCGATCGAGGGTATCTCTTTATATTTAATGTTCAGCGTTTCGATTAATATCTGAGCCAGTTCGTCGTGACTCATTGAGAACGAAGCAGATTTCATGCTTAGAATTTCTATATTAGCAGCTTCAAGTTGCTCCTTTGTAACTTTGGGAGTGTTTGCGTTGGTTTTCTTCTTAATAAACTGATGCATTATTGTCGTTATCGTAAACGTTGTTTATTTTATTTTCCTCCTTATTCTTGATTCTGCTTGTAACGGTAGAGCTTGTAGAGTAAGCCCCCTTGTTCGATTTTCTTGAAAAAAATTATTCTGGCCATTAAATTGTAAAGTTTCACTTGAGAGACCAGTCGGGATTGTACTTAGACTTTTGTTTACGTCAAAAAACATCTGTTACCTGTAACTTTCGAAGTTTACCCAGCGCGTCTTGCTTGTGCCAACACGATCAGTGGTTAAGCTTGTTTTGATTGTAACTCCAAAATCCTTCAATTTAATGATAATGACGTCATTAGGTATGAACGGTAGAACATTATAGAGGGGCATATGCTTAAGTTTTACGACGCATTTCCACTTCTTTCCCATTAATTACGAGTACATTTTTTTCTCTCTAGCGTCAAATCGTCAACGAGCGAGGTATCTTGAATAAAAAAGCTAAATCTATTCTGCGTAATTCTAGAAGCTGCTATAACATTCTCTGGTTGCGTCCTCTTCTCAATCGCTATAAGGTAGTCATCCATGGTGGCTCCATTGACAATGACAAACACGATTCCTTGAATTTCGCTTGGGTACTGTAGGTTGCTAGTATGTTGGGGATACAATGGTGTGTTGCTTTTTGAAGGCGACATTTCAATAACTTTATAACTAACTAGTTAGCAGTTCACGTATTATAAGCACAAAAATGCTACGACGCAACGCAGCAGCGTCGCTGCGCAGCGCGTGTGTATTCCTAGCCTTGTAACCAGCAGAGATTCGATAAAAACGATCTATCACGCAAGACAGCCGGCAAAACACTGTGCTATTCATTTGGCTACTGACGGAAAACTTCAGTTTCCTCTCAGATCCCTTATTAATTCTCAGTCGAAAGTTAATTAATTTAAAAAACGAATCCGATGCGATCCGATCCCAAAGCAAATCAATCCGATTCAATCTAATCGCAATGCAATCGAATCCAATCTAATCTGATTCGATCCATAGCGTTCCATTGCGATCCGATCTAATCCTAATCCAATCAAATCCAATCCAATGCGATCCAATGCGTTCCGGTGCGATGCGATCGAATCCAATGCAATCCGATTCGATCTCAATACAATCCAATTCAAAATGGTGAGGCGTGGTCGAATACGATTGGATATAATCCAAAGCTAACAATCAGTCAAATGTAATTTAAAAAAGGTATCCACACGATCTCAATGCGATCCAAATAAATTAAATACAATGCAGTGAATAAAAAGTGATAAACTGAAGTCCAATCGGATTCAGCGGCATTCAGGTGATCCAATTCAATCCAAAATAATACAAGACAGTCAAATTCAATACATCATGATCCAAAGCGATCCGGTACAATGTAAATTTTAAAATGTTATTCGCTGCGATCCAGTCAGATATTTTTAAGCAATGCAATAGAAAAATAGTTCTACTGTGTTAAATGCGATTCACTGTAATCTTATGTGACTTGATCTTATGCGATCCAACTCCATATGACCAGGCGCGAAACAACGGGGGGGGGGGGGGGGGGGTTGAGGTGTCAGGACATTCCCTGGGCTAGTAGACGACACCCTCTAAAGTTTCTTAGAGGTGCTTATCTCAAGCTCTAAGCCCCCAAATACCCAAGCTCTAAACCCCTCAAAACCCTAGACGTTCGAGTTCAATTATTCCAAAAAATGAGTCCGTTTTAGTTACCCATAAAATAAATAATTCTGTAAGTATACCTAATTACGCTGCACTGGTGCAAATATATCATAAAATTGTAAATCTGAAATTTTATACTCCAAAATGGCGTGGTTGACTAGGAAAACGCTATAAGTTTTTGCTTATTGTTTAACTCTTTGTTTGCAACATTGTCAATAAATTTTTTTTTGTTTTTAACTATTAAATGCTTTCAAGAAATGAGACATATTTTGAGAAAAGTGTAAAAGTTTTCGTTTATATATTGGTTATTTATATTTTATGTTACATTATTTGTCAGTTAGAGAAGAGATTTGATAAAAAATAATTATTTAATCAACTGTTCGAAATTATCCGATTCAAATCATGAAAATAATAATTATTAGTATATAAACAAAACTAATCAATTTATAACCACGAAAGTTTAAATGAACTCTGAATGTAGCGGCAAAGGTAAAGGGTATATATAACTTATTGTAGGTTAATTTAGATAAAGCTTCGACAAAATTTGTATTAGTACAATTGCGCGCGCTGAGAGAGACAAGTAATTATTTTATTTATTTTTTTTTTTGAATTTAAATCACGCGGTTTATGTTGAAATTATTTTTAGTTTTTCTATAAAATGAAGTTTACACATGAAATAATTTTAATACATTATTTATAACCAGTTATTACATATCAAGCTATCTAATCGGGACTTGTATTTTTCTTCCTCTCTCTCTTTCTTTTTCTGTCTTACTGCAGCTTTCAGAAAAAACATGCGCGTGGTGAAAAAAGGTGCATGTAAACAAACGCAGATCGACTGGAAGTCACCGCATGTTCACCGTAGGGAGTTGAGCTGAATTATTAAGAATAACAGTGTTGTTTTTTGAATTTTGTGTATAAATAAATTAAACTAAGAACAAGTAACAATGAGCTTAAATAAGTGGTTAAGTTTACCTAAGAAAAGATGTTTAGTTTCTTTAGAGTCTTCAGAGTTGTACGAGCAAGAAAGTGACGTGGCTATTTTCAAAAGTTCTGGTAAGAAAAAAACTAAAGATATTTTATCATTATCCCATAAAACACGTATATCTGAATTTAGTAATTATATTTTTATAAGCAAAACCTAGAAAGCTTTCATGCGTCAAGGGCTGCCATTTAGTGTTGTATCAAATTATTTGGTTAAGAATGATTTTTTTGACATTTGTTAATATGTATGCTTTCATTTCTAATACCTCTTTATTTGATAAGCTCTTGATAAAAAAAATTTCAGTTTAAATTTTGAGAAAGATTAAAAAAGTCCATAATTAATATTTAAAAATCTTGATTTACAAGATTAAAAAAATTCTAGAAAAAAAATTTATTCATATCGAAATAGTAGTGGTTTGTTGGTTGTTCGTGGGATGAAGAAATAATTAGATAATATGTTGGTTGGTCGAACGAACGAAAATATTAATTTATTTATGCCAACGTTTCGTCATCAATTTATAATGACCTCTTCAAGGCTAAAAAATTAACGAAGATCACAAAGTTTAAATTACAAAAAAAATTTTTTATAAAACATTTAAAAGTAAAATATAAATATTAAATACCAGTAGGTTTATTATTAAACCATGTCAGAAAATAAAACTAACGATGCACAGTGAACGGATCCGAAAATCGTTGGAAAGAATCTATTTAAATGAAGGAAAATAAAGCTAGAGAGATGTGGTCAACGACAATCAAAAGCTAATTTAATAACAATCATAGGAAAAATATAAAAATTATAGGTTTTCCATTCCTAACCTGAAAAAAATGCAGAAAAAAAAAAAATCACGAATGTGTAATTTTCGTCCAAAATCTGAAAAGAACGAATACGATTGTAAAATCAATTTTTTTTTAGTTTATGGCAAAAATAAATGATTTTATAAATATTTCTTCTACTGTTTTTAATTAAACATGTTTAATTCGTAATCATCGATTAAACAAACTATTTTTTAAACATAAAATTCATGTAACTTCATAAAATATACTATGTAATTAAAATATATTACGTAAAAAATGTAAAAAATCATACAACCCCATAACTGAATTCGTCAGACTTCTACAACCCAATAATCGAAATTATCAGGCTCTTACAACCCTATAACTGAATTCGTCAGAATTCTACAACCCAATAACCGAATTCATCAGGCTCTTACAACCCTATAACTGAATTCGTCAGAATTCTACAACCCAATAACCGAATTCATCAGGCTCTTACAACCCTATAACTGAATTCGTCAGACTTCTACAACCCAATAAACGAATTCATCAGGCTCTTCCAACTCCATAACGAAATTCGTCAATTTCCTACAACCCTATAACTTAATTCATCAACCTTCAATCCTTCAAACATACAACTCCATAACCAAATTGATCAGATTCTTACAACCCCATAATCAAATTGATCAGACTCCTACAACCCATAACTGAATTCGTCAAATACCCACAATCCTATAACCATGTTCGTCAAACTCCTACACAACCCCATAATAGAATTTGTCATACTTCTACAACCCTAACTTCGAAATCATCAGACTTCTATAACCTAAAAAAAAATTCATTAGACTTCTACAACCCCATAACCGAATTAATAAAGCTTCTGAAACCAATAAGCAAACTTGTTAGACTTCTACACACTCATAACTAAATTCTTTAGACTTCTATTTATTCTTCAAGCCTACAACTCCTTAACCGAATTCGTCAGACTTTTACAACCCATAATTAAATTCATGAGACTTCTGCATATTCCTTAAGCCTAAAACCCCGTAACCAGGACTTCTAAAACTCCATATCTTTATTCGTTAGATTTCTCAGTATTTCTCAAGTCTACAACCCCGTTAACTGAAATAGTTTTAATTTTACAACCATATTCATCAAGCCCCTACAATCTTGCAACCAAATTTATCAGACTTCTACAACCCCATACTTGAACTTGCCGTATTTGTAGAACCTAACGGATCTCCCTTTACTTCTACAACCCCATAACCGAACTCATCTGACAAAAAAAATTGATTAAAATCAACAAAATTCGTAAAGAATTATCAATGATCCAAATCATTGGTTTTTGGACTTATGGTAAAAAAAAAAAAAAAAAAAAATGATAAAAATGAGCCTTATGATCATTTTATGAATCTTTGGGATCTTTAAAAATGATTCTAATGATCATTTTGTGATACTCACAAATTCATCGGATGATTCCAAAAATTTCACAATCTTTTAAAATAATTCGTACAATTATCAACTAGGATCAAAACTTTGTTTTCCATGTATTATCTTTCTAAAATAATTGTTCATTGCTATTATCTTTTAAATACATTTTTACTGCGTAAACTTTATAATTAGAATCGGCAATAAATGGAAGTTTTCTATCATTGGAATTTTTTTTGTCTACCGAAAGAAAATTTATTTTCTCTCTATGTAAAATATATTCGGCAATTGAAATTTCGATTGTTGGAAGTTTTCAATACTTGGAAACATTTCAAAAATTCTTAAGGACAATTTTTAACCACTTTAATTCGAAGTGGTTTAACTTGTCCTGACCATCTTTTGTTACGAAAAGTATGGCATACTCAGAAATTATTGAACTTGTGGACGCGTTAAATCTGATAAAGAAGATGATTGTAAAAATATAATCGAAATAAATTGTAGAAATAAAACGAATTAGGTTATAGAGTTTTTAGCTTGAGGAATAGAAGGTTGGTGAATTCAGGCATGTAATTGGAGTTTGCTGAGTCGAGTTATAAAGTTGTTGAAGTCTGATCAATTCGGTTAGGGGCCATCCATTAATGATGTCACGTTTTTATGATATAGTCTGCTAATACTGTAGCGCTACGAGACTATACCAAATTAGTGTGACATCATTAATGGATGACTCCTTACAGAGTTACAGGAGTATAAAAAATTCAATTATGAGGTTGTAGGCTTGAAGAATAGATTGTTGTTGGATTTGCGATCACTTATAGTGTTGTAGAATATTGACGGACTCAGTTATGGGGTTGTAGAATTCTAACGAATTTGGTTATGGGTTTAAAGACTTTAGGAATAGAAGTCTAAATAGGACTTCTAAAACCCCATAGCTTAATTCGTTAGACTTCTATGTATTCCTCAATCCTACAACCCTGTTGAATGGATTTATCATAATTTTACAACCCTATAGAAATTTTTTATATACTCCTACAACCCCGCAATCAAATTCATCAGACTTTGATAACCCTATACTTGATTTTGTAATACTTCTACAACCAACCAGAATTAGTTGAACTTCTGCAACCCCATGACCGCATATTCTTTGAACTCTAATTCTACTCTAACAACCCTATAGCCGAATTCATCAGACTCTTACAACCCGTCTAGCTCCTGCAATCTCATAATTAACTTTATATGCCTTTGCAACCCCATAACTAGATTCGTTAGACCTTTACAACTACATATCCAAATTCATCAAGCTCCTATAACTCCATAACTGAAATCGTCAAACACCCACAACCCTATAATCATATTCATCAGATTCCTACACAACCCCATCATAGAATTTGTCTGACTTCTTCAACCCTATACTCAAACTTATCTAACTTCTACAACCTATAAAAGAATTCGTCAGACTTCTACAACCCCATAACTGAATTGGCCGAATTCCTTTAACTCCATAACCGAATTCATCAGCCTTCTATTCCTCAAACTTGCAATCCCATTACCATTTTGATCAGGCTCTTACAACCTCATAACTTAATTGATCAGATTCCTACAACTACATAACTGAATTTGTTTAACGCTCAAAATCTTATAACCAAATACGTCCTTTATATGTGATTCTCAAGCCTATAATCCCATAAATGAATTCGTCAGAACTATATAACCCTAGAAGTATATTTGTCACATTTTCATTAAGTCTAAAAATCTATGATTTGGTGGATCATTGATAATTCTTGTTACACAGCGAATAATTATAAAAAAAAAGTTGAATGAATTCCACGATAAAGTGCAAAAAGAATGCAATAGTAATACAAACTGCACAACAATCAAAATGACATCAGACATCGTTGTTTTACGAATTTTGTTGATTTCAATCAATTTTTTTTTTGTCAGATGAGTTCGGTTATGGGGTTGTAGAAATAAAGGGAATTCTGTTAGGTTCTACAAGTACGATAAGTACAAGTATAGGGTTGTAAAAGTCTGATAAATTTGGTTGCAGGGTTGTAGGAGCTTGATGAATATGGTTGTAGAATTTAAACGATTTCAGTTAACGGGGTTGTAGACTTGAGGAATACTTAGAAATCTAACGAATTAAGATATGGAGTTTTAGAAGTCCTGGTTATAGGGTTTTAGGCTTAAGGAATATGCAGAAGTCTCATGAATTTAATTATGGGTTGTAAAAGTCTGACGAATTCGGTTAAGGAGTTGTAGGCTTGAAGAATAAATAGAAGTCTAAAGAATTTAGTTATGAGTGTGTAAAAGTCTAACAAGTTTGATTATTGGTTTCAGAAGCTTTATTTATTCGGTTATGGGGTTGTAGAAGTCTAATGAATTCTATTATAGGTTATAAAAGTCTGATGATTTCGAAGTTAGGGTTGTAGAAGTATGACAAATTCTATTATGGAGTAGTGTAGGAGTTTGACGAATATGGTTATAGGATTGTAAGTATTTGACGAATTCAGTTATGGATTGTAGGAATCTGATCAATTCGGTTATGGGGTTGTAAGAATCTGATCAATTTGATTATGGAGTTGTATGTTTAAAGGATAGAAGGTTGATGAATTAAGTTATAGGGTTGTAGGAAATTGACGAATTTGGTTATGGAGTTGGAAGAGCCTGATGAATTCGGTTATTGGGTTGTAGAGGTCTGACGAATTCAGTTATGGGGTTGTATGATTTTTTATCATTTTTTACGTAATATATTTTAATTACATAGTATATTTTATGAAGTTACATGAATTTTATGTTTAAAAAATATTTTGTTTTATCGATAATTACGATTTAAACATGTTTAATTAAAATCAGTAGAGGAAATGTTTATAAAATCATTTATTTTTGCCATAAACTAAAAAAAAAATTGATTATACAATCGTATTCGTTCTTTTCAGATTTTGGACGAAAATTACACATTAGTGATTTTTTTTTTCTGCATTTTTTTCAGGTTAGGAATGGAAAACCTATAACTTTTATATTTTTCCTATGATTGTTATTAAATTAGCTTTTGATTGTCGTTGACCGCTTCTCTCTAGCTTTATTTTCCTTCATTTAAATAGATTCTTTCCAACGATTTTCGGATCCGTTCACTGTGCGATGCTCATAGTTCAAATGATAAAGTTTGACTGGGCTTAAAGACTTACTTAGTACAACGCTTTGAGAGTAGCAACGCCTCAATTATTCGCTTATAATCATTTCTCAGAAACTGAGTGTCCAACTGTTTGTTGATATTATTAGGATTATAATGGATATATAACATTTCCAAAAAAGTTCGTTTTTTCAAAACTAACTCCGTGTCTAAAATTCTGACATTATCAAAATCAAAAAAATGATTATTATTATTGCAATGTAATGTGTTTATTCATATCACCTAGCTGTCGGTGTAGGATGGTTTTTAAAAAAATTTTTCAATAGAATTCGCCTTCTTTAATAAAATTTTGATTGCCTAATTGAATTTTTTGTAGTTAAAGAAATTTAATACTTATAACAAATAAACGTTTTTTTCGATTCATCAAAATTATTGTTTTTTATACTTTTAATGTTTTTCAAACATTATCTTATACAAATTTGGTACCAATATTTAGAGATTTTTAGTTTTTATACAGTTAATCTAAAGTGTACCAGATTTTAGAATTGAAAAATAAAAAAATCCGAGTACAAGTCTTAATAAATTAAAATTTATTTTAGAATCCATTAAAAAATTTAATTCCTGATCAAATATATTTTTAGTACTGTGAAAAATTTTACTCTATTTTTATTTTTGGATATTTTTTTTTTTTTAATTTGCAGATGATGGTCAAACCAGTAAAAAATTAAAAGCTGATCCTACCTTGCCACAGCAAATTAGAAAGAATAAAAGTCGTACTTTTCAAAAAAAATGGAAAGAAGAGCTTCCATGGATTATAGAAAAAGAAGGTGTAGGAGCTCTTTGCAGTACTTGCGTAAATTGCGGTCTAAAATTTTATGTTGAGAAAAATGCGTTTTTTCCAAAGGATTTTCAAATTGGAACCGAGCTTTAGAAAAACTTAGAGTTCATGAAAAAAGTAAAGATCACAAAGACGCTCTTGTGAATTTAGTACATAATAAAAAACGTGCTCCAATTGAAAATCAACTCTATTAAAAATTAGAAAGTGATCAAAGTAAAGCTCGCCGTTGCCTTTCAAGCATTCGCACAGCAATTAAGTATTTGGCTACACAAAACGAAGCATTAAGAGGTCATGACGATGACGAAGGGAACTTCATTCAATTTTTGAATGTTTTAAAGCAACGCGACAAAGACCTTTTAAAATGGATGAAACAGGAAAGCAAAAAAAAGTGGCTTGTATGGAAAATTATGGAAAACTTAATGAACTTGGAGAACGTACTTTTAAGCGGTAATGTTTCACCCATAATTGATAGGTACCCCGAATTCAAGTATGAGAATTTGGAGTATCAATTAAAATTATTCCATACAGAATTTAAGTATAAATCCTTAAAAGAAGCTACGGATAAATACACATCAGCACCAGACGATGTAAGTAAATTTATAGATAAAAGATTTGCTTCTATATTTTTTAATACTTTCTTATTAATTTACAAACAAATACCATCTAATCATTTGTTTAAGAGTAATAATAATAATATTTGTTTCATTTAGTTAACCGTGATTAATTAAAAACTGAAAAAACCTACTTAACTTCTCAAATTTTATTTTTATAAATTTCTGCAGTTTTCTCAATTTTAATTATAATGATATTTTTTACAAAAATAAATAATTTTTAGTTTTATTTTTGATATGTGCAGGTCAAAAAACTGATCCCAGAAGTGGACACATTGCTGAACATATTAATGTCTTGTCCAGCTTCGTCTTGTGAGGCTAAAAGGAGTTTCAGCGTTTTACGGTGCTTAAAAACGTGGTTACGTAGTACTATGGTAGAGAGACGCCTGAAGTCTTTAAAAACTTGTCATGTGCATAAACACATTTTAGACACGTTGAACGTTGCAAAAATCTGTAATATATATATTGAAAAATGTGGATCCAGACAAACAACGTTTGGAAAATTCTCAGAAGCCGAGATTTCCAAATATGAGCCAAAATTATAATTTATATGAATAAATTATGTTTCAATAAGCTAGTCTCTTTTGAATAAAAACGCTTTCTTTGAAAAAATTTATAATAATTGTTTATTTGAATACTTAAAGATTTAGTCATTAACTTTTCTTAAACTGCATTTGATATTACCGTACACTCATTTAGTGTCTAATAATCAAATCTGGCTGGCAAGCGTATTGCTAGTTCGAGGGCTAAGTGCTGATCTATTTTTCACTTATCTAACTTTACCTGGTTAAAAATTTTTCTGTCATTAAACTCTGCCAGCTCAAAAATTGGAAAGTCTAAAGGTATACAAATATAGAGTACGCTCGGGCGCCCAGGGTATTTGGGGGTTTAGAGCTTAGGGGATAGCTGATCAGTTTTTTGTTGAACTCGGGCGCCCAGGGTATTTGGGGATTCAGAGCTTGGGGGATAACTGATTAGTTTTTTTGTTGAACTCGGGCGCCCAGGGTTTTGGGGGTTTAGAGCTTGGGGGATAGCTGATCAGTTTTTTTGTTGAACTCTGGCGCCCAGGGCGTTTAGGCCTTTTGAGGTTTAAGGCTTGGGATTTAGGATTGTACAATTTCGTTGACACTCCCTGAAAATACTAGGGATGTCGGGAAAAAAATTGATCAGGACACCCCCTAACTTACGTGGGTTGTTGCGCCCCTGCATGTGACGCATTTGTAATCACGATAAATCATGCATTACGATGCGTTTTATATCAAGATGATTTCTGTGGCGATGCATAATATACAACCGTATATTTCGGAAACATACTAGAAAAATTATATTCACTTTTTATAATTCACCGTACTTTTTTTCTTTTTAGATATTTTTGCTTAAGGCTACCTACACACTTTTTGGAGCATATTTTTCTTTGGATTAGACTTTTAGGGTGAAATCTGCATCATGCGTCTGTACAATTTAACAATGAGTTTGAATTCTGTAATATATAATTTTTTCATCGAATTTTGTGACACCTTGTGATTAGTACTTAACTAATATATAGGTGCGAATAACCCTCTAGAAGTTTCTCAACACTATGCATAGAAAAAAATTTAGCGCATACTTAATTTCTACAGCCAATACATTCTTTTTTATCAAATTAATTTTTTTTTTCTTTTTTTTCTAGTTGCTTTTGTATTATGCATTTTTTTGACATTTTAGCACTCATCTTATTTTCTTTTTGATTGCTACTTTTAATAATGTTATGGCATCCAATTCGTTACAGTGTGCCTGGCACTAATTTTTAAAATTTTACTAGCTGTTACGCCACTGAGATACCAGTATTTACAAAAAAGATCTGACCAATTTTAGTTTTGCACGATTTAACACGATTTAACTCGTGTTCTCATGGGAAAATCATAACTTTTCATGTAAAACCTCTAAATTCTACTTGAAAGAAAGACTGAAATTCAATAAAAAAAATCTGAGTGAAAAAAAATTCAATAGACGTTTTGCGGCCTGAACTGTTTTGGGGAACGTTTAAGTTAGTTAAGAAATTCATTAAACACTAATATCTAAGATTTGCTGCCATGTTTTACACGATTGCAAGAGAGACGGAAAGCTCCGTAACGCTCTCTGTCTCACTCGCACAAGTATAGTGTTCTCTCTCACACCGTACCTTAAATAAAAGCATGTTAAATAGTTATTATAATTATTATTTTTTATCAAAATTTACTTAAAACTAAGTGATGTTGAAATTTTTTAAATATTTTCCATTTTCTGTGTATATAATTAAATTTTTTCTAAAATAATCATTTTAACAGTTGCGAGATCTCTGGTTTGCCTGCGATCTCATGCGGTTGCGATATTAACACAACCGAGTAGTGGGCGGGGTTTTACCTACGGGAAAAGCGAACGAAGGAACACGGTAGTTTAAATCAAAACAAATCGAGTTAATTTTCAAGATTTAATAAATTGAAACAACTAAAAACTAATACATGGGTAAGCAACTACCGTATTGCTCGCGAAAGAATTCCAATAACAATCTTAGCCCTTAGGCTGATAAATAAAATCACAACTGTTTTCAACCGGCTTCTATTAAAATATCTGCACGCAATGTCTCCACGTTAGAGAAAAAGACAGTTTGCGAGTGAGATGATTTTTCTCACCCGCCACACACACTCGATCAGATCGTCTACACCGCATACAATTAGTTAACAAACCTTAATTTTCAGTGGTCACCACGCAACACACAACAAGTCCAAAGCATCGAGCTTGTTTTCTCGTTCGACGCCGCTATCTGGCCTTAGACAATGGCCTGGATGCCGGTTACACTTGCTGGAGTTTCCTAGCCGTATCCTGTTAAAACCCAGTAATCACTGTGCAGCAAACACTTCTAATTCACCGTAGAATAAGTTAAAATTTATCGGACTTAAAAAAAAAAAAAACCGATAAATTAACAAACCGGTGAGAGCTCCGAAATCCATGTCTGCTGGTTACGAACCCGACGAATCGAATGCCAAAGTTCGTCCGCCTGAATTTGCACTTGTCGTATCGGCCACTCGGTGCAATTAATTCATCCGGGAACTTTCAAAATAAAATTTCCTTCAATTACCATTACACCTCCCCCCAGACTCAGCGTTTCCCGTATCGCTGACTCTATTAATCTCCGACGCAACCTATACGATAAAGATAGCGGAGGAATAAGGGTAAGGTGAAGGAAATGAAGAAAAGACACATTTTCAAGACCAATTTTTATTTTCCTTGCTCTTGTACAATGGCAAGTGGTGGCTTGACCTTGACCACCAACCTTCTGATCTTCCTGCTATCGTTTTCTCAATGAATACTCCACGTAATCTTCGTGTTCTTCAGGATTAGGTTCTTGTCGTCGTATACCTGTGCATGGTCACAGATTCAACAAGAACGTTGCTCGGTATTCTTCTTTGGCCTTTTTCCTGTCAGCCATCATCGTGTCTATGATTTTGACTCGCCCTGCCCAGTCCAATTTCCACTTGATCTGTCTTTCTTTGATTTTGGCCTGTTCCAAAGCCGCTCTTACCCGTTCCAGTTCTGCTTCGGCAAGTTCCCTCGCTGCCTTGGCCGCTGTCCTTTTGGCCCGCTGATCCTTGAGGAGCTCTATTTCGGCGCGCTGGTCAGCGATCCATTGGTTGTAAAATTTGGCCTTTGGCCATGGACCCTTGCCTCGTTGGAACTCCTCATAACGTCGGACTACCTCTCGTTCCGCCTTATGTTGCAAGTGCAGGCGTTCTCCAACCTCATCCAATACGTGGAACGCCTCTTCCTGTGAGGTTAACCTTGTTGGGGGGATGCCGCATTGCAAATTTCGGGGTGTTTGCGTATCTACCGAAGTACCGATGGCCTGGGTGGCAATACCAATCTCAGTCTGGGTACCCATGTCCTTGAAGGTCGGACTATGGCTTAAACCCGCTGCATCTCCAATGACTTGGGTGGCCTCTCCACTGTCCATTGGCCTGGGACTCAAAGGCCCAAAAGTTGCCTTGTCCAGGCGCCTTGAGCATTGGCCTGGTACAGAGACTCGACGATCTTGCGTAGCCTTGAGTTTGCAACCCCCAGTTGATTTCGATCATACCTAGCTAGATGTCAGCTCCATACGCCTCGATGGTTTCCCATGTCAGCTCCAGCAGGTCCCGATCTAGGCTTGGCACTGCATTTGGCATCAGCTGGGCTTCTTCTTCCTTCTTCTCTCCTAGGAATGCCTGGTCTGCCATCTGAAACAAAAAGGCTGGGAAAGCCGAAAGGATAAACGGGGAATCAAATACTACTCGTTGCGTTTCGCGTGAGTTCTACGTGGCGACGGCGTTGCAACGTAAACCATCACACTCTTCCTTGATCCCCTCGGCCTCCCTCGACCCCTTTTTGCGGGACTTTATCCGGTTGGCCTGATCGTCAACTGCGACATCTTGATGATCGGCCTGACTCCCAGCGTCTGGATTCGAAGTTGACGCTCCGTCTTGACACATTCTGGCCTGTGGCCCATTCCCACACTCTACCTGATGCTCGCTTACATCAGGATTTTCGCTCGCATCCCTCGCCGGTTGTTCCTCATCCTCCTAAAACTCTGGCTCCACTCGACGAATCCATCGCTTCAGCTGTTGAACTGCCACTGGTCTTTGTTCGTTACCATTGGCATCTATCAATGCGTAGGTATTGGGTCCTAGTCTTTCCACCACTTGGTAAAATTCAACATACTTCGGTGCAAGACTAGCTGCGAAACCTTTGGCCTTGCTTGACAGGACTTTGTTCTTCCCCCAACCATGTCACCTGGCTGGAAGACTACTTCGTGGTGACGTTTGTTGTAGTGCTCCGCCGCCCTGGCTTGCTGTACCTTAGCGTTGTCTCTGTCCTTTTCACGAAGTTTTTCAGCACCAACAACTTTGCTGCGCCACTCGTCAAGTGCCAATTCTTCGTATTTCCTCACGGCTTACTTGGCCAGACCTTTGTTGACTACGCTACAATCGGCCGGTGGCGTAGCATATTTAAAATGGCTGGACTCGTTTTTGTAGCCGAGTGTTCTGCCCTGTTGTAAGAACAGATCAGCTCTGGAAGGTGTTCATCCCATTCCTGCTGAGTATCCTTGATGAAGCATCGGATCATGGTCTTCAACGTTCGATTCAGCCTCTCTACGCCACCATTAGACTCTGGATTAGTCGGTGAGTGATGATTACTCCTGCCCACTTAGTGAACATGATTACTTCTGTCCACTTAGTAAACAAATCTGTCAAGATTAGGACGTACTTATTGCCGTTTTTGCTTCCGGTGTAGGGACCAAGTATATCACCCGAAACAGCTTGCCATGGCCTAACTATCACGCGCTTACCCATTAGGCCTCTGGGAAATCACTGCTCAAGCTCTTGCATTTGGCAAACCTAGCATGATCTGACATAGGCTTCTATGTCTTTGTACATGCCAGGCCAAAAATTTTCTTGGGCCTCTAAGGTCTTGTCGCGACTCAAATGGTCTGCCATAGGCTCGTCATTTTTCTCCTGAATCACCGTCTGTCGCAAAAACGATGGCACGACAAGCTTCTATGCATTGTCGTCCCCGACTGTCTCTTCAATCAAGTCATCGGATTTATAATAGTAGAGTTTCCCATTAACGACTTTCCACCTGAGAAATATGCCAGGATTTCTCTGGACTACCTTGATTTTGTTGAGATACCAGTCATCCAGCTCTCCGACAGGATACCTTTAGGCTGCGACAGCTGGCTCATTGTCCTCCTCGAACACTCTTGACAATGCGTCGGGCACGACGTTTAATGAGCTCTTACGGTACTACCTGAGAGAATTATGATCTGTGATGACGTGAAATTTGAAACCTTTGACGTAGCATCTAAGTTTCCTGATCGCTTCCACCACAGCCAAACATTCTCTCTCCGTAACACTGTAGTTACATTGTGCTGGATTCAAGACTCGACTGAAGTACTCTATGACCCTTTCTTGGCCATCAATATCCTGGGTCAGACAACCTCCAATTCCTGTGTCTAAGACGTCGGTCTGAATTGTAAACGGCTTTGTAAAATCTGGCCTTGCTAGTTCCGGGGCTGAAGCCAAAAGCACCAAGATCCTTTGGAATGCTTCTTGCTGTTCCACCATCCATTTTAGCATATCCTAGTACTGGTGAGTCTCATCAGCGGCTCGGCTACTGTGGCAAAGTTGCTGATGAACTTGCGGTACCACGAAGCCATTCCCAAGAACCTCTTCAACATCTTTCGGTTCTTTGGGGCCTTGAATTCCAAGATGGCCTCTACCTTCTCTGGACAGGGTTTAATGCCATCTCTGCTGACAATGATGCCTAAGTACTTGGCCTCTGATTGGCAGAATTTGCTTTTGTCACGGTTTATCGTGATTCTAGTTTCTCTAATTCTGGCCAGGATGGCCTCGAGAACTCTTAAATGCGTCTCAAAGTCCTCTGTGATGATTATAATGTCGTCCAGATAAGCATACGCATAGTCTCCGAATTCTCTGATGATCATTTCAACCGGCCTCTGAAATGTCACTCCTGCATACTTAATGACCAAATGGCATTCTCTTGAATTGATAGGTACCATGGTCAGGCACAGTAAATGTTGTTGCTAGCCTTGACTCTTTCTTCAAGGGCACTTGATGTTGTGCTGATGATAAATCAAGAGTCGTGATATACTTGCCTTTTTCAACCTTCGCAAAATGTCGGACATGAATGGCAGTGGGTACACGTCCTCAGACTTTGTCACGGCGTTGATTTTGCGAAAATCTATGCAGAAGCGTCTTTTACCATTTTTTTTTCTTTACCATGACTATGGGCGATGACCAACTGTTTATGCCTGCTGGCTCAATGATGTCATTGTCCAGCATCTTCTGCACTTGGTCCCACATCTCCAGCTTTACGGCAGGTGACAATGGATAGTACCTTTGTTTGATGGGCTTGGCGTCACCTACGTCGATCGTGTGCTCGATCCATGTGGTGCACCCCAAAGATTCGTCCGTTGTCGGTAGAACTCTATCCAACATTTCTTTTAGCCGGTCAATCTCATTCTGTCTCATGACAGCCAGACCGATCGATGCTAAGGTTAACAGTTCGGTCGCTCTGATAGATGCTACTTCTAGATTAACCTTCTTACCCGCTATTCTGATCTCCAACTTATTCGTCGTTGGGTCAAGAATTCCTGAAATGTCCGGATGAAACTCGTACCCAAATAACATGGTGCATTGAAATCTTTTAGAATGTCGCGTTTTACACTCGCGACCTCAACGTGTCCGGCAATAGGACATCTTTGCCCGTCAGCTACCCTAGCACCTTCACCACTATCAATCTCGATTTTAAGGTTGCAAGCTGCTGCTATTTGAATAGCTTCTGATCCCATCACAGTTCATGACACCCTGGGATCAAACAACGCCCTGATGCGAAAATCGACAATGTTCACTGTCAACCACCATCTGGCTTCTGCATCCAGGTCGTTCGCAATCGATTTTTCTTGTCCAATGGCCTGTTCAGTATCCTTTGGATTGATTGAACAAGCTTGACTGCCATCTCCGAGTGATGACTGATCCAGGATTTCACCGGAGCAGTTGTTACCTTTTACTCCGCCTCCTTGGAGTTTTCCTGTCATTCTGGACATTTTGGTCTAATATGTCCTTCCTTTTTACAGAAGTAACATGTTGTCGGAGTATCTTTTTTACCCTTCTTACTCTTACCATCACTCTCGTTTGATTTTGGGGATGGGCTTCTAGCCTTGTCATCACCTTTGGACTTGCATCTTGGTTTGGCTTGTCCACCTTAGCTAGAATTTTGGGGCCTAGGGCCCTTTGGCCTCTCAAAATTCTTCTTTAAAGCCTCAAGTTTATCCATAAGCGAATTGAGGCGACCAACAACCAAATCTTCGGCTGACTTGCCGTTTATAGCTATCGCTGCTTCATCAATCTTTGGTTTCTTGTTTGTCTTGTTTTCTTTATAGGCTGAACATGGCCACATCGACACCGAAGGGGATGATGGTGGCTTTTACGTTACGGCGTTCAGAGAGGCTCTCTCAATCTCAACTGCCTGACTCATTAAGCTTTTAACAGATCAAATCTCATTGCATTGAATCTGCCTATGTAAATCTGGCAACATATCTCTGAGCATGAACTCAATTTGTTCCTGCTCAGACGGTAGGGTCTCATTTTCAATAAATATGACTGCAAATTCGTCATGAAATCCCTGACTGGATCTGACTCACCCTGAGTTTGAGCGAAAGCTTCATCTCGAACACTTTGTTGGTAGTTCTCGATACCGTACCAATCACGAGCTTCTCAGTAAAAGTCTTCCCAAGAATTAATTCTGATCCTAGTGTTCCGGTAGCAAGTAGTCGCGACTCCCGTCAGTAACATTGGCAATGCATCAAGCAATTGCCTGTCTGACAAACCAGCCAGGTTGTTGTGGTCGTCAATGTCCATCAGAAACTGTTCCAGGCTCGATTCAGAACCTCCAGAGAACTTTAAGTTTTATCTTCTGACTATGGCACCTACATCAACCGGCTTAAAGGCATTTCCAACTATTGGCGTTGCCTCTAGAGTAGTGGCTAGTTCCTGGTCTAACTTCTCTAGCTTTTCTTGAAAGATTCTCAGCTGTTTCTGAAGGATCTGTCATTCGTCACTTGGCCTTTGCTGAGCAATAGGGCTGGAGCTACTTTGCTTGTCGGTATCGAAGTATTACAAAAGTTAACCCTATTCGTCTGGCCAGCGTTCTCTGACGACATGCTGTACTCATTCAGTGAATTTCGGCCAACCAGCTCTGGCCTCATAGTACTCGACACTGGGGCCTTATCTCATTCGTGGCCTATCTGAAGATTCCTCTCATGGTTCTCACGCTCCATGACATCCATCGTGGCATGCAAGCGCTTCAATTCGCCAGATAGATGTTGAAATATCCTCAATGTCTCGGCTGCAAGACCTGAATCTTGATGTTCATCATTGCCGCCATTGTCGCCGTTATTCGAAGACTCATCCTGCTGCTGGTCCTGCAACGTTTGGATGAGCTCTGCTGCCTGCTGAATTAATGGCTCGTCCATTAAAACAGCAAACGGGTGTTCCCCCGACCAGGTGTAATTGGGGTCCAAAATCGTTGACCCTGATTTTTCCCACTTCGTGTTGGCGATATACAACGCGCGTAACTGCTCTTGCTTCACCCTGACAGCTTCGTCACCACCTTCCTCAACCTGTGTTGCCAAAAAATCCTCGGCCAAAAAAGCATCCATTAAAAGATCTTGTCTTCCTTTGTTTCCTGATTTGCCATCTTCTTTCTTGAGGCTAGAATTTCACAAGCAAAATCCTAACCCACGTGACGGTGCCAATTAAGAATAAAAAAAAAAAAACTGCAAGCATCTTATCACAAAATGCAGAAAAATATTTTATTGCATTTTGGACACATTAAAAAAACTATCACTTCCTGATTCCGAAATAACAAAGCCCTGGCCTGGCTGTGAGGCCTGCTAATCCTATCTCGGTTTTGGCAAAAACTCAGGATCAGCAAAAAAAAAATAATCGATTCGCCAGAATAAAAAAAAAAGCAAAAAAAGAAAAAAAAAAAAAAACTATAAATTTTTGTTCCGAGATAAAAAAATTATGGCAATTCTCAAAAATACAATCACAGTTGCTACCAATCACTAGTCAGTAACACGCTGTGTTATATATATATAAAAAAAAAAAAAAAAATACAAAATAATAATTGCAATATTTATAATTAATTAATATTGGACTGATACAACAGTCACTCAGCGCTGTGCATTTGCAGTTTCAATCTACTGCTACGAAACGCTCTAATCGCTATACTGTCATGACCTCTGAATTTCAACATGTGTGAACCGACCTTTAAAATGACGTAAACACGTCAATAAAAAAAAATCCGAAATTTAATCAATTCGCATCAACGCGACTCGAACTATTCGCGATGGAGTCAAAATTCTACTGGCCTAAAATGCCAAAACAAAACAAGTTTAAATCACACGACAGCGTGATTAATCCTTAGTCGAGTTATTCTCCATGGCAAAAATTCTCGATTACTTGCAAAAAAAAGAAATGACTTCAGTACGAATTTTATTTTTGAGTCGCTTATTTTGCAAACCCGAAAAAAAAAAATTATTCGAGTCCACCAAATTGCATTAATTTGGAAGACTCCAAGTGTCCGTCTATCATACTTGTTTTGCTGCAAAGCAGCAAATCTGTCTCATTCTCTCTCGCTATTACCACCTACTCTGCCTACCTGGCAGCCTACCTGATTCCGTACAGCTAGCCCACTCGCAAAAATGAGATACGTGAGAAATTTCAAATTTGAGGAAATTCTCAAGATCACTTGCCTTGCACTACCTCACGTGTTGACACTACCTAACGTCTTTCACTCTCCCTCTCTCTCTCTCTCCTTGATCGCTACTACTCACTGCAGTACCCAAATTTTTGGCAATTATTTGCCTCTCAATCCACACACGTTTTGGGCGCCATTTGTCACAGCAGCCGAATTAATTTGAACAATCAGGATCACGTCCGACCCTTGTAGCTTTTCGGTAATCTATGACAATAAAAGTACGCTAGCCTGTGTACTTTCTAATTATCTTCGATACCTGAAAAAAATTATCAAGACGTGCTTGGGAAGTATCACGTTCACGAATTAAATACCCTCAATTCCCGGGATCTGACGAACCCGTTTGTGTCGGTAGTGGGCGGGGTTTTACCTACGGGAAAAGCGAACGAAGGAACACGGTAGTTTAAATCAAAACAAATCAAGTTAATTTTCAAGATTTAATAAATTGAAACAACTAAAAACTAATACATGGGTAAGCAACTACCGTATTGCTCGCGAAAGAATTCCAATAACAATCTTAGCCCTTAGGCTGATAAATAAAATCACAACTGTTTTCAACCGGCTTCTATTAAAATATCTGCACGCAATGTCTCCACGTTAGAGAAAAAGACAGTTTGCGAGTGAGATGATTTTTCTCACCCGCCACACACACTCGATCAGATCGTCTACACCGCATACAATTAGTTAACAAACCTTAATTTTCAGTGGTCACCACGCAAGACACAATAAGTCCAAAGCATCGGGCTTGTTTTCTCGTTCGACGCCGATATCTGGCCTTAGACAATGGCCTGGATGCCGGTTACACTTGCTGGAGTTTCCTAGCCATATCCTGTTAAAACCCAGCAATCACTGTGCACCGAATACTTCTAATTCACCGTAGAATAAGTTAAAATTTATCGCACTTAAAAAAAAAAACCGATAAATTAACAAGCCAGCGAGAGCTCCGAAATTCGTGTTTGCTGGTTACGAACCCGATGAATTGAATGCCAAAGTTCGTCCACCTGAATTTGCACTTGTCGTATCGGCCACTCGGTGCAATTAATTCGTCCAGGAACTTTCAAAATAAAATTTCCTTCAATTACCATTACAAAATACGAACAAAAAATTCATTTTACTCCATTTAGGTAGCCCCTGCAAGTCAGGTACCTTGTACAGTTCCTTTGGCAGAAGCATTCTACAGTGTAGCAGTTAAGTGAACATTCTGAACAAAATTCTTTAATGAATACTCTATTATGGTATTAACAGTAAATTTTTTGGGTGTGATATCCAACTGTGGGTGTTGACACTCACCAGCTAAGCGTCAACACCCTATTTTGAGTGTAACAGTCTGATAAACATTTAACTTTAGTTTAAGCACTAGTTCTTTTGGATATCTTACCCAAGTTTAAGTATTGACCAAAAAATCAGTGTTAACACTGAAAATTTAGTATACAGGGTGGGCCATTTTAATCGACCCACCTTGATAACTCGCTTGGGAAGGCCCAAATCGAAAAAAATGTAGAGTCCAAAGTTTCATTATTTTTTGGGGCTAGTAAGATGGGCCTAAAAAAATCGGGCCCGGGGCCTTATTCTGGGCCCCACGGACACAGACTCTGGTTTTTCAAATAGGAACCTCTATTTTTGACCTCGGAGCGGAAAATTTTACGATTTTGAGGTATTTTTTGGAATTTTTTTGGGCCCCAATGAGGCCTGACAGGGCTTATAAGACTTTGGTAAGCCCCATTTCTTTTTAACCCAAATTAAATCGAAAATAACGCATTTTTTGCATAGCATATGCACTGGGAATGTTTTTTGGTTTAAAATATCCAACAAAATGGGCCCGAAAAAATTGGGCCCGGGGCCTTATTTTTGGCCCCATGGATCCAAAGTCCGTTTTTCAAATGGGAACCTCTATTTATGACCCCGGATTCGAAAAGAACAGAAAATTTTACGATCTTTATTTGGAATTTTTTTTGGGCCCCCATGAGGCCCGATTAAAATGGGCCCAATCAACTTGGGCTTTATGCTTTATTTTGGGCCCTACGGGTCCTCACTTCGTTTTTTAAAATGCGAACCCCTATTTATGACCCTGGATTCGAAAAGAACGGAAAATGTTACGATTTTTAGGTATTTTTTCGAAAATTTTTTGGGCCTTATTAAGGCCCTGCAGGGCCCATTTATCAATAACCTTCGTTAATTTTTCCAAAAAATACCTAAAAATCGTAAAATTTTCCGTTCTTTTCGAATCTGGGGTCATAAATAGAGATTCCCAATTGAAAAAACGGACTTTGGATCCATGGGACCCAAAATAAGGCCCTGGGCCAAATTTTTTCGGGACCATTTTGATGTAAATTTTGAACCAAAAAACTGTCCCAATGCATATGCTATGCAAAAAATGTGTTTTTTTCGATTTCATTCGGATTAAAAAGAAATGGGGCTAAAAAAAGTCTTATAAGCCCTGTCGGGCCTCATTGGGGCCCAAAAAAAATTCCAAAAAAATACCTCTAAATCGTAAAATTTTCCGCTCTTTTCGAATCCAAGGTCAAAAATAGGGGTTCCCATTTGAAAAATCGGAGTTTGGGTCCGTGGGCCCCAAAATAAGGCCCCGGACCCAATTTTTTTGAGCCCATCTTACTAGCCCTAAAAAATAATGAGACTTTACTAAAAATTTTACTAAAAACTAAAAATAATGCGAGTTATCAAGGTGGATCGATTAAAATGGCCCACCCTGTATACATCAAGTATTTTTTTTTTTAAGAGATAGACTGTTTAAGGGGGGGGGGGGTATACCCTAAGCAACTTTAAAAAATCGATTTTTTTTTTTTTTTTCTTAAAGTACAACATTTCAAGAATGTTGTGTCAAAATTTCAAGTCATTCTGAGTCGATCTCAGAAAGTTACAGCAGTTTTCGTGCAATGATCGAGGATGAAAGCCGTATAGACAAAGCTGAGAAAGAAGCTACCAAATAGAGTAAAGATGCCAGGGTTAAGCGTAGAAGGAAAGAAAAACAAGCTGAAGACGAAGCAGAAGCAGCAGAAGAAGTGCTTTGTGGTGCAGGAATCGAAGATTCCTTTTAAGGTAAAAAAAAAAAAAGATTTCATTACTTTTATCTTGTTCAAAACTTTAAACGCGTTTTTCTCAGAACTAGTCTTTTTAAAGTCGGTGAGGAAAATGTCTCGGCGACCGCTGCACCGATCGTTCTGAAATTTTGAGGATTTCTTTAATATATATTTTTCCAGGTATTAACACGAGGATTTTAAAAAATTTTCATTTTTACGGCTGTGGCGTCAACAAAATGGCGGATTTTTTAGCCGAAAAAACGGTTTTTCACTTTAAACAACCACCAAATCGTCAAAAATGAAAAAAGAAACCCTCGTGTTATTACCAAGATAAACTGTCTTCTAACAGAATCTTTTTTCAAAATTGATTTTAGGTGATCCTGAACAAAATGGCGTTCCTCGAAAAGCGAAAACGTCGCCGAAAAAGTACTGGCATCGGCTTATTTATTAATATTTTTACTTGAAAAAATTATGGAAGGTAGTTGATTGTTGTATAATTATATGGTGAATAAATGACTTAAATAATATTAACCGTTTTTTCAATATAAATTCCCAAAAATTACCTTTTTTTTAGCCTCTTAGGGTATACCCCCCCCCCCTTTAAGTCACTGGTATTGGTGTCACAGAGCGGTTGAAAACGTAAGAATTTTGGATAAATGATAGTTGTCTTCGAAGCTATCGGGCCATGCGTTTCCAGGATAGTATATTAGCTAAGTGGTTAGGGAGTGTAGAAAAATCCGAGAGACTTATTTATACAGTCAGTGTCGATCAACAATGCTGTCAGCATTAATAAAATTAAAACTGGAATTATCCGTATCTATTTTTTTATATTATACAGATATTTTTATGAAAGCTATTTGAGACTTTTTTCTATCAATAGTTTTAAAAAGCTGCTTTTATGTTTATTTTTTCGAAATTTTGCAATTCAATTTTTATGCGAAGTTATTCTCATGTAAGGTGGGCAAGTAGTCACAGTAGAAGGTAACTCTTACGGATTTATTTATTTAGTGACAATGAATCTCATTATTTCATCGAATTATTATTTCGTTATTACTGGAAATCTTTTGAGAATGATGATTAAAAGTTGTAAAAAGATTTCACGAATTTAAAAAACCCAGAAAATAGAATAATTACCTTGTATAGAAGATATTTCTTTAAGCTTATCATAGATGGCAGTTACAGGCAAATCTGGTAGTGAAGTCAATCCCGTTGTACCTGGAAACATTTTACATTTTAAGTCAAATTTGACCTCAAAAGCTTCTCTAAAGTTTTTCAAATCCATTTTATCGCTCAAATAGTTTTTTTTTATAGCAAAGTAAATCTACTGATACCTTAAACTCTGCTTGTATTGCCATTTTATATAGTAAAGAGTATGCTTTTGGCAACAACAAATATTTTTCAAGATCTTGTTAGTTCTCGAAAATCAAGATTAGTTAAGTTATTATTTAAAATATGAGTATCTTTAAATTACGACCTAACAATATGCTATACACAGATGATTCGTTTTTCAACCGTTTCCTTGGGCCAATTAATGGCTCAAAATTTGGGAAAAAAAATTATTTTTCATGATTGCAGTCATTTGGTAAAAAAGATCACCATTTGATTAGAAGAAGACAACTCATTTGTATACGAAAATAAAGTTAGCTGTGCAAGTTCATAACCAAATGAAGAAAACTTATACGGGATTGCTCTGACATGAAACAAGAATTTTTTCAATGAAGACCTTTTATTGATTCATACTTTGAGAAATTTAGTGCAAGGTTCACAGAGTAAAAAAAAATCTCGCAAACAAACCTCAATTATAGATTGATTATTTCTAGACTTATGCGGGCTCGCAGGATCATTTTCTCCAGATTAATTCGATTTGAATAGTTATTTCCATAGTGGGTAGGACTACGCAGCATTTAAGCACCCGAGTGAAGTTGCAAAAACTCGGTCGTTTGAGTCCATAAGACTTAGAAAGAGTCATAGTAGCTTTTTTTTGATACATTTGGGAGTTTTTATTTTTTGGTTATACGATCGGAAAAAAATTAAAAAAATGTCATTTAACTCAGAGTGAAACAAGTGGTTATATTAGCGACAAAAATAAACAACCAAATTTGTTAATCGATACCAAATTATAGCTAGCATCTATAGATTTTCAACAATATGCATTTTCATGTAGAAACTATGATTAGAACCAAAGTTATGGTCTGTTAAATATAGCCCGGTAAACCAAGAACTTAAAAAAAGAGATGACCAGGAATTTTGAATTTTTATATGGTAAAAAAAATTCCTGCTCTAAATATTTTGCGCTTGCAGATTTTCAAAACCTCCTATTTTCTTTGTTCTTTTATAAACTTCAAAAGAAAAATATTATTTATTTCTAGTTCGATTATTTGAATTAAATGTTACGTAGAGTTCTGAGATCAAAATTTAGATAAAAAGTTCTTTTAGAAATTCAGATCGTATGTACATAGTGAACATAATGAACTAGACATAAATAATTTTTTTTTTCGAAATTCATAAAAGAACAAAAAAAATTCGAATCATTAAATTAAATTAGTAATTTTCTTACTCTATTTCAAATTTTCATAAAGGTTGTAACTTGGATGTGGAGAGCACAAGCAATCAAATTGCTACTTTATAAGTACCTTTAACTGTCTTTCAATTTAAAAGGCTGCAGAAAAAGGATTTTTTTTCTCAAATTATTATCATCAAAAAAAAAAAAAAAATTCGAGGATTAAAAATTTGTAAGATCTGTAACAGGCAAAGGAATTAAATAAATAATTTGCTAGATAGCCGATAGCAAGTCCTCCCAAATACTTACTACACCTTCCTGTCCGTGTGTGTACGAATACCTCTCGTACACTTTCTTGTGCCTCGTCAATTTAGGAAGATCACGGACACGTAAGCGTTAAATTTTTCGGTCTCTAACCAATTATCGGTGCGTTATTCATGCTGTTTTCTGACCAAATAACAGGTGTATATATGGTCTGTTTTTCAGACCAAGTATCGGAAATATTTGGTCTGTTTTGCAGTCTAAATAAATACTATATTTGAACATGTTTGATTATGGTTCGAGCATGTTCAAATATATGCTTTTTCGGGCTCCAGTCAATTTTAGGTGCGTTATGAGTGTTGTTTTCTGAACAACAAGGTTCACCTACTTGTACAGGACTGTGCTTTCTCAAATTCGATGAATAATCAATTATTATGAATTACGGCAGCAATTTATCAATATAAATAATAATCTATATTCCGCGTGCGAAGCGCGTGGTGTGTTTTTTAATATTGCGTGCGACCGCCCGCTGAATGGCAATATCGCTCGCATATAGCGAGGGTGACATTTGACACTTGAACTCTCATTGGTTTTAAAGTCGTTAAATTTTACAGAGCATAGTTTGATATCTTAAACTTGTACATATCTATATACAATATGTATACTATTCTCTTTCTTCTTTCGACTTCTTTTTCGTAAGCAGATTCAGAGAAACACGCGTAACGGTGGAACCTGCCACTTAATAGAGCATGCGGCCGAGTCGGCCGTTTCCAGCACTTGTGAAAAAAACGTAAGCATACGGGCGTTTCTTTCACTAGTATTGGAAACGATCGGCGCGTTGAGAGTGGGCAATGTTTCCGAGACTTGGAAACAAACGGTTTCTCGTGTTGGATTTGAGAAAAGACAAAGACAGCCAGCAGCAAGTAGAAGTCTTCTTTTTGGCTTTTCCCGCACTCTTCAGCCGAGAAAGCCACTCGGACAGTAACATAGCCTGTTACTCCGCGTAATGCATCCGCATTTAAATTAATAATTTGCGAATTTAAATAAATAATTCAAACCTTGGTTACAGAGTGAAATTCCTAGAGCAGGAGTTTTTTTAGAAACTATACAAAAATTCAAAATTTTTGGTCATGTTATAAGTTTTGAATTTACAGGGCTATTTTTGACAGTCAATAACTTTGATTCTAATCATAATTTCTGCATGAAAATGCATATCGTTGAAAATTAATACCAGTTTTAACTTGAAATCATACAAAAAAATTTTAGCATATTTTTGTCGCTAATATAAATATTTGTTTCAGGCTGATTTACATAAGTTTATTTTTTATTTTTCTGTTTGTATATGGGTATAAAAGTCAAAAAGTCGGGCAATTTCAGATATTGAAAAATGAAAAAAAAAAATCTTTTTGAATAAAAATAACTTGGTCATATGTTAGTGTAGGTTGTCCGTAGGTATAATAAAGTGATGCAGCTGCGATCAATATTATTAAAATAGAAAGTAAACAATTATAGAATGATAGTTGTAGATCGTAGGATTCTGTGGAAAAATACGAACGTTTTTATTTGAAATCATATTTTCACACTATAATAATACTTTTACAAGTAATTTCCATAAAATTTTATTAACAGGCAAATATTACTATTTTAATTAATTAATTTATTTAACAACTATAAAAAACTAGTGAACTTTGATGGTCATTATAAGATATATGATAAATTTACGAATAAAATAAAAAAGTTTATACTATGCTTTTTGCATTTGTTCGGGATGAAAATTCAGTGTTTCTTTTTTTTAAACTTTTTCTTGAATCAAAAAATTAAAATATGCTTAATGATTCATTTCCACCCCGTGTTTAAATACTATTAGAGGGCTTCAAAGTCATGATGACGCAAAAAACGTCTTTTTTTTCAACTATTCCAAGATATCTGGGATCCAATATTCAAGATTCAATCAAGATCTCATAAGCAAATATACAGGGTGATCGAAAAAGGTTGGATATAGCAAATAACTCGAAAAATATGCTTTTTTGTATGGCATATGCATTGGGAAAGTTTCTTGAAAAAAAATTTTCTACCAAATGGGCCCAAGAAATTTGGGCCCGGGGCCTTACTTTGGGCCCTATGGACCCAAATTCTGAAGAGGCGGAAAATTTTATGATTTTTTAGTATTTTTTGAAAAAACTTTGGGCCTTACTGGGCCCTGGAGGGCTCTGGTAAGTCCCAATTTTCTGAATCGCTATTATCTCGAAAAATACGCACTTTTTGTACAGCACATGCATTGGGAAAGTTTCCTGAATTTTCTACCAGATGGGTCCAAAAAATTTGGGCCCGGTGCCTTACTTTGGGCCCTACGTACCCGAACTTTGTTTTTTTAAACGGAAATTCCTATTTTCGACCCCAGATTCTGAAAGAACGGAAAATTTTATGATTTTTAAGTATTTTTAAAAAAATTTTTGGGCCTTACTGGGGGCCTTGGAAGGCTCTGGTAAGTCCCAATTTTCTAAATTGCTGTTATCTCGAAAAATACGCCCTTTTTGTACAGCACATGCATTGGGAAGGTTCCCTGAATTTTCTACCAGATGGGCCTAAAAAATTTGGGCACATCTGGTGCCCATCTGGGCAAGGCCTTACTTTGGGCCCCGCGAACCCAAACTTTGTTTTTTTTTAAACGGGAATTCCTATTTTTGACCCCAAATTCTGCAAGAGCGGAAAATTTTATGATTTTTAAGTATTTAAAAAATTTTTTTTGGGCCTTACTGGGGGCCTTGGAGGTCCCCTTTCTGTTTAACCTCTATTATCTCCGAAAATACGCAATTTTCGTACAGCAAATGTCAGGGAAAATTTTCTTGGTTCAGAAAAGATAGCTGATCCCAGATACCCAAGATACCCAACTTAGACCTTCAGTGAAATTTCAGCTATCTTTTCTTTATCATAAAATTTTGAAAGTATGCTCAAAAAGTCGAACGTACGCTCCAACTTTATCTTAAGACTCTGAGAGTATGCTGCAAGAAAAATTGGCGTGCGCTCGAACTTACGGCTAAGGGATGTTAATGTAGGCGAGGTCCTAGTTTAGAGACCAAAGTCCGCCTAACTAAAATCATTAGAAAAAAATATTTCTACTATTCAGCTGTACAATCTACTATTAAGGTAGTTTTCTACCAAATGCATGACAATAGAGAATCAGCTTAAATTTTCTGGAGGTGTTTATTAGATATTAATAAACATTTCTACGAAGTCTGATCAAAATTGACCATATAGTTTAAAAGTTACAGCAAGTTAAAGATTGAATTTTTTTCATTACGTGTATGGCCGCTACGCTGAAAAAGTGTACTAAATTATTGATATTTGTCTTCTCACAATAGAGATGCTTTAGAAAACCCAGATACATATAGTTTCAGTATCGAAGAATTCATTTCTTGAAACTGCAAAAAATTGACCTTTTACAAATTTTACAATAATTTTACAAAAATAATTTTCACGTGGATAACCTCCAAAACTGCAGTATTCAAAGGTGAGGTTAAATGTAAAAAAAAATGTTTCGTTGTAATTGTCAATGTTTTTTTGGTAGAAAATAATTTCAGAAGCCATAAAAAGTTAAAAAATGAATTTTTATAACCAATTGTTAGTAATTTGGTGTAATAATTTTTTTTAGTCTTGAACTTGACTAGCTCTGATAGAAAACCACCTTAACCAGTGTGGAATAAAAAAAAAAAATAATAAAAAAAATATAAAAATAAAAACTATAAGAATTAACTTTATGGTTACGGATACGTAACCTTAAGCAGAGCAAAAAAAAAAAAAAAAAAACAAATGAACCAACGAGTCTACAATCACAAAACCTTGCATGGAGCATAAAATAAATTAGATGAATAATAAAAACAGAAAATAAATTACGAAGCCTTCTACCCCATAAACAGATTTTTTTTTATAAACAAATAAACCGCCAATCCTACAATTCCACAAGCCTGAGAAAACCTAGTAAATAATTGATTCTGTTTTATAAATAAATTCACTTTTTTTATTTTATTCATTTTATTCAACAAAGGTCGTAACTTGGATGTAGAGCACAAATAATCAATTCATTCATAAGTACCTTTAACTGTCTTTCAATTTTGAAAGGCTGCAGAAAAAGTATTTTTTCTCAAATTATAATCATCTTGTACCGAAAGATGAATTTTTTCTTTCATTTTTTTTTTTTTTTTTACAAACAATAATTAAGAAAGAAAAAAAATTTGACCCCAGGACCAGGATTTGAACCTGGGATCTCCCGATTGCCGGTCGGATGCTTTACCAACTAACTTATCCGTGGAGCCGCAGGTCAAATGCTAGTTTGGAAGCGAAATTCTTTTTCTCTCAAATTTTGTTTTTACGTCTCGCGGGTGAGTTTATGTACCTCGAATGGCTATAATGTCCATAAGCCGAATCTATTCAAATTAAATTTGTAATTTGCTCTTTTTAATTCCATTCAACAAAGGTCGTAACTTGGATGTAGAGCACAAATAATCAATTCATTCATAACTCACTTTTTTTTACTTCATTACATTCTACAATCTCTATTGGCCCAGTAACGGAGGCACCGTCACTACCTACTGTGAAGGGGCTTATCATATAACCTTACTATCTTACCATCCTCACTACTTGTTCACATATATCTTTACCTATACTCAGAGAAGCCCGGTATAACAGTCAAGTCTGCGCGCATTAATTGTTAAGTCGTAGATGAAAACTTTAACATCTAATGTATGTGCCTTAACAGTTAATGCGCGCAGGCTTAATAAAATAGACTTTATGTTCAGGTTAAGTTCAGGGTTCAGGGTTCGGATATCCATCACATCTCCTAGATCGAACTTGAAAATTTGCTAACGCTTACGACTTAATACAAAATGATGAATATGAATATCCAATTATTAAAATAAAAATATATTAATGTTTGAAAATATTGTAGCATTTACTGCGATACAATCACGACTGATGCCGAACCGTGCAGCAATTCGTGGTAAAAATGCTCTAAATTCTTGAGCCTCCTTAAAATTTGACATTTCTATAATAAAATTTATATCAAATTGGGTAGGGTTTGGGCCTAACTTTTGATTCCTCATTCCTTACCCCGTAAATCTTATAATCTGATTAGGAATTTGGATTCAACGAGTAAGAATAAATCGAAAAATCTAATTTACTAAAAATTTTACCACATATTCTAAAGTTGCAGTCAGTGAAATCATCAAAATGATTAAAAAGATAGATTAAAAAGGGGTGAAAATTACGTTTTTTCGATATTTTTCTTATAAAACTGTAAATCTTATAACCTGATTATTCATTTGGATTCAGCGAGTAAAAAAACATGAAAATACCAAAATCTTATTGAAATATTATCATATATTCACCAGTTACAATCAGTAAAATCATTATAATGACCACATAAAAAGAGGTATTGGTAAAAATCACGTTTTTTTCATTTTTTTTAAGTTTAATCTTGAAAATCTCATGATTTAATTATCAATTTAGATTTAGTGGGTATTAGTACATTAAAAAAACTTATTTTCATAAAAATTTGAAAAAATGTTTGCAAGTTACAGTGAATTAAATTTGAAAAATTATGAAATTTAATTTTTTCATTGCAAATTTTTACTATTTGTGTAGCACTGCTGAACAAGTCCACTTTATCGAAAAGAGTGCATAAGGAATCAAAAGCCCAAACCCTACAGTTTTATATAAATTTTAATGTATAAATTTCAAAAATTCAAAGTGGGCTCAAGAGTTTAGATTATTTTTACCATGATTTGCTGCACTGTGCACCGTCACAGGGAGCAGTTGAAAAATATTTTCTTTTTAACAGTTAATCCAACCCGTATTAATAAGGTAGAAATTAGCCAATACTCTTATTAACAAGCAAATATTTTTTTTATTAATCCGACGTTTCGGCCAAACTAAGTGGCAACCTTCAGTCCAACAGAATAATCCAAAGAGAATCTCTACAAACACGCGATTGGAGGATTCCGATGGATTCAATTCATACGCATCATACGTACGCCTCATACGCACGCTTCATACGCGTCTAGTGTAGCTGCACCCTAATAAATCTCCCATACGGAGATCAGTCAAAATTTTGCACTTCGTAACGATAAGACGCTAACAATAAGTCTGCTTTAACTGTTAAGACGTATGCATTAGATGTTACAGTTTTCATCTATGACTTAATAGTTAATGCGCGCAAACTTAACTGTTATACCGGTCTTCTCTAAGTGTATCATCTCCATTCTCGAATCCGCCTGGGGTACTGAGTTTTGGGTTCAGAAAACTTCTCTGAAAGAAATTCTTAGAGGTAAAACGTCACCCGAAAGTGGACAGTTTATTAATCAATTCCTATTTGTCACATTTTGTAGGCATAAATACCGAAACTGAATTGTTTACACCCATTCGTAATGTTAAAACGATAAAAACCATCTAATCGATCCCCGAAGCGTCATTCATCGTGTGTCATCAGTTACTCAATGCTGCTTAACTTCATTGATCGATCGAGTTGCGGACTTTTTTTGAGTACTAGCTCAATATTCTCAGATATATATAAATATTTAGATAAATATTTTAGATCAATATTTATTACAGTGAATTGAAGGCAGTGGCAGTTCGTCGTAAGTGGCCAAGCAGTGCAAGCATAAGTTACAGGAATAGCTCAACAGAATAAAAAGAAAAAACTTGTACTTAGGCTAGATAAAATAGTAAATAAGTAAAAAATGAGTCTACGTGAAGACGATATACACTAGTTGTACGGTGAGTTAACGGTGATTATTTTTGGATGGCTGGATGTATTGCGTTGCAATGAGACTTTTGCTAGATGAGCGCAGTAATGTGGAGTCGGTTCTATTGAATGATTTAGGGAGAGCGCGTATTCTGCGCGCTCTCCGTCTCTGTTCGTCTTGCATCTGACGGTTGAAAGACAACCATCAGTACTTCTTCTCAAACTTTTAGTTAATGACTACTGAGTGGTCAATGAAACAGGATGGCCTCGCTAGGCGTGATTCAGGTGAGTATTGACGTTGTTTAGCACCTTGTAAGCCGCATTAATTAAGGATAGTTGTTGATAGATGATTTTTTCTCGAAGACCGCCCTCGACAGTGTCTGGCTGATGACTATTTCGAAAGCTTTGCTTGTCAGTAGGAGTAAGACTGATCGGCGTTAAGCTAGAAACATCTACAGGTTTGTTCTTCTTGAAGATCGGGAAGACCCTGGCCTTCTTCCGGACCTCAGGGTAAAATCTGTTGTTCAAACAGTTGTTGAAGATGATCGTGTAGTCCCTTATCATGCTCAGTGGTATGTGTTTTAGTACCAACGGAGGTATGAAATTTGGTTCTGACAAAGTATTATATGGTAGTGTCTTGAAAAAATAACGTACCTTCGTAATGTTGGTGAAGTCAAGGCTGCCTTCTACCTGTCGTGGTCTGGCCAGATTATCGTCTTCTAATTTAGTGATCATGTTTTCAGAGCCTAAATTACTCCAAAAGAGGGCGGTGAGAGTGTCAACTGGAGCATCGACTGAAAACCGGTGCGCGGTGCCCATGTAAGTGTGATGAGAGGAATTTAATTTTCAAAGTAATCGCCTATCGTAATGAAAACTTCTATCAGAGTTCGCCAGATACCGAAGACGTCGGGTTGGTACCAGCCCCCTCTAGGATTTCTGTAATGATGGTTTTTACCTCAATGAATTGTGCCCATGAGCGGCAGGGATGGAAAAAATCTATTAGGCTTTTGCTCTTGTGACGTAATTTTCACTGGAGCAAAAACACTGTCAATGCAATCGGCTCTTGTGACGTATCACTGGAGTCAAAACAAATATAATACAAACTGCTCTTGTGACGTCATAAGGGCAAAAGTCTAATAATCAAATTGAATTTTAATTTTGGTGGATCAAATTACAAGGTCAAAATTGATTTTGCTCTTCATATTGTTCCCTAAGTAAAGCAAAATTAATTTTGGTCTTCACTTTTGTTCTCAAAATTATTTTGGTTTTTAATTTTGGGTTTTTAAATAGAACAAATTTTTTTTTATAAAATATTTAATAAATGTAGTATTTTTATTATTTTAAAAATAATTTTACGTTAAAGTAGAATAAATTTAGATCTAATCATGTTTTGTACCGAACTATTCCTAAAAACATCAATAGTTTATTTTTTAAAAATAACTCCCCCCCCCCAAAGCAGGGTACATGGGTGGGACAGTTATCACAGTTTTGCTTCTTCGTTTTGATTCACTTTACTCATAAATATTAATTTCTCGCGTGATTTCGTAAGTGTAAAACATTATTATCTTAACAGTTGCTAGGTACATAGTCACATACATATTTAAGTCATTTATAATTCATTAGTGATGTGACAGTTAGATCGAATCTAAGTCACACCTTATACAAAAAAAAGAATAATAATAGAAAAAATAAAATAAATAAATAAATAACTAAATAAAAAAAATTACAATTAACGGACGAGTACAAGATAAATAAAAAAGTATATATATATACATATAAATATATTATTACGTCACTATACGGACATCTCATATACACGTTCGGCACTATCCGGACACTCAGGAAAGTATTCGGTCCCATTTTTATCGAGACCAAATAAAAATGAGTTCCAGGAATTGGGTACCACTGTACATGTTTATACATACATACTGGGGGGGGGGGGGGTACCCCCTGCTCGCTCCGCTCGCCAACCCCCCAGAATTTTATGCTTGCATCTACACTTTTACCTACATTTATACACATACCCTTGTGTCTATCTCTGTGCCTACTGTGATACATACCATTGTTTCTACTCTTATAGGTTGTGACTACACCTGCACCTTATTTTATGCCTACCTTTGTTCCTACCTTTCATCTTACTCCAAACCCTTGTAACTACTCTTGTTCTTACCGTTGCACTTACTGCTTTTTATAACTAGGCTCTTACCCAGGAATATTCTCATGTTTATATATCTGTTTCTATCATGGTGATAACTGTAGTTTGAATTTTTTTCATGCTTTTTGTTGGGATTTTCGTATCAGAGGATTAATAATTCGTAGATCGTTATGTTAACTATTATTTATTAATAAGTATAATTGTAGTTTAGTTTACACATTAGTAACGTGCGTCCCGATGCACGTAGTGTCTCATACCGACGACTCTTTGCGACTGCTACAAGCAGTGCCGTTCACGCATGTGTCACTCACGCATACTCGTACTGCACACACACACATACGTACGTTCCGCTCTCCCGTTGAAGTGGAGATTTATTTTATTTCTCAACACACCTCCTTAAATTTTCGCTTCAACAATTTTAAACAGTTTCATTATTTTATTCGTTCATTCACAGTATCATTATAATAATTATCTCAGTTCGCACATAGTGATATTTTGTTCGTATACAATAATAATTTTCTTTTCAATTTTACTTTGAACAATTCGCAAATTTTCACGGAATTTTTCAAACTTAATTCTACTTAACGCTTTCGTTAATATATCGGCCATATTTTCATTTGACTCTACTTTTACAATATTAATTATTCCCTTTTCGTAACATTCATTCACAAAATGATAATGTACTTCAATGTACTTGGAGTTTTTTGTCATATACCCATATTTCGCAATAGCAATATCTCCCAAATTATCTTCGTAAATTTTCACTGAATTTTTCACTTTAATTCCAAAATCTTTCAACAAATTCAGAACCACTTTCACTTCACTTACAGAATCAGATAAAGCTGCATATTCAGCAGCTGTCGAAGATTTAGTTGCACTACCCTGTTTTCTCGATTTCCAAGAATGAACATTTCCAAAAATTCTTATAACATATCCAGTTGTAGACTTTCTATCTACTTTATCACCTGCCCAATCAGCATCAACGTAACAATCAATCAAATCTGCATTAAAATCTCTACAAAAGGTCAATTTCAAATTTTTAGCCAAGCATAAATATTTCAAAATTCTCAATGCATACTTATAGTGTGTTTCATCATAACAGTTCTGAAAACAACTAAGGTAATTCACACTATAGCTTATATCCAATCTGGTACTCGAACTAATATATAACAAAGCACCAATTAAATTTCTACATCTCAAATCTGTTGAAACTGATTGTGCGGGTTGTAAACTCAAGTTCTGCTCCATAGGCGTTCGAAATAATTTCGCATTGTTTACATTGTATTTTTTTTAACGAATTTATATAATCAGTCTGATGTAAAGTCATCTTACCGTTTTTACGACTATAATATATATTTATACCTAAATATGTATTCACTTTACCAATATCTTTCATACTAAATTTATCAGACATTTTATTTTTTATTTTCTCTAGCATTTCAATATTTTGACAACAAATCGATAAATCATCTACAAACAAAATTATGTACATATCGTAATTCCCTTCGCGTTTAGTGTATAAACAATAATCACTCTCGCTTCTTTCGAATCCTAATTTAATTAAATAATCATGGAGACATTCATACCAATCTTTTGGACTTTCTCTCAGAACGAATAATGACTTTATCAATTTTTTAACCCTACCTGTATTACCATCAAAACCTAATGGTTGTTTCACAAATATTTCTGTTTTAACCTCACCATTTAGAAAAGCTGTCTCAACATCTAATTGGTGAATGAATAAGCCTGACAAAATGACAACAATAATTTGAACGTCTGCACCCGAGCTACTGGTGAGTATATGTCCTCAAGCACTTCTCTCTGCTGAAAACCTCTCACCACTAATCTCGCCTTTTTCCGATTATCAGATTTATTTGTAAAAACCCATTTTAAGTCCAAGACTTTCGCGTTTTTTGGTTTTTCTACTAATTTCCACTTTTCATTTTTCAATAAACAATCCATTTCTTTTTCCATCGCTTCTCTCCACAAATCGCGTTCATCGCATTCAATAGCCTCGTAATAACTTGATGGACTTTCCGTGTTAACTAAATTTACATAAATTTCTTTCGTATCAGCCAAATTCGCGCTATAAAAATCTGGTCTCTTTCTGTGTCTAGTAGACCTTCTCAAAATATTCGGGGGTGATTTCTTACTTTTAATTTCCGGACTTTTATTTTGTTTATCGATTAATTTCTCACCTCCAGATTCTTTCATTAAAACATCGGATTCAGAGTTTTAACTAGAAATGCTCCCACAAGAATCATTATCATCACTAAAATCACTTTCTTCTTCCTCCCCATTATAACCGATTAAACTATCTTTATTTTCGATCACTCCAACATGTCGTGCAACAAAAATTCTACCGTTAATTAAAACTTTGTATCCTACCTTATCATAACCTATAAAAATACCCACGTCGGCTTATCTATCCCATTTAGAATTTCTTTTCATGTCCAGTATTCTAACAAGACTTTACTACCATATAATTTTATGTTACTCAAATTCGACCTTTTACCGAAAAATATCTCAAGAGGTGTTTTAGTTTCTATCGTACTTCTCGTAAAAGTTCTATTCTTTAAATAAGTAGCTGTTTTTACAACTTCTGGCTAATATCTTTTATTCATGTCAGCCTCATACATCAAACATCTCGTGGAGTTCATGACCGTTTGATTAAATTTCCCAGCCACACCATTTAATTTGTGCACGTTCGGTGGGCATGGTTCAATAGATATGCCATTCTCACTAGCCAAAGCATAAATATGTTTATTTAAATATTCTTGCCCGTTGTCACATCTGAATTTCTTAATCTTTTTACCGATTAAATTTTGTACTTTATTCATATAACTCTCAAAACACTCATAAACTTCATTTTTAGATTTAATAGTATAAATTACTGCAAGTTTACTATAATCATCTATCAAACTAAAAAAGTATTTTGATCCATCAAAACCGATTGTCCTGTGAGGACCATTTAAATCTGAATGTACCAGCTCTAAAATTTCACTGTCTCTAGATCTATTTTTATATGGCAAATTATTCATTTTCTCTCTCAAACATGTACCGCATTTTAAATAGATTGATTCTAACTTCTTGGGTAAACCGTCAACTAATTTATTGTTGAAAATGTAATTCAAATATTTAAAATTCACGAGGTCATCGATATTACCCTGGCTACGATCGGACTGGCGATGTTAGTGGAAGACTGGAGGATTTCAGACGAACCCTCCATGTCAGACCACAGTTACATCACCTTCTCGATGAAGGGAAAAACTATCTACAGGCCCTTCTGGAGGAACCCCAGGAACACAAACTGGGATGGATACAGGACCGACCTAGTCAGGAGAATTGCAAGTTTTCCTGGGAGGTACGGTACCCCGGTTGAACTCGAGCACTGCGCAGAGTCTCTCCAAGAGGCACTGGTGACGTCTTTCGAGAAAAACTGTAGGATTAGCAAGAAAGGTAAGAGTCAGGGATGCCCATGGTGGACATCCGAACTTACGGCCCTCAGGAAGGAAGTAAGAAGACTCTACAACAGGTCTTACAAGACCGGAAGGAAGGTGGATGAGGACGCCTACAGACAGGCACAAAGGCTATACAAAAAGGAGTTAGAAAAGGCGCCTGCACAGGGCTGGCAGAACTACTGTAAGGAGCAAAAGGTATGATGAAGCCAGAATCGGGACAGTGGGCTGAAAGTGGCGCGGGTTGCCTCAACGCACTACTAGAGACCCATTTTCCTGACTTCCGAGAAGGTAACGAACACCACGGGGCACACAACGCAACCGCCAGTAGTCGGGATTTGGAACCGCCCAGGACCATCATGACCCCGGAGATAGTCAGGTGGGATATCGGCATCTTTGACCCGTTCAAGGCTGCCAGACCAGATGGTATCTTCCCAGCCCTTCTTCAAAAAGGGCTAGAGGAACTGTTAAGCCCATTAGTCAAACTCTTTAGAGTGTGCCTGACCCTCGGGTATATCCCGACCTGCTGAAGGACAGCGAAGGTGGTTTTCATACCAAAGCCAGGTAGAGTGGTGAGTCTGTCATCCTTCGTACTAAAAACACTAGAAAGGCTGGTAGACAGGTACTTGAAGGAAAAGCATCTGGTCAATCGACTGCTGCACTGTAGACAACATGCCTACCAGGCAGGCAAGTCTGTAGATACAGTACTCATAGAGGCAGCGTTGGTATGGTAAGAAACCGGGAAAGGAATTGGGTAAGTTACCCTAGGGTTAGGAAAAAAATTAATGATGAGAAATAACGTTTTTTTTTTCCAAGTTAAAAAAACTGTCTGCACGATATACTAATGCTAAAAATTAACAACAATGTCTTAATTTTCAATCTTAGCTCTCAAGGCCGAATGTTTTTGTTAAATTAATCAATAAAAAATTTGAATAATTACCAAACAAAGACGAAAATCCTGAAATTTAATGAATTGACGGAAGTAACAAATTTAATAATTTATTTATAATTACACTTAAGCTCCTAAACCCTCATAATCGAGTGGATCGATTGAAAAAATTGAATTTATTGATAAACAATTTAAATAATTAATAAACAAATACGTATATTTTGAATCTCAATAAATTTGAGTGATTGCAATAATTAAATTTATTAATAAACAATTTGAATAATTAATGAACAAATAGGAAGATCGTAAAACTTAATAAATTTGAGCGGTAAAGAATTTAATAATGTATTATCTCTAAGCTCCTGAGCCATCATAACTAAGAGAATGGACTTCAATAGTTGAATATATTAATAAACAATTCAAATAATTAATAAACAAATACGTTTATCTTGGAACTCAATAAATTTGAGCGTTAAAAAATTTAATAATTTATTATCTCTAAGCTCCTGAGCCATCATAACTAAGAGAATGGACTGCAGTAGTATAACATGCGGTATAGGCCGTCAAAACAAACCCCCACCACGCCTACCTGGTGTTTACAGGTAGACGTCGGTATCTCCGGCCTCCCCTCTCCACGGCTCTCGCGACTCTGACCGCGCGGGACCAAGAGGTCGCGGAGGGGGGGGGGGGAAGAAATCCATGCTGCGTAGGTAGGAGGAGGAGGAGAAGGCGTCCACGGACGCGGACGCGTCTCGCTCATCTCGCGTGAGGAGGATGCTGTGGCGCAGGTGCGCGTAGGGAGGGTCCCTGAAGTACCGTTATCATGGCCATACTGCGGGAACTTCTCTTTTCTGTCACTGTCACTGCTGGTGGTGGCTCTTTTGTTGTTGTTGTTATTATTGTTGAATTTTTTTTTTCATTTTTTTAATTTTAAGAAATTAAGAATTATTGTTCTAATAATTTAATAAGATATTTATGTTTCTTTAAATATATTTAATTTTTTTTTAAAAAGAGAAAAAAATTTTAAGATACAAGTAAAATTTTTTCAATTTTAACTATAAATTTTCTAAGGTAAGGGGACGTTCAAAAATTACGTAACGCTTTTTTGGTATAGCTCGATATCACAGTGGCAGTACGAGACTATACCAAAAAGCGTTACGTAATTTTTGAACGTCCCTTAAGGTGTTTGAAATAAAAACATTAATTTTTTGGAGTCCTTGAATTTTTTTTTTTTTTTTCTTTTATTTACCCAATTTATATACTTTTTACAATTATTCTTTGAAAGCAAATTCAAATTTATAAGAACCTTGATACGTGTTGCATTAAAAGCGTTATTTTCAATATTTTCTAAAATTTTACTACAAAACTCGTCGTGTTTTGTCATTGCTTCTGATATTTTTTGTGGCATGTAAACGCAAAATTCATCATCCATGGTCACAAGTATTTATTTGCCGTGTTTGGTGGTTGTTTTTACGGCTGCTGTTACTCGATGTTTTTGATTGACCACCAGCTGTTTTAAATTTTTTTTCGGCAGTTCCGGAGCCTGAGCGATGCTGCTTAAGTTGTTGATTCCAAACGTTTCTGAAGACATTGTGTATCTGAAATGTAGAGTTTTTTACTTTTAGAAAAAAATAAAATAAAATAAAATACGAAATAAAATACAATATTCAATTTACTTACGTTTTACAATAATTAATCGGTTTTGTCGTAGCTGATGTGGTTGTTGTTGTTGTTTTTTTTTTTTTTTTTTTTTTTTTAAAGTTGAAGCAGCGATTTGTTTGGCAGGGTAGCTGTGCTCTAACTGGCCTTTTGCTACGTAGTTCAAGCAGCAGAGAATGACCAGTCGGTGGAGGGGATGAGAATTTTATTGATTAGTTAGCAAATTCCATCAAACTTATACTATTTTAGAACTGCAATTTTGCAAGTGTTGCAAAAAACAGACACCTTTACCAGAATAATAATTTTTATTATTTGATATTTTTTGACGCACAAATTTTCTTGCTATTTCATCATTTTTTTTTTTTTAAATCACTTGAAAAATTATCTAGAAATTTTTGCATGCCTCGGCCTGAAGCTATGTAAAATAAAAACATAATACAATATTGTCTACAAACAGCAGAGTCTTCGCTTTGTAATTGTGTATGGTTCCAATGAAAATATTTAGAATTTTTTCTTATTCGTCTTATGTGATCTGGTATGAATGGGGACACCCCAAAGCTGTCCATGAACCAGGCCTTGTTTGCTTTATTTACAAATATTGCTACCCTGTGTGTGCCGGGTTTACTATGATTGTCTGTGTTAACCCATTAAGTCCGAGGATTTTTTGAATTTTTGGTTGTGTTTGAGCTGGGAAATCTTAGGGAAAACTGTGAAAAATGTATACCTGAATACCCTATCCCCCTATTTTCAAGTATGCCCTACACGATGGTATAGTTCAAAAAAGTCAAAAATTTGATTTTCATTTGTTTATAAACAAATTAAAAAAAAAAAACAAGATTTGTTTTGCACTTTTTTTTTTTAATCGAAAAATTGAGTGGTTAAAAAATTTTTTACACACTTTAGAATATCATCACGGGTGATCACGCATTTCAAAGTTTCCAAATCTTCTTGAAAATTGTAGCTGCGATTTTTGTAAACAAAATGGCGGCCAAAACACTGTGAAGAAAAAATTCGTAAAGCAGCCGAAGGCGGAACCAACATCGGAAAACTTATTTTGCTCAAAAATATTTATTGAAAAAGCATAAAAAGTCTTTGAAATGTTAATTGTTAATATTTTTATCATTTCAATTGCATATATGCGAGTATTGGGCCCAATAGGGAGGGACCCAAAAATAAACATTGAGAAATCGAAAAATAAAAAATACTAACTTATTCTACGTAAAATTATAAGAACAAAATATACTTGGTGTTTTTTTTATTGGGGCCACTATTTTTTCATAAAAATTCGTTGAAGTTGGGACTATCAACCAATTGAGTCCAAGGATTTTTTGAATTTTTGGTTGTGTTTGAGCTGGGAAATCTTGGGGAAATCTTGGGGAAAATGTATACCTGAATACCCTACCCCCCTATTTTCAAGTATGCCCTGCACGATGGTGTAGTTTAAAAAAGTCAAAAATTCGATTTTCATTTGTTTATAAACAAATTAAAAAAAAAAAACAAGATTTTTTTTGCACTTTTTTTTTCTAATCGAAAAATTGAGTGGTTAAAAAATTTTTTACACACTTTAGAATATCATCACGGGTGATCACGCATTTCAAAGTTTCCAAATCTTCTTGAAAATTGTAGCTGCGATTTTTCTAAACAAAGTGGCGGCCAAAAAACTACGACGTAAAAATTCGTAAAGCAGCCGAAGGCGGAACCAACATCGAAAAACTTATTTCGCTCAAAAACGAGGCCTTCAGATGTATTTATTTATTTATTTATTTATTTATTTATTTATTTATGTTATTTATTTATTAGATTACTTGATTTTTCTTTTAAAAAAAAAATAAATAAATAAATAAATACTTGAATTTTTATTTGTTTCCTTTTTTTGTTATGCAGTGTCAAACTGAATACGAAATATATGTTCAATAAAAATAGCCTGCGTATTTTATAATTATTAGAAATACAATTTTGTTATGCAGAAGAAGAGAAAGTAAGAAAGAACAACGGATTCATTGATGCTGTTAAAGCTTTTGCCAGGTGTATACGACTATAGCTGAAAGGCATAGAGTCTGCTTCGTAATCACAAGTCCATGGGTTCAAATCCCGCTTAGAGCAAAAAGTATCTCAAATACAGAAAAAAATTGTAAATCCAAAAAAAAAAAAAAAATTCGTCTTCCAATGACTTTAAATCTTTTTTTTTTTTTCTACTTTCAAATACACCTTTTTGAAAGGATATACTTCACCAAATATTGGTCTGAACTGAATAAAAAACTATAAGAAAAATTAACTTTTAGTAAAAAGCGATCAGACTAAAATTATCATAGATGCAGGCTAGAAAAAATTACAAGAAAATTTTGTTCAATTATATCCATAAATCAAATCTTTTATAAAGAAATATTTCATCAGATATAAAGAAAAATTGGCAGATTGAGAGTTGAAAAAAAAAAAAAATTTTTTATAGCCTAAGGATGAAATTTTTTTTTTCAATCACCACGAAGTCAACGCCTCTGAGAAATTTTTATTACGACTTTTACAGTTTACAACTGTATCTGCGCTTTTTCTGAATACTCGCCGTGAGCGGGATTCGAACAACGATCTAAGCATTGCTAAACTGGCTCTTTGCTGCTTTAGCCAACGGCCGTGTACAGATTTACAGATTTAGACTTCATTTATATGTAAAAATAATAAATTATGAATTTTCTGTAGCAATAATAGTCTTTACCAATCTCTCTCAATCAAAAATTATAAAAATGTATAGAAAATTTTTAAAAAGTAACAATAACTCGTCAAATTGTAAATTTCATCTCTTAGCCGTTACACTTATAAAATACAAAACATAACGTTGCCCAACACCTACCACGCGGAGGTTGATGAAACAAAGTGTCTTTTTTTTTTTTTTTTTTTTTTTATTACTTTTATACTTTTTTTGTGTTTTTCTAATTTTTTTTTTTTTTTTTTTTTTTTATCAATTTTTTTATAAAAATAATTTTTTAGTTCAACAATGAAACTTTCTTAGAAATTATGAAAACTTTTAGACTACAATAAATTTAATGATTATTTTTAGGAACGCAATTTTGACAAATAGATAAGCTGCACTTTTCACAGTACAAACGTGTCCTAATGGGACAGAAGCAACATTTTCTTAGTTTTTCTTTAGTCAAAATTTGGTGATTGCCTCTAGTAGACTTTTCCTTTGAAAGATAATGCTTGGAAATTGCCATCATAAAGTCAAGCGAACTTGATTTTTTAGTTTCCTTGCCGTGAACATAGTTCGAAAGAACAACTGCATTAGCTATTGACGCTTGAATAAGACGAATAAAAACGATCCACGTCCACTTTTTAGACCTTATGCAAGGCATAGCGTAGTTACAACGTCCATCATGAACGTCAACGCCACCCATATTTTTATTATAAAGTTGGAATGCATTAGGGAAAGCAATTTCTTCTTTTTCTTTTTTTTCTTTGCTCCTCCTTTTCGCTGTGTATGTGGGTGTGACACCAGCAGCAGTAGAAACCATCGACACTGGTTTAGAGTCCTGCAATGTAATGTAATTTATACCACTACTTTTTTCGTATTTCACTGCAACTGTACCTTTCGGTGACTTTTTAGGAATAACATTTTTTTCCTTTACACGATTTTCTCGGATAGTACCAGTCGAACGAACCCCTAAGTTTTTTAAATGTAAAACAAGATCAAAACTAGTAAACAAATTGTCCATGTATAAATGATAAAGAGGCAGTTTCCTAAAAGTTACGTTTGAAAAAAAGTGCTGAAGCAAACTCATAACAACACGAGTACCTAAAGAACATTTTTCAAGTTTATTGTCAGCTATTGCAGAGTTTTTACCACAGTACAAATCAAACTCAAGTAAATAGCCATCAGGAGTGCAAAGACCCCAAAATTTCAAGCCAAATCTAATGGGCTTCCCTTTTATGAATTGTTTCAGAATAGTTCTACCATAAAACTTGGCCATCATCTCGTCAACGGCCATTGCAGCTTGAAAATATCCAAATTGCTGGATGTTTTCCCTGAATAAATCAATAATTGTACGTACACGCCATCCAAAATCATTTTCATTTTCATCTGCAGGTTTAGAATATTTGATGTTTGATTTTATTTGCTGAAATTTATCGCGAGCCATAGCCGCTTTTACTGGCTTAAATGACAAAAAAGGATCATTTGACCAGTAGTATTTGTAAGATTTTCGCGAATTGTAGGCTGATGCAATTAAAATACCTATAAAAACGTTAAGTTCACCCATCGTTAGTTCATACCCGTTTGCTCGAGTACACATAATTATGTGATTTTTTATACTATCTGAAAAAAAAGTTTCAAATAGTTCAACACAATTCATACTTTTTATTTTTTTTTTGTTAGCATCAGACATTTGGCAACTATTTTCAACGTTTTGTGGATAAATTTGTTCTCCCTCGACCCACTCATAAACGTATTTATCCTCCAAACGACTGTTATTGCTAACATAATTTTTTGATGCTTGAGAATAAGTTTTTTGTGAAGTTTTATCATTTTGAGAATCGTTTGTACAGTCGTCGCTTTCTTCAGCTCCTGAGCCTTCGCTTTCATCTCCAGAATAATTTGGATCAGGTATGCAATATCGTTCGTCATCTTCATCAGAACTGAAATATTCTGATTCAGAATCAGTATCAGGAGGTTTAGCTGGTCTAGGTCGCTTTGGTCGCATATTGAAAAGTTTGAAATTATTCAATCACTAAAAATTGAACAGATTTCAAAATTTTTTCAATTTATTTATTTATTTGTAGTCTGGACTAGCTTGAAATTCGCTAAAATTATCAGCCACAGTCTTTGAGCAGCTCCCCTGGTGGAACTTATCATCTGCCAGGGTAAAAATGTCATCAAACCAACCATTGTTTATATTCTTTTTTCACCTAATTTATTAGTATGTTGTTTAAACGTGACGCCACCTAGCGGACTCTTTTCGTTATGAAGCATTTTTACCCTAGCAGATGATAAGAATTTTCACCATTGTCATTTATAAAAAATGTTTTTTCATTTTTATTTTTTTTTTCGAAATAAATTATTATTTTTTATAAATATATAAATTATTGGAAATATCTGCAAACATTAAAAATATTCTGTTCATTTAGTTTTCTCTTCAATTAGTTTTTGCCCAACTAGAATGACTACATTCAAAATTTTATTAATTTTTACAAAAACATAATGTAATAAAATGTAAAAAAATAAAATATATTGTACGTTACATTTCTTGTATTTTTTTTTTATTTATGGCAATAATTTTGAGTTTTTAATTTTCGTAAGCAAGGTTCGAACCCATGAAGTGGGGATTATGAAGCAGACTCTATGCCTTTCAGCTATACTCGTATACACCTGGCAAAAGCTTTAACAGCATCAATGAATCCGTTGTTCTTTCTTACTTTCTCTTCTTCTGCATTACAAAATTGTATTTCTAATAATTATAAAATACGCAGGCTATTTTTATTGAACATATATTTCGTATTCAGTTTGACACTGCATAACAAAAAAAGGAAATAAATAAAAATTCAAGTATTTATTTATTAATTTATTTTTTTAACAGAAAAATCAAATAATCTAATAAATAAATAACATAAATAAATAAATAAATAAATAAATACATCTGAAGGCCTCGTTTTTGAGCGAAATAAGTTTTTCGATGTTGGTTCCGCCTTCGGCTGCTTTACGAATTTTTACGTCGTAGTTTTTTGGCCGCCACTTTGTTTAGAAAAATCGCAGCTACAATTTTCAAGAAGATTTGGAAACTTTGAAATGCGTGATCACCCGTGATGATATTCTAAAGTGTGTAAAAAATTTTTTAACCACTCAATTTTTCGATTAGAAAAAAAAAGTGCAAAAAAAATCTTGTTTTTTTTTTTTAATTTGTTTATAAACAAATGAAAATCGAATTTTTGACTTTTTTAAACTACACCATCGTGCAGGGCATACTTGAAAATAGGGGGGTAGGGTATTCAGGTATACATTTTCCCCAAGATTTCCCCAAGATTTCCCAGCTCAAACACAACCAAAAATTCAAAAAATCCTTGGACTCAATTGGTTGATAGTCCCAACTTCAACGAATTTTTATGAAAAAATAGTGGCCCCAATAAAAAAAACACCAAGTATATTTTGTTCTTATAATTTTACGTAGAATAAGTTAGTATTTTTTATTTTTCGATTTCTCAATGTTTATTTTTGGGTCCCTCCCTATTGGGCCCAATACTCGCATATATGCAATTGAAATGATAAAAATATTAACAATTAACATTTCAAAGACTTTTTATGCTTTTTCAATAAATATTTTTGAGCAAAATAAGTTTTCCGATGTTGGTTCCGCCTTCGGCTGCTTTACGAATTTTTTCTTCACAGTGTTTTGGCCGCCATTTTGTTTACAAAAATCGCAGCTACAATTTTCAAGAAGATTTGGAAACTTTGAAATGCGTGATCACCCGTGATGATATTCTAAAGTGTGTAAAAAATTTTTTAACCACTCAATTTTTCGATTAAAAAAAAAAAGTGCAAAAAAAATCTTGTTTTTTTTTTTTAATTTGTTTATAAACAAATGAAAATCAAATTTTTGACTTTTTTGAACTATACCATCGTGTAGGGCATACTTGAAAATAGGGGGATAGGGTATTTAGGTATACATTTTTCACAGTTTTCCCTAAGATTTCCCAGCTCAAACACAACCAAAAATTCAAAAAATCCTCGGACTTAATGGGTTAAATACAAATGTTGTCGGTTTCGTCCACACCTGAGGAATTCGATCTGCTGGAAACACTCCTACTGTGTGGTGAGGGATCCGGTCTATAATTTTTAAGATGTCTTGGCTATTCATCGTAGGTATTAATAAATGGTTCGTAATCGATGTTTAAATAGTTGTTAGCAATAAACCACAATTTTAATCTTTCAACGTTATTTTGTGCACAACTAAATCTAAGGTGCGGCTCGCGAACTCCGTGATGGAAACAATACTTAATTGACCAAGGTAGATCGTGAAATGACGGGCAGTTGTGTTTCTTCTCTAAATTAATCACCTCGCGAGAAGTAATTTTTTTTAGATATAATAATTTTTCATTACCTCTTACATATACTTGGCGAGTTTTTTGAATTAATTCTCGCAAATTTTTAGAAAGAACCTTTAAAGAGACCTCTTCGTCAAAGTAGTCAAGACCATAATGATGTCTCGTAAGCCACTCGTTTTGACTTCTTGTTCTCTTGCTTATATGCTGTACTGATAACGATGGCGGTAAAACGACCCAATGAGATGCAAAGTCCTCGTTGATTGCTACTAGTGCAACTTCTTTAGGTATATAATCACTATGATTATTTTTTTAAAACTGAATATCGATAATTACGTCCATTTTTTAAATTTGTTATTATTTTATTTGGAGAGAGAGTACATGTTTTCGCAAAGAAGATCGAAATGAAACTAAAAAATTTACGACAACGTAGCTAGCAAAGAGTTTTTGAATTTTGATCAGAGTCATCTAGTGTTTTAACCGCCAAAGTCAATGAGTACTTGTCGTGACGCGTCAATTTCTAAGATATTATCGTATTCAGCGTATACCATACAATTAACTGTTGCAGTAAGAGGTGTGTAAAAGCGGACGTCTAAACGTAGAGAACCATGTTTAATTAAATTCCAGTGACCACACTCATGTACCGAAAGATCAGGAGTTAAGTCAAAAGCAAAAAGACAGTAACCATTGGGATATTCTTCTTGAGATATCTGATTTCCCATATTGAGAAAATGAATGCCTGTCCCGGCAAATAAAGTGTGATATGCGTCTATGTACAAATTTTCCTTAGAAAAATCGCTCTGGATAGGCTTTGATGGTACTTGTACACCGTCAACAAATAAACAAAGATAATTTATATCTAAATGAGAAAAGTTGAAAGGATTGAGTTTTCTGTCACCATTAAAAGCCTTGTTTTTAACAAACCCAATGATTATTCGTCTTGGTAACTGACCTAGTATGACATTGTCCAAACTCTCACCGTGCACACCACTGTGCATAGTTATAGCCTTTACTTCCTCTCTCGAAATAAGATATTTAGCTGTGGTTTTTGACAATGATTTTGCGTGAGCAAGCAATACACCCTGAGTGATTTTTACTCGCCTCACGAGAAGACTTGCTTCCTCTATACGAACTTGGAAATTTCCTGTGGGGTCCATGATTGAAAAAGCATCTCTCGCTTTAACTAGACGAACTCGAACCTCAACGCCATTAATGAGTAATTTTTCTTGATTGAAAACATCACAGTGAAGATATCCAAGCATATCAACAGTTTTGTTTTCACCTAAAAGTTCACGTCGATACGCAAGGCCCTCATTGGCATCGGCCAAGTCATCCATTTTACCTGACGTCTTTATGCCACAGACTACAGGTGAGATGAGAATTTTTTGCAGCTCCTCCATAGTTGAGTAATGTTTCTATGTCAGCGCGATAGGCGTATAAATTATTAGGTGGTGACACGGGTTTTTGATTAAAGTAAACATCGACTTGACTAAAAAGCGAATGCATAAAGTTGTTCACAGTTCCAACTTTTTCAAAAGCCGCTTTGTTGGTTGTATTTCATTTTGTAAGATCAATGTCTGTAGGCAGCCAAATAGCGACACGTATATTGAGCATGGTATGACCGAGGTCCAAGTACTCATCTCCGGCTCCTGGTATCATGAATTCTATAGGTGCATCGTCGGTCAAAGATGATATTGGTTTGTATTGAACGTAGCGTGAGCCTTCTACCGTCGTCTGTGTTGGTGGAAGATCAAATAAAAGCAACTCCAACTTGACACACTCGGAAGACTGTGTGTGCAAAAATGCCATTTTTTAAAAAATATTTTTTTTACTTATCCTCAACTTTTTTTAATTTATCGATATATCTTTGTTTTTCCTCCTCTGTTACGCAACCAGGGGATAGCCGGAGGCTTTTACCTTTTGATTAAAAAATGACCGAATATACTCTGAAAAGAGACCACCCTCGTGTGTTTGGGGATTATATTTGGTTGTTTTATAATGCCAAATTTCATAAATATTAATAATTCTATACCCGTACTTTACGGCTACTTTCAGTTCTTCGGACACCCAAGTCCCGTGTAAAAACCGGTCCGACTGATTTTCGTGCTGACATTCCGTATCAGACATTTCTTCACAACACGTCCGACATAGCGGAAATATAAGTTTGTTGTGCATTTTTACCGGCAAAATTGGATGAAAAAGATTCGTTGGTGGCAACACGTCGCATTTTATAAAACCATCCACGTTTAAGATATCGTTCGATGCTCCTATTATTGCATCGCACTCGCTACCGACAAATGTTTTAGGATGGCTCAAAATATACGTGCCATATCGGTTTACCCAGGAGTACAATCTGCAGTAATCGACGTAATGAATTTTCTCGCCCTCTTTACAGACGTATTTTTTTACAATGTTACCTGTTCGGCCCCCAAAAAATACGTCTCGCGGATTTCAAAGGTAAATATTTTATCAAATCCCGATCTGTTTCATCAATAAATTTTCTAAGCTCGTTGTTATTTTTAATTTCCAAATCAAATCGACACTCCCACTGTTTGATTAGTTTGTAACCCCCTGATAAAATTTTTTCCCGTTTTATTAATGTATTTTCATAACGATTGTTCAATGTAACACCGCTTGAATCTTTGACATCGCGATTTGTTCGAAGACAAGGGCACCCGTGCCAATACCAACCATAAAATTCATAAACGATACCTCTGTACCCTGCGTATTCTTCTTTCTCGCTGGTGTTGTCAATTTCGCGATATCCATCTACAAGAAGACCTCCTGGTAGTCGCTTTTCACTCGAATGACCCGCGTTACGAACAGATTTATTACATTTTTTTTCCTCCCAGTATAGCCACTGTAGAGCTTTTTTTGACTGTTTATTACAGCGTCGATACCCTTTCACAGGAATTATGCCGATTTGTTCGTGTTTCAAAAAATTTTTGCGAAATACTTGTAAGCAGGAGGAGGCTATTGTAGTACACTCCGCAAAAGGATCAACGTTCATCTGTTTAAAAATTTTACGAAATTCCAAGCAAGCAATTCTTAATATTTTTACATCCTGCTGACAGTACTTTACAAACTCATTTTGAAAATAAAAAATATAATTTTCGTCAACTTTTTCATTGTACCACTTAATTAAATTTTCACGATCTTTTGCAAAAAGAGTATCTGGGGAGAAAGTTTCTAAGGGTGGCATTTTGCCACGATAATTTTGAAATCGGGGTGAATTAAAAAGATGAGGAAAAGTGCCTTTTTCAACACCTGAGAAACCTTACGCCTTAGGCAAGGATGCCAAAGACATATAAAAGTAATTTAAACTATCTCTAAATTTTACATTTTTGTATTTTATTTAGATAATCTTTGACCCGTTTAATATTACCGATGGACTTGAGGCCGGCCCGTCATAATTTTCGACGATACATTTTAGAACGAACTGCTTATCGAAACCTTGTGCATTGTGAGCAACGCAAATTATTTTATTAAACTCTTTTCGGGGCGCGAAAGCTAACTCTACCAGCTGTTTTACCGGGTCAATTTTGAAAACATATTCGCGTATCCCACAAAAAGCGCAATCGTTAGAAATGTCGACATCATTTGCACAATTATCGCACAATTGATGAACAACACATAAATTTGGCACGTGTTTTTTTAATGTTTATGTCCCCTAAAGTTTCATTTGTCATCGTTTCAAAATAGTAGAAGAGAAATAAACATTTTATATTACTATCTAGACTATTTTCAATAGGCTGCATGTAACAGAAGTGTTCAATTGGCATCATTTTTTTGCAAATTTGACAGTAAGTCATATTGCATTGGTGCTGCCTGAACACATCTGTTCCTTTTATTTTTTTAATTTTATACATTTTTCCACATTTTTACATACTTTTACCGCATCGCATACGCGTAAGGTTTTGTAAAAAGCTCCTACCTGTAGATGTTGATTGAAACATTCTTCGCCATAAAAATATCGAAAGCAGTTATCGCATTTTATTAAATCTAGGGTTTGATTTCGGTTTTTTTTTACACATATAACACTCATACGCACACTTGTGATACAATTTATCGGTATATGCTTTGTTACATGGCACACAATAATATGCATACCCACTAGCACCCGTTAAGTTTAAAATTGGTTGATAATGTGACCCCGATGGTTTCTCATAATACATTATTCGCAAAGTATAATTTAAACTTTGGTTTAAAGCTAATACCTGCGCAGTTCCGTGAAAATCGGTAAACTACCTTTGCCAAAATTTTTGTACTCTTATACTACAATAGCTTTACCGGTTTGAGCGTAGAATGCTTGAAATTTTTCTATTTCAGCAAGCCCACAGCCTTGTGTCTACCTGCGCTTCCTTTACAAGATATTTAGCAGCAATAGTTTGCGCGCGATTTTTTGTTCTTCTACGAATTAATTCCTAATAATCAAACATTGGCCCTGTTTTCAGTTATCCTTTGGCAGCATGAACTTCTGCCGTGACTAAGGACCGTGGTAAACAAAGGTTATCTTCATTCAATATAGTTAAAATTGATTTTTTTTTGACGTCTGGTCTGGTCAATTTGACCCTAGCACCGCCCGACCCAACCAAATATTTTTTAAAATTTTTAATGATGTCGCAATTAATAATAATACTATTTTCTATATTGAAATCAGCAGAACTTTGTGAAGCTTTAAAAAAAATATCCCACAAATAGTCGTTGCTGAAATCTCTTACATATCTAAAAGAAAGCGAAAGTGGCCCCGAGTTAAGGCTTTCCGACTCTACTGTAATACCGATATAATCCATGGACCTACCCTTTCTCCGTAGATTATCAGCAAGCTCACAAATTCCTTGACGAAGAAACGTAAAAAAATCCTCAACCGGAGATGGCCTGTTGAATTGAATGCATTCGTTGTCCACTTTAATTGAATCGTTGGTAACACCGGATTTCCTCGGTCTCCATTTGAAAATATTGGCACTGCTCTGGTTGTTGTTGTTGTTGTTGCTGCTGTTGATGGTCTTGTTGTTGGTTACGCAATTCGTTCTCTTCTTTTTGTGCGGTCAAATTAGGCCGTCGACGACCCGCCCCTGTCAGGGAAAAATAGTTTCCTGTAAATTCATTTGTAAAAAAAAAAAAATAATAATAAAAAATAAAATAAAATTAAAATAAAAAAAGGTTTATTTACCAACAGACGCTGCTTCTTCTTCTTCTTCAATTAATAAAGGCATATCTCGATTATTGACTAATACTTGTGCGGTGTCCTCTTCATCGCTACTGCCGGGGCTACTAGCACTGAGTGTAGCACTACTACTTCTCGATGGTCTTCGACTCTCGGTAGTACGCACACTGCAGGATCTTTTGCTGTCGTTGCTAGTACTACTACTACTACTACTACTACTAATGTTGCTGCTGTCGCTTCTTCTTCTTCTTCCGCGTAAAGAAACACTTCTGCTACCACTATTACTTCTTTGAGATTCACGACTAGTAGTGGTGCGTGAACTACTGTAGCTCCATGATTTACCACTACAACGTGTGTTACTACTGCTGCTGCTGCTGGCTGTGGTGACAGTATCGTTGGTGGCGTTGCTGCTACTTCGTTTTCTGCGTGAGCTTTTGCTGTTGTTACTGTCACAGCTGCTGCTGCTGCTACTGCTACTGATGCTTCTTCTTCTTGTATGCACACTGCAGGATCTTTTGCTGTCAGTGCTACTACTGCCACTAACACTTTTTTAAGATTCACGACTAGTAGTGCTGCGTGAACCACTGTAGCTCCGTGATTTACTACTACTGCAACGTGTGCTATCGGTAGCACTGCTACTGCTGCTGCTGCTGCTACTTCGTTTTCTGCGCAAGCTTTTACTTTTGTTACTATCACAGCTGCTGCAGCTGCTGCTACTGCTACTGATGCTTCTTCTTCTTCTTCTTCGAAAAGAGCAACTTTTGCTGTTGGTGCTGCTGCTACTGCTGCTTTTGCTACTCCTACTTCTTCTTCTTCGAGAATCACGACCACTAGAACCACTAGGGACCGCACTTGCATTTTTTTTTATATCTTCGTCGGACGAACTTATAATTTTTCTTATTTTACTTTTTACTCTGCCTTCTATAGGACTCAAATCGTCGCTGCTGCTGCTGCTAATAAGTATTCTGCATCTCTTGATGTTAACTTTACCCTTTATAGGGTCCGAATCATTGCTGCTGGTGCTGGTGAGCCTTCGCCTTCTTTCATTATTTCCCCCTTACTCCCCTTATAGGACTATCAATCGAATCTAAAAAAAAAAAAAAAAGAAAACTTGATTACAAAATCCCTTTATAAAAGAGAGCTATCGCCATTTTGGTAAGATTTTCAATGTAAGATTTTATTCGTGAGCTGATTGGTGGAGCAGTTTTTAAAATATTCAAAAAGTGCCTTTTGAGGTTACAATCATTGTTTTTTTTCCTATGCACGCTTGCAGCGCGCTGAGTGGTACTAGTAAAACAATAAATAATGTATAAATGTATAAACATAAATACTTACCACGAGACAGTTCCACGGCTCGTAGAAGAAGACTATCCCCTAAATTGTCCTCGTTCATTTCTCTTGTCGCTACAAAATTTTAATGTATTTTTATTATAACTTTTTTTTTTTTTTTTTTTGAATACTTAGTAACACACAACAAGTATGTAAAAAAACTTACCATGAGACAGTTCCACGGCCCGTAGAACAATAGCGTCCCCTAAATTATCCTCGTTCATTTCTCTCATCACTAAAAAATTTGAATTAATTTTTTATTTTAACTTTTTTTAATCTGTAGCACACACTAATAACTATGTACAAAAAAACTATTTACTTTCATTGATTCCTTAAATCACTCATTTTCAAATTTATTTTTTTTTTTTTTTCACACTTGCGCGCAACAGGTTTCGTCAAAAGCTCAATCGAAACTACGGAAATAGCCACCAAATTCCAAAAATATGCAAAATTTACTTTTATAGCTGACTCTAAGCAGTACCTTTCCCCCACACCCACCCCGCTCTCCTCTCCTATCTTACGGGGACAAAAATTGCAAATGTAGCACTTCTTAATGCAGCTCTAGATTGCTGCGCTAATTCGTTCTCACACTAGAAACTAAGCAAATCCCATTTCCCCCACCTCTGCCTCCCACTCTTACGACTCAAAAAATTTCAAACGTTACACTTTTATATATTTCCTGGAGATTTGCAGTAAGTTTTAGTTGTAAAAATTTAAAAACACTTATTTATTTAAGTAAGTAAAAATTGTTTTCAATTGTCTATCACCAGCCAAAATAAATCTTCGGAACGAACTCATGGTGGAAGAGTACGAAGAATCAATAGAATCATCAGCTGACCAGGTGGTGTGAAATAAAAAAAAAGAGTAATATAAAAATTGGAAAAATAAAAAAAATTGGTTTAAAAAATTAATTTTTTTTATTTCAAACACCTCACCTTACAAAAAAAATAATTAAATTTTTTACTTCTTAATATAAAAAAATAATTAAAGCCAAACTTATTACTTGTATTTAAGTTTTTTACTTCTTAACTTACTTTTTACTTTAAAAATATATTTGCTAGAAAACAATGGTTCATCATTTAATTATTTGAAATTAATTAAAGCATTGATATCAATCTTTAAAAAAACTTTAAAATAAATTCATCATAACTTATAAAAATTTTGATACGAAATAAAAAAAACCATCAACGAAGCAGTGGCACCGGCAACTTGGATGCTTGTAGAAAAAACATCAACTTAGCAGTGGTAAAAAACATTAAAAATTTTTTTTTTTTTTTTTTTTTTTTTAATTAAGTAACGATAGTATTTGAGACTATAAAGGTGTTAATAAAAAAAAACAAAAAATTAGTTAAATTTTTTTTATTCGTTTCTTTATTCATTTAATATAAGGATTTAATTTCTAATATTTACTTCATAACTATTTTCCAATATTTCTTCTATTTTGTGACATGAAAAAAAAAATTACATCTCGCGTTATAATACCCAAGTCTTTATGCTCTCAATTGTAAATTCTCAAAAATTGTAAAAAAGCCATTATTTCGTAGTATTCTCGGTCTTGTAAAAGAACCCGAAGAAGCAGGTTCAGATTTTCGCGTGCATCGTGTGTTCTGACGAAATCCGGGCAGTACTCATTCATATCCTGTATAAATTGGCTTACACAGGCACGTAAGCTCTCTGCTTTCGCTGCTGTTGCGTCCAAGTTACAAAATTCCATATGAAGAAGTAAATTTAACAAAATACTCTTCAAAATGTCGAACGTGTGTACCCCGTATGACCAGCACAACGAACCATAATAATTATCTCGCTGCCATTGCTAAATATCTTGTTGACCATCTTTTTTAAGGTGGTTTTCTACCAAATGCATGACAATAGAGAATGAGCTCAAATTTTCTGGAGGTGTTTATTAGATATTAATAAACATTTCTACGATTGATTTTCAAGATATACGTAATTGTTTATTAATTATTTGAATTGTTTATTAATATATTCAACTATTGAAGTCCATTCTCTTTGTTATGATGGCTCAGGAGCTTAGAGATAATAATACATTATTAAATTCTTTACCGCTCAAATTAATTAAGTTTTACGATCTTCCTATTTGTTCATTAATTATTCAAATTGTTTATTAATAAATTTAATTATTGCAATCACTCAAATTTATTGAGATTCAAAATATACGTATTTGTTTATTAATTACTTAAATTGTTTATAAATAAATTCAATTTTTTCAATCGATCCACTTGATTATGAGGGCAAAATTAGGAGTAATTATAAATAAATTATTAAATTTTTTACTTCCGTCATTTCATGAAATTTCAGGATTTTTGTCTTTGTTAAGTAATTATTTAAATTGTTTATTAATTACTTAACAAAAAGTTTTGGTCATGAGAGCTAAGAATGAAAATTAAGAGTTTGTTGTTAATTTTTAGCATTAGTATATCGTGCAGACAGTTTTTTAACTTGGAAAAAAAATAACGTTATTTCTTACCATTAATTTCTTTCCTAACCCTAGGGTAACTTACCCAATTCCTTACCCGGTTTCTTACCGTACCAACGCTGCATAGAGGCGGAATCATGTTTAAGGAAAGGTATGGAAAACAAAGGATGTGTTAGCAGCCCTGCTGGACATTGAAGGCGCGTTTAACCACACCGGGTTGGAAAGCATCCGAAAGGGTGCGGAGGATCATGCCATCCCGCTCACACTGGTGAGATGGCTGAGCCACATGTTTAGCACTAGGAGTCTGCTTGCCTCATGGGGCGACCGTTCCCGAGTTGGTAGGGTTGGGAAAGGATGCCCACAGGGAGGAGTACTGTCTCCCACAATGTGGTGTCTAGTCGTTGATACCCTGCTGAGACTGCTGGGCGAAGCCGGCATTTTTGCCTTGGCATATGCCGACGATGTTCTCACCCTCGCTAGAGCCGACGACTTAGATGTAGTGGCGGGCCTGATGCAATTAGCACTCGAGATCGTCGAGAAATGATGCAAAGGAGTTCATTTGACAGTGAACAAGCAAAATCGGGGTCATGGACTTTACAACCAAATACAAGGTGGACCCAATCAAGGGCCTACACCTCATGGGCAGGACATTGGACCTGACCAATGAGATCATGGACCTGGGACTAACGTTTGACTCCAAGCTCAGTTGGAAAAGGCACCTAGAGGCTACCTGCGGGCAGGTGATACAGTCCTTCTGGCCATGCAGGAGAGCTTTCGGCAGGACATGAGGACTGGAGCCCAAGAAGATAAACTGGCTGTACACAGCCGTGTTGAAACCTAGGCTATTACATGGGATGGCCGTCTGGGCACCCCGGGTAGCTAAGGCAAAGGACGCTAGAACGGCACTAAGCCGTGTACAGGCCCCAGTCCTGAGAGGCATGACAGGATGCATGGGCACTACACCACTGACAACGATGGAACGCCTGACAGGAACCCCTCCACTTGATCTCGTGGTCAGATGTGCGGCCTTTAAGGCCGTTTGTCGATACGAGGGCAACGTGGGAGTCAACCACCTGACAGACCGGCAGATAACCAGAGGTTTGAATCAGGGGAAGCTATCCAAACTCGACCATACGGCTCGGAGCATCAACTTCGACAAGCCATTCAGAGTCGAAACGGGCAGCAGGGCCGACTGGCAGAGAGGACAGCACAGGTATACCGGACAGGGGGTCGTCTGATTCACAGATGGCTCGAAACGAGCAGAGGGAGTAGGAGCAGGAGCCTGGAGACAAGGCTCCACCAGAAAGATTGCGCTACACCTGGACGACTTCGCCACAGTCTTCCACGCTGAGGTGAGGGTGATCACGGAGTGCGCGTGGGTCACCCTGACGGAAGCGCACAGGAAAGGACCCGTCACGATTTGCTCAGATAGCAAAGCAGCGCTCTTAGCACTGAAAGACTGGACCACAAACTCCAGAGAAATAGCCCTCTGCAAAGAGGCACTGGAGAGGCTTACACCGAACCACTGTGTCACCCTACTATTGAGCGAAACCACTGCCAGACCTGCGAGAGGGCGCTGGCATTGGCCAATTGGATACGTCCCCGTCGTGCTAAATGGGCAACGTTTTGATCGAACGCGGCAAAGCGGCCAAAATCCAGCTCTGGTTTGGCATTTTGCCTTGAGATAACTTATCTCTCGTCGTATGCTGTTCGAACGCGAGGTAGCAAAATGACCCGTCATCTTAGTGACGTTAAATTAAATTAAATTAAAGGTAGCAATCGACTCGTCATTTTAGTGACGTTAAACAAAGGTAGCAATTGACTCGTCATTTTACTGACGCTAAACTTCTCAATCGAACGCAGAGCCTCTGAGGGAAGTATAGCTTGCTTTTTAGTACCTCAGGCAGTTGACTGAAGAGACTCCAGCCGATTTGGCTAGTTGCGATTTATTGCCGTGTACGGGGCCTAGGTTAGGTGGGAGCATGTGATACGAGGGATGGCTTAACTTGTGCACGGATAATTGCTTGTCAAAGACGCAAAAGCAAGAGTAATGAGCGGCGCAAATGGAATCAGATAACTGTAGTTGGCCTTCTCGGAGATCTTCCAATGCCTGTAATCTCATCATTGATAACCAGCTCTAAGGAGTATAAATGGAAGATCTTCCGTGAACGTATAAGGAAACATCATGGAAACCTTAATAGGATACCAAGGTGTCGAGGGTTTGGCACCCCTCTACGCTCCTCGTGCTAATTTATAAATTTCCCAACGGCCTCAGAGTGCGAAGATTAAATTGCTTCTTATGTGCTTAATGACTCGTCTAAACCGGGAGCCTGAACGCCAAATCGAACACTCGGGACTGAGAACCCCGTAATGGACGATTTACTGAAGGGATGGCAGCGTCAAAACTGCTACGGGGTGGCTCCGCTTTTACCCTAGCTAGAGTCGTTGGACCTCGACGGCTCTTGTGGTCACCTTGGTGATTACAATTGGTTACCTATATGCTGGATGTGCTCCATGTCCGAGGTAACATGGGTGTTAGGTATATAGACCCAAGGCTGCGCTTCACCGCGTGATCGAGAGTGGTTGGCTCAATAACTCAACCCTCGCATGAAGTCCAGCAAAACTTCCCGAATCTCCGCGCTCTAGCGTCACAGCCCTGGGATGAATGATTGGACGGATTCCAATAGATGTGACAGTACTGTTTTTGAAATAATGACACTAGTGGATTGAACTTCTTCTCCCTTAAAGGAGGGCCTCACCCTCTGAGTAAAGGGAGGTACGAGCTAGATGACGTTGCCAAGACAGAGATTGAAAGCGAAAAATTATCTATCGTTAACTCCGACGACGGACTCTGATCGAAGAGGAGTGAAGGGCGGCGATCTTAAAATCCGTCAAGGAACTCGGAATACCACACCCAAAGAAAGACGGAATCCGCGTGTCTTGATCAGGTTTTCCCTCAAGCAGAGTGGGTTACTTGGAGGCCCTCAGCCTCGATCGAGACGATGGCGGACCAAGACCAACTTGAGATTACATTGCCCACCCGGTCAAACCGGGTTTGAAATTATGGGATCATGGCCGGATTGTGAGGTAGGACCTAGAGTTCACCACAACACTGGCGTCGATCTGGTTACGGGAGATAACGAAGGTCCTAAGGATCCTTATCACCTCGAGCATATCGACTCTCTCAATGCGTCTAGTAGGGCTAGTACTCTATAAAATGCGGAAAATCCTGAGGAACCTAGAGTGGTTAGTAAGCGGAAAGCTGAATCCCACGCAGGTCATCTCAATAACGATGACGACGTAGCTGAGGAAGACAAAAGACCCCCTCGAAAGCGATCTCGAGATAGTTTTGCCAGCTTGAGATTACACGGATCACCCGATGAAATCGGGTGTGAAGTTGTGGACTCGTGGCCGGATTGCGAGGTGGAACCTAGGGTTCACCGCAACTCTGGTGTTGATTTGGTCACAGGAGACAACGAGGGTCCCGATGATCCTTGTCACCTTGATCATGTCGACTTTCCAAATGCGTCGAATGGAGTTAGTACTCCATCAAATGTGGAAAACCTCGAAGAGTCGGAAGTCGTTAGTAAGCGGAAAGCTGAATCCCGCAGAGACTGTTTCAACAACGACGACAACGTAAGTAAGGAAGACACGGAGCCACCTCGAAAGAGATCTCGAGACAATACCTATACTTACCCTGGTGACCTTTCCCAAGGCGTGCCGAGGCAGGTTAAACCCAACTTTCCGATTATAAAGATCATGCATGTAAACTGCCAGAGATTTTCAACTGCGGTCTGCGACTTAATGCAGAAGGCCCTCAAAGCAGGAGTACAGATCTGTCTACTGCAAGAAAGTCACATGGCCTTTGGTCGTCCGGTCGGTCTTCCATCTGGTCTGACTGTTTTTGCAACTCCAAACGGTAAAGCGGCCGTAGTGGTGTTGCAGAAAGAGATCTCTGCCATCCTTGTGAAACTAGGTTCCTTTGAGAATGGTGTGTGTATTCACACTAAGAGCCCCTTCGGGGAGCTCTTATTGGTGTCCCTTTATTGCCCTCCGGGCCAAGATGTCCATCTGAGTCTGAATTATCTTGATGATGTAGTTGCACACGCTGCAGGACATAGGATCTTGATCGGAATAGACTCGAACGCGATCTTTGACTTGTGGCATAGCAAGGACAGTCTTGGAAGAAAGGCTGGACACAACGCTGCCGCTAGGAGAGAAATCCTATCCGATTGGATCCTTGTGTCTAGGCTAGAGATTTTGAATGAACCTAGTGAGGCCTATACCTTTGTAGGGCCGAGAGGTTTTTCAGACATTGATGTGACTCTGGTTGGTGGTGATTGGGCGACCAAAGTAGAGTAGCAAAATTTTCCTGGAAAATTCTGGAATTCTGGAGGGATGGGGGCTGAGTGACCACAACCCAATTGAAATTGGAATTGAGGGCACTGCAGACATAGATAACGTTGAACTCTTACTGTCCGAAAAGAGATGGAACTCTAAGGATGTGGATTGGTCCGCTTATACATGTTATGTTAAGCTTTGCGCTAATGATTACGGCATCGGGCCGTTTAATCAACTCAAGGTTGAGGATAAAGTCAATTTGCTGTGTGGTTGGATCTCTGACGCTAACGACAGATACCTCAAAAGAACCTCGTGCTTGAAAAGGCCACAGAGACTCTAATGGTGGAACTCTAAGTTTTCCAAGCTTAGAGCCCTGACCCAAAGAATAAGAAGGGAATACCAGATGGAGAGGAAAAGATCGGGTGACAAAGATGGGCGTGATCGGAGAGAAGGGAAGAAATCTGCTGAGGAATACGCTTCCACGATCAAGTCAGCCAAACTTCGAAATTGGCAGGAATTTGTGTGTGGAAAAGGAAACAAAAACCCTTGGGAGCCGGTATATAAAATCTGCAACGGCAAATCCCAGAGAGATACTTTGTCGAGCCTTAAAACTGCAAATGGCCAGACTCGAACGTGAGTTGAAAGCGCTCTGCTGAAGGAATTTTTTCCTCCGGGTAATGGCGAGCCTTCTGAAGGTGATTATGTCGACAACGATGATGCCCCGGTCGATCTTACGATTGACGAAATGATCTACTCCATCAAGCGAATGTCAGTGGGGAAAGCCCCAGGCCCGGACGGAATTTCGAATGAAGTCTTGAAGAAGGTCTGGGCAGTTATCCCTGAGTCCTGAAGACGGATGGGATGTGAGCAGTGCCCTTCAGAGCAGACAGACATATGAGAAATTGTACGAGTTTGCAAGATTCGTTTTTAAGAACAGACCAAGGCAGGCGGTTTCTACTGATCCTGCCTGGTCCATGGCCTCTACAGGTCATGACGGGAATGATCCTGCCCTCGATCCCAGTAATGGGGGTGGACATCACGGTACCCGCTCTCCGGAGCGGATACGTGCTGCGATCACGCCAGATCCAAGCGTACCTGACCGTAGTCATCGAAGCCAAGGACTCTCTGGGATGCAGCTGAGGTCGAGTTCGAAGGGCGTTCAATGAATGAAAGCCTCGACCGTGCAAAGTCCAAATTTTTCCCAGTAAGCCCCCTTGGGCAGCGAGTGGTAGCAAATACTCTTGGGACAGGGGGGTAATTTACTCACCCAAGTCTAGCTCTGATATGACACTTCGACCTGAGATAATCTTCTTTCGGCGTATGTGTTGTTCAAACGCGAGGTATCAATTTGACTCGTCATCTTATTAGTGACGTTTTTCGAACGCGAGGTAGCAACTTGACTCGTCATTTTAGTAACGCTTTTCGAACGTGAAGATCGATTTCCTGCAGGTGGTCGAGGCCTGTGGGTGTTGCTGTGGGGATGACTCGCTGTGACTGTGTGTTTCTTAAACTTAGACTTTGTCTCATATTCCAAAACTCCTGATTCGAATTCATGGTGGCCGCTACCATAGTAAGGTGAGTTACTTTAGCGGTGCTCGCAAGAGAGAATAAAATCTACCAAGGGCGTACCGATTACCAAGCCGGGATTAACGAGCACATAGAGGTGGTCGTAGCGTGGGAGCAGTTTCGGCCGAATTATGCTTCTCCCATTCCACCTCCTTGGGCTTGTTCTTCCTGATCGGTCGAATGGGTCTGGACTCTTGGTGGCAGTGGTACTTCTGTCGTATAGACAGCAAGCAAGGGGGTCCAGCGAGTGGCGTCAACAGTGGGCTACGGCTCGACGTTCATGGTTCTGGATGAAATTGCGCGTTAAGGTTGCGTCTAGCCTGAGGCAGACTCGTCGTCGCCTGGGTCAACCGGGTTCCTGGTCTGTCTTAGCCAGAATGAAAGAGCACTCGAATGGTGTGACATGTAAAACCCCCACAAAGGGTCCTTTTAATTGTACTCACTTACTTTTGATCGGAAATTTGTAGACGAGCCCAACGTACTGCTTTCGAGCTTATCCGGGGAGGTTCGCCCCGCTGAAGGACGTAATCCGACCCTATTGGCCAAGGTCGCCTGTATGGATTGAGCTTCTGCAGGTATCGCACGTTAAATAAATTGAACAATACTGTGTCACCCTACTGTTTAGCGAAACCACTGCCACTTAGCGAAACCACTGATTTAGCGAAACCACTGCCAGACCCGCGAGAGGGCGCTGGCGTTGGCCAACTGGATACGTCCTCATCGTGCTAAATGGGCAACGTTTTGATCGAACGCGGCAAAGCGGCCAAAACTTCAGCTCTGGTTTAGCATTTCGCCTTGAGATAACTTATCTCTCGCCGTATGCTGTTCGAACGCGAGGTAGCAAAATGACTCGTCATCTTAGTGACGTTTTTCGTTTTCCTGCGGGTGGTCAAGGCCTGTGGGTGTTGCTGTGGGGATGACTCACTATGACTGTATGTTTCTTAAGCTTAGACTATGTCTCATAATCCAAAACTCCTGATTCGAATTCACAGTGGCCGCTACCATAGTAAGGTGAGTTACTCTAGCGGTGCTCATAAGGGAGGATAATCCTACCGAGGGCGTGCCGATTCTAAGCCGGGGATTAAGCGGGTGCGCTTTTTGCCTATCGGTTGAATGGGTCTGGACTCTCGAGGGTAGTGGTTTCACCCCTGTCGTATGACAGCTAGCAAGGGAGCCTAGCGAGTGGCGTCATAAATGGGCTGTGGCTCGGCGTTTCATGGCACTAGGTCGAATTGCGCGTGAAGGTTGCGTCTAGCTCGAGTTGGACTCGTCGTCGCTCGAGTCAACCGGGTTCTTGGCCCGTCTTAGCCAAGATGAAAGAGCACTCGAATGGTGTGACATGCGAATGCCCCCACAAAGGGCCCGATCTTGAGATGCTCACCCGCTCAAGATCGGAAATTTGTAGGCGAGCCAAACGGATGACCTTCGGGTTGTCCGAAGAGGTAAGCCCCGCTGGAGGACGTAATCCAACCCTATTAACCAAAGGTCGCCCGTGTGGGTTGAGCTACGGCAGGTACCGCACGTTAAACAACTAATCGTCACTGATTAATTCATCTGTGTCACCCTACTATGGGTGCCAGGACACTCGATGATCACAGCTGACGAGAAGACAGATAGGCTCGCAAACCGTGGTGCACTAGACATCAGGGCTGACCACTGCAGTGTAGAAATGCCCGACTGCTCACTGCACAACGCCTTTGCCCTCTGGATGGCAGAGGAAGAGGATTGGAGATGGGTCGATCACCAGGGACTGAGGCAGTCAAAAGCCCTTATCGGAGAACGGTTGCCTAAGGAATGGCTACATGACCTAAGGAAAACCGGTAGGAGGAAACTCAGAATGGTCATCGGGTGGCTTACGGGCCACTGGAAGGTGAGACACTATCTAACCAAGATAGAGATAGGGGAGATCTTAAAATGCAGGTGGTGTGGAGAAGCAGCCGAGACGACGGGACACCTCCTATGTGAGTGTCCCACCTGGGCCACACTCCGGCCCAGTAGGCTTGGCAGACCCATCATAGATCTGGGGGATCTGAGGGAAGCCAGCGTAACGGCAATCATGACGGTAATTGGCTCCATAGACAGGGCCATGGACAAGGAGTGAGTAAGGCAGGGAATTTCAGCACAATGGGTGTATACCTGAGTGCTGGGGTTGCATGCTCCCGAGTAGGGACCGCTAACCCCTCCCACCCCAAACCTAACTATTGCTCTTATACTTGTACCTACCTTATACTTGTTAGTACTGTTGAACCTTCTATAGATGTACTAGTTACCTTCCTTATAACTTTCCTTTTTTCTACTTAATTTTCTACTGATTCATTTTTTATTGTTCTTACATTTTTTTGTACTACTGTGCTTACTCTGTTCTTAACTTTTTTTCTACTTAAAGTTAGAATCCTGAACCTACCCACGTGCTTAATTTTGTGTCTACTCCTGCGCATACCCTTGTACCTGCTCTGTTCCCCGCCCTTGTGTATATCCATGTACCTAGCCTTATTTCTACTGGAGTGGAATGCTATAAGATAAGCAGTACAAATGCGTGCACGTGCGCTCGCACGTGCAGACCATTTTTTTGTCACCAAATTTAAATTCAGACAAAAAATTATAAATATATAATAATTATATTTTATTTTTTTCGTAAATTAATTATCATTATCATCACATCATCAAAGGTCAGTAAGCTTTAACAAAAAATATATTCCGTTAATGTATCAATATTAATAATAAAGAAATAAATCCAATTTGACAACTAATTTTATATTAAATTTAATTAAAAATAAGTGTACGTCAATATTTAGCAAGGTATTTAAATTAATCAAACACAGAATATGAATACAATAATAAAATAATAATATGTAGTAAGCAAAAATTAATGACAAGTAATTAAAGGAGAAAGTAAAAATTAATATTATTTGAAAATCAAAGTGTGAAAAAATAAACAACTAAATAAACAAATACAAATGTAAATTAGGAATAATAAGTGCCACGTTAAAAAAGCAGGATTTTCTCCGACTTTTTTTTAATTTTCTGAAATTTTTTCTACCGATTCTAGACACCAAAAAAGAAAGATTCCCAAATTTTAAGGGCCTAAAAAATTTTTTGGTCAAAGAGAACACCTGGGGCACCTGCTGATAGTTAGGTCTTGGAGATGATTTCCCCAGGAAGTTTTGACTCCAGAGGGGTCAAAGAGAACAACTGGGGCACCTGTGGATAGTTAGGTAATGGAGATGATTTCCCCAGAAAGTTTTGACTCCGGAGGGGTCAGGACAAATACCTGGAACATTTGCTGAAACTTACGCCTAGAAGATGATTTCCCCAGGAAGTTTTGACTCCAGAGGGGTCAAAGAGAACACCTGGGGCACCTGCTGATAGTTAAGCCATGGCGATGATTTCCCCAGGAAGTTTTGGCTCCAGAGGGGTCAAAGAGGACACCTGGGGCACCTGCTGATAGTTAGGTCTTGGAGATGATTTCCCCAGAAAGTTTTGACTCCAGAGGGGTCAAAGAGAACACCTGGGGCACCTGTTGATAGTTAGGTCATGGAGATGATTTCCCCAGAAAGTTTTGACTCCGGAGGGGTCAGGACAAATACCTGGGGCATTTGCTGATACTTACGCCTAGAAGATGATTTCCCCAGGAAGTTTTGACTCTAGAGGGGTCAAAGAGGACACCTTGGGCACCTGCTGATAGTTAGGTCTTGGAGATGATTTCCCCAGAAAATTTTGACTCCGGAGGGGTCAGGACAAATACCTGGGGCATTTGCTGAAACTTACGCCTTGGAGATGATTTCCCTAGGAAAATTTGACTCCAGAGGGGTCAAAGAGGACACCTGAGGTACCTGCTAATAGTTAAGCCTTGAAGACAATTTCCCCAGGAAGTTTTGACTCCAGAGGGGTCTAAGATGACACCTGGGGCACCTGCTGATAGTTAGGTCTTGGAGATGATTTCCCCAGGAAGTTTTGACTCTGGAGGGGTCAGGACAAATACCTGGGGCATTTGCTGAAACTTACGCCTTGGAGATGATTTCCCTAGGAAGTTTTGACTCCAGAGGGATCAAAGAGGACATCTTGGGCACCAGATAATAGTTCAGCCTTGGAGATGATTTCCCTAGGAAGTTTTGACTCCAGAGGGGTCAAAGAGGACACCTGAGGTAACTGCTAATAGTTAAGCCTTGGAGATGATTTCCCCAGGAAGTTTTGACTCCGGAGGGGTCAAAGATGACACCTGGGGCACCTGCTGATAGTTAGGTCTTGGAGATGCTTTCCCCAGAAAGTTTTGACTCCGGAGGGGTCAGGACAAATACCTGGGGCATTTGCTGAAACTTACGCCTTGGAGATGATTTCCCTAGGAAGTTTTGACTCCAGAGGGATCAAAGAGGACATCTTGGGCACCAGCTAATAGTTAAGCCTTGGAGATGATTTCCCCAGGAAGTTTTGACTCCAAAGGGGTCAAAGAGGACACCTGGGGCTCCTGCTGATAGTTAGGTCTTGGAGATGCTTTCCCCAGAAAGTTTTGACTCCGGAGGGGTCAGGACAAATACCTGGGGCATTTGCTGAAACTTACGCCTAGAAGATGATTTCCCCAGGAAGTTTTGACTCCAGAGGGGTCAAAGAGGACACCCGGAGCACCTGCTGATAGTTAGGTCTTGGAGATGATTTCCCCAGAAAGTTTTGACTCCACAGGGATCCAAGAGGACACCTTGGGCACCGGCTAATAGTTAAGCCTTGGAGATGATTTCTCCAGAAAGTTTTGACTCCGGAGGGGTCAGAACAAATACCTGGAGCATTTGCTGATACTTACGCCTTGGAGATGATTTCCCAAGGGAGTTTTGACTCCGGAGGGGTCAAAGAGGACACCTGGGGCACCTGCTGATAGTAAGGTCTTGGAGATGATTTCCCCAGAAAGTTTTGACTCCGGAGGGGTCAGAACAAATACCTGGAGCATTTGCTGATACTTACGCCTTGGAGAAATTCCCAAGGAAGTTTTGACTCCGGAGGGGTCAAAGAGGACACCTGGGGCACCTGCTGATAGTTAGGTCTTGGAGATGATTTCCCCAGAAAGTTTTGACTCCACAGGGATCCAAGAGGACACCTTGGGCACCGGCTAATAGTTAAGCCTTGGAGATGATTTCTCCAGAAAGTTTTGACTCCGGAGGGGTCAGAACAAATACCCGGAGCATTTGCTGATACTTACGCCTTGGAGATGATTTCCCAAGGGAGTTTTGACTCCGGAGGGGTCAAAGAGGACACCTGGGGCACCTACTGATAGTAAGGTCTTGGAGATGATTTCCCCAGAAAGTTTTGACTCCGGAGGGGTCAGGACAAATACCTGGGGCATTTGCTGAAACTTACGCCTTGGAGATGATTTCCCTAGGAAAATTTGACTCCAAAGGGGTCAAAGAGGACACCTGGGGCACCTGCTGATAGTTGCGTCTTGGAGTTGATTTCCCCAGGAAGTTTTTACTCGAGAGGGGTAAGTACAAATACCTGGGGCATTTGCTTATACTTTCACCTAGAAGATGATTTCCTCAGGAAGATTTGACTCCAGAGGGGTCAAAGAGGACACCTGGGGCACCTGCTAATAGTTAGGTCTTGGAGATAATTTCCCCAGAATGTTTTGACTCCGGAGGGGTCAGAACAAATACCTGGAGCATTTGCTGATACTTACGCCTTGGAGAAATTCCCAAGGAAGTTTTGACTCCGGAGGGGTCAAAGAGGACACCTGGGGCACCTGCTGATAGTTAGGTCTTGGAGATGATTTCCCCAGAAAGTTTTGACTCCACAGGGATCCAAGAGGACACCTTGGGCACCGGCTAATAGTTAAGCCTTGGAGATGATTTCTCCAGAAAGTTTTGACTCCGGAGGGGTCAGAACAAATACCCGGAGCATTTGCTGATACTTACGCCTTGGAGATGATTTCCCAAGGGAGTTTTGACTCCGGAGGGGTCAAAGAGGACACCTGGGGCCCCTACTGATAGTAAGGTCTTGGAGATGATTTCCCCAGAAAGTTTTGACTCCGGAGGGGTCAGGACAAATACCTGGGGCAGTTGCTGAAACTTACGCCTTGGAGATGATTTCCCTAGAAAAATTTGACTCCAAAGGGGTCAAAGAGGACACCTGGGGCACCTGCTGATAGTTAGGTCTTGGAGATGCTTTCCCCAGAAAGTTTTGACTCCGGAGGGGTCAGGACAAATACCTGGGGCATTTGCTGATACTTACGCCTTGGAGATGATTTCCCCAGGAAGTTTTGACTCCAAAGGGGTCAAAGAGGACACCTGGGGCACCTGCTGATAGTTGCGTCTTGGAGATGATTTCCTCAGGAAGTTTTTACTCGAGAGAGGTCAGGACAAATACCTGGGGCATTTGCTGAAACTTACGCCTTGGAGATGATTTCCCTAGGAAGTTTTGACTCCAGAGGGATCAAAGAGGACATCTTGGGCACCAGCTAATAGTTAAGCCTTGGAGATGATTTCCCTAGGAAGTTTTGACTCCACAGGGATCCAAGAGGACACCTTGGGCACCGGCTAATAGTTAAGCCTTGGAGATGATTTCTCCAGAAAGTTTTGACTCCGGAGGGGTCAGAACAAATACCCGGAGCATTTGCTGATACTTACGCCTTGGAGATGATTTCCCAAGGGAGTTTTGACTCCGGAGGGGTCAAAGAGGACACCTGGGGCACCTACTGATAGTAAGGTCTTGGAGATGATTTCCCCAGAAAGTTTTGACTCCGGAGGGGTCAGGACAAATACCTGGGGCATTTGCTGAAACTTACGCCTTGGAGATGATTTCCCTAGGAAAATTTGACTCCAAAGGGGTCAAAGAGGACACCTGGGGCACCTGCTGATAGTTGCGTCTTGGAGTTGATTTCCCCAGGAAGTTTTTACTCGAGAGGGGTAAGTACAAATACCTGGGGCATTTGCTTATACTTTCACCTAGAAGATGATTTCCTCAGGAAGATTTGACTCCAGAGGGGTCAAAGAGGACACCTGGGGCACCTGCTAATAGTTAGGTCTTGGAGATAATTTCCCCAGAATGTTTTGACTCCAAAGGGGTCAAAGAGGACACCTTGGGCACCTGCTGATAGTTAGGTCTTGGAGATGCTTTCCCCAGAAAGTTTTGACTCCGGAGGGGTAAGGACAAATACCTGGGGCATTTGCTGATACTTACGCCTAGAAGATGATTTCCCCACGAAGATTTGACTCCAGAGGGGTCAAAGAGGACACCTGGGGCACCTGCTGATAGTTAGGTCTTGGAGATGATTTCCTCAGAAAGTTTTGACTCCGGAGGGGTCAGGACATATACCTGGGGCATTTGCTGAAACTTACGCCTTGGAGATGATTTCCCTAGGAAGTTTTGACTCCAGAGGGATCAAAGAGGATATCTTGGGCACCAGCTAATAGTTAAGCCTTGGAGATGATTTCCCTAGGAAGTTTTGACTCCAGAGGGGTCAAAGAGGACACCTGAGGTAACTGGTAATAGTTAAGCCTTGGAGATGATTTCCCCAGGAAGTTTTGACTCCGGAGGGGTCAAAGATGACACCTGGGGCACCTGCTGATAGTTAGGTCTTGGAGATGATTTCCCCAGAAAGTTTTGACTCCACAGGGATCAAAGAGGACACCTTGGGCACCGGCTAATAGTTAAGCCTTGAAGATGATTTCTCCAGAAAGTTTTGACTCCGAAGGGTTCAGAACAAATACCTGGAGCATTTGCTGATACTTACGCCTTGGAGATGATTTCCCTAGAAAGTTTTTACTCCGGAGGGGTCAAAGAGGACAACTGGGGCACCTGCTGATACTTACGCCTTGGAGATGATTTCTCCAGAAAGTTTTGACTCCGGAGGGGTCAGAACAAATACCTGGAGCATTTGCTGATACTTACGCCTTGGAGATGATTTCCCAAGGGAGTTTTGACTCCGGAGGGGTAAAAGCAGACACCTGGGGCACCTGCTGATAGTTAGGTCTTGAAGATGATTTCCCCAGAAAGTTTTGACTCCACAGGGATCAAAGAGGACACCTTGGGCACCGGCTAATAGTTAAGCCTTGTAGATGATTTCTCCAGAAAGTTTTGACTCCGGAGGGGTCAGGACAAATACCTGGGGCATTTGCTGAAACTTACGCCTAGAAGATGATTTCCCCAGGAAGTTTTGACTCCAGAGGGGTCAAAGAGGACACCTGGGGCACCTGCTAATAGTTAGGTCTTGGAGATGATTTCCCCAGAATGTTTTGACTCCAAAGGGGTCAAAGAGGACACCTGGGGCACCTGCTGATAATGAGGTCTTGGAGATGATTTCCCCAGAAAGTTTTGACTCCACAGGGATCCAAGAGGACACCTTGGGCACCGGCTAATAGTTAAGCCTTGGAGATGATTTCCCTAGGAAGTTTTGACTCCAGAGGGGTCAAAGAGGACACCTGGGGCACCTGCTGAAAGTTAGGTCTTGGAGATGCTTTCCCCAGAAAGTTTTGACTCCGGAGGGGTCAGGACAAATACCTGGGGCATTTGCTGAAACTTACGCCTTGGAGATGATTTCCCTAGGAAGTTTTGACTCCAGAGGGATCAAAGAGGACATCTTGGGCACCAGCTAATAGTTAAGCCTTGGAGATGATTTCCCCAGGAAGTTTTGACTCCGGAGGGGTCAAAGATGACACCTGGGGCACCTGCTGATAATGAGGTCTTGGAGATGATTTCCCCAGAAAGTTTTGACTCCACAGGGATCCAAGAGGACACCTTGGGCACCGGCTAATAGTTAAGCCTTGGAGATGATTTCTCCAGAAAGTTTTGACTCCGGAAGGGTCAGAACAAATACCTGGGGCATTTGCTGATACTTACGCATAGGAGGTGATTTCTCCAGAAAGTTTTGACTCCGGAGGGGTCAAAGAGGACACCTTGGGCACCTGCTGATAGTGAGGTCTTGGAGATGATATCCTCAGAAAGTTACGACTCCGGAGGGGTCAGGACAAATACCTGGGGCATTTGCTGAAACTTACGCCTTGGAGATGATTTCCCTAGGAAGTTTTGACTCCAGAGGGATCAAAGAGGACATCTTGGGCACCAGCTAATAGTTAAGCCTTGGAGATGATTTCCCTAGGAAGTTTTGACTCCACAGGGATCCAAGAGGACACCTTGGGCACCGGCTAATAGTTAAGCCTTGGAGATGATTTCTCCAGAAAGTTTTGACTCCGGAGGGGTCAGAACAAATACCTGGAGCATTTGCTGATACTTACGCCTTGGAGATGATTTCCCAAGGGAGTTTTGACTCCGGAGGGGTCAAAGAGGACACCTGGGGCACCTGCTGATAGTAAGGTCTTGAAGATGATTTCCCCAGAAAGTTTTGACTCCGGAGGGGTCAGAACAAATACCTGGAGCATTTGCTGATACTTACGCCTTGGAGAAATTCCCAAGGAAGTTTTGACTCCGGAGGGGTCAAAGAGGACACCTGGGGCACCTGCTGATAGCTAGAACTTGGAGATGATTTCCCCAGAAAGTTTTGACTCCACAGGGATCCAAGAGGACACCTTGGGCACCGGCTAATAGTTAAGCCTTGGAGATGATTTCTCCAGAAAGTTTTGACTCCGGAGGGGTCAGAACAAATACCCGGAGCATTTGCTGATACTTACGCCTTGGAGATGATTTCCCAAGGGAGTTTTGACTCCGGAGGGGTCAAAGAGGACACCTGGGGCACCTACTGATAGTAAGGTCTTGGAGATGATTTCCCCAGAAAGTTTTGACTCCGGAGGGGTCAGGACAAATACCTGGGGCATTTGCTGAAACTTACGCCTTGGAGATGATTTCCCTAGGAAAATTTGACTCCAAAGGGGTCAAAGAGGACACCTGGGGCACCTGCTGATAGTTGCGTCTTGGAGTTGATTTCCCCAGGAAGTTTTTACTCGAGAGGGGTAAGTACAAATACCTGGGGCATTTGCTTATACTTTCACCTAGAAGATGATTTCCTCAGGAAGATTTGACTCCAGAGGGGTCAAAGAGGACACCTGGGGCACCTGCTAATAGTTAGGTCTTGGAGATAATTTCCCCAGAATGTTTTGACTCCAAAAGGGTCAAAGAGGACACCTTGGGCACCTGCTGATAGTTAGGTCTTGGAGATGCTTTCCCCAGAATGTTTTGACTCCAAAGGGGTCAAAGAGGACACCTGGGGCACCTGCTGATAGTTAGGTCTTGGAGATGCTTTCTTCAGAAAGTTTTGACTCCGGAGCGGTCAGGACAATAACCTGGGGCATTTGCTGATACTTACGCCTTGGAGATGATTTCCCTAGGAAGTTTTGACTCCAAAGGGGTCAAAGAGGACACCTGGGGCACCTGCTGATAGTTAGGTCTTGGAGATGATTTCCCCAGAAAGTTTTGACTCCACAGGGATCAAAGAGGACACCTTGGGCACCGGCTAATAGTTAAGCCTTGAAGATGATTTCTCCAGAAAGTTTTGACTCCGAAGTGGTCAGAACAAATACCTGGAGCATTTGCTGATTCTTACGCCTTGGAGATGATTTCCCTAGAAAGTTTTGACTCCGGAGGGGTCAAAGAGGACAACTGGGGCACCTGCTGATAGTTAGGCCTTGGAGATGACTTCCCCAGGAAGTTTTGACTCCGGAGGGGTCAAAGATGACACCTGGGGCACCTGCTGATAGTTAAGCCTTGGAGATGATTTCTCCAGAAAGTTTTGACTCCGAAGGGTTCAGAACAAATACCTGGAGCATTTGCTGATACTTACGCCTTGGAGATGATTTCTTTAGAAAGTTTTTACTCCGGAGGGGTCAAAGAGGACAACTGGGGCACCTGCTGATAGTTAGGCCTTGGAGATGACTTCCCCAGGAAGTTTTGACTCCAGAGGGGTCAAAGATGACACCTGGGGCACCTGCTGATAGTTAAGCCTTGGAGATGATTTCTCCAGAAAGTTTTGACTCCGAAGGGTTCAGAACAAATACCTGGAGCATTTGCTGATACTTACGCCTTGGAGATGATTTCCCTAGAAAGTTTTTACTCCGGAGGGGTCAAAGAGGACAACTGGGGCACCTGCTGATAGTTAAGCCTTGGAGATGATTTCCCCAGGAAGTTTTGACTCCGGAGGGGTCAAAGATGACACCTGGGGCACCTGCTGATAGTTAGGTCTTGGAGATGCTTTCCCCAGAAAGTTTTGACTCCGGAGGGGTCAGGACAAATACCTGGGGCATTTGCTGAAACTTACGCCTTGGAGATGATTTCCCTAGGAAAATTTGACTCCAAAGGGGTCAAAGAGGACACCTGGGGCACCTGCTGATAGTTAGGTCTTGGAGATGCTTTCCCCAGAAAGTTTTGACTCCGGAGGGGTCAGGACAAATACCTGGGGCATTTGCTAAAACTTAAGCCTAGAAGATGATTTCCCCAGGAAGTTTTGACTCCAGAGGGGTCAAAGAGGACACCTTGGGCACCTGCTAATAGTTAAGCCTTGGAGATGATTTCTCCAGAAAGTTTTGACTCCGGAGGGATCAGAACAAATACCTGGGGCATTTGCTGATACTTACGCATAGGAGGTGATTTCTCCAGAAAGTTTTGACTCCGGAGGGGTCAAAGAGGACACCTGGGGCACCTGCTGATAGTGAGGTCTTGGAGATGATATCCTCAGAAAGTTACGACTCCGGAGGGGTCAGGACAAATACCTGGGGCATTTGCTGAAACTTACGCCTTGGAGATGATTTCCCTAGGAAGTTTTGACTCCAGAGGGATCAAAGAGGACATCTTGGGCACCAGCTAATAGTTAAGCCTTGGAGATGATTTCCCTAGGAAGTTTTGACTCCACAGGGATCCAAGAGGACACCTTGGGCACCGGCTAATAGTTAAGCCTTGGAGATGATTTCTCCAGAAAGTTTTGACTCCGGAGGGGTCAGAACAAATACCTGGAGCATTTGCTGATACTTACGCCTTGGAGATGATTTCCCAAGGGAGTTTTGACTCCGGAGGGGTCAAAGAGGACACCTGGGGCACCTGCTGATAGTAAGGTCTTGAAGATGATTTCCCCAGAAAGTTTTGACTCCGGAGGGGTCAGAACAAATACCTGGAGCATTTGCTGATACTTACGCCTTGGAGAAATTCCCAAGGAAGTTTTGACTCCGGAGGGGTCAAAGAGGACACCTGGGGCACCTGCTGATAGCTAGAACTTGGAGATGATTTCCCCAGAAAGTTTTGACTCCACAGGGATCCAAGAGGACACCTTGGGCACCGGCTAATAGTTAAGCCTTGGAGATGATTTCTCCAGAAAGTTTTGACTCCGGAGGGGTCAGAACAAATACCCGGAGCATTTGCTGATACTTACGCCTTGGAGATGATTTCCCAAGGGAGTTTTGACTCCGGAGGGGTCAAAGAGGACACCTGGGGCACCTACTGATAGTAAGGTCTTGGAGATGATTTCCCCAGAAAGTTTTGACTCCGGAGGGGTCAGGACAAATACCTGGGGCATTTGCTGAAACTTACGCCTTGGAGATGATTTCCCTAGGAAAATTTGACTCCAAAGGGGTCAAAGAGGACACCTGGGGCACCTGCTGATAGTTGCGTCTTGGAGTTGATTTCCCCAGGAAGTTTTTACTCGATAGGGGTAAGTACAAATACCTGGGGCATTTGCTTATACTTTCACCTAGAAGATGATTTCCTCAGGAAGATTTGACTCCAGAGGGGTCAAAGAGGACACCTGGGGCACCTGCTAATAGTTAGGTCTTGGAGATAATTTCCCCAGAATGTTTTGACTCCAAAAGGGTCAAAGAGGACACCTTGGGCACCTGCTGAGAGTTAGGTCTTGGAGATGCTTTCCCCAGAAAGTTTTGACTCCGGAGGGGTAAGGACAAATACCTGGGGCATTTGCTGATACTTACGCCTAGAAGATGATTTCCCCACGAAGATTTGACTCCAGAGGGGTCAAAGAGGACACCTGGGGCACCTGCTGATAGTTAGGTCTTGGAGATGATTTCCTCAGAAAGTTTTGACTCCGGAGGGGTCAGGACATATACCTGGGGCATTTGCTGAAACTTACGCCTTGGAGATGATTTCCCTAGGAAGTTTTGACTCCAGAGGGATCAAAGAGGATATCTTGGGCACCAGCTAATAGTTAAGCCTTGGAGATGATTTCCCTAGGAAGTTTTGACTCCAGAGGGGTCAAAGAGGACACCTGAGGTAACTGGTAATAGTTAAGCCTTGGAGATGATTTCCCCAGGAAGTTTTGACTCCGGAGGGGTCAAAGAGGACACCTTGGGCACCGGCTAATAGTTAAGCCTTGAAGATGATTTCTCCAGAAAGTTTTGACTCCGAAGGGTTCAGAACAAATACCTGGAGCATTTGCTGATACTTACGCCTTGGAGATGATTTCCCTAGAAAGTTTTTACTCCGGAGGGGTCAAAGAGGACAACTGGGGCACCTGCTGATAGTTAGGCCTTGGAGATGACTTCCCCAGGAAGTTTTGACTCCAGAGGGGTCAAAGATGACACCTGGGGCACCTGCTGATAGTTAAGCCTTGGAGATGATTTCTCTAGAAAGTTTTGACTCCGGAGGGGTCAGAACAAATACCTGGAGCATTTGCTGATACTTACGCCTTGGAGATGATTTCCCAAGGGAGTTTTGACTCCGGAGGGGTCAATGCAGACACCTGGGGCACCTGCTGATAGTTAGGTCTTGAAGATGATTTCCCCAGAAAGTTTTGACTCCACAGGGATCAAAGAGGACACCTTGGGCACCGGCTAATAGTTAAGCCTTGTAGATGATTTCTCCAGAAAGTTTTGACTCCGGAGGGGTCAGGACAAATACCTGGGGCATTTGCTGAAACTTACGCCTAGAAGATGATTTCCCCAGGAAGTTTTGACTCCAGAGGGAACAAAGAGGACACCTGGGGCACCTGCTAATAGTTAGGTCTTGGAGATGATTTCCCCAGAATGTTTTGACTCCAAAGGGGTCAAAGAGGACACCTGGGGCACCTGCTGATAGTTAGGTCTTGGAGATGCTTTCTTCAGAAAGTTTTGACTCCGGAGCGGTCAGGACAAATACCTGGGGCATTTGCTGATACTTACGCCTTGGAGATGATTTCCCAAGGAAGTTTTGACTCCAAAGGGGTCAAAGAGGACACCTGGGGCACCTGCTGATAGTTAGGTCTTGGAGATGATTTCCCCAGAAAGTTTTGACTCCACAGGGATCAAAGAGGACACCTTGGGCACCGGCTAATAGTTAAGCCTTGAAGATGATTTCTCCAGAAAGTTTTGACTCCGAAGGGGTCAGAACAAATACCTGGAGCATTTGCTGATTCTTACGCCTTGGAGATGATTTCCCTAGAAAGTTTTGACTCCGGAGGGGTCAAAGAGGACAACTGGGGCACCTGCTGATAGTTAGGCCTTGGAGATGACTTCCCCAGGAAGTTTTGACTCCGGAGGGGTCAAAGATGACACCTGGGGCACCTGCTGATAGTTAAGCCTTGGAGATGATTTCTCCAGAAAGTTTTGACTCCGAAGGGTTCAGAACAAATACCTGGAGCATTTGCTGATACTTACGCCTTGGAGATGATTTCCCTAGAAAGTTTTTACTCCGGAGGGGTCAAAGAGGACAACTGGGGCACCTGCTGATAGTTAGGCCTTGGAGATGACTTCCCCAGGAAGTTTTGACTCCAGAGGGGTCAAAGATGACACCTGGGGCACCTGCTGATAGTTAAGCCTTGGAGATGATTTCTCCAGAAAGTTTTGACTCCGAAGGGTTCAGAACAAATACCTGGAGCATTTGCTGATACTTACGCCTTGGAGATGATTTCCCAAGGGAGTTTTGACTCCGGAGGGGTCAAAGAGGACACCTGGGGCACCTGCTGATAGTAAGGTCTTGGAGATGATTTCCCCAGAAAGTTTTGACTCCGGAGGGGTCAGAACAAATACCTGGAGCATTTGCTGATACTTACGCCTTGGAGAAATTCCCAAGGAAGTTTTGACTCCGGAGGGGTCAAAGAGGACACCTGGGGCACCTGCTGATAGTTAGGTCTTGGAGATGATTTCCCCAGAAAGTTTTGACTCCACAGGGATCCAAGAGGACACCTTGGGCACCGGCTAATAGTTAAGCCTTGGAGATGATTTCTCCAGAAAGTTTTGACTCCGGAGGGGTCAGAACAAATACCCGGAGCATTTGCTGATACTTACGCCTTGGAGATGATTTCCCAAGGGAGTTTTGACTCCGGAGGGGTCAAAGAGGACACCTGGGGCACCTACTGATAGTAAGGTCTTGGAGATGATTTCCCCAGAAAGTTTTGACTCCGGAGGGGTCAGGACAAATACCTGGGGCATTTGCTGAAACTGACGCCTTGGAGATGATTTCCCTAGGAAAATTTGACTCCAAAGGGGTCAAAGAGGACACCTGGGGCACCTGCTGATAGTTGCGTCTTGGAGTTGATTTCCCCAGGAAGTTTTTACTCGAGAGGGGTAAGTACAAATACCTGGGGCATTTGCTTATACTTTCACCTAGAAGATGATTTCCTCAGGAAGATTTGACTCCAGAGGGGTCAAAGAGGACACCTTGGGCACCTGCTGATAGTTAGGTCTTGGAGATGCTTTCCCCAGAAAGTTTTGACTCCGGAGGGGTAAGGACAAATACCTGGGGCATTTGCTGATACTTACGCCTAGAAGATGATTTCCCCACGAAGATTTGACTCCAGAGGGGTCAAAGAGGACACCTGGGGCACCTGCTGATAGTTAGGTCTTGGAGATGATTTCCTCAGAAAGTTTTGACTCCGGAGGGGTCAGGACATATACCTGGGGCATTTGCTGAAACTTACGCCTTGGAGATGATTTCCCTAGGAAGTTTTGACTCCAGAGGGATCAAAGAGGATATCTTGGGCACCAGCTAATAGTTAAGCCTGGGAGATGATTTCCCTAGGAAGTTTTGACTCCAGAGGGGTCAAAGAGGACACCTGAGGTAACTGGTAATAGTTAAGCCTTGGAGATGATTTCCCCAGGAAGTTTTGACTCCGGAGGGGTCAAAGATGACACCTGGGGCACCTGCTGATAGTTAGGTCTTGGAGATGATTTCCCCAGAAAGTTTTGACTCCACAGGGATCAAAGAGGACACCTTGGGCACCGGCTAATAGTTAAGCCTTGAAGATGATTTCTCCAGAAAGTTTTGACTCCGAAGGGTTCAGAACAAATACCTGGAGCATTTGCTGATACTTACGCCTTGGAGATGATTTCCCTAGAAAGTTTTTACTCCGGAGGGGTCAAAGAGGACAACTGGGGCACCTGCTGATACTTACGCCTTGGAGATGATTTCTCCAGAAAGTTTTGACTCCGGAGGGGTCAGAACAAATACCTGGAGCATTTGCTGATACTTACGCCTTGGAGATGATTTCCCAAGGGAGTTTTGACTCCGGAGGGGTCAAAGCAGACACCTGGGGCACCTGCTGATAGTTAGGTCTTGGAGATGATATCCTCAGAAAGTTTTGACTCCACAGGGATCAAAGAGGACACCTTGGGCACCGGCTAATAGTTAAGCCTTGAAGATGATTTCTCCAGAAAGTTTTGACTCCGAAGGGGTCAGAACAAATACCTGGAGCATTTGCTGATTCTAACGCCTTGGAGATGATTTCCCTAGAAAGTTTTGACTCCGGAGGGGTCAAAGAGGACAACTGGGGCACCTGCTGATAGTTAGGCCTTGGATATGACTTCCCCAGGAAGTTTTGACTCCAGAGGGGTCAAAGATGACACCTGGGGCACCTGCTGATAGTTAAGCCTTGGAGATGATTTCTCCAGAAAGTTTTGACTCCGGAGGGGTCAGAACAAATACCTGGAGCATTTGCTGATACTTACGTCTTGGAGATGATTTCCCCAGGAAGTTTTGACTCCAGAGGGGTCAAAGAGGACACCTTGGGCACCTGCTAATAGTTAAGCCTTGGAGATGATTTCTCCAGAAAGTTTTGACTCCGGAGGGATCAGAACAAATACCTGGAGCATTTGCTGATACTTACGCCTTGGAGATGATTTCCCCAGGAAGTTTTGACTCCAGAGGGGTCAAAGAGGACACCTTGGGCACCTGCTAATAGTTAAGCCTTGGAGATGATTTCTCCAGAAAGTTTTGACTCCGGAGGGATCAGAACAAATACCTGGAGCATTTGCTGATACTTACGCCTTGGAGATGATTTCCCCAGAAAGTTTTGACTCCGGAGGGGTCAAGACAAATACCTGGGGCATTTGCTGAAACTTACGCCTTGGAGATGATTTCCCTAGGAAGTTTTGACTCCAGAGGGATCGAAGAGGACATCTTGGGCACCAGCTAATAGTTAAGCCTTGGAGATGATTTCCCCAGGAAGTTTTGACTCCGGAGGGGTCAAAGATGACACCTGGGGCACCTGCTGATAATGAGGTCTTGGAGATGATTTCCCCAGAAAGTTTTGACTCCACAGGGATCCAAGAGGACACTTTGGGCACCGGCTAATAGTTAAGCCTTGGAGATGATTTCTCCAGAAAGTTTTGACTCCGGAAGGGTCAGAACAAATACCTGGGGCATTTGCTGATACTTACGCATAGGAGGTGATTTCTCCAGAAAGTTTTGACTCCGGAGGGGTCAAAGAGGACACCTGGGGCACCTGCTGATAGTTAGGTCTTGGAGATGATATCCTCAGAAAGTTTTGACTCCACAGGGATCAAAGAGGACACCTTGGGCACCGGCTAATAGTTAAGCCTTGAAGATGATTTCTCCAGAAAGTTTTGATTCCGAAGGGGTCAGAACAAATACCTGGAGCATTTGCTGATTCTTACGCCTTGGAGATGATTTCCCTAGAAAGTTTTGACTCCGGAGGGGTCAAAGAGGACAACTGGGGCACCTGCTGATAGTTAGGCCTTGGATATGACTTCCCCAGGAAGTTTTGACTCCAGAGGGGTCAAAGATGACACCTTGGGCACCTGCTAATAGTTAAGCCTTGGAGATGATTTCCCCAGGAAGTTTTGACTCCGGAGGGGTCAGGACAAATACCTGGGGCATTTGCTTATACTTACGCCTAGAAGATGATTTCCTCAGGAAGATTTGACTCCAGAGGAGTCACAGAGGACACCTGGGGCACCTGCTGATAGTTAGGTCTTGGAGATGATTTCCCCAGAAAGTTTTGACTCCGGAGGGGTCAGGACAAATACCTGGGGCATTTGCTGATACTTACGCCTTGGAGATGATATCCCCAGAAAGTTTTGACTCCGGAGGGGTCACAGAGGACAACTGGGGCACCTGCTGATAGTTAAGCCTTGGAGATGATTTCCCTAGTAAGTTTTGACTCCGGAGGGGTCAGAACAAATATCTGGAGCATTTGCTGATACTTACGCCTTGGAGATGATTTCCCCAGGAAGTTTTGACTCCAGAGGGGTCAAAGAGGACACCTTGAACACCTGCTAATAGTTAAACCTTGGAGATGATTTCCCCAGAAAGTTTTGACTCCGGAGGGGTCAGGACGAATACCTGGGGCATTGGCTGTTACTTACGCCTTAGAGATGATTTCCCCAGGAAGTTTTGACTCCAGAGGAGTCAAAGAGGACACCTGGGGCACCTGCTGATAGTTAGGTCTTGGAGATGATTTCCCCAGAAAGTTTTGACTCCGGAGGGGTCAGGACAAATACCTGGGGCATTTGCTGAAACTTACGCCTAGAAGATGATTTCCCCAGGAAGTTTTGACTCCAGAGGGGTCAAAGAGGACACCTTGGGCACCTGCTAATAGTTAAGCCTTGGAGATGATTTCCCCAGGAAGTTTTGACTTCGGAGGGGTCAGGAAAAATACCTGGAGCATTTGCTGATACTTACGCCTTGGAGATGATTTCCCCAGGTAGTTTTGACTCCAGAGGGGTCAAAGAGGACAACTGGGGCACCTGCTGATAGTTAGGTCTTGGGGATGATTTCCCCAGAAAGTTTTGACTCCGGAGCGGTCAAAGAGGTCACCTGGGGCACCTGCTGTTAGTTAGGTCTTGGAGATGATTTCCTTAGAAAGTTTTGACTCCGGAGGGGTCAGAACAAATATCGGGAGCATTTGCTAATACTTACACCTTGGAGATGATTTCCCCAGAAAGTTTTGACTCCGGAGGGTTCAGAACAAATATCGGGAGCATTTGCTAATACTTACACCTTGGAGATGATTTCCCCAGAAAGTTTTGACTCCGGAGGGGTCAAAGAAGAAAACTGGGGCACCTGCTGATAGTTAAGCCTTGGAGATGATTTCCCTAGTATGTTTTGACTCCGGAGGGGTCAGAACAAATATCTGGAGCATTTGCTGATACTTACGCCTTGGAGATGATTTCTCCAGGAAGTTTTGACTCCAGAGGGGTCAAAGAGGACACCTTGAACACCTGCTAATAGTTAAACCTTGGAGATGATTCCTCCAGAAAGTTTTGACTCCGGAGGGGTCAGAACAAATATCGGGAGCATTTGCTAATACTTACACCTTGGAGATGATTTCCCTAGGAAGTTTTGAGTCCAGAGGGGTCAAAGAGGACACCTGGGGCACCTGCTGATAGTTAGGTCTTGGAGATGATTTCCCCAGAAAGTTTTGACTCCGGAGGGGTCAGGAAAAATACCTGGAGCATTTGCTGATACTTATGCCTTGGAGATGATTTCCCCAGGTAGTTTTGACTCCAGAGGGGTCAAAGAGGACACCTGGGGCACCTGCTAAGAGTTAAGCCTTGGAGATGATTTACCCAGGAAGTTTTCACGCCGGAGGGGTCAGGACGAATACCTGGGGCACCTGCTGATAGTTAGGTCTTGAAGATGATTTCCCCAGAAAGTTTTGACTCCGGAGGGGTCAGGACAAATACCTGGGGCATTTGCTGAAACTTACGCCTAGAAGATGATTTCCCCAAGAAGTTTTGACTCCAGAGGGGTCAAAGAGGACACCTTGGGCACCTGCTAATAGTTAAGCCTTGGAGATGATTTCCCCAGGAAGTTTTGACTCCGGAGGGGTCAGGACAAATACCTGGGGCATTTGCTTATACTTACGCCTAGAAGATGATTTCCTCAGGAAGATTTGACCCCAGAAGGGTCACAGAGGACACCTGGGGCACCTGCTGATAGTTAGGTCTTGGAGATGATTTCCCCAGAAAGTTTTGACTCCGGAGGGGTCAAAGAGGACAACTGGGGCACCTGCTGATAGTTAAGCCTTGGAGATGATTTCCTTAGAAAGTTTTGACTCCGGAGGGGTCAGAACAAATATTGGGAGCATTTGCTAATACTTACGCCTTGGAGATGATTTCCCCAGAAAGTTTTGACTCCGGAGGGGTCAAAGAAGAAAACTGGGGCACCTGCTGATAGTTAAGCCTTGGAGATGATTTCCCTAGTAAGTTTTGACTCCGGAGGGGTCAGAACAAATATCTGGAGCATTTGCTGATACTTACGCCTTGGAGATGATTTCCCCAGGAAGTTTTGACTCCAGAGGGGTCAAAGAGGACACCTTGATTACCTGCTAATAGTTAAACCTTGGAGATGATTCCTCCAGAAAGTTTTGACTCCGGAGGGGTCAGGACAAATACCTGGAGCATTTGCTGATACTTACGCTTTGGTGATGATTTCCCCAAGAAGTTTTGACTCCAGAGGGGTCAAAGAGGACACCTGGGGCACCTGCTAATAGTTTAGCCTGGAAGATGATTTCCCCAGGTAGTTTTGACAATAGAGGAGTCAGGACAAATACCTGGGGCATTTGCTGATACTTACGCCTAGAAGATGATTTCCTCAGGAAGATTTGACTCCAGAGGTGTCAAAGAGGACACCTGGGGCACCTGCTGATAGTTAGGTCTTGGAGATGATTTCCCCAGAAAGTTTTGACTCCGGAGGGGTCAGGACAAATACCTGGGGCATTTGCTGAAACTTACGCGTAGAAGATGATTTCCTTAAGAAGTTTTGACTCCAGTGGGGTCAAAGAGGACACCTTGGGCACCCGCTAATAGTTAAGCCTTGGAGATGATTTCCCCAGGACGTTTTGACTCCGGAGGGGTCAGGACGAATACCTGGGGCACCTGCTGATAGTTAGGTCTTGGAGATGATTTCCCCAGAAAGTTTTGACTCCGGAGGGGTCAGGACAAATACCTGGGGCATTTGCTGAAACTTACGCCTAGAAGATGATTTCCCCAGGAAGTTTTGACTCCAGAGGGGTCAAAGAGGACACCTTGGGCACCTGCTAATAGTTAAGCCTTGGAGATGATTTCCCCAGGAAGTTTTGACTCCGGAGGGGTCAGGACAAATACCTGGGGCATTTGCTTATACTTACGCCTAGAAGATGATTTCCTCAGGAAGATTTGACTCCAGAGGAGTCACAGAGGACACCTGGGGCACCTGCTGATAGTTAGGTCTTGGAGATGATTTCCCCAGAAAGTTTTGACTCCGGAGGGGTCAGGACAAATACCTGGGGCATTTGCTGATACTTATGCCTTGGAGATGATATTCCCAGAAAGTTTTGACTCCGGAGGGGTCACAGAGGACAACTGGGGCACCTGCTGATAGTTAAGCCTTGGAGATGATTTCCCTAGTAAGTTTTGACTCCGGAGGGGTCAGAACAAATATCTGGAGCATTTGCTGATACTTACGCCTTGGAGATGATTTCCCCAGGAAGTTTTGACTCCAGAGGGGTCAAAGAGGACACCTTGAACACCTGCTAATAGTTAAACCTTGGAGATGATTTCCCCAGAAAGTTTTGACTCCGGAGGGGTCAGGACGAATACCTGGGGCATTGGCTGTTACTTACGCCTTAGAGATGATTTCCCCAGGAAGTTTTGACTCCAGAGGAGTCAAAGAGGACACCTGGGGCACCTGCTGATAGTTAGGTCTTGGAGATGATTTCCCCAGAAAGTTTTGACTCCGGAGGGGTCAGGACAAATACCTGGGGCATTTGCTGAAACTTACGCCTAGAAGATGATTTCCCCAGGAAGTTTTGACTCCAGAGGGGTCAAAGAGGACACCTTGGGCACCTGCTAATAGTTAAGCCTTGGAGATGATTTCCCCAGGAAGTTTTGACTTCGGAGGGGTCAGGAAAAATACCTGGAGCATTTGCTGATACTTACGCCTTGGAGATGATTTCCCCAGGTAGTTTTGACTCCAGAGGGGTCAAAGAGGACACCTGGGGCACCTGCTGATAGTTAGGTCTTGGGGATGATTTCCCCAGAAAGTTTTGACTCCGGAGCGGTCAAAGAGGTCACCTGGGGCACCTGCTGTTAGTTAGGTCTTGGAGATGATTTCCTTAGAAAGTTTTGACTCCGGAGGGGTCAGAACAAATATCGGGAGCATTTGCTAATACTTACACCTTGGAGATGATTTCCCCAGAAAGTTTTGACTCCGGAGGGTTCAGAACAAATATCGGGAGCATTTGCTAATACTTACACCTTGGAGATGATTTCCCCAGAAAGTTTTGACTCCGGAGGGGTCAAAGAAGAAAACTGGGGCACCTGCTGATAGTTAAGCCTTGGAGATGATTTCCCTAGTAAGTTTTGACTCCGGAGGGGTCAGAACAAATATCTGGAGCATTTGCTGATACTTACGCCTTGGAGATGATTTCTCCAGGAAGTTTTGACTCCAGAGGGGTCAAAGAGGACACCTTGAACACCTGCTAATAGTTAAACCTTGGAGATGATTCCTCCAGAAAGTTTTGACTCCGGAGGGGTCAGAACAAATATCGGGAGCATTTGCTAATACTTACACCTTGGAGATGATTTCCCTAGGAAGTTTTGAGTCCAGAGGGGTCAAAGAGGACACCTGGGGCACCTGCTGATAGTTAGGTCTTGGAGATGATTTCCCCAGAAAGTTTTGACTCCGGAGGGGTCAGGAAAAATACCTGGAGCATTTGCTGAAACTTACACCTAGAAGATGATTTCCCCAGGAAGTTTTGACTCCAGAGGGGTCAAAGAGGACACCTTGGGCACCTGCTAATAGTTAAGCCTTGGAGATGATTTCCCCAGGAAGTTTTGACTTCGGAGGGGTCAGGACGAATACCTGGGGCACCTGCTGATAGTTAGGTCTTGGAGATGATTTCCCCAGAAAGTTTTGACTCCGGAGGGGTCAGGAAAAATACCTGGAGCATTTGCTGAAACTTACACCTAGAAGATGATTTCCCCAGGAAGTTTTGACTCCAGAGGGGTCAAAGAGGACACCTTGGGCACCTGCTAATAGTTAAGCCTTGGAGATGATTTCCCCAGGAAGTTTTGACTTCGGAGGGGTCAGGACGAATACCTGGGGCACCTGCTGATAGTTAGGTCTTGGAGATGATTTCCCCAGAAAGTTTTGACTCCGGAGGGGTCAGGACGAATACCTGGGGCATTTGCTGTTACTTACGCCTTAGAGATTATTTCCCCAGGAAGTTTTGACTCCAGAGGAGTCAAAGAGGACACCTGGGGCACCTGCTGATAGTTAGGTCTTGGAGATGATTTCCCCAGAAAGTTTTGATTCCGAAGGTGTCAGGACAAATACCTGGGGCATTTGCTGAAACTTACGCCTAGAAGATGATTTCCCCAGAAAGTTTTGACTTCGGAGGGGTCAGGACGAATACCTGGGGCATTTGCTGTTACTTACGCCTTAGAGATGATTTCCCCAGGAAGATTTGACTCCAGAGGAGTCAAAGTGGACACCTGGGGCACCTGCTGATAGTTAGGTCTTGGAGATGATTTCCCCAGAAAGTTTTGATTCCGGAGGGGTCAGGACAAATACCTGGGGCATTTGCTGAAACTTACGCCTAGAAGATGATTTCCCCAGGAGGTTTTGATTCCAGAGGGGTCAAAGAGGACACCTTGGGCACCTGCTAATAGTTAAGCCTTGGAGATGATTTCCCCAGGAAGTTTTGACTTCGGAGGGGTCAGGAAAAATGCCTGGAGCATTTGCTGATACTTACGCCTTGGAAATGATTTCCCCAGAAAGTTTTGACTCCGGAGCGGTCAAAGAGGTCACCTGGGGCACCTGCTGATAGTTAGGTCTTGGAGATGATTTCCCCAGAAAGTTTTGACTCCGGAGGGGTCAGGACGAATACCTGGGGCATTTGCTGTTACTTACGCCTTAGAGATTATTTCCCCAGGAAGTTTTGACTCCAGAGGAGTCAAAGAGGACACCTGGGGCACCTGCTGATAGTTAGGTCTTGGAGATGATTTCCCCAGAAAGTTTTGACTCCGGAGGGGTCAGGAAAAATACCTGGAGCATTTGCTGATACTTACGCCTTGGAGATGATTTCCCCAGGTAGTTTTGACTCCAGAGGGGTCAAAGAGGACACCTGGGGCACCTGCTAAGAGTTAAGCCTTGGAGATGATTTACCCAGGAAGTTTTCACTCCGGAGGGGTCAGGAAAAAAACCTGGAGCATTCGCTGATACTTATGCCTTGGAGATGATTTCCCCAAGTAGTTTTGACTCCAGAGGGGTCAAAGAGGACACCTGGGGCACCTGCTAAGAGTTAAGCCTTGGAGATGATTTACCCAGGAAGTTTTCACTCCGGAGGGGTCAGGACGAATACCTGGGGCACCTGCTGATAGTTAGGTCTTGGAGATGATTTCCCCAGAAAGTTTTGACTCCGGAGGGGTCAGGACAAATACCTGGGGCATTTGCTGAAACTTACGCCTAGAAGATGATTTCCCCAAGAAGTTTTGACTCAAAGAGGACACCTTGGGCACCTGCTAATAGTTAAGCCTTGGAGATGATTTCCCCAGGAAGTTTTGACTCCGGAGGGGTCAGGACAAATACCTGGGGCATTTGCTTATACTTACGCCTAGAAGATGATTTCCTCAGGAAGATTTGACTCCAGAAGGGTCACAGAGGACACCTGGGGCACCTGCTGATAGTTAGGTCTTGGAGATGATTTCCCCAGAAAGTTTTGACTCCGGAGGGGTCAAAGAGGACAACTGGGGCACCTGCTGATAGTTAAGCCGTGGAGATGATTTCTTTAGAAAGTTTTGACTCCGGAGGGGTCAGAACAAATATTGGGAGCATTTGCTAATACTTACGCCTTGGAGATGATTTCCCCAGAAAGTTTTGACTCCGGAGGGGTCAAAGAAGAAAACTGGGGCACCTGCTGATAGTTAAGCCTTGGAAATGATTTCCCTAGTAAGTTTTGACTCCGGAGGGGTCAGAACAAATATCTGGAGCATTTGCTGATACTTACGCCTTGGAGATGATTTCCCCAGGAAGTTTTGACTCCAGAGGGGTCAAAGAGGACACCTTGAACACCTGCTTATAGTTAAACCTTGGAGATGATTCCTCCAGAAAGTTTTGACTCCGGAGGGGTCAGGACAAATACCTGGAGCATTTGCTGATACTTACGCCTTGGTGATGATTTCCCCAAGAAGTTTTGACTCCAGAGGGGTCAAAGAGGACACCTGGGGCACCTGCTAATAGTTTAGCCTGGAAGATGATTTCCCCAGGTAGTTTTGACTATAGAGGAGTCAGGACAAATACCTGGGGCATTTGCTGATACTTACGCCTAGAAGATGATTTCCTCAGGAAGATTTGACTCCAGAGGTGTCAAAGAGGACACCTGGGGCACCTGCTGATAGTTAGGTCTTGGAGATGATTTCCCCAGAAAGTTTTGACTCCGGAGGGGTCAGGACAAATACCTGGGGCATTTGCTGAAACTTACGCCTAGAAGATGATTTCCTTAGGAAGTTTTGACTCCGGAGCGGTCAAAGAGGTCACCTGGGGCACCTGCTGATAGTTAGGTCTTGGAGATGATTTCCCCAGAAAGTTTTGACTCCGGAGGGGTCAGGACGAATACCTGGGGCATTTGCTGTTACTTACGCCTTAGAGATTATTTCCCCAGGAAGTTTTGACTCCAGAGGAGTCAAAGAGGACACCTGGGGCACCTGCTGATAGTTAGGTCTTGGAGATGATTTCCCCAGAAAGTTTTGACTCCGGAGGGGTCAGGAAAAATACCTGGAGCATTTGCTGATACTTACGCCTTGGAGATGATTTCCCCAGGTAGTTTTGACTCCAGAGGGGTCAAAGAGGACACCTGGGGCACCTGCTAAGAGTTAATTCTTGGAGATGATTTACCCAGGAAGTTTTCACTCCGGAGGGGTCAGGACGAATACCTGGGGCACCTGCTGATAGTTAGGTCTTGGAGATGATTTCCCCAGAAAGTTTTGACTCCGGAGGGGTCAGGACAAATACCTGGGGCATTTGCTGAAACTTACGCCTAGAAGATGATTTCCCCAGGAAGTTTTGACTCCAGAGGGGTCAAAGAGGACACCTTGGGCACCTGCTAATAGTTAAGCCTTGGAGATGATTTCCCCAGGAAGTTTTGACTCCGGAGGGGTCAGGACAAATACCTGGGGCATTTGCTTATACTTACGCCTAGAAGATGATTTCCTCAGGAAGATTTGACTCCAGAGGAGTCACAGAGGACACCTGGGGCACCTGCTGATAGTTAGGTCTTGGAGATGATTTCCCCAGAAAGTTTTGACTCCGGAGGGGTCAGGACAAATACCTGGGGCATTTGCTGATACTTACGCCTTGGAGATGATATCCCCAGAAAGTTTTGACTCCGGAGGGGTCAAAGAGGACAACTGGGGCACCTGCTGATAGTTAAGCCTTGGAGATGATTTCCCTAGTAAGTTTTGACTCCGGGGGGGTCAGAACAAATATCTGGAGCATTTGCTGATACTTACGCCTTGGAGATGATTTCCCCAGGAAGTTTTGACTCCAGAGGGGTCAAAGAGGACACCTTGAACACCTGCTAATAGTTAAACCTTGGAGATGATTTCCCCAGAAAGTTTTGACTCCGGAGGGGTCAGGACGAATACCTGGGGCATTGGCTGTTACTTACGCCTTAGAGATGATTTCCCCAGGAAGTTTTGACTCCAGAGGAGTCAAAGAGGACACCTGGGGCACCTGCTGATAGTTAGGTCTTGGAGATGATTTCCCCAGAAAGTTTTGACTCCGGAGGGGTCAGGACAAATACCTGGGGCATTTGCTGAAACTTACGCCTAGAAGATGATTTCCCCAGGAAGTTTTGACTCCAGAGGGGTCAAAGAGGACACCTTGGGCACCTGCTAATAGTTAAGCCTTGGAGATGATTTCCCCAGGAAGTTTTGACTTCGGAGGGGTCAGGAAAAATACCTGGAGCATTTGCTGATACTTACGCCTTGGAGATGATTTCCCCAGGTAGTTTTGACTCCAGAGGGGTCAAAGAGGACACCTGGGGCACCTGCTGATAGTTAGGTCTTGGGGATGATTTCCCCAGAAAGTTTTGACTCCGGAGCGGTCAAAGAGGTCACCTGGGGCACCTGCTGATAGTTAGGTCTTGGAGATGATTTCCTTAGAAAGTTTTGACTCCGGAGGGGTCAGAACAAATATCGGGAGCATTTGCTAATACTTACACCTTGGAGATGATTTCCCCAGAAAGTTTTGACTCCGGAGGGGTCAGAACAAATATCGGGAGCATTTGCTAATACTTACACCTTGGAGATGATTTCCCCAGAAAGTTTTGACTCCGGAGGGGTCAAAGAAGAAAACTGGGGCACCTGCTGATAGTTAAGCCTTGGAGATGATTTCCCTAGTAAGTTTTGACTCCGGAGGGGTCAGAACAAATATCTGGAGCATTTGCTGATACTTACGCCTTGGAGATGATTTCTCCAGGAAGTTTTGACTCCAGAGGGGTCAAAGAGGACACCTTGAACACCTGCTAATAGTTAAACCTTGGAGATGATTCCTCCAGAAAGTTTTGACTCCGGAGGGGTCAGAACAAATATCGGGAGCATTTGCTAATACTTACACCTTGGAGATGATTTCCCTAGGAAGTTTTGAGTCCAGAGGGGTCAAAGAGGACACCTGGGGCACCTGCTGATAGTTAGGTCTTGGAGATGATTTCCCCAGAAAGTTTTGACTCCGGAGGGGTCAGGAAAAATACCTGGAGCATTTGCTGATACTTATGCCTTGGAGATGATTTCCCCAGGTAGTTTTGACTCCAGAGGGGTCAAAGAGGACACCTGGGGCACCTGCTAAGAGTTAAGCCTTGGAGATGATTTACCCAGGAAGTTTTCACTCCGGAGGGGTCAGGACGAATACCTGGGGCACCTGCTGATAGTTAGGTCTTGGAGATGATTTCCCCAGAAAGTTTTGACTCCGGAGGGGTCAGGACAAATACCTGGGGCATTTGCTGAAACTTACGCCTAGAAGATGATTTCCCCAAGAAGTTTTGACTCCAGAGGGGTCAAAGAGGACACCTTGGGCACTTGCTAATAGTTAAGCCTTGGAGATGATTTCCCCAGGAAGTTTTGACTCCGGAGGGGTCAGGACAAATACCTGGGGCATTTGCTTATACTTACGCCTAGAAGATGATTTCCTCAGGAAGATTTGACTCCAGAAGGGTCACAGAGGACACCTGGGCACCTGCTAATAGTTAAGCCTTGGAGATGATTTCCCCAGGAAGTTTTGTCTTCGGAGGGGTCAGGAAAAATACCTGGAGCATTTGCTGATACTTACGCCTTGGAGATGATTTCCCCAGGTAGTTTTGACTCCAGAGGGGTCAAAGAGGACACCTGGGGCACCTGCTGATAGTTAGGTCTTGGGGATGATTTCCCCAGAAAGTTTTGACTCCGGAGCGGTCAAAGAGGTCACCTGGGGCACCTGCTGATAGTTAGGTCTTGGAGATGATTTCCTTAGAAAGTTTTGACTCCGGAGGGGTCAGAACAAATATCGGGAGCATTTGCTAATACTTACACCTTGGAGATGATTTCCCCAGAAAGTTTTGACTCCGGAGGGGTCAGAACAAATATCGGGAGCATTTGCTAATACTTACACCTTGGAGATGATTTCCCCAGAAAGTTTTGACTCCGGAGGGGTCAAAGAAGAAAACTGGGGCACCTGCTGATAGTTAAGCCTTGGAGATGATTTCCCTAGTAAGTTTTGACTCCGGAGGGGTCAGAACAAATATCTGGAGCATTTGCTGATACTTACGCCTTGGAGATGATTTCTCCAGGAAGTTTTGACTCCAGAGGGGTCAAAGAGGACACCTTGAACACCTGCTAATAGTTAAACCTTGGAGATGATTCCTCCAGAAAGTTTTGACTCCGGAGGGGTCAGAACAAATATCGGGAGCATTTGCTAATACTTACACCTTGGAGATGATTTCCCTAGGAAGTTTTGAGTCCAGAGGGGTCAAAGAGGACACCTGGGGCACCTGCTGATAGTTAGGTCTTGGAGATGATTTCCCCAGAAAGTTTTGACTCCGGAGGGGTCAGGAAAAATACCTGGAGCATTTGCTGATACTTATGCCTTGGAGATGATTTCCCCAGGTAGTTTTGACTCCAGAGGGGTCAAAGAGGACACCTGGGGCACCTGCTAAGAGTTAAGCCTTGGAGATGATTTACCCAGGAAGTTTTCACTCCGGAGGGGTCAGGACGAATACCTGGGGCACCTGCTGATAGTTAGGTCTTGGAGATGATTTCCCCAGAAAGTTTTGACTCCGGAGGGGTCAGGACAAATACCTGGGGCATTTGCTGAAACTTACGCCTAGATGATGATTTCCCCAAGAAGTTTTGACTCCAGAGGGGTCAAAGAGGACACCTTGGGCACCTGCTAATAGTTAAGCCTTGGAGATGATTTCCCCAGGAAGTTTTGACTCCGGAGGGGTCAAAGAAGAAAACTGGGGCACCTGCTGATAGTTAAGCCTTGGAGATGATTTCCCTAGTAAGTTTTGACTCCGGAGGGGTCAGAACAAATATCTGGAGCATTTGCTGATACTTACGCCTTGGAGATGATTTCTCCAGGAAGTTTTGACTCCAGAGGGGTCAAAGAGGACACCTTGAACACCTGCTAATAGTTAAACCTTGGAGATGATTCCTCCAGAAAGTTTTGACTCCGGAGGGGTCAGAACAAATATCGGGAGCATTTGCTAATACTTACACCTTGGAGATGATTTCCCTAGGAAGTTTTGAGTCCAGAGGGGTCAAAGAGGACACCTGGGGCACCTGCTGATAGTTAGGTCTTGGAGATGATTTCCCCAGAAAGTTTTGACTCCGGAGGGGTCAGGAAAAATACCTGGAGCATTTGCTGATACTTATGCCTTGGAGATGATTTCCCCAGGTAGTTTTGACTCCAGAGGGGTCAAAGAGGACACCTGGGGCACCTGCTAAGAGTTAAGCCTTGGAGATGATTTACCCAGGAAGTTTTCACTCCGGAGGGGTCAGGACGAATACCTGGGGCACCTGCTGATAGTTAGGTCTTGGAGATGATTTCCCCAGAAAGTTTTGACTCCGGAGGGGTCAGGACAAATACCTGGGGCATTTGCTGAAACTTACGCCTAGAAGATGATTTCCCCAAGAAGTTTTGACTCCAGAGGGGTCAAAGAGGACACCTTGGGCACCTGCTAATAGTTAAGCCTTGGAGATGATTTCCCCAGGAAGTTTTGACTCCGGAGGGGTCAGGACAAATACCTGGGGCATTTGCTTATACTTACGCCTAGAAGATGATTTCCTCAGGAAGATTTGACTCCAGAAGGGTCACAGAGGACACCTGGGCACCTGCTAATAGTTAAGCCTTGGAGATGATTTCCCCAGGAAGTTTTGTCTTCGGAGGGGTCAGGAAAAATACCTGGAGCATTTGCTGATACTTACGCCTTGGAGATGATTTCCCCAGGTAGTTTTGACTCCAGAGGGGTCAAAGAGGACACCTGGGGCACCTGCTGATAGTTAGGTCTTGGGGATGATTTCCCCAGAAAGTTTTGACTCCGGAGCGGTCAAAGAGGTCACCTGGGGCACCTGCTGATAGTTAGGTCTTGGAGATGATTTCCTTAGAAAGTTTTGACTCCGGAGGGGTCAGAACAAATATCGGGAGCATTTGCTAATACTTACACCTTGGAGATGATTTCCCCAGAAAGTTTTGACTCCGGAGGGGTCAGAACAAATACCTGGGGCATTTGCTGAAACTTACGCCTAGATGATGATTTCCCCAAGAAGTTTTGACTCCAGAGGGGTCAAAGAGGACACCTTGGGCACCTGCTAATAGTTAAGCCTTGGAGATGATTTCCCCAGGAAGTTTTGACTCCGGAGGGGTCAGGACAAATATCTGGGGCATTTGCTTAAACTTACGCCTAGAAGATGATTTCCTCAGGAAGATTTGACTCCAGAAGGGTCACAGAGGACACCTGGGGCACCTGCTGATAGTTAGGTCTTGGAGATGATTTCCCCAGAAAGTTTTGACTCCGGAGGGGTCAAAGAGGACAACTGGGGCACCTGCTGATAGTTAAGCCTTGGAGATGATTTCCTTAGAAAGTTTTGACTCCGGAGGGGTCAGAACAAATATTGGGAGCATTTGCTAATACTTACGCCTTGGAGATGATTTCCCCAGAAAGTTTTGACTCCGGAGGGGTCAAAGAAGAAAACTGGGGCACCTGCTGATAGTTAAGCCTTGGAGATGATTTCCCTAGTAAGTTTTGACTCCGGAGGGGTCAGAACAAATATCTGGAGCATTTGCTGATACTTACGCCTTGGAGATGATTTCCCCAGGAAGTTTTGACTCCAGAGGGGTCAAAGAGGACACCTTGAACACCTGCTAATAGTTAAACCTTGGAGATGATTCCTCCAGAAAGTTTTGACTCCGGAGGGGTCAGGACAAATACCTGGAGGATTTGCTGATACTTACGCCTTGGTGATGATTTCCCCAAGAAGTTTTGACTCCAGAGGGGTCAAAGAGGACACCTGGGGCACCTGCTTATAGTTTAGCCTGGAAGATGATTTCCCCAGGTAGTTTTGACTATAGAGGAGTCAGGACAAATACCTGGGGCATTTGCTGATACTTACGCCTAGAAGATGATTTCCTTAGGAAGATTTGACTCCAGAGGTGTCAAAGAGGACACCTGGGGCACCTGCTGATAGTTAGGTCTTGGAGATGATTTCCCCAGAAAGTTTTGACTCCGGAGGGGTCAGGACAAATACCTAGGGCATTTGCTGAAACTTACGCCTAGAAGATGATTTCCTTAGGAAGTTTTGACTCCAGTGGGGTCAAAGAGGACACCTTGGGCACCCGCTAATAGTTAAGCCTTGGAGATGATATCCCCAGGACGTTTTGACTCCGGAGGGGTCAGGAAAAATACCTGGAGCATTTGCTGATACTTACGCCTTGGAGATGATTTCCCCAGGTAGTTTTGACTCCAGAGGGGTCAAAGAGGACACCTGGGGCACCTGCTAAGAGTTAAGCCTTGGAGATGATTTACCCAGGAAGTTTTCACTCCGGAGGGGTCAGAACAAATATCTGGAGCATTTGCTGATACTTACGCCTTGTAGATGATTTCCCCAGGAAGTTTTGACTCCAGAGGGGTCAAAGAGGACACCTTGAACACCTGCTAATAGTTAAACCTTGGAGATGATTCCTCCAGAAAGTTTTGACTCCGGAGGGGTCAGGACAAATACCTGGAGGATTTGCTGATACTTACGCCTTGGTGATGATTTCCCCAAGAAGTTTTGACTCCAGAGGGGTCAAAGAGGACACCTGGGGCACCTGCTAATAGTTTAGCCTGGAAGATGATTTCCCCAGGTAGTTTTGACTATAGAGGAGTCAGGACAAATACCTGGGGCATTTGCTGATACTTACGCCTAGAAGATGATTTCCTCAGGAAGATTTGACTCCAGAGGTGTCAAAGAGGACACCTGGGGCACCTGCTGATAGTTAGGTCTTGGAGATGATTTCCCCAGAAAGTTTTGACTCCGGAGGGGTCAGGACAAATACCTGGGGCATTTGCTGAAACTTACGCCTAGAAGATGATTTCCTTAGGAAGTTTTGACTCCAGTGGGGTCAAAGAGGACACCTTGGGCACCCGCTAATAGTTAAGCCTTGGAGATGATATCCCCAGGACGTTTTGACTCCGGAGGGGTCAGGAAAAATACCTGGAGCATTTGCTGATACTTACGCCTTGGAGATGATTTCCCCAGGTAGTTTTGACTCCAGAGGGGTCAAAGAGGACACCTGGGGCACCTGCTAAGAGTTAAGCCTTGGAGATGATTTACCCAGGAAGTTTTCACTCCGGAGGGGTCAGGACGAATACCTGGGGCACCTGCTGATAGTTAGGTCTTGGAGATGATTTCCCCAGAAAGTTTTGACTCCGGAGGGGTCAGGACAAATACCTGGGGCATTTGCTGAAAATTACACCTAGAAGATGATTTCCCCAGGAAGTTTTGACTCCAGAGGGGTCAAAGAGGACACCTTGGGCACCTGCTAATAGTTAAGCCTTGGAGATGATTTCCCCAGGAAGTTTTGACTTCGGAGGGGTCAGGAAAAATACCTGGAGCATTTGCTGATACTTACGCCTTGGAGATGATTTCCCCAGGAAGTTTTGACTCCAGAGGAGTTGAAGAGGACACCTGGGGCACCTGCAGATAGTTAGGTCTTGGGGATTATTTCCCCAGAAAGTTTTGACTCCGGAGCGGTCAAAGAGGTCACCTGGGGCACCTGCTGATAGTTAAGCCTTGGAGATGATTTCCCCAGAAAGTTTTGACTCCGGAGGGGCCAGGACAAATACCTGGGGCATTTGCTGAAACTTACGCCTAGAAGATGATTTCCCTAGGAAGTTTTGACTCCAGAGGGGTCAAAGAGGACACCTTGGGCACCTGCTAATAGTTAAGCCTTGGAGATGATTTCCCCAGGAAGTTTTGACTTCGGAGGGGTCAGGAAAAATGCCTGGAGCATTTGCTGATACTTACGCCTTGGAGATGATTTCCCCAGAAAGTTTTGACTCCGGAGCGGTCAAAGAGGTTACCTGGGGCACCTGCTGATAGTTAGGTCTTGGAGATGATTTCCCCAGAAAGTTTTGACTTCGGAGGGGTCAGGACGAATACCTGGGGCATTTGCTGTTACTTACGCCTTAGAGATGATTTCCCCAGGAAGATTTGACTCCAGAGGAGTCAAAGTGGACACCTGGGGCACCTGCTGATAGTTAGGTCTTGGAGATGATTTCCCCAGAAAGTTTTGATTCCGGAGGGGTCAGGACAAATACCTGGGGCATTTGCTGAAACTTACGCCTAGAAGATGATTTCCCCAGGAAGTTTTGACTCCAGAGGGGTCAAAGAGGACACCTTGGGCACCTGCTAATAGTTAAGCCTTGGAGATGATTTCCCCAGGAAGTTTTGACTTCGGAGGGGTCAGGAAAAATGCCTGGAGCATTTGCTGATACTTACGCCTTGGAGATGATTTCCCCAGAAAGTTTTGACTCCGAAGCGGTCAAAGAGGTCACCTGGGGCACCTGCTGATAGTTAGGTCTTGGAGATGATTTCCCCAGAAAGTTTTGACTCCAGAGGAGTCAAAGAGGACACCTGGGGCACCTGCTGATACTTACGCCTTGGAGATGATTTCCCCAGAAAGTTTTGACTCCGGAGGGGTCAAAGAAGAAAACTGGGGCACCTGCTGATAGTTAAGCCTTGGAGATGATTTCCCTAGTAAGTTTTGACTCCGGAGGGGTCAGAACAAATATCTGGAGCATTTGCTGATACTTACGCCTTGGAGATGATTTCCCCAGGAAGTTTTGACTCCAGAGGGGTCAAAGAGGACACCTTGAACACCTGCTAATAGTTAAACCTTGGAGATGATTCCTCCAGAAAGTTTTGACTTCGGAGGGGTCAGGACGAATACCTGGGGCATTTGCTGTTACTTACGCCTTAGAGATGATTTCCCCAGGAAGTTTTGACTCCAGAGGAGTCAAAGAGGACACCTGGGGCACCTGCTGATAGTTAGGTCTTGGAGATGATTTCCCCAGAAAGTTTTGACTCCAGTGGGGTCAAAGAGGTTACCTGGGGCACCTGCTAATAGTTAAGCCTTGGAGATTATTTCCCCAGGAAGTTTTAACTCCGGACGGGTCAGGAAAAATACCTGGAGCATTTGCTGATACTTACGCCTTGGAGATGATTTCCCCAGGAAGTTTTGACTCCAGAGGGGTCAAAGAGGACACCTGGGGCACCTGCTAATAGTTAAGCCTTGGAGATGATTTCCCTAGGAAGTTTTGAGTCCAGAGGGGTCAAAGAGGTCACCTGGGGCACCTGCTGATAGTTAGGTCTTGGAGATGATTTCCCCAGAAAGTTTTGACTCCGGAGGGGTCAGGACGAATACCTGGGGCATTTGCTGTTACTTACGCCTTAGAGATGATTTCCCCAGGAAGTTTTGACTCCAGTGGGGTCAAAGAGGACACCTGGGGCACCTGCTAAAAGTTAAGTCTTGTAGATTATTTCCCCAGGAAGTTTTGACTCCAGAGGGGTCAAAGAGGACACCCGGGGCACCTGCTAATAGTTACGCCTTGCAGATGATTTCCCCAGAAAGTTTTGACTCCAGAGGGGTCAAAGAGGACACCTTGGGCACCTGCTGATAGTTAGGTCTTGGAGATGATTTCCCCAGAAAGTTTTGACTCTGGAGGGGTCAGGTCAAACACCCTGAGCATTTGCTGATACTTACTCCTTGGAGATGATTTCCCCAGAAAGTTTTGACTCCAGAGGGGTCAAAGAGGACACCTTGGGCACCTGCTGATAGTTAGGTCTTGGAGATGATTTCCCCAGAAAGTTTTGACTCTGGAGGGGTCAGGTCAAACACCCTGGGCATTTGCTGATACTTACTCCTTGGAGATGATTTCCCCAGAAAGTTTTGACTCCAGAGGGGTCAAAGAGGACACCTGGGGCACCTGCTTATAGTTAGGTCTTGGAGTTGATTTTCCCAGAGGGGTCAGGACAAACACCTGGGGCATTTGCTGATACTAACGCGTTGGAGATGATTTCCCCAGGAATTTTTGACTTCAGAGGGGTCAAAGTGGATATCCGGTGCACTTAGTAATAACAACACTCTGGAGATGCTATCCTAGTATTAAGTTTGTTGATTACCCTGCGTTATAGCCAAACGTGTGGCATAAGTAAATTTTAAATAATGTTTTATTCTTATAAATTTAATATTTTTATAAAATAACCAATAAAGTAATAAATTATAAGCTTTGCACACTTGAAATGTTCCCAAGTACATACTTACAAAAAATTTTCAGGAGCCTCAGGTCAACTTCCCCTGGAACTTTTGCTAGTCCGGCTCTCGGATCGTAGGATAAGACTTTCAGGAGCCTCTGGTCAACTCCTAGCGCACCAGGTTGACTCCCCCTGACACTTTTTTATTATTCTGGTTCTCAGGACGTAGAATAAGACTTTTAGGAGCTCCAGGTCGACTCCGGGTGCACCAGGTCGACTTCTCTGGGAACTTTTTTACTGATCCAGTTCTCGGGACGTAGAATAAGACTTTCAGGTGCTCGAGGTCGACTTCCCCTAGAACTTTTTTGCAAATCCGGTTCTCGGGACGTAGAATAAGACTTTAAGATGCCCCAGGTTGACCTCTCCTGGCACTTTTTTGCCAATTCGGAGTCGATCTTGGGCTCCTGAAAGTCGCATTCTACGTCCCGAGAACCAGATTAGCAAAAAAGTTTTAGGGGAAGTCGGCTTGGGGTGCCTGAAAGTCTTATTCCACGTCCTAAGAACTGGATTAGTAAAAAGGTTCCGGGGGAATTCGACGTGGTACGCCCGGAGTCAATCTGAGGCTCCTAAAAGTCTTATTCTACGTACCGACAACTGGACTAGCAAAAAAATTCCAGGGGAAGTCGACCTGGAGCTCCCGAAAATTATTTGTAAGTATGTAGCCGGGAACATCTTAATTGTGCAAAGCTTATAATATATTAATTTATTAGTTATTTTATAAAAATATTTAATTTGTAAGAATAAAATATTATTTAAACTTTACGTGTGGCTTATACGTGTGGTCCACACGTGGGTCACACAGGTGACCATACAGCAGGGTAACCAACGCACTGGGGTTAAAACTTTCTGGGGAATCGTCTCCAAGGTGTGATTATCTTCAGGTGCCCCAGGTATCCGCTCTGACGACTCTGGAGTCATGATGATTTCCCTAGGAAGATTTGACTTCCGAGGGGTTAGGGCCAGAGTGGCCGATCCCGGCCGAGGTGGTACCGCGAAATTTGAAAATCTGCCGGCACAGATCCGGCAAACAAAAAATTCAATAACTCAATATTTTTTATTAGTTTTTTTATTGATAGAAAAACCAGGACGCCCAGCGTTATTGAGATATATAGGTTGGGGGATGATTTGTTCATAAATGTTTTTGCTTATAAAAAAATCGAATGCCTAGCATTATTGGTTTGTATAGTTTGGGAGATAATTTTTTCATTGGTAAAATTTTTTATTGATAAAAAAACCAGGAGGCCCAGCGTTTTTGGGTTGTATAGCTTGGGGGATAATTTTTTATTAATTTTTTTAATTACAATAAACTCGGATGCCCAGCGTTATTGGGTTGTATAGTTTAGGGGATAATTTGTTTATTACTTTTTTTGTTGATAGAAAACCAGGACGCCCAGCGTTATTGAGTCTGACAGCTAAGGGGTGAATTGTTTATTAATTTTTTTGGGGTTGTATAGCTTGGGGGATAATCTTATAATAAGTTTTTTTATCGATAAAAAAACAAGAATGCCCAGCGTTATTGGGTTGTATAGTTTGGGAGTTAATTTGTTTATTAATTTTCTTGTTTATAAAAAACTTATACGCCCAGCGATAGGGGGTTGTTTAACTTAGGGGATAATTTGTTTATTAGTTTTTTTATTCATAAAATAACTAGGACGCCTAGCATTATCGGGTTGTACAGGTTAGAGGATAAATTGTTTATTAGTTTTGTTATCTAGATAAAAAATTAGGATGCCTAGCGTTATTGGATTTTACAGATAAGGAGTAACTTGTTTATTAATTTTTTATTTACAAAAAACTCGGACGCCCAGCGTTATTGGGTTGTAAAGTTTGGGGGATAATTTGTTTATCAGTGTTTTTATTGAAGAAAAAACCATGACGCCCAGCGTGTTTTGAGTTGCATAACTTGGGGGATAATTTGTTTATTAATTTTTTTAATTCTTCAAAACTCGGAAACCGAGCGTTATTGGGTTGTTTAACTTAATAGATAATTTGTTTATAAGTTTATTAATTGATGAAAAAACCTGGCCGCCCAGCGTTTTTGGGTTGTATAGCTTGCAGGATAATTTGTTTATTAATTTTCTTATTTATAAAAAACTCGGACGCCCAGCGTCATTGTGTTGTTCAACTTGAGAGATAATTTGTTAATTAATTTTTTTGATAATAAAAAGCTCGGGACGCCCCGCGTTGTCGGGTTGTATAGTTTGAGGGATAATTTGTTTATTAGTTTTTTTATTGATGAAAAATCCAGGACGCCCAGCGTTTTTAGGTTGTATAGCTTGGGGGTTAATTGTTTATTAATTTTTTTAATTATTAAAAGCTCAGGACGCCCAGCGTTGTCGGGTTGTATAGTTTGGGGGATAATTTGTTTATTATTTTTTTATTTATAAAAAGCTCGGACGCCTAGCGTAATGGGGTTGTATAGTTTGGGGGATAATTTGATTATTAGTTTTTTTATTCATAATAAAATTAGGATGCCCAGTGTTATTTATTTTTACTGCGAAGAGGATTATTGTCTATTGATTTTTTTGCTTATATAAAACTCGGACGACCAACGTAATTGGGTTGTATAGCTTGGGGGATAATCTTATAATTAGTTTTTTTATCGATAAAAAAACTAGAATGCCCAGCGTCATTGGGTTGTATAGTTTGGGGGTTAATTTGTTTATTTATTTTTTTGTATATAAAAAACTTAAACGCCGAGCGATATTGGGTTGTTGAACTTGGGGGATAATTTGTTTATTAGTTTTGTTATCTAGATAAAAAATTAGGATGATCAGCGTTATTGATTTTAACACTAAGGAGTAACTTGTTTAATAATTTTTTATTTACATACAACTCGGACGCCCAGCGTTATTGGGTTGTAAAAATTGGGGGATAATGTGTTTATCAGTTTCTGTATTGAAGAAAAAACCATGACGCCCAGCGTGTTTTGGGTTGCATAACTTGGGGGATAATTTGTTTATTAATTTTTTTAATTATTCAAAACTCGGAAACCGAGCGTTATTGGGTAGTTTAACTTAATAGATAATTTGTTTATTAGTTTTTTTATTGATGAAAAAACCTGGCCGCCCAGCGTTTTTGGGTGGTATAGCTTGCAGGATAATTTGTTTATTAATTTTTTTATTTATAAAAAACTCGGACGCCCAGCGTCATTGGGTTGTTCAACTTGAGAGATAATTTGTTAATTAATTTTTTTGATAATAAAAAGCTCGGGACGCCCCGCGTTGTCGGGTTGTATAGTTTGAGGGATAATTTGTTTATTAGTTTTTTTATTGATGAAAAATCCAGGACGCCCAGCGTTTTTAGGTTGTATAGCTTGGGGGTTAATTGTTTATTAATTTCATTGTCTATAAAAAACTCGGATGCCCATCGATATTGGGTTGTAGAGCTTGAGGGATAATTTGTTAATTACTTTTTTTTTTATTATAAAAAACTCGGAAGCCCAGCGTTATTGGGTTGTATAGCTTGGGGGATAATCTTATAATGAGTTTTTTTATCGATAAAAAAACTAGAATGCCCAGCGTTGTTGGGTTATATAGTTTGAGAGTTGATTTGTTTATTAATTTTCTTGTTTATAAAAAACTTATACGCCCAGCGTTATTGGGTTGCTTAACTTATGGGATGATTTGTATGTTATTTTTTTTAATTACAAAAATTCGGACGCCCAGCGTTATTAGGTTGTATAGCTTGAGGGATAATTTGTTAATTAATTTATTTAATTATAAAAAACTCGGACGCCCAGCGTTATTGGGTTGTATAGTTTAGGGGATAAATTGTCTATTAATTTTTTTAATTATAAAAAACTCGGACATCCAGCGTTATTGGGTTGTATATTTCAGGGGATAATTCGTTTATTAGTTTTTAAATTCATAAAAAACCAGGACGCCCAGCGTTATTGGGTTGTTTAACTTGGGGGATAATTTGTTTATTATTTTTTTATTTATAAAAAGCTCGGACGCCCAGCGTTATTGGGTTGTATAGTTTGGGGGATAATTTGATTATTAGTTTTTTTATTCATAAAAAAATTAGGATGCCCAGTGTTATTTATTTTTACTGCGAACAGGATTATTGTCTATTAATTTTTTTGCTTATATAAAACTCGGACGACCAACGTAATTGGGTTGTATAGGTTGGAGGATAATCTTATAATTAGTTTTTTTGTCAATAAAAAAACTAGAATGCCCATCGTTATTGGGTTGAATAGTTTGAGGGTTCGTTTGTTTATTAATTTTTTTGTTTTTTAAAAACTTATACGACCAGCGATATTGGGTTGTTTAGCTTGGGGGATAATTTGCTTGTTAGTTTTTATATTCATAATAAACCAGGACGCCTAGCGTTATTGGGTTGTATAACTGGGGGAATAATATGTTTATTAATTTTTTTAACTATAAAAAACTCGGACGCCCAGCGTTATCAGGTTGTTTAACTTGGGGGATGATTTAATTATTATTATTTTTTTTAATTATAAAAAACTCGGACGCCCAGCGTTATTAGGTTTTATAGCTTGGGGGATAATTTGTTTATTAATTTTTTGAATTATAAAAAACTCGGAAGCCAAGCGTTATTGGGTTGTATAGTTTAGGGGATAATTTGTTTATTAGTTTTTTTGTTGATAGAAAAACCAGGACGCCCAGCGTTATTGAGTCTTACAGCTAAGGGGTTAATAGTTTATTCATTTTTTTGTTTATAAAAAACTAGGTTGCAAAGCGATATTGGGTTGTAGAGCTTGAGGGATAATTTGTTTATTAATTTTTTTAATTACAAAAAACTCGGACGCCCCGCATTATTGGGTTGTATAGCTTGGGGGATAATCTTATAATTAGTTTTTTTATCGATAAAAAAACTAGAATGCCCAGCGTTATTGGGTTGTATAGTTTGGGGGATAATTTGTTTATCAGTGTTTTTATTGAAGAAAAAACCATGACGCCCAGCGTGTTTTGGAATGCATAACTTGGGGGATAATTCGTTTATTAATTTTTTTAATTATTCAAAACTCGGAAACCGAGCGTTATTATGTTGTTAAACTTAATAGTTAATTTGGTTATTAGTTTTTTTATTGATGAAAAAACCAGGACGCCCAGCGTTATTGAGTCTTACAGCTAAGGGGTTAATTGTTTATTCATTTTTTTGTTTATTAAAAACTCGGATGCAAAGCGATATTGGGTTGTAGAGCTTGGGGGATAATTTGTTGATTAATTTTTTTAATTATTAAAAACTCGGAAACCAACGTTATTGGGTTGTTTAAATTAACAGATAATTTGTTTATTAGTTTTTTTATTGATGAAAAAACCTGGCTGCCGAGCGTTTTTGGGTTGTATAGCTTCCAGGATAATTTGTTTATTAATTTACTTATTTATAAAAAACTCGGACGCCCAGCGTCATTGGGTTGTTCAACTTGGGAGATAATTTGTTTATTAATTTATTTAATTATAAAAAACTCGGACGCCCAGCGTTATTGGGTTGTATAGTTTAGGGGATAAATTTTTTATTAATTTTTTTAATTATAAAAAACTCGGACGCCCAGCGTTATTAGGTTTTATAGCTTGGGGGATAATTTCTTTATTAATTTTTTTAATTATAAAGAACTCGGACGCCCAGCGTTATTGAGTCTTACAGCTAAGGGGTTAATAGTTTGTTCATTTTTTTGTTTATAAAAAATTAGGATGCAAAGCGATATTGGGTTGTAGAGCTTGAGGGATAATTTGTTTATTAATTTATTTAATTATAAAAAACTCGGACGCCCAGCGTTATTGGGTTGTATAGTTTAGGGGATAAATTTTTTATTAATTTTTTTAATTATAAAAAACTCGGACGCCCAGCGTTATTAGGTTTTATAGCTTGGGGGATAATTTCTTTATTAATTTTTTTAATTATAAAAAATTCGGACGCCCAGCGTTATTGAGTCTTACAGCTAAGGGGTTAATTGTTTATTCATTTTGTTGTTTATAAAAAACTCGGATGCAAAGCGATATTGGGTTGTAGAGCATGGGGGATAATTTGTTGATTAATTTTTTTTATTATTAAAAACTCAAGAACCGAGCGTCATTGGGTTGTTTAAATTAATAGATAATTTGTTTATTAGTTTATTAATTGATGAAAAAACCTGGCCGCCCAGCGTTTTTGGGTTGTATAGCTTGCAGGATAATTTGTTTATTAATTTTCTTATTTATAAAAAACTCGGACGCCCAGCGTCATTGGGTTGTTCAACTTGGGAGATAATTTGTTTATTAATTTGTTTAATTATTAAAAGCTCGGGACGCCCAGCGTTGTCGGGTTGTATAGTTTGGGGGATAATTTGTATATTAGTTTTTTTATTGATGAAAAATCCAGGACGCCTAGCGTTTTTAGGTTGTATAGCTTGGGGGTTAATTGTTTATTAATTTTTTTGTCTATAAAAAACTCGGATGCCCAGCGATATTGGGTTGTAGAGCTTGAGGGATAATTTGTTAATTACTTTTTTTTTAATTATCAAAAACTCGGATGCCCAGCGTTATTGGGTTGTATAGCTTGGGGGATAATTTGTTTATTAGTTTTTTTGTTGATAGAAAAACCAGGACGCCCAGCGTTATTGAGTCTTACAGCTAAGGGGTCAATTGTTTATTCATTATTTTGTTTATAAAAAACTCGGATGCAAAGCGATATTGGGTTGTAGAGCTTGAGGGATAATTTGTTAATTAATTTTTTTATTTATAAAAAACTTGTATGACCAGTGTTATTGGGTTGTTTAACTTGGGGGATAATTTGTTTACTATTTTTTTTAATTACAAAAAACTCGGACTTCCAGCGTTATTAGGTTGTATAGTTTAGGGGATAATTTGTTTATTAGTTTTTTTGTTGATAGAAAAACCAGGACGCCCAGCGTTATTGAGTCTTACAGATAAGGGGTTAATTGTTTATTCATTTTTTTGTTTATGAAAAACTCGGATGCAAAGCGATATTGGGTTGTAGAGCTTAAGGGATAATTTGTTAATTAATTTTTTTATTTATAAAAAACTCGGACGCCCAGCATTATTGGGTTGTATAGCTTGGGGGATAATTTTATAATTAGTTTTTTTATCGATAAAAAAACTAGAGTGCCCAGCGTTATTGGGTTGTATAGCTTGGGGGATTGTTTGTTTATTAATTTTTTTAATTATAAAAAACTCGGATGACCAGCGTTATTGGGTTGTATAGTTTAGGGGATAATTTGTTCATTAGTTTTTTTGTTGATAGAAAAACCAGGACGCCCAGCGTTATTGAGTCTTACAGCCAAGGGGTTAATTGTTTATTCATTTTTTTGTTTATAAAAAACTCTGACGCAAAGCGATATTGGGTTGTAGAGCTTGAGGGATAATTTGTTAATTTATTTTTTTGTTTATACAAAACTCGGACGCCCAGCATTATTGGGTTGTATAGCTTGGGGGATAATTTGTTTATTAATTTTTTCAATTATAAAATACTCGGACGCCCAGCGTTATTGGGTTGTATAGTTTAGGGGATAATTTGTTCATTAGTTTTTTTGTTGATAGAAAAACCAGGACGCCCAGCGTTATTGAGTCTTACAGCCAAGGGGTTAATTGTTTATTCATTTTTTTGTTTATAAAAAACTCTGACGCAAAGCGATATTGGGTTGTAGAGCTTGAGGGATAATTTGTTAATTTATTTTTTTGTTTATACAAAACTCGGACGCCCAGCATTATTGGGTTGTATAGCTTGGGGGATAATTTTATAATTAGTTTTTTTATCGAAAAAAAAAACTAGAATGCCCAGCGTTATTGGGTTGTATAGCTTGGGGGATAATTTGTTTATTAATTTTTTTAATTATAAAAAACTCGGACGCCCCGCATTATTGGGTTGTATAGCTTGGGGGATAATCTTATAATTAGTTTTTTTATCGATAAAAAAACTAGTATGCCCAGCGTTATTGGGTTGTATAGTTTGAGGGTTAATTTGTTTATTAATTTTTTTGTATATAAAAAACTTAAACGCCTAGCGATATTGGGTTGTTTAACTTGGGGGATAATTTGTTTATTAGTTTTGTTATCTAGATAAAAAATTAGGATGATCATCGTTATTGGGTTTTTCAGCTAAGGAGTAACTTGTTTAATAATTTTTTATTTACAAAAAACTCGGACGCCCAGCGTTATTGGGTTGTAAAGTTTGGGGGATAATTTGTTTATCAGCGTTTTTATTTAAGAAAAAACCATGACGCCCAGCGTGTTTTGGGTTGCATAACTTGGGGGATAATTGGTTTATTAATTTTTTTAATTATTCAAAACTCGGAAACCGAGCGTTATTGGGTTGTTTAACTTAATAGATAATTTGTTGATTAGTTTTTTTATTGATGAAAAAACCAGGACGCCCAGCGTTATTGAGTCTTACAGCTAAGGGGTTAATTGTTTATTCATTTTGTTGTTTATAAAAAACTCGGATGCAAAGCGATATTGGGTTGTAGAGCATGGGGGATAATTTGTTGATTAATTTTTTTTATTATTAAAAACTCGGAAACCGAGCGTCATTGGGTTGTTTAAATTAATAGATAATTTGTTTATTAGTTTATTAATTGATGAAAAAACCTGGCCGCCCAGCGTTTTTGGGTTGTATAGCTTGCAGGATAATTTGTTTATTAATTTTCTTATTTATAAAAAACTCCGACGCCCAGCGTCATTGGGTTGTTCAACTTGGGAGATAATTTGTTTATTAATTTTTTCAATTATTAAAAGCTCGGGACGCCCAGCGTTGTCGGGTTGTATAGTTTGGGGGATAATTTGTATATTAGTTTTTTTATTGATGAAAAATCCAGGACGCCTAGCGTTTTTAGGTTGTATAGCTTGGGGGTTAATTGTTTATTAATTTTTTTGTTTATAAAAAACTCGGATGCCCAGCGATATTGGGTTGTAGAGCTTGAGGGATAATTTGTTAATTACTTTTTTTTTTAATTATCAAAAACTCGGAAGCCCAGCGTTATTGGGTTGTATAGCTTGGGGGATAATCTTATAATGAGTTTTTTTATCGATAAAAAAACTAGAATGCCCAGCGTTGTTGGGTTATATAGTTTGAGAGTTGATTTGTTTATTAATTTTCTTGTTTATAAAAAACTTATACGCCCAGCGTTATTGGGTTGTTTAACTTATGGGATAATTTGTATGTTATTTTTTTTAATTACAAAAATTCGGACGCCCAGCGTTATTAGGTTGTATAGCTTGAGGGATAATTTGTTAATTAATTTATTTAATTATAAAAAACTCGGACGCCCAGCGTTATTGGGTTGTATAGTTTAGGGGATAAATTGTCTATTAATTTTTTTAATTATAAAAAACTCGGACATCCAGCGTTATTGGGTTGTATATTTCAGGGGATAATTCGTTTATTAGTTTTTAAATTCATAAAAAACCAGGACGCCTAGCGTTATTGGGTTGTTTAACTTGGGGGATAATTTGTTTATTATTTTTTTATTTATAAAAAGCTCGGACGCCCAGCGTTATTGGGTTGTATAGTTTGGGGGATAATTTGATTATTAGTTTTTTTATTCATAAAAAAATTAGGATGCCCAGTGTTATTTATTTTTACTGCGAACAGGATTATTGTCTATTAATTTTTTTGCTTATATTAAACTCGGACGACCAACGTAATTGGGTTGTATAGGTTGGAGGATAATCTTATAATTAGTTTTTTTGTCGATAAAAAAACTAGAATGCCCATCGTTATTGGGTTGAATAGTTTGAGGGTTCGTTTGTTTATTAATTTTTTTGTTTTTTAAAAACTTATACGCCCAGCGATATTGGGTTGTTTAGCTTGGGGGATAATTTGCTTGTTAGTTTTTATATTCATAATAAACCAGGACGCCTAGCGTTATTGGGTTGTATAACTGGGGGAATAATATGTTTATTAATTTTTTTAACTATAAAAAACTCGGATGCCCAGCGATATTGGGTTGTAGAGCTTGAGGGATAATTTGTTAATTACTTTTTTTTTAATTATCAAAAACTCGGATGCCCAGCGTTATTGGGTTGTATAGCTTGGGGGATAATTTGTTTATTAGTTTTTTTGTTGATAGAAAAACCAGGACGCCCAGCGTTATTGAGTCTTACAGCTAAGGGGTCAATTGTTTATTCATTATTTTGTTTATAAAAAACTCGGATGCAAAGCGATATTGGGTTGTAGAGCTTGAGGGATAATTTGTTAATTAATTTTTTTATTTATAAAAAACTCGGACGCCCAGCATTATTGGGTTGTATAGCTTGGGGGATAATTTTATAATTAGTTTTTTTATCGATAAAAAAACTAGAGTGCCTAGCGTTATTGGGTTGTATAGCTTGTGGGATAATTTGTTTATTAATTTTTTTAATTATAAAAAACTTGTATGACCAGTGTTATTGGGTTGTTTAACTTGGGGGATAATTTGTTTACTATTTTTTTTAATTACAAAAAACTCGGACTTCCAGCGTTATTAGGTTGTATAGTTTAGGGGATAATTTGTTTATTAGTTTTTTTGTTGATAGAAAAACCAGGACGCCCAGCGTTATTGAGTCTTACAGATAAGGGGTTAATTGTTTATTCATTTTTTTGTTTATGAAAAACTCGGATGCAAAGCGATATTGGGTTGTAGAGCTTAAGGGATAATTTGTTAATTAATTTTTTTATTTATAAAAAACTCGGACGCCCAGCATTATTGGGTTGTATAGCTTGGGGGATAATTTTATAATTAGTTTTTTTATCGATAAAAAAACTAGAGTGCCCAGCGTTATTGGGTTGTATAGCTTGGGGGATTGTTTGTTTATTAATTTTTTTAATTATAAAAAACTCGGATGACCAGTGTTATTGGGTTGTTTAACTTGGGGGATAATTTGTTCATTATTTTTTTTAATTACAAAAAACTCGGACGCCCAGCGTTATTAGGTTGTATAGCTTGGGAGATAATTTGTTTATTAATTTTTTCAATTATAAAATACTCGGACGCCCAGCGTTATTGGGTTGTATAGTTTAGGGGATAATTTGTTCATTAGTTTTTTTGTTGATAGAAAAACCAGGACGCCCAGCGTTATTGAGTCTTACAGCCAAGGGGTTAATTGTTTATTCATTTTTTTGTTTATAAAAAACTCTGACGCAAAGCGATATTGGGTTGTAGAGCTTGAGGGATAATTTGTTAATTTATTTTTTTGTTTATACAAAACTCGGACGCCCAGCATTATTGGGTTGTATAGCTTGGGGGATAATTTTATAATTAGTTTTTTTATCGATAAAAAAACTAGAATGCCCAGCGTTATTGGGTTGTATAGCTTGGGGGATAATTTGTTTATTAATTTTTTTAATTATAAAAAACTCGGACGCCCCGCATTATTGGGTTGTATAGCTTGGGGGATAATCTTATAATTAGTTTTTTTATCGATAAAAAAACTAGTATGCCCAGCGTTATTGGGTTGTATAGTTTGAGGGTTAATTTGTTTATTAATTTTTTTGTATATAAAAAACTTAAACGCCTAGCGATATTGGGTTGTTTAACTTGGGGGATAATTTGTTTATTAGTTTTGTTATCTAGATAAAAAATTAGGATGATCATCGTTATTGGGTTTTTCAGCTAAGGAGTAACTTGTTTAATAATTTTTTATTTACAAAAAACTCGGACGCCCAGCGTTATTGGGTTGTAAAGTTTGGGGGATTATTTGTTTATCAGCGTTTTTATTTAAGAAAAAACCATGACGCCCAGCGTGTTTTGGGTTGCATAACTTGGGGGATAATTGGTTTATTAATTTTTTTAATTATTCAAAACTCGGAAACCGAGCGTTATTGGGTTGTTTAACTTAATAGATAATTTGTTGATTAGTTTTTTTATTGATGAAAAAACCAGGACGCCCAGCGTTATTGAGTCTTACAGCTAAGGGGTTAATTGTTTATTCATTTTGTTGTTTATAAAAAACTCGGATGCAAAGCGATATTGGGTTGTAGAGCATGGGGGATAATTTGTTGATTAATTTTTTTTATTATTAAAAACTCGGAAACCGAGCGTCATTGGGTTGTTTAAATTAATAGATAATTTGTTTATTAGTTTATTAATTGATGAAAAAACCTGGCCGCCCAGCGTTTTTGGGTTGTATAGCTTGCAGGATAATTTGTTTATTAATTTTCTTATTTATAAAAAACTCCGACGCCCAGCGTCATTGGGTTGTTCAACTTGGGAGATAATTTGTTTATTAATTTTTTCAATTATTAAAAGCTCGGGACGCCCAGCGTTGTCGGGTTGTATAGTTTGGGGGATAATTTGTATATTAGTTTTTTTATTGATGAAAAATCCAGGACGCCTAGCGTTTTTAGGTTGTATAGCTTGGGGGTTAATTGTTTATTAATTTTTTTGTCTATAAAAAACTCGGATGCCCAGCGATATTGGGTTGTAGAGCTTGAGGGATAATTTGTTAATTACTTTTTTTTTTAATTATCTAAAACTCGGAAGCCCAGCGTTATTGGGTTGTATAGCTTGGGGGATAATCTTATAATGAGTTTTTTTATCGATAAAAAAACTAGAATGCCCAGCGTTGTTGGGTTATATAGTTTGAGAGTTGATTTGTTTATTAATTTTCTTGTTTATAAAAAACTTATACGCCCAGCGTTATTGGGTTGTTTAACTTATGGGATAATTTGTATGTTATTTTTTTTAATTACAAAAATTCGGACGCCCAGCGTTATTAGGTTGTATAGCTTGAGGGATAATTTGTTAATTAATTTATTTAATTATAAAAAACTCGGACGCCCAGCGTTATTGGGTTGTATAGTTTAGGGGATAAATTGTCTATTAATTTTTTTAATTATAAAAAACTCGGACATCCAGCGTTATTGGGTTGTATATTTCAGGGGATAATTCGTTTATTAGTTTTTAAATTCATAAAAAACCAGGACGCCTAGCGTTATTGGGTTGTTTAACTTGGGGGATAATTTGTTTATTATTTTTTTATTTATAAAAAGCTCGGACGCCCAGCGTTATTGGGTTGTATAGTTTGGGGGATAATTTGATTATTAGTTTTTTTATTCATAAAAAAATTAGGATGCCCCGTGTTATTTATTTTTACTGCGAACAGGATTATTGTCTATTAATTTTTTTGCTTATATTAAACTCGGACGACCAACGTAATTGGGTTGTATAGGTTGGAGGATAATCTTATAATTAGTTTTTTTGTCGATAAAAAAACTAGAATGCCCATCGTTATTGGGTTGAATAGTTTGAGGGTTCGTTTGTTTATTAATTTTTTTGTTTTTTAAAAACTTATACGCCCAGCGATATTGGGTTGTTTAGCTTGGGGGATAATTTGCTTGTTAGTTTTTATATTCATAATAAACCAGGACGCCTAGCGTTATTGGGTTGTATAACTGGGGGAATAATATGTTTATTAATTTTTTTAACTATAAAAAACTCGGACGCCCAGCGTTATCAGGTTGTTTAACTTGGGGGATGATTTAATTATTATTATTTTTTTTAATTATAAAAAACTCGGACGCCCAGCGTTATTAGGTTTTATAGCTTGGGGGATAATTTGTTTATTAATTTTTTGAATTATAAAAAACTCGGAAGCCAAGCGTTATTGGGTTGTATAGTTTAGGGGATAATTTGTTTATTAGTTTTTTTGTTGATAGAAAAACCAGGACGCCCAGCGTTATTGAGTCTTACAGCTAAGGGGTTAATAGTTTATTCATTTTTTTGTTTATAAAAAACTAGGATGCAAAGCGATATTGGGTTGTAGAGCTTGAGGGATAATTTGTTTATTAATTTTTTTAATTACAAAAAACTCGGACGCCCCGCATTATTGGGTTGTATAGCTTGGGGGATAATCTTATAATTAGTTTTTTTATCGATAAAAAAACTAGAATGCCCAGCGTTATTTGGTTGTATAGTTTGGGGGATAATTTGTTTATCAGTGTTTTTATTGAAGAAAAAACCATGACGCCCAGCGTGTTTTGGGTTGCATAACTTGGGGGATAATTCGTTTATTAATTTTTTTAATTATTCAAAACTCGGAAACCGAGCGTTATTATGTTGTTAAACTTAATAGTTAATTTGGTTATTAGTTTTTTTATTGATGAAAAAACCAGGACGCCCAGCGTTATTGAGTCTTACAGCTAAGGGGTTAATTGTTTATTCATTTTTTTGTTTATTAAAAACTCGGATGCAAAGCGATATTGGGTTGTAGAGCTTGGGGGATAATTTGTTGGTTAATTTTTTTAATTATTAAAAACTCGGAAACCAACGTTATTGGGTTGTTTAAATTAACAGATAATTTGTTTATTAGTTTTTTTATTGATGAAAAAACCTGGCTGCCGAGCGTTTTTGGGTTGTATAGCTTCCAGGATAATTTGTTTATTAATTTACTTATTTATAAAAAACTCGGACGCCCAGCGTCATTGGGTTGTTCAACTTGGGAGATAATTTGTTTATTAATTTATTTAATTATAAAAAACTCGGACGCCCAGCGTTATTGGGTTGTATAGTTTAGGGGATAAATTTTTTATTAATTTTTTTAATTATAAAAAACGCGGACGCCCAGCGTTATTAGGTTTTATAGCTTGGGGGATAATTTCTTTATTAATTTTTTTAATTATAAAAAACTCGGACGCCCAGCGTTATTGAGTCTTACAGCTAAGGGGTTAATTGTTTATTCATTTTGTTGTTTATAAAAAACTCGGATGCAAAGCGATATTGGGTTGTAGAGCATGGGGGATAATTTGTTGATTAATTTTTTTTATTATTAAAAACTCGGAAACCGAGCGTCATTGGGTTGTTTAAATTAATAGATAATTTGATTATTATTTTTTTAATTGATGAAAAAACCTGGCCGCCCAGCGTTTTTGGGTTGTATAGCTTGCAGGATAATTTGTTTATTAATTTTCTTATTTATAAAAAACTCGGACGCCCAGCGTCATTGGGTTGTTCAACTTGGGAGATAATTTGTTTATTAATTTGTTTAATTATTAAAAGCTCGGACGCCCAGCGTTATTGGGTTGTATAGTTTAGGGGATAAATTTTTTATTAATTTTTTTAATTATAAAAAACGCGGACGCCCAGCGTTATTAGGTTTTATAGCTTGGGGGATAATTTCTTTATTAATTTTTTTAATTATAAAAAACTCGGACGCCCAGCGTTATTGAGTCTTACAGCTAAGGGGTTAATTGTTTATTCATTTTGTTGTTTATAAAAAACTCGGATGCAAAGCGATATTGGGTTGTAGAGCATGGGGGATAATTTGTTGATTAATTTTTTTTATTATTAAAAACTCGGAAACCGAGCGTCATTGGGTTGTTTAAATTAATAGATAATTTGTTTATTAGTTTATTAATTGATGAAAAAACCTGGCCGCCCAGCGTTTTTGGGTTGTATAGCTTGCAGGATAATTTGTTTATTAATTTTCTTATTTATAAAAAACTCGGACGCCCAGCGTCATTGGGTTGTTCAACTTGGGAGATAATTTGTTTATTAATTTGTTTAATTATTAAAAGCTCGGGACGCCCAGCGTTGTCGGGTTGTATAGTTTGGGGGATAATTTGTATATTAGTTTTTTTATTGATGAAAAATCCAGGACGCCTAGCGTTTTTAGGTTGTATAGCTTGGGGGTTAATTGTTTATTAATTTTTTTGTCTATAAAAAACTCGGATGCCCAGCGTTATTGGGTTGTATAGCATGGGGGATAATTTGTATATTAGTTTTTTTATTGATGAAAAATCCAGGACGCCTAGCGTTTTTAGGTTGTATTGCTTGGGGGTTAATTGTTTATTAATTTTTTTGTCTATAAAAAACTCGGATGCCCAGCGTTATTGGGTTGTATAGCATGGGGGATAATTTGTTTATTAATTTTTTTAATTACAAAAAACTCGGACGCCCAGCGTTATTAGGTTGTATAGCTTGGGGGATAATTTGTTTATTAGTTTTTTTGTTGATAGAAAAACCAGGACGCCCAGCGTTATTGAGTCTTACAGCTAAGGGGTCAATTGTTTATTCATTATTTTGTTTATAAAAAACTCGGATGCAAAGCGATATTGGGTTGTAGAGCTTGAGGGATAATTTGTTAATTAATTTTTTTATTTATAAAAAACTCGGACGCCCAGCATTATTGGGTTGTATAGCTTGGGGGATAATTTTATAATTAGTTTTTTTATCGATAAAAAAACTAGAGTGCCTAGCGTTATTGGGTTGTATAGCTTGGGGGATAATTTGTTTATTAATTTTTTTGATTATAAAAAACTCGGATGACCAGTGTTATTGGGTTGTTTAACTTGGGGGATAATTTGTTTACTATTTTTTTTAATTACAAAAAACTCGGACGCCCAGCGTTATTAGGTTGTATAGTTTAGGGGATAATTTGTTTATTAGTTTTTTTGTTGATAGAAAAACCAGGACGCCCAGCGTTATTGAGTCTTACAGATAAGGGGTTAATTGTTTATTCATTTTTTTGTTTATAAAAAACTCGGATGCAAAGCGATATTGGGTTGTATAGTTCAGAGGATAATTTGTTCATTAGTTTTTAAATTCATAAAAAACCAGGACAACCAGCGTTATTGGGTTGTTCAACTTGGGGGATAATTTGTTTATTATTTTTTTATTTATAAATAGCTCGGACGCCCAGCGTTATCAGGTTGTATAGTTTGGGGGATAATTTGATTATTAGTTTTATTATTCATAAAAAAATTAGGATGCCCAGGGTTATTTATTTTTACTGCGAAGGGGATTATTTTCTATTATTTTTTTCGCTTGTATAAAACTCGGACGACCAGCGTAATTGGGTTGTATAGCTTGGGGGATAATTTTATAATTAGTTTTTTTGTCGATAAAAAAACTAGAATGCCCAGCGTTATTGGGTTGTATAGTTTGAGGGTTTGTTTGTTTATTAATTTTTTTGTTTTTAAAAAACTTATACGCCCAGCGATATTGGGTTGATTAGCTTGGGGGATAATTTGTTTATTAGTTTTTATATTCATAAAAAACCAGGACGCCCAGCGTTATTGGGTTGTATAACTGGGGGAATAATTTGTTTATTTATTTTTTCAATTATAAAAAACTCGGACGCCCAGCGTTATCGGGTTGCTTAACTTGGGGGATTATTTGTTTATTATTTTTTTTATTTACAAAAAACTCGGACGCCCAGCGTTATTAGGTTGTAGAGCTTGGGGGATAATTTGTTTATTAATTTTTTCAATTATAAAAAACTTGGACGCCCAGCGTTATTGGGTTGTATAGTTCAGGGGATAATTTGTTTATTAGTTTTTAAATTCATAAAAAACCAGGACGCCCAGCGTTATTGGGTTGTTTAACTTGGGGGATAATTTGTATATTTTTTTTTTCAATTACAAAAAACTCGGACGCCCAGCGTTATTAGGTTGTATAGCTTGGGGGATAATTTGTTTATTAATTTTTTTAATTATAAAAAACTCGGACGCCCACCATTATTGGGTTGTATAGTTTAGGGGAAAATTTATTTATTAGTTTTTTTGTTGATAGAAAAATCAGGACGCCCAGCGTTATTGGGTCTTACAGCTAAGGGGTTAATTGTTTATTCATTTTTTTGTGTATAAAAAACTCTGACGCAAAGCGATATTGGGTTGTAGAGCTTGAGGGATAATTTGTTAATTAATTTTTTTATTTATACAAAACTCGGACGCCCAGCATTACTGGGTTGTATAGCTTGGGGGATAATTTTATAATTAGTTTTTTTATCGATAAAAAAACTAGAGTGCCTAGCGTTATTGGGTTGTATAGCTTGGGGGATAATTTGTTTATTAATTTTTTTAATTATAAAAAACTCGGATGACCAGTGTTATTGGGTTGTTTAACTTGGGGGATAATTTGTTTACTATTTTTTTTAATTACAAAAAACTCGGACGCCCAGCGTTATTAGGTTGTATAGTTTAGGGGATAATTTGTTTATTAGTTTTTTTGTTGATAGAAAAACCAGGACGCCCAGCGTTATTGAGTCTTACAGATAAGGGGTTAATTGTTTATTCATTTTTTTGTTTATAAAAAACTCGGATGCAAAGCGATATTGGGTTGTAGAGCTTGAGGGATAATTTGTTAATTAATTTTTTTATTTATAAAAAACTCGGACGCCCAGCATTATTGGGTTGTATAGCTTGGGGGATAATTTTATAATTAGTTTTTTTATCGATAAAAAAACTAGAGTGCCCAGCGTTATTGGGTTGTATAGCTTGGGGGATACTTTGTTTATTAATTTTTTTAATTATAAAAAACTCGGATGACCAGCGTTATTGGGTTGTTTAACTTGGGGGATAATTTGTTTATTAATTTTTTTAATTATAAAAAACTCGGATGACCAGTGTTATTGGGTTGTTTAACTTGGGGGATAATTTGTTTATTATTTTTTTTAATTACAAAAAACTCGGACGCCCAGCGTTATTAGGTTGTATAGCTTGGGGGATAATTTGTTTATTAATTTTTTTAATTATAAAAAACTCGGACGCCCACCATTATTGGGTTGTATAGTTTAGGGGAAAATTTATTTATTAGTTTTTTTGTTGATAGAAAAATCAGGACGCCCAGCGTTATTGGGTCTTACAGCTAAGGGGTTAATTATTTATTCATTTTTTTGTTTATAAAAAACTCTGACGCAAAGCGATATTGGGTTGTAGAGCTTGAGGGATAATTTGTTAATTAATTTTTTTATTTATAAAATACTCGGACGCCCAGCATTATTGGGTTGTATAGCTTGGGGGATAATTTTATAATTAGTTTTTTTATCGATAAAAAAACTAGAGTGCCCAGCGTTATTGGGTTGTATAGCTTGGGGGATACTTTGTTTATTAATTTTTTTAATTATAAAAAACTCGGATGACCAGTGTTATTGGGTTGTTTAACTTGGGGGATAATTTGTTTACTATTTTTTTTAATTACAAAAAACTCGGACGCCCAGCGTTATTAGGTTGTATAGTTTAGGGGATAATTTGTTTATTAGTTTTTTTGTTGATAGAAAAACCAGGACGCCCAGCGTTATTGAGTCTTACAGATAAGGGGTTAATTGTTTATTCATTTTTTTGTTTATAAAAAACTTGGATGCAAAGCGATATTGGGTTGTAGAGCTTGAGGGATAATTTGTTAATTAATTTTTTTATTTATAAAAAACTCGGACGCCCAGCATTATTGGGTTGTATAGCTTAGGGGATAATTTTATAATTAGTTTTTTTATCGATAAAAAAACTAGAGTGCCCAGCGTTATTGGGTTGTATAGCTTGGGGGATACTTTGTTTATTAATTTTTTTAATTATAAAAAACTCGGATGACCAGTGTTATTGGGTTGTTTAACTTGGGGGATAATTTGTTTATTAATTTTTTTAATGATAAAAAACTCGGATGACCAGTGTTATTGGGTTGTTTAACTTGGGGGATAATTTGTTTATTATTTTTTTTAATTACAAAAAACTCGGACGCCCAGCGTTATTAGGTTGTATAGCTTGGGAGATAATTTGTTTATTAATTTTTTCAATTATAAAATACTCGGACGCCCAGCGTTATTGGGTTGTATAGTTTAGGGGATAATTTGTTTATTAGTTTTTTTGTTGATAGAAAAACCAGGACGCCCAGCGTTATTGAGTCTTGCAGCCAAGGGGTTAATTGTTTATTCATTTTTTTGTTTATAAAAAACTCGGATGCAAAGCGATATTGGGTTGTAGAGCTTGAGGGATAATTTGTTAATTAATTTTTTTATTTATAAAAAACTCGGACGCCCAGCGTTATTGGGTTGTTTAGCTTGGGGGATAATTTGTTTATTAATTTTTTTAATTATAAAAAACTCGGACGCCCAGGGTTATTGGGTTGTATAGTTCAGGGGATAATTTGTTTATCAGTTTTTAAATTCATAAAAAACCAGGACGACCAGCGTTATTGGGTTGTTCAACTTGGGGGATAATTTGTTTATTATTTTTTTATTTATAAATAGCTCGGACGCCCAGCGTTATTGGGTTGTATAGCTTGGGGGATAATTTGTTTATTAATTTTTTTAATTATAAAAAATTCGGACGCCCAGGGTTATTGGGTTGTATAGTTCAGGGGATAATTTGTTTATCAGTTTTTAAATTCATAAAAAACCAGGACGACCAGCGTTATTGGGTTGTTCAACTTGGGGGATAATTTGTTTATTATTTTTTTATTTATAAATAGCTCGGACGCCCAGCGTTATTAGGTTGTATAGTTTAGGGGATAATTTGTTTATTAGTTTTTTTGTTGATAGAAAAACCAGGACGCCCAGCGTTATTGAGTCTTACAGATAAGGGGTTAATTGTTTATTCATTTTTTTGTTTATAAAAAACTTGGATGCAAAGCGATATTGGGTTGTAGAGCTTGAGGGATAATTTGTTAATTAATTTTTTTATTTATAAAAAACTCGGACGCCCAGCATTATTGGGTTGTATAGCTTAGGGGATAATTTTATAATTAGTTTTTTTATCGATAAAAAAACTAGAGTGCCCAGCGTTATTGGGTTGTATAGCTTGGGGGATACTTTGTTTATTAATTTTTTTAATTATAAAAAACTCGGATGACCAGTGTTATTGGGTTGTTTAACTTGGGGGATAATTTGTTTATTAATTTTTTTAATTATAAAAAACTCGGATGACCAGTGTTATTGGGTTGTTTAACTTGGGGGATAATTTGTTTATTATTTTTTTTAATTACAAAAAACTCGGACGCCCAGCGTTATTAGGTTGTATAGCTTGGGAGATAATTTGTTTATTAATTTTTTCAATTATAAAATACTCGGACGCCCAGCGTTATTGGGTTGTATAGTTTAGGGGATAATTTGTTTATTAGTTTTTTTGTTGATAGAAAAACCAGGACGCCCAGCGTTATTGAGTCTTGCAGCCAAGGGGTTAATTGTTTATTCATTTTTTTGTTTATAAAAAACTCGGATGCAAAGCGATATTGGGTTGTAGAGCTTGAGGGATAATTTGTTAATTAATTTTTTTATTTATAAAAAACTCGGACGCCCAGCGTTATTGGGTTGTATAGCTTGGGGGATAATTTGTTTATTAATTTTTTTAATTATAAAAAACTCGGACGCCCAGGGTTATTGGGTTGTATAGTTCAGGGGATAATTTGTTTATCAGTTTTTAAATTCATAAAAAACCAGGACGACCAGCGTTATTGGGTTGTTCAACTTGGGGGATAATTTGTTTATTATTTTTTTATTTATAAATAGCTCGGACGCCCAGCGTTATTGGGTTGTATAGTTTGGGGGATAATTTGATTATTAGTTTTATTATTCATAAAAAAATTAGGATGCCCAGTGTTATTTATTTTTACTGCGAAGGGGATTATTGTCTATTATTTTTTTCGCCTATATAAAACTCGGACGACCAGCGTAATTGGGTTGTATAGCTTGGGGGATAATCTTATAATTAGTTTTTTTGTCGATAAAAAAACTAGAATGCCCAGCGTTATTGGGTTGTATAGTTTGAGGGTTCGTTTGTTTATTAATTTTTTTGTTTTTAAAAAACTTATACGCCCAGCGATATTGGGTTGTTTAGCCTGGGGGATAATTTGTTTATTAGTTTTTATATTCATAAACAACCAGGACGTCCAGCGTTATTCGGTTGTATAACTGGGGGAATGATTTGTTTATTAATTTTTTTAATTAATAAAAACTCGGATGCCCAGCGTGTATTGGGTTGTATAGCTTTGGGGATAGTTTGTTTATTAATTTTTTTGTTTAGCAAAAACTCGGACGCCCAGCGTTATTGGGTTGTTTAACTTGGTAGATAATTTGTTTATTCATTTTTTCAATTATAAAAAGCACAGACACTCATCGTTTTAGGGTTGTATAGTTTGGGGATTATTTTGTTTATTCATTTTTTTAATTATAAAAAGCACAGACACCCATCGTTTTAGGGTTGTATAGTTTGGGGGTTAATTTGTTTCTTAGTTTTTTTATTTATGAAAAAATTACTATGCCCAGTGTTATTTATTTTTACTGCGAAGGGGTTTATTGTCTATTAATTTTTTTGCTTGTATAAAACTCGGTTACTCAGCGTTATTGGGTTGTATAGCTTGGGGGTTAATTTTTTTATTAATTTTTTTATTTATAAAAAAACTCGTTACCCCAGCGTTATTGGGTTGTAAATCTTGGGGGAATTTCATTTATTGAATTATTAGTTTATAAAAAAAGCTGGGCGACCATCGTTATTGAGTTTTTTATTTGCCAGATCTGTGCTGGAAGACTTTCAAATTTTGCGGTACTACCTGGGCCGGGATCGGCCACTCTGGTCAGGGCGAACACCTGGGGCACCTGATGATAATTACGCCTTGGAGACGATTTCCCCAGGTTTAACCACAGTAGGTTGCCCTGCTGTATAGCCACCCGTGTGGCTTGTACGTGTGTCACAGCTTCACCACCTGTAAAGTTTAAATAATATTTTATTCTTATAAATTAACCATTTTTATAAAATAACTAGTAAATTATAAAATTATAAGCTTTGCACAGTTAAAATTTGCCTAGGTACATACTTACAAATAATTTTCAGGAGCCCCAGTTCGACTTCCTCTAGAAATTTTTTGCTAATCCGGGTCTTGGAACGTAGAATAAGACTTTCAGGCGCCCCAGGTCGACTCCGGGCGACTCCGGATTAGCAAAAGAGTTCTAGGGGAAGTTGACTTGCGGTGCCTGGAAGTCTTATTCTACGTCCCGAGAACTGGAATAGTAAAAAAGTTCCAGGGGAAGTCGACCTGGTGCGCCGGGAGTCAACCTGGGGCTCCTGAAAGTCTTCTTCTACGTCCCGAGAAATAGATTAGTAAAAAAGTTCCAGGGGAAGTCGATCTGGTGCGCCCGGAGTCGACCTGGGGCTCCTAAAAGTCTTATTCTACATTACGAGAACCGGACTAGCAAAAAAGTTCCAAGAGAAGTCGACCTGGGGCTCCTGAAAATTATTTGTAAGTATGTACTTGGGAATATTTTAAGTGCGCAAAGCTTATAATTTATTAATTTATAAGTTATTTTATAAAAATATTTAATTTATAAGAATAATTTATTATTTAAACTAGGATAGCATCTCCAGAGTTTAGTTATGACTGGGTGCACCAGGTATCCGCTTCGACCCTCTGGAGTCAAAACTTACTCGGGAAATCATCTCCAAGGCCTAACTATCAGCAGGTGCTGCAGATATCCGCTTTGACCCCTCCGGAGTCAAAACTTCCTGCGGAAATCATCTCCCTTTTCAACCAGTGTGGCCCTCAACCTCTGTACGACCTGTCCGCGAGTCATGGGCAGGATGATGATGATGTCATTGTCGTTCCTGTTGCCTGGGCGACGGCACCGCAATGAGAGTTTGGCACGCTCGGCAGTCCACCTCTATTTCAGGCCCAAGGAAAGGAACAAACGTCTGGTCCTGTGCCAACCTTTGTACCTACCAACTTGCCCAATCTTGAATCTACCCATGTCCCTTCTCTCTTGCCTAACCTTGAGTCTACCACTGGGCCTAACACCTGCACCTGCCCTCGTGCGAACCCATTTACACACTTGTGCCTATCCTTGTTCCTAACCTTTGTTCTACGTTTATATTTACATTTATAGTTACTTATAATTTGTTCTTATTTTTGTTTCTACCTACGTAACTTTTTAGCTACCCCTGTAATGACCTTTGTTATTATCTTCGTTCCTACTCGTGTGCTTACTCTTATAACAAAACTATTCTTATCATAATTGTGCATACTGTATACCTGAGCTTTCTATTGTAACTATCTCTGTGCATGCCCTAGTTTCTATCCTTGTACCTTCCTTTTTTACTAAAGTTTTTTCGAATTAACTTTTTCTTGTTCTTAAGTCTTGTACTTTGTGATTTGTACTTTTGTGATTTATCTCTTTTTAACCATTTTATAATTGAACTTTTAACCCTGAACCTTCCCTCTGGTAACCCTTATGTTTACCCTTGTATCTACCATCATGTCTAATGTTGTCTATTCAGTACCTAACATCTTGTCTACCTTTGTATCTACCCTGGTGTCCACTCCTGTGCCTACCCTCCTGCCTAACCTTCCGTCTACCACTATGCGTACCCGTCTACCTATTTAAGTGCATACTTTAGTACGTATAATCGTGCTTACTATTGTTCTTAACCATGTTTCTTCTTTTGTAGTTACTAGCTACCTCTGCCAACCTTTGTTCGAACCTTAGTGGATACCCTCGCGGCAACCCTCGTGTTTGCCCTTGTTAATAACCTTATTCCTACCTTCTTACTACTTTTGTAGCTACACTTGTACCTACTCATAATCCCACCTTTGTTAATTTTTTTGGTTCATATTCGTGTGTTTATCCTGGTACCATAACTATTATTCCTTTACTTGTGCCTACCTTATACTTTTTCGTACTGTTGAACCTACTTCTGTACATGCACTGGTTTCTTTCCTTATAACTTCCCCTTTTTTTACTCAGGGTTTCTACTGATTCACTTTTTATTGTTCTTATATCTTTTCATACTACTGTACTTACTCTGTTCTTAACTTTTTTTCTACTTAAAATTCTAACCCTGAACCCACCTACGTGCTTAATTTTATGTCTACTCCTGCGCATACCCTTGTATCTACTCTCTGCCCCACCCTTGTGTATATCTCTGTACCTATCCGTATGTCTACTGCTGTGCCTATTCTCATAATTACTATCTTATCCTCACGGAGAGACAGGGGTAATGAGAATATCAGTGTCCCTTGAATACTTGGGGACGATGCGGCATGCAGGCTGCGGTACTCTGCCTTGCAGGCTGATTTAGCCTGCAAGGCAGAGTCTGTACAATATGTGAGACAGGAGAGGATAGAGTGAAGCGATAACCACCGTGGCCCCATTACAACTGATTCTTCATTTGTTATAATACACATGCGATGCAGTATTCTGCACACTCAGCGCTATGCGCTCACACACACATACTACAGAGTCCACTGCACTGCACCGCTCTGCCCGCCACAGCTCTCCCCGCTATCATGATTAGCTTGAGTAGAGCGAGTAATTTTTTATATTTAAACTTATAATCAATGCTAACTCTTAAAATGCAGTTATAATATTAAAATATTGATCTTTTGGTAATCGAAGGATAAATAAATTGCCCGTGCGAAGAAAAACCTTAGCCTGTCGATACATAAAGGGATAAATTAAAAATTTGGGAAAAATGTATTAATCTGATTTATTGGGTGTCATCTCATCAAGACTTTTAAGTTTGATTTTTATCTGATTTTTTTTTCTCAGTACCCTCTTTGTGACTATAAATCAGCAGATTTCTGGATAAGGTTTTTTTCACATGGGCAGTTAAAATGTTCACGTGTATATTTACGTGAAAACTTATATTGAAAAGAGCTAAAATAGATACTAAAAAAACTCAAAATATACTTAGATAAATCAAAATATTTAATCATCAAAAAATTAAAATAATTAAAAAATTATCTAATATTAGTTGAATTTTACGATTAGTACTGTACCGATATAGCCAAAAAATAAAAAAAATCGCGAAAGTTAGTTCTTAGTAACTAACCATGAGAGAGGATAATTTATATGAAAAAAAATTATCTTATTATCATATACTAATGTCAATAAATTATTGTTAGTCCGAACTGCACGAACAAGCGTAAAATTGTGTAATTTTTTCGTAGTTAAATATCTAATTTTTTTTATTGTCGAACTTAAATTAATATAAAAAAACTCTCACTAATAAGTTTTCATATTTTTTACGGCTAAAATATTGTACTTTTTAGTTATGGTTAACTCATCACATTTTATGTAAAAATTTTAATTTTGAAATTGTAGTTTGTAATCAATAATTTCTTAAAATTAAAAGCAATTTTTAAAAGTGTTTTTAAGATTTTCTAGCTAAAGTTTAAATTTGCGATATCATTAGAATTTTCAAAAAACATTAATTCATTTATCATGTAAAATTAGATTTTTTGATAATTGTATACAAATTTAGTAGATATAGTTATATATAATTTTGCACGCCTATCAAAAATCTTAATATCACTGTCATTTTGTTTCTAGGGCTCAGTTTGACCTCAAAATTTCCAAAAAACTTCATTGATAGCTCAGGAACAAACTCGTGCAGGATAGTTTGACTAAGTCGAAACTTCCTAGCACAGTTTTTTAATCCGAAGTTCAACGTTAAAAATAGCAAACTATTTTTTTTCAAAAAATCATACGTTAGACCTAAATTATTTTTGTGGCTTTTGAAACGGCTTATTAGAAGCGGAGAGAGTTGAAAAAACGTTTTGTCGAACCCTACGAAAACTACGTTCCGAAAGTTTATCAAGAGATGTTGCGTCAGATAAAAAGTAAAATCGAATATAAACTGCTTTGGATTTCTGTCGACGAAACTACCGACAGTTGTGGTCGGTACGTAGCCAATCTGGTGGTTGGAACGTTACATACAGAACCTTCACCTGGTTTCGTAGTCACCTTCCAACAGATTGAAAAAACTAACCATTCAACTGTAGCAAGATGTGTGAACGATTCATTGAAAAGTATGTTCCCCAACTCTAAGAACGATGAAAAAATATTAGTTATTTCAACAGATGCAGCTCGTTACATGCTGAAGGCTGCTACTGGTCTAAAAAAATTTTACCCCAATCTCATTCACGTTGCATGCTTTGCTCACGATCTTCACCGCGTAGCCAAAGAAGTCCGCATGGCGTACAGCAATGTTGATACATTGATTTCTACAACAAAGAAAGTTTTTCAGAAAGCACCTTTACGATCAGCCAAATACAAAGAGATGCTTCCAAACCTTTATTTGCCTCCACAGCGAGTAATTACTCGCTGGGGAACTTCAATAGAAGCAGCGCAGTTTTATCACGAAAACTTCCAAGCAGTCAAAGACGTCGTCGATCAATTTGATGTTTCCAATGTAGCTGTAATTCCTGAATGTAAAGCAGCTTTCCAGAATCCCACGGTCACTTCAGATCTTGAAACTATATATACTCATTTCTCATTTATTCCAAAATATATCACTAAACTGTTCTGAGAGAAGTAATTTATTGTCCCAAAGATGTCGCTCTTGGGACAAGAACGCCGCGTTCTTGCTACAAGAACCGAATTTTAGGATCAACACCCGTGCGTTTGTAGGACGGTACTTCGATTCTTATTCTTTAGTAATAAATCAGTCAGCTGATCGGGTTGCGGACGAGAATTATATTACTAGAATTGGTGCTATAAAAATGAACCAAGCATAAAATCTGTAAATATAATAATACTATTGAATTCAGTGGTAAATAAAATTAAAAAACTCAATAGAACCAAATTTTTAGGTTATGTTATGTATGATTTTTTTAAACTGATTGGTAATTTTTTAATTTTACCATTTCACAAGAATAATTTTTATGCTGTAAAACCTTTTGTGATTTTGTAAAATTCACAAACGAAATCATCGGTATTTTACAATAATTGAAATTAAAATCAATTAATAAATAATTCAAAGATTATAAATTTAAATGCTTATTAAACTTTAATCTAAACCAGTCGATGAAAAGAATTGAAATGCTAATAAATAGATCTATAGTCTGTGATTAAAAAAAAAAAGCTATCAATAAATGTAAAAAATGTTAGAATTAAAGTAACATAACCTCGAAATTGCTTTCAAGTTGATAAATTATTTAATTTTTCAATTCGATACTTTGAGTATTAATTAATTCAACACTTTTGTAGGTACGATTTATTTTTTTTCAAAAATTTTATTTACAAAATGAACTTTAATTGTTATGTACACAGGAACTAATATATATCTACTTTATTTAACATCTTTAGTCACTGGATGTATTGTTATATTTCAGCTTGATTTATTTTTTATTACACTGAACACTCAAATAATATAATTATTGTCCGCAACCCGATCAGCTAACTGATTTATCATTAAAGAATACGATAGAAGTACCGTCCTACAAACCCACGGGTATTGTCCCAAAGGTTCGGATCTTGCTGCAAGAACCTCGTGGGTTTGCAGAAAGAACGCGGTGCTCTTGTAGCGTTTGTGGTCCAAGTAGACCACAGGGCTATCTCCTGCTTTCGTGTAAATGAGGAAGACCAAATAATTTGTAGGCACTTGGTGTAATAAAAACGATTTCTTTATTCTCAGGTTTAGGTACACCGGGGAGCATCCGACCGGCGTGGCAGATCAAGCGGTACTGACTGGCGCAGCAGTCGCGCGGGATCGAGTTAGCACGAGTCGAGCATGCAGATCCCTACATACTCCCCCCCTAGTAAATCGCTAGATTTGCGATTTTTTAAAAAAATAATGCGTTAAGCGCTTAGAAAAATGAAACTTAAATCTAGGCTTACAATGATACTTAAATCTAACTTTACAAATTGTCGCTCCTCGGTAGGTAGCGAACTTCGTTCCATGACAAGTTTATGCTGACATTTCTGCCCGGGACTCTCAGGCTGGCGTAAGTTTTCAAAGCCGGGAACAATGGTGTGAGGATGATATTCTTCGCGGGCGCGAGGTCTGTCAAAACCCTACGAAAACTACGTTCCGAAAGTTTATCAAGAGATGTTGCGTCAGATAAAAAGTAAAATCGAATATAAACTGCTTTGGATTTCTGTCGACGAAACTACCGACAGTTGTGGTCGGTACGTAGCCAATCTGGTGGTTGGAACGTTACATACAGAACCTTCACCTGGTTTCGTAGTCACCTTCCAACAGATTGAAAAAACTAACCATTCAACTGTAGCAAGATGTGTGAACGATTCATTGAAAAGTATGTTCCCCAACTCTAAGAACGATGAAAAAATATTAATTATTTTAACAGATGTAGCTCGTTACATGCTGAAGGCTGCTACTGGTCTAAAAACATTTTACCCCAATCTCATTCACGTTGCATGCTTTGCTCACGATCTTCACCGCGTAGCCAAAGAAGTCCGCATGGCGTACAGCAATGTTGATACATTGATTTCTACAACAAACCTAACGGCCCAGGTTCTTAATGGAGCTTTGCCCGGGAGAATCGTTCGCAGGTGGTCGTGGCGCGCTTCGGGATGTGGGAGTTGGTCCGAAAGACATTGAGGAGTAGTTTCGGCACTCGCAGCTTGCTGCAAAGGTTGTGCAACGAGCTGTGGTTCGGGCGCGTCTAGCATGAAATAAGCCGGCTTGAGCCTTTCGGTGGTGACTACGCGAGACGCACCGTTGACTTCAATCTTGTAGTCGAAGTCACTGATGGGCTCTAGCACCTTGTGCGGTCTGGTGTATGGACGCTCGAGTGGTTTCTTCACGGCCACAGTTCGCATGAATACATGTATGCAGGTCCGCTAGTCCTTAAAATAGAAGGCGCGAGGTTTGTACCTTTGAGCAACAGGTATTTGCCTTATTTGACGCATATATTCACGGAACTCCTCAATGAAGATCTGGGGGTTGACGGGGAATTCTCCCTTGAGGAAGAACTCGCCGGGCACTCGCAGGGCTGTCCCGTAAACGTAGTCCGCGGGGGATATGCTGGTGTTGGTGCGTACGTGCGTCCGGAGGTCGAGGAGTACAGTTGACAGAGTCCTGGCCCACTGGGGTCTGTCATGGCACATTATCGTGGCCTTGACCACCCGGTGCCAGCGTTCGATCATCCCGTTCGCCTTTGGGTGGTAAGTGGTTGTGCGTTTACGGTCGGTTCCAATGAATGACATGAGCGCCTTGTCGAGCTGAGATTCGAACTGAGACCCCTGGTCAGTCGTGACCAGGGTCGGTGAACCAAAACGGGACATCCTATTGTCGTAGAACGCATGACATATGGTCTGAGCGGTGATGTTCTCGAGAGGCACGGCCTCGCTCCAGCGAGTGAAGCGATCGATCATCGTAAGGCAGTAGGTGTAGCCTTCGGACGGCATCAGTTGCCCAATGATGTCCACGTGAACGTGAAGAAATCTGCCATCCGGGGCGATGAAAGGCGCAGGGAAAGTTTTTCACGTGCCGTGATACTTTCGATTGTTGACAGTCAAGGCAGGTCTTGCACCAAAGCTTTATATCTTTGTGCATGCCTGGCCATACGTAGCGTCGCCTTGTAGTTTGGTCCGTAACTTTCGCACCACCATGGGCGAGAGATTAGAACATATCGAAGACGCGCTTACGCAGGGGCTTGGGAATGTATGGGCGGAGAACGTTGTCGGTCTGGTCGGGGCCCCACTCAAGAAATATGAGTTTTAGGGAATGACCGGTCGACCTGCGCAGTTCAACGAGCTCGGGATCTTCGGCCTGAGCTTTCACGAGCTTGGACACGTCAAACTCAACTGGCAGGCGAATCGCATCGACGCACGAGAGTATGTCGGCGATGACATTAGAAGTGCCCAAAACGTGTTCAATCTTGGTCGTGAATTGAGAGATGAAACAGAGCTGACGGTGTGGCTGAGGAGAGGCTTTGTCGGCCCGTTGCGCGAATGCGTAGAACAATGACTTATGACCTTATCGTATGTACTATAGTTACGCTGAGTGGGGGTGAATTTGCGTGAGAAGAATGCGAGTGGACTACCGAACCGTCAATTAACTTTTCGAGGGCTGCCCCCATCGCTAAATCTGAAGCGTCGGTCGCGACGTGGGTTTCAGCGCCCGGACATGGGTGGCTTAAAAGCGTAGCACTGGCCAGCTTGGCCTTGGTGTCTTTGAAACCCCGCTCGGCCTCGGGTGTCTAACTTATCGGTGACCGGTCGTTCTTCACAGCGCCGTGCGTGAATTCGTACGAGGGTGCCTGCGTGGTAGCCGCGTGCGGAATGTGCCGGCGGTAGAAGTTTGCGAGGCTCAAGAACGAACGAAGGGATGAAATGGTATCCGGCCTTGGGTAGTCGAGGATTGTCTGGACCATGTCCATAGTCGGGCGAGAACCGTGGCTGTTGATCAGCTGGGAGAAAAATACGATCTTTCTCTTGCCAAACTCGCATTTGGCAAGATTTAGTTTCAACACAAAATCCCTCAGTCGTTCGAGCCCTCTCGAGGACCTTACGCATATAGCGCATGAAGGACTGACCTGCGTTACGCAAGCCGAACGGCATAAACACGTACTCAAAAGTCCGAACGGCGTTGTAAATGCGGTCTTGATAACGTCGACCGGCGCGATCGGTAATTGATAATATACGCGATGAAGATCGTCGAAACGTAGAGGTTGACGGAGCAATCGTGGAAATGTGGAATACTGAACCTATCTGGGACAGTCATTGCGTTCAGGCCATGGTAGTCACCGCATATGCGCCAATTGCCATCCTTCCTTCGCACCATGTAGATGGGGCTAGCCCAAGGGCTTTTCGACCGCCTGCATATGCCTTGTTTGACTAATTCGTCAAACTCGGCTTGTGCGACCTTGTAACGTTCGGGGTCGAGACATCTAGTCCGCTCGGTGACAGAGGGACCGTGCGTCTTGATGTAGTGGAAAACATCGTGCGACGTAAAAGGGTTGGCAGGTTTTGAACCTGTGACCTCGGGAAATTCGGCAAGAATTTCAGAAAAATGACTGTCGTGATCAAGCAAACTAACCGAGGGGGCATCGGACGATTTATAATAGCCCTTCGCCGACGAGCCTGTGCTGGGCTCGATCAGTCTGCGGTGTCGTACGTCGATGATGAGACCATAGTGACTGAGCAAGTCTGCTCCAATTATGGGGCAGGGAAATGCTGCAACGCAAAAACTACATTCGATCGGACGTTTGAAGTGGAGGTCGAGTGCGAGTTTCCGTTCGCCAAATGTCTGGATCTGGATGTTGTTGGCCACCAAGAGCCGAAGCTCTGCGGGTTTCACGTTAACGTACTTGTTGGGTATGAGAGATAGCTCCGTGCCGGTATCGACGAGGAAACCCAAACCCGAAGCGCGATCGTGAATGTGGAAGCAAGTTGAAAGACCGTCCTCGCCCACGGCTTCCACGTCGGGAGGAGGGTTCAGTTTTCCGGAATGTAAGAGCATGGCTGGATGCATTTACGAGCATCTTGACCGTATTTTAGATGAATTCGACAATAGCCAGAGGCCCGGGCGGCGTTGTTGGGCTTTTGCCCGGTGCCATTGCCCTGAGGGTTGTCACGAGGACGTGATTTAGAACGACCGCGGTTATTGCGGTTGATGCGTGTCCTGAGTGCGATGAGCTCAGCCATGAGCTTGGCAATCTGGCCCTCAAGCCTCGAGGTATGTGAGTTGCCAACAGCGGAGATGCCGTACGCGCCACCGGCGGGGGGTGCGATACAAGAGGTTGCAATAGGAGCCACTGAATCCGGGGTGCCGACGGTGGACACAACCCTTGAATTGTACCCGGTGGATTCCATGTACGCTTCAGCCATATCGCCTAACGTGGCGAGGTCTGAAACGCGCGATGACACGAGGACGCCATTGCAGCTCTCGGGGAGGTTCTCGAGAAAAATGGCACGGATAATGTCGTCCCTGGCGCTGGTATCCAGCTGACGCAACCTCGAGATCATCAGCGATGGCTTGCCTACCATGGAAATTCGGCCCTTAATCAAATCGCGCTAACGTGACTCTGGGGATGCACCAAAAGCAGAAAGCAAAACTGCCTTGACCTGCTCGAAAAGGTCCGGGGGGCGGAGAACAAGCTCGAGAAGGGGCAAAACGTGGCCTAGCACCTTGGCGTCGAGCTTCTCGCCGACAAAGTTTACCTTAGTAGCAGAATTCGTGATACCGGCATTGCAAAAGGTAATCTCCGCCTGGCCCAGCCAAACCCTAGGGTTGTCATGCAAGAACGGTGGGATCTTGGGCTGTTGAGCGTGCAGATCCCTTTCGAGTTTTTATGTGCTACGCTCAGCTACGCTGCGCTCCGCCTCGTGCACCACATCAAACTCTCGACGGCCATGTAGAACTTCTCACTCATGTTGGGTAATATACCATTACACGACTCGATTTCATTGATGAAAAATGCAGTAGCTTTGAGTTCTCAGCTTCCCCGTGACATTCCGACAAAACTCAAAGAAAAATTAAATACCGTTTAAAGCAAAAATCCTGGTTATTCTGCATTGTGTCAGATAAATGATTTTTTTATTGGCAAGACTAACGCTGCATTACCTACAACTGCTTCTCCAAATGATGTGCCTAAGTATAAATACTGCCCTACTACTTCAGTTGATGTTGAACGTTCTTTTTCGGCATATGAATTTATTTTAAATCATAGATGGCAAAAATTAAAAATGGATAATTTGGAAAAATATATTGTAGTTTACTGTTACCATAATATGATTAATTGAGGGCCTGCATTTTTATCTATTCAATATATCGCTTTGAAACTTTGCAGAAATATTCATCTACTCTCAATGAAAAATTTCTTCGCAAGAAGTTTTTTCAACTCTTAATTTTTATGCGTTTTTTTTTATTCAAAGTTTTAGGTTAGAAACTGCTAATTTTTGATTTTTAACAGATTATTATACGGCTTTAAAACGTTTTAAAAATATCTGAACCATTCTATTAGCAGCGGAAAGAGTTCAAATATATGATGCTGAATTTTCGTTAAAAAATATTCAGTAGATTCCGAAATCTTGCGAGTTGAACAAAAAAGTGAAAATTTTCTCGATATACTCATTCAAAAATACTCACTCAAAAAATGAGCATATCGAGAAAATTTTCACTTTTTTGTTCAACTCGCAAGATTTCGGAATCTACTGAATATTTTTTAACGAAAATTTAGCATCATATATTTGAACTCTTTCCGCTGCTAATAGAATGGTTCAGATATTTTTAAAACGTTTTAAAGCCGCATAATAATCTGTTAAAAATCAAAAATTAGCAGTTTCTAACCTAAAACTTTGAATAAAAAAAAACGCATAAAAATTAAGAGTTGAAAAAACTTAATGCGAGGAAGTTTTTCATTGAGAGTAGATGAATATTTCTGCAAAGTTTCAAAGCGATATATTGAATAGATAAAAAATGACAACATTTTTTAAACAGCGTGTCGGCCTGCCTGAGCTCATCTTGAGCGTCTCGAGTGCTAAGGCAGCTTGTGAATGTAGGCCCTCAATTGAGAGAATCAATAAAAATACTATTAAAACTTTTGCATATTTTGACTAAATTTTGTATTTTTCTGCATATTTCATCATATTTTACTGCATATTTCTCTGCATATTTCGGACATATTTCCATGCATATTTTGACCTTTTATGTTGCATATAATCCGCTCCCTGCTGATTATTAATCCGACCTTCATTTTTAAAATTGACTTATGTAAGGGCTATAAAAACAATATATTTTTATAAAAATTTTAAAATTTAATATTTTTCGGTATGAACTATTTTTAATATGTATTTTATTTTCGTATTTTATTTAAGATTCTTTAAATAACATTTCACTTTAAAAAACATTATTAAACTTTTTGTTTTATTTTAAGAATAAAATAAAAATAGTTGAATTCTTAACCGAGCAAGCGTTAGCGCAACGAGGTATAGAAGCTTGTTTTAATTAATAATTTTCAAAATTTAATTTTAAATAAAAATATAAAAAAATGAAAATCGGGTGCATGGTTGAAAAAAAGGGCATGGGGCATTGGTGGATATTTATTAATTATAAGAAAAATTAAAAAACAAGAATATAAACATATTTCGGTACACTTCTACGGTTACTGAAGCATTTTTTTAAGGGAAAAAAAGGGCATCGGGGCAGGAGTGAAGAAAAACTACTATATAATATAGTAAGATATATTACTTCACTAACAAATAATAAAGTACAGTTTCAAGCTACACTTCCTCCAATATGAACCTCCATTATCGGCAAGCTAAATAAATCGATCGTAGAGTTTCTACAATATTTCAGACCTCTGAGTAGGCATCTCTAGCCTACATATTGTAGGCTCTAAGTTTTAGAGGTAACTTTCAAAATATAATAAAGTCATTTTTCATAAAGAAGATGATTAATAAACAGAAATTTTAGTGTTTCATGCATGAGCAGCTTCATTGCAAAAAGGAATGCGCCAAAAAAATTAAATTTCATTAAAAAAATAAAATACAATAAGGCTTTTTAATAAGCAGACGACGTCAATTTAGCGTGGGGTACAGAAAACAATATTCTATGGTTTTATTTCATTTTTTGGGCTTTTTGATTTAATTTACTTGATATTTTAGATTTCTATGAATTATTATGTATTTTTAGATACTTTATTAAAGAAAAATTCATTTTTTTCCTTCTTAAAAGCTCAAGTTAAAATCTTTGTTGTACCCCAGGCATTCTACCCTAAGCTAAAAACGTTATACACATCATTTAATCTTTTAAACTTTTCAAACTTTTCAAGTTTTTTTTTGATCTGACGATTTTCAAGATTTAATCAACAAACAAATTTTAATCATTTCCTCGATAATACTATCAAAAAAATCAATTTTTCATCTTAAGCGAGAAAAGGGTTATGAAAAATCGTCTGCTTAGTAAAAAGCCTTATAATTTTTTAATGGAACAACCTTTATGCTTAATAAAACCAATTTTTTTACTTTTATGCTGTTTATGAAAGTCCTACAAAGAGATGAATTCAACGAGTCAGTTGGTAAATCTTTAAAATTTTACAAGCTGGTTGTATGACATATTGAAATCTTTCTCGATATACTCATTCAAAAATACTCACTCAAAAAATGAGCATATCGAGAAAATTTTCACTTTTTTGTTCAACTCGCAAGATTTCGGAATCTACTGAATATTTTTTAACGAAAATTTAGCATCATATATTTGAACTCTTTCCGCTGCTAATAGAATGGTTCAGATATTTTTAAAACGTTTTAAAGCCGCATAATAATCTGTTAAAAATCAAAAATTAGCAGTTTCTAACCTAAAACTTTGAATAAAAAAAAACGCATAAAAATTAAGAGTTGAAAAAACTTAATGCGAGGAAGTTTTTCATTGAGAGTAGATGAATATTTCTGCAAAGTTTCAAAGCGATATATTGAATAGATAAAAAATGACAACATTTTTTAAACAGCGTGTCGGCCTGCCTGAGCTCATCTTGAGCGTCTCGAGTGCTAAGGCAGCTTGTGAATGTAGGCCCTCAATTGAGAGAATCAATAAAAATACTATTAAAACTTTTGCATATTTTGACTAAATTTTGTATTTTTCTGCATATTTCATCATATTTTACTGCATATTTCTCTGCATATTTCGGACATATTTCCATGCATATTTTGACCTTTTATGTTGCATATAATCCGCTCCCTGCTGATTATTAATCCGACCTTCATTTTTAAAATTGACTTATGTAAGGGCTATAAAAACAATATATTTTTATAAAAATTTTAAAATTTAATATTTTTCGGTATGAACTATTTTTAATATGTATTTTATTTTCGTATTTTATTTAAGATTCTTTAAATAACATTTCACTTTAAAAAACATTATTAAACTTTTTGTTTTATTTTAAGAATAAAATAAAAATAGTTGAATTCTTAACCGAGCAAGCGTTAGCGCAACGAGGTATAGAAGCTTGTTTTAATTAATAATTTTCAAAATTTAATTTTAAATAAAAATATAAAAAAATGAAAATCGGGTGCATGGTTGAAAAAAAGGGCATGGGGCATTGGTGGATATTTATTAATTATAAGAAAAATTAAAAAACAAGAATATAAACATATTTCGGTACACTTCTACGGTTACTGAAGCATTTTTTTAAGGGAAAAAAAGGGCATCGGGGCAGGAGTGAAGAAAAACTACTATATAATATAGTAAGATATATTACTTCACTAACAAATAATAAAGTACAGTTTCAAGCTACACTTCCTCCAATATGAACCTCCATTATCGGCAAGCTAAATAAATCGATCGTAGAGTTTCTACAATATTTCAGACCTCTGAGTAGGCATCTCTAGCCTACATATTGTAGGCTCTAAGTTTTAGAGGTAACTTTCAAAATATAATAAAGTCATTTTTCATAAAGAAGATGATTAATAAACAGAAATTTTAGTGTTTCATGCATGAGCAGCTTCATTGCAAAAAGGAATGCGCCAAAAAAATTAAATTTCATTAAAAAAATAAAATACAATAAGGCTTTTTAATAAGCAGACGACGTCAATTTAGCGTGGGGTACAGAAAACAATATTCTATGGTTTTATTTCATTTTTTGGGCTTTTTGATTTAATTTACTTGATATTTTAGATTTCTATGAATTATTATGTATTTTTAGATACTTTATTAAAGAAAAATTCATTTTTTTCCTTCTTAAAAGCTCAAGTTAAAATCTTTGTTGTACCCCAGGCATTCTACCCTAAGCTAAAAACGTTATACACATCATTTAATCTTTTAAACTTTTCAAACTTTTCAAGTTTTTTTTTGATCTGACGATTTTCAAGATTTAATCAACAAACAAATTTTAATCATTTCCTCGATAATACTATCAAAAAAATCAATTTTTCATCTTAAGCGAGAAAAGGGTTATGAAAAATCGTCTGCTTAGTAAAAAGCCTTATAATTTTTTAATGGAACAACCTTTATGCTTAATAAAACCAATTTTTTTACTTTTATGCTGTTTATGAAAGTCCTACAAAGAGATGAATTCAACGAGTCAGTTGGTAAATCTTTAAAATTTTACAAGCTGGTTGTATGACATATTGAAATCTTTCTCGATATACTCATTCAAAAATACTCACTCAAAAAATGAGCATATCGAGAAAATTTTCACTTTTTTGTTCAACTCGCAAGATTTCGGAATCTACTGAATATTTTTTAACGAAAATTTAGCATCATATATTTGAACTCTTTCCGCTGCTAATAGAATGGTTCAGATATTTTTAAAACGTTTTAAAGCCGCATAATAATCTGTTAAAAATCAAAAATTAGCAGTTTCTAACCTAAAACTTTGAATAAAAAAAAACGCATAAAAATTAAGAGTTGAAAAAACTTAATGCGAGGAAGTTTTTCATTGAGAGTAGATGAATATTTCTGCAAAGTTTCAAAGCGATATATTGAATAGATAAAAAATGACAACATTTTTTAAACAGCGTGTCGGCCTGCCTGAGCTCATCTTGAGCGTCTCGAGTGCTAAGGCAGCTTGTGAATGTAGGCCCTCAATTGAGAGAATCAATAAAAATACTATTAAAACTTTTGCATATTTTGACTAAATTTTGTATTTTTCTGCATATTTCATCATATTTTACTGCATATTTCTCTGCATATTTCGGACATATTTCCATGCATATTTTGACCTTTTATGTTGCATATAATCCGCTCCCTGCTGATTATTAATCCGACCTTCATTTTTAAAATTGACTTATGTAAGGGCTATAAAAACAATATATTTTTATAAAAATTTTAAAATTTAATATTTTTCGGTATGAACTATTTTTAATATGTATTTTATTTTCGTATTTTATTTAAGATTCTTTAAATAACATTTCACTTTAAAAAACATTATTAAACTTTTTGTTTTATTTTAAGAATAAAATAAAAATAGTTGAATTCTTAACCGAGCAAGCGTTAGCGCAACGAGGTATAGAAGCTTGTTTTAATTAATAATTTTCAAAATTTAATTTTAAATAAAAATATAAAAAAATGAAAATCGGGTGCATGGTTGAAAAAAAGGGCATGGGGCATTGGTGGATATTTATTAATTATAAGAAAAATTAAAAAACAAGAATATAAACATATTTCGGTACACTTCTACGGTTACTGAAGCATTTTTTTAAGGGAAAAAAAGGGCATCGGGGCAGGAGTGAAGAAAAACTACTATATAATATAGTAAGATATATTACTTCACTAACAAATAATAAAGTACAGTTTCAAGCTACACTTCCTCCAATATGAACCTCCATTATCGGCAAGCTAAATAAATCGATCGTAGAGTTTCTACAATATTTCAGACCTCTGAGTAGGCATCTCTAGCCTACATATTGTAGGCTCTAAGTTTTAGAGGTAACTTTCAAAATATAATAAAGTCATTTTTCATAAAGAAGATGATTAATAAACAGAAATTTTAGTGTTTCATGCATGAGCAGCTTCATTGCAAAAAGGAATGCGCCAAAAAAATTAAATTTCATTAAAAAAATAAAATACAATAAGGCTTTTTAATAAGCAGACGACGTCAATTTAGCGTGGGGTACAGAAAACAATATTCTATGGTTTTATTTCATTTTTTGGGCTTTTTGATTTAATTTACTTGATATTTTAGATTTCTATGAATTATTATGTATTTTTAGATACTTTATTAAAGAAAAATTCATTTTTTTCCTTCTTAAAAGCTCAAGTTAAAATCTTTGTTGTACCCCAGGCATTCTACCCTAAGCTAAAAACGTTATACACATCATTTAATCTTTTAAACTTTTCAAACTTTTCAAGTTTTTTTTTGATCTGACGATTTTCAAGATTTAATCAACAAACAAATTTTAATCATTTCCTCGATAATACTATCAAAAAAATCAATTTTTCATCTTAAGCGAGAAAAGGGTTATGAAAAATCGTCTGCTTAGTAAAAAGCCTTATAATTTTTTAATGGAACAACCTTTATGCTTAATAAAACCAATTTTTTTACTTTTATGCTGTTTATGAAAGTCCTACAAAGAGATGAATTCAACGAGTCAGTTGGTAAATCTTTAAAATTTTACAAGCTGGTTGTATGACATATTGAAATCTTTCTCGATATACTCATTCAAAAATACTCACTCAAAAAATGAGCATATCGAGAAAATTTTCACTTTTTTGTTCAACTCGCAAGATTTCGGAATCTACTGAATATTTTTTAACGAAAATTTAGCATCATATATTTGAACTCTTTCCGCTGCTAATAGAATGGTTCAGATATTTTTAAAACGTTTTAAAGCCGCATAATAATCTGTTAAAAATCAAAAATTAGCAGTTTCTAACCTAAAACTTTGAATAAAAAAAAACGCATAAAAATTAAGAGTTGAAAAAACTTAATGCGAGGAAGTTTTTCATTGAGAGTAGATGAATATTTCTGCAAAGTTTCAAAGCGATATATTGAATAGATAAAAAATGACAACATTTTTTAAACAGCGTGTCGGCCTGCCTGAGCTCATCTTGAGCGTCTCGAGTGCTAAGGCAGCTTGTGAATGTAGGCCCTCAATTGAGAGAATCAATAAAAATACTATTAAAACTTTTGCATATTTTGACTAAATTTTGTATTTTTCTGCATATTTCATCATATTTTACTGCATATTTCTCTGCATATTTCGGACATATTTCCATGCATATTTTGACCTTTTATGTTGCATATAATCCGCTCCCTGCTGATTATTAATCCGACCTTCATTTTTAAAATTGACTTATGTAAGGGCTATAAAAACAATATATTTTTATAAAAATTTTAAAATTTAATATTTTTCGGTATGAACTATTTTTAATATGTATTTTATTTTCGTATTTTATTTAAGATTCTTTAAATAACATTTCACTTTAAAAAACATTATTAAACTTTTTGTTTTATTTTAAGAATAAAATAAAAATAGTTGAATTCTTAACCGAGCAAGCGTTAGCGCAACGAGGTATAGAAGCTTGTTTTAATTAATAATTTTCAAAATTTAATTTTAAATAAAAATATAAAAAAATGAAAATCGGGTGCATGGTTGAAAAAAAGGGCATGGGGCATTGGTGGATATTTATTAATTATAAGAAAAATTAAAAAACAAGAATATAAACATATTTCGGTACACTTCTACGGTTACTGAAGCATTTTTTTAAGGGAAAAAAAGGGCATCGGGGCAGGAGTGAAGAAAAACTACTATATAATATAGTAAGATATATTACTTCACTAACAAATAATAAAGTACAGTTTCAAGCTACACTTCCTCCAATATGAACCTCCATTATCGGCAAGCTAAATAAATCGATCGTAGAGTTTCTACAATATTTCAGACCTCTGAGTAGGCATCTCTAGCCTACATATTGTAGGCTCTAAGTTTTAGAGGTAACTTTCAAAATATAATAAAGTCATTTTTCATAAAGAAGATGATTAATAAACAGAAATTTTAGTGTTTCATGCATGAGCAGCTTCATTGCAAAAAGGAATGCGCCAAAAAAATTAAATTTCATTAAAAAAATAAAATACAATAAGGCTTTTTAATAAGCAGACGACGTCAATTTAGCGTGGGGTACAGAAAACAATATTCTATGGTTTTATTTCATTTTTTGGGCTTTTTGATTTAATTTACTTGATATTTTAGATTTCTATGAATTATTATGTATTTTTAGATACTTTATTAAAGAAAAATTCATTTTTTTCCTTCTTAAAAGCTCAAGTTAAAATCTTTGTTGTACCCCAGGCATTCTACCCTAAGCTAAAAACGTTATACACATCATTTAATCTTTTAAACTTTTCAAACTTTTCAAGTTTTTTTTTGATCTGACGATTTTCAAGATTTAATCAACAAACAAATTTTAATCATTTCCTCGATAATACTATCAAAAAAATCAATTTTTCATCTTAAGCGAGAAAAGGGTTATGAAAAATCGTCTGCTTAGTAAAAAGCCTTATAATTTTTTAATGGAACAACCTTTATGCTTAATAAAACCAATTTTTTTACTTTTATGCTGTTTATGAAAGTCCTACAAAGAGATGAATTCAACGAGTCAGTTGGTAAATCTTTAAAATTTTACAAGCTGGTTGTATGACATATTGAAATCTTTCTCGATATACTCATTCAAAAATACTCACTCAAAAAATGAGCATATCGAGAAAATTTTCACTTTTTTGTTCAACTCGCAAGATTTCGGAATCTACTGAATATTTTTTAACGAAAATTTAGCATCATATATTTGAACTCTTTCCGCTGCTAATAGAATGGTTCAGATATTTTTAAAACGTTTTAAAGCCGCATAATAATCTGTTAAAAATCAAAAATTAGCAGTTTCTAACCTAAAACTTTGAATAAAAAAAAACGCATAAAAATTAAGAGTTGAAAAAACTTAATGCGAGGAAGTTTTTCATTGAGAGTAGATGAATATTTCTGCAAAGTTTCAAAGCGATATATTGAATAGATAAAAAATGACAACATTTTTTAAACAGCGTGTCGGCCTGCCTGAGCTCATCTTGAGCGTCTCGAGTGCTAAGGCAGCTTGTGAATGTAGGCCCTCAATTGAGAGAATCAATAAAAATACTATTAAAACTTTTGCATATTTTGACTAAATTTTGTATTTTTCTGCATATTTCATCATATTTTACTGCATATTTCTCTGCATATTTCGGACATATTTCCATGCATATTTTGACCTTTTATGTTGCATATAATCCGCTCCCTGCTGATTATTAATCCGACCTTCATTTTTAAAATTGACTTATGTAAGGGCTATAAAAACAATATATTTTTATAAAAATTTTAAAATTTAATATTTTTCGGTATGAACTATTTTTAATATGTATTTTATTTTCGTATTTTATTTAAGATTCTTTAAATAACATTTCACTTTAAAAAACATTATTAAACTTTTTGTTTTATTTTAAGAATAAAATAAAAATAGTTGAATTCTTAACCGAGCAAGCGTTAGCGCAACGAGGTATAGAAGCTTGTTTTAATTAATAATTTTCAAAATTTAATTTTAAATAAAAATATAAAAAAATGAAAATCGGGTGCATGGTTGAAAAAAAGGGCATGGGGCATTGGTGGATATTTATTAATTATAAGAAAAATTAAAAAACAAGAATATAAACATATTTCGGTACACTTCTACGGTTACTGAAGCATTTTTTTAAGGGAAAAAAAGGGCATCGGGGCAGGAGTGAAGAAAAACTACTATATAATATAGTAAGATATATTACTTCACTAACAAATAATAAAGTACAGTTTCAAGCTACACTTCCTCCAATATGAACCTCCATTATCGGCAAGCTAAATAAATCGATCGTAGAGTTTCTACAATATTTCAGACCTCTGAGTAGGCATCTCTAGCCTACATATTGTAGGCTCTAAGTTTTAGAGGTAACTTTCAAAATATAATAAAGTCATTTTTCATAAAGAAGATGATTAATAAACAGAAATTTTAGTGTTTCATGCATGAGCAGCTTCATTGCAAAAAGGAATGCGCCAAAAAAATTAAATTTCATTAAAAAAATAAAATACAATAAGGCTTTTTAATAAGCAGACGACGTCAATTTAGCGTGGGGTACAGAAAACAATATTCTATGGTTTTATTTCATTTTTTGGGCTTTTTGATTTAATTTACTTGATATTTTAGATTTCTATGAATTATTATGTATTTTTAGATACTTTATTAAAGAAAAATTCATTTTTTTCCTTCTTAAAAGCTCAAGTTAAAATCTTTGTTGTACCCCAGGCATTCTACCCTAAGCTAAAAACGTTATACACATCATTTAATCTTTTAAACTTTTCAAACTTTTCAAGTTTTTTTTTGATCTGACGATTTTCAAGATTTAATCAACAAACAAATTTTAATCATTTCCTCGATAATACTATCAAAAAAATCAATTTTTCATCTTAAGCGAGAAAAGGGTTATGAAAAATCGTCTGCTTAGTAAAAAGCCTTATAATTTTTTAATGGAACAACCTTTATGCTTAATAAAACCAATTTTTTTACTTTTATGCTGTTTATGAAAGTCCTACAAAGAGATGAATTCAACGAGTCAGTTGGTAAATCTTTAAAATTTTACAAGCTGGTTGTATGACATATTGAAATCTTTCTCGATATACTCATTCAAAAATACTCACTCAAAAAATGAGCATATCGAGAAAATTTTCACTTTTTTGTTCAACTCGCAAGATTTCGGAATCTACTGAATATTTTTTAACGAAAATTTAGCATCATATATTTGAACTCTTTCCGCTGCTAATAGAATGGTTCAGATATTTTTAAAACGTTTTAAAGCCGCATAATAATCTGTTAAAAATCAAAAATTAGCAGTTTCTAACCTAAAACTTTGAATAAAAAAAAACGCATAAAAATTAAGAGTTGAAAAAACTTAATGCGAGGAAGTTTTTCATTGAGAGTAGATGAATATTTCTGCAAAGTTTCAAAGCGATATATTGAATAGATAAAAAATGACAACATTTTTTAAACAGCGTGTCGGCCTGCCTGAGCTCATCTTGAGCGTCTCGAGTGCTAAGGCAGCTTGTGAATGTAGGCCCTCAATTGAGAGAATCAATAAAAATACTATTAAAACTTTTGCATATTTTGACTAAATTTTGTATTTTTCTGCATATTTCATCATATTTTACTGCATATTTCTCTGCATATTTCGGACATATTTCCATGCATATTTTGACCTTTTATGTTGCATATAATCCGCTCCCTGCTGATTATTAATCCGACCTTCATTTTTAAAATTGACTTATGTAAGGGCTATAAAAACAATATATTTTTATAAAAATTTTAAAATTTAATATTTTTCGGTATGAACTATTTTTAATATGTATTTTATTTTCGTATTTTATTTAAGATTCTTTAAATAACATTTCACTTTAAAAAACATTATTAAACTTTTTGTTTTATTTTAAGAATAAAATAAAAATAGTTGAATTCTTAACCGAGCAAGCGTTAGCGCAACGAGGTATAGAAGCTTGTTTTAATTAATAATTTTCAAAATTTAATTTTAAATAAAAATATAAAAAAATGAAAATCGGGTGCATGGTTGAAAAAAAGGGCATGGGGCATTGGTGGATATTTATTAATTATAAGAAAAATTAAAAAACAAGAATATAAACATATTTCGGTACACTTCTACGGTTACTGAAGCATTTTTTTAAGGGAAAAAAAGGGCATCGGGGCAGGAGTGAAGAAAAACTACTATATAATATAGTAAGATATATTACTTCACTAACAAATAATAAAGTACAGTTTCAAGCTACACTTCCTCCAATATGAACCTCCATTATCGGCAAGCTAAATAAATCGATCGTAGAGTTTCTACAATATTTCAGACCTCTGAGTAGGCATCTCTAGCCTACATATTGTAGGCTCTAAGTTTTAGAGGTAACTTTCAAAATATAATAAAGTCATTTTTCATAAAGAAGATGATTAATAAACAGAAATTTTAGTGTTTCATGCATGAGCAGCTTCATTGCAAAAAGGAATGCGCCAAAAAAATTAAATTTCATTAAAAAAATAAAATACAATAAGGCTTTTTAATAAGCAGACGACGTCAATTTAGCGTGGGGTACAGAAAACAATATTCTATGGTTTTATTTCATTTTTTGGGCTTTTTGATTTAATTTACTTGATATTTTAGATTTCTATGAATTATTATGTATTTTTAGATACTTTATTAAAGAAAAATTCATTTTTTTCCTTCTTAAAAGCTCAAGTTAAAATCTTTGTTGTACCCCAGGCATTCTACCCTAAGCTAAAAACGTTATACACATCATTTAATCTTTTAAACTTTTCAAACTTTTCAAGTTTTTTTTTGATCTGACGATTTTCAAGATTTAATCAACAAACAAATTTTAATCATTTCCTCGATAATACTATCAAAAAAATCAATTTTTCATCTTAAGCGAGAAAAGGGTTATGAAAAATCGTCTGCTTAGTAAAAAGCCTTATAATTTTTTAATGGAACAACCTTTATGCTTAATAAAACCAATTTTTTTACTTTTATGCTGTTTATGAAAGTCCTACAAAGAGATGAATTCAACGAGTCAGTTGGTAAATCTTTAAAATTTTACAAGCTGGTTGTATGACATATTGAAATCTTTCTCGATATACTCATTCAAAAATACTCACTCAAAAAATGAGCATATCGAGAAAATTTTCACTTTTTTGTTCAACTCGCAAGATTTCGGAATCTACTGAATATTTTTTAACGAAAATTTAGCATCATATATTTGAACTCTTTCCGCTGCTAATAGAATGGTTCAGATATTTTTAAAACGTTTTAAAGCCGCATAATAATCTGTTAAAAATCAAAAATTAGCAGTTTCTAACCTAAAACTTTGAATAAAAAAAAACGCATAAAAATTAAGAGTTGAAAAAACTTAATGCGAGGAAGTTTTTCATTGAGAGTAGATGAATATTTCTGCAAAGTTTCAAAGCGATATATTGAATAGATAAAAAATGACAACATTTTTTAAACAGCGTGTCGGCCTGCCTGAGCTCATCTTGAGCGTCTCGAGTGCTAAGGCAGCTTGTGAATGTAGGCCCTCAATTGAGAGAATCAATAAAAATACTATTAAAACTTTTGCATATTTTGACTAAATTTTGTATTTTTCTGCATATTTCATCATATTTTACTGCATATTTCTCTGCATATTTCGGACATATTTCCATGCATATTTTGACCTTTTATGTTGCATATAATCCGCTCCCTGCTGATTATTAATCCGACCTTCATTTTTAAAATTGACTTATGTAAGGGCTATAAAAACAATATATTTTTATAAAAATTTTAAAATTTAATATTTTTCGGTATGAACTATTTTTAATATGTATTTTATTTTCGTATTTTATTTAAGATTCTTTAAATAACATTTCACTTTAAAAAACATTATTAAACTTTTTGTTTTATTTTAAGAATAAAATAAAAATAGTTGAATTCTTAACCGAGCAAGCGTTAGCGCAACGAGGTATAGAAGCTTGTTTTAATTAATAATTTTCAAAATTTAATTTTAAATAAAAATATAAAAAAATGAAAATCGGGTGCATGGTTGAAAAAAAGGGCATGGGGCATTGGTGGATATTTATTAATTATAAGAAAAATTAAAAAACAAGAATATAAACATATTTCGGTACACTTCTACGGTTACTGAAGCATTTTTTTAAGGGAAAAAAAGGGCATCGGGGCAGGAGTGAAGAAAAACTACTATATAATATAGTAAGATATATTACTTCACTAACAAATAATAAAGTACAGTTTCAAGCTACACTTCCTCCAATATGAACCTCCATTATCGGCAAGCTAAATAAATCGATCGTAGAGTTTCTACAATATTTCAGACCTCTGAGTAGGCATCTCTAGCCTACATATTGTAGGCTCTAAGTTTTAGAGGTAACTTTCAAAATATAATAAAGTCATTTTTCATAAAGAAGATGATTAATAAACAGAAATTTTAGTGTTTCATGCATGAGCAGCTTCATTGCAAAAAGGAATGCGCCAAAAAAATTAAATTTCATTAAAAAAATAAAATACAATAAGGCTTTTTAATAAGCAGACGACGTCAATTTAGCGTGGGGTACAGAAAACAATATTCTATGGTTTTATTTCATTTTTTGGGCTTTTTGATTTAATTTACTTGATATTTTAGATTTCTATGAATTATTATGTATTTTTAGATACTTTATTAAAGAAAAATTCATTTTTTTCCTTCTTAAAAGCTCAAGTTAAAATCTTTGTTGTACCCCAGGCATTCTACCCTAAGCTAAAAACGTTATACACATCATTTAATCTTTTAAACTTTTCAAACTTTTCAAGTTTTTTTTTGATCTGACGATTTTCAAGATTTAATCAACAAACAAATTTTAATCATTTCCTCGATAATACTATCAAAAAAATCAATTTTTCATCTTAAGCGAGAAAAGGGTTATGAAAAATCGTCTGCTTAGTAAAAAGCCTTATAATTTTTTAATGGAACAACCTTTATGCTTAATAAAACCAATTTTTTTACTTTTATGCTGTTTATGAAAGTCCTACAAAGAGATGAATTCAACGAGTCAGTTGGTAAATCTTTAAAATTTTACAAGCTGGTTGTATGACATATTGAAATCTTAAAGTTAAAACAGTTACCTATCGAGTGCCTGAAGTTTTGAAGTTCAGAGTAAGTATTTTCATTTTCTTTCATTAGAACAATATTTTCGTAATTAATTTATTGATATAATTTTGTCTAAACTTCGGAACGTGACAAAAGTAACCATAATAATGAGCTTAAAACAATCATACACTTCATTACATTAAAAAATTTTTTTTTTTTTCTTTAATCTTAAGATGTGAAGAATGCGTCACGAAAAATAGTACGCTTATATAGCGTATAGCTATATAAGCGTAGTATAAGCTAGCCTATAAGCAGGGAGCAGATTATATGCAACATAAAAGGTCAAAATATGCATGCAAATATGCATGGAAATAAGTATGTCCGAAACATGCAGTAAAATATGATGAAGTATGCAGCAAAATATGATGAAATATGCAGTAAAATATGATGAAATATGCAGAAAAATACAAAATTTAGTCAAAATAAGTTTTAATCGTATTTTTATTGATTCTCTAAATTACTCATATTATGGTAACAGTAAACTACAATATGTTTTTCCAAATTATCCATTTTCAAGTTTTTAAATCTATCATTTAAAATAAATTTATATGCCGGAAAAGAACGTTCAACATCAACTGAAGAAGTATGGACCATAAGTTTACTACAAGTCGGATGTCATTTCAAAAATATAAATTTTAAGTTTCTTTTAAAACTATAAAAATATGGGAAGTAGTATAACATGCGGTCTGGGCCGTCAAAACAAACCCCCACCACACCTACCTGGTGTTTACAGGTAGACGTCGGTGCCCCCCCCCCCCCTCCACGGCTCTCGCGACTCTCACCGCGCGGAACCAAGAGGTCGCGGAGGGGAGGGGGAAGAAATCCATGCTGCATAGGTAAGAGGAGGAGGAGGTGTCTGCGGACGCACCACAGTATCCTCCTCCCCCGCGAGTATCTCCCCCTCTCTCCCCCTTCCCTCTCCTTAGTCCTCGCGAGTGCCTCCACCTCCCCACCCCTCTCCCCTAGTCCACGTGAGTGATGTGCTCGTGTCACCTTGAAATTCGTAGCTCTAGCCACGGGAGAATTAAAGTCATGTCTTTGGACCAGAATCAACGTAAGTTAATTTAATTTGTCAATGTACTATATAAATCTAAATTTTTTACTAAATATGTGAAAACTTTTTTAGTGATCGCAGAAATGATGTCTGATGAGGAAGGTGATGACTTCATTAGAAGTATTGATTTAATAACAGATGAAGGTTGGTTTTTATTAACTTCAAGATAATATTTATCATTTTTTTATATTAAAAAAATTAATTAAAATTTTTTTTTTTTTTTTTTTTTCTTTAAAAAAGATGGTCAACAAGATATTTCGCAATGGCAGCGAGATAAATATTATGGTTCGTTGTGTTGGTCATACGGGGTACACACGTTCGACATTTTGAAGAGTATTTTGTTAAATTTACTTCTTCATATGGAATTTTGTAATTTGGACGCAACAACAGCGAAAGGAGAGAGCTTACGTGTCTGTGTAAGCCAATTTATACAGGAAATGAATGAGTACAGCCCGGATTTCGTCAGAACAGACGATGCACGCGAAAATCTGAACCTGCTTCTTCGGGTTCTTTTACAAGACCGAGAATACTACGAAATAATGGCTTTTTTACAATTTTTAAAAATATACAATAGAGAACATAAAGACTTGGGCATTATAACGCGAGATGTAATTTTTTTTTTCATGTCACAAAATAGAAGAAATATTGGAAAATAGTTATGAAGTAAATATTAGAAATTAAATCCTTATATCAAATTATAAATTAAATGAATAAAGAAACGAATAAAAAAAATTTAACTAATTTTTTGTTTTTTTATTAACACCTTTATGGTTTCAAATACTATCGTTACTTAATTAAATTAAAAAAAAAATTTTTAATGTTTTTTACCACTGCTGAGTTGATGTTTTTTCTACAAGCATCCAAGTTGCCACTGCCACTGCTTCGTTGATGTTTTTTTATTTCGTATCAAAATTTTTATAAGTTATGATAATGAATTTATTTTAAAGTTTTTTAAAGATTGATATCAATGCTTTAATTAATTTCAAATTATTAAATGATGAACCATTGTTTTTTAGCAAATATATTTTTAAAGTAAAAAAGTAAGTTAAGAAGTAAAAAATTTAAATACAAGTAATAAGTTTGGCTTTAATTATTTTTTTATATTAAGAAGTAAAAACTTTAATTATTTTTTTGTAGGTGAGGTGTTTGAAATAAAAAAAAATCAATTTTTTGAAACCATTATTTTTTTATTTCTCCAATTTTTATATTACACTTTTTTTATTTCACACCGCCTGGTCAGCTGATGATTCTATTGATTCTTCGTACTTTCACACCGCCTGGTCAGCTGATGATTCTATTGATTCTTCGTACTTTTACACTGCCTGGTCAGCTGATGATTCTATTGATTCTTCGTACTCTTCCACCATGAGTTCGTTCCGAAGATTTATTTTGGCTGGTTATAGACAAGTGAAAACAATTTTTAATTACTTAAATAAATAAAAGTTTTTAAATTTTTACCACTAGAACTTACCACAAATCTCCAGGAAATGCGTCTTGAGTGTTTTAAATTTTTTATTACGGCGATATTTACCGCCAATTATAAATTGCCCGACGCACATCATCACGTCGGCACTATATTTGTAGTGTTTTTTATACATTTGAATAATGTCGCGTACTTTGCTTTTGTCCAAAATCCACTGCAATAAATCGAAGAGAAAAGTGTAGCTCTGACTCGTAACCCATTTGATGTGATTAAAGGTGTAAGGGTTAAACCTATGTTTTATGCGAGCGTTATTTTGGTATTTTAAATAAAAAATTGAAAATATGATTGCTTCCCGCAGAGCCACTTTTCTTTCACGGCTAGATGAATTTAAGTTACATCTGTCAATTAATTTTTGAATGCTGCCGGGCATTTTTATTATCTATTTACACGTGGTCAAACGTAAAACTACAGACAGCCACAAGCGCATCAATTTAGAGCTGTATTATAAAAAAGTGTAACGTTTGAAATTTTTTGAGTCGTAAGAGTGGGAGGCAGAGGTGGGGGAAATGGGATTTGCTTATTTTCTAGTGTGAGAACGAATTAGCGCAGCAATCTAGAGCTGCATTAAAAAGTGCTACATTTGCAATTTTTGTACACGTGAGATAGGAGAGGTGGGGGGGGGGGGAGGTGCTACCTAGCGTCAGCTATCAAAGCAAATTTTGCATAGTTTTGGGATTTGACGGATATTTCCGTAGTTTCGATTGAGCTTTTGACGAAACCTGTTACGCGTCAGTGTAAAAAAATAAATAAATTTAAAAAAATGAGTGATTTACGGAATCAATGTAAGTAAATAGTTTTATTGGGCATAGTTGTTAGTGTGTGCTAATAATAAAAAAGTTAAAATAAAAAAATTAATTCAAATTTTTTAGTGCTGAGAGAAATGAACGAGGATGATTTAGGGGACGCTATTGTTCTACGGACCGTGGAACTGTCTAATGGTAAGTTTTTTTACATATTTTTTTTTGTGTTACTAAGTATTCAAAAAAAAAGTTATAATAAAAATACATTAAAATTTTGTAGCGATGAGAGAAATGAACGAGGATGATTTAGGAGACGCTATTGTTCTACGGGCTGTGGAACTGTCTCGTGGTAAGTATTTATGTTTATACATTTATACATTATTTATTGTGTTATTTTATAATAAAGTTTTCTTTTTTTTTTAGATTCGATTGATAGTCCTATAAAGGGAGTAGTGGGCAATAATAAAAGAAGACGAAGGCTCGTCAGCACCAGCACCAGCAGCGATGATTCGGACCCTATAAAGGGTAAAGTTAACAACAACAAGAGATGCAGAAGACTTATTAGCAGCAGCAGCAGCAGCAGCAGCGACGATTTGAGTCCTATAGGAGGCAGAGTAAGAAGTAAAATAAGAAAAATTATAAGTTCATCCGACGAAGATATAAAAAAAAATGCAAGTGCGGTCCCTAGTGGTTCTAGTGGTCGTGATTCTCGAAGAAGAAGAAGAAGTAGGAGTAGCAAAAGCAGCAGCAGTAGCACCAGCAGCTGTGATAGTAACAAAAGTAAAAGCTTGCGCAGAAAACAAAGTAGCAGCAGAAGCAGTAGCAGCAGCAGCAGTAGCAACAGCAGCAACAACAACAGTAGCAGTGCCACCGGTAGCGCACGTTGTAGTAGTAAATCACGGAGCTACAGTGGTTCACGCAGCACTACTAGTCGTGAATCTCAAAAAAGTGTTAGTGGCAGTAGTAGCACTGACAGCAAAAGATCCTGCAGTGTGCATACAAGAAGAAGAAACATCAGTAGCAGTAGCAGCAGCAGCAGCTGCGATAGTAACAACAACAAAAGCTTGCGCCGAAAACGAAGTAGCAGCAGCAGCAGCAGCAGCAGCAACAGTAGCAGTGCTACCGATAGCGCACGTTGCAGCAGTAGTAAATCACGGAGCTGCAGTGGTTCACGCAGCACTACTAGTCGCGAATCTCAAAAAAGTGTTAGTGGCGGTAGTAGCACTGACAGCAAAAGATCCTGCAGTGTGCATATAAGAAAAAGAAGCATCAGTAGCAGTAGCAGCAGCAGCAGTTGTGACAGTAACAATAGCAAAAGCTCGCGCAGAAAGCAAAGTAGTAGCAATGCCACCAACGATACTGTCACCACAGCCAGCAGCAGCAGCAGTAGCAACACACGTTGTAGTGGTAAATCACGGAGTTACAGTAGCTCGCGCACCACTACTGGTCGTGAATCTCAAAGAAGTGATAGTGGCAGCAGAGGTGCTTCTTTACGAAGAAGAAGAAGCGGCAGCAGCACAGCAGTAGCAGCAGTAGCAGCAGCAGCAGCAGCGGCAGTAGTAGTAGTAGTAGTAGTACTACTACCAACGACAGCAAAAGATCCTGCAGTGTGCGTACTACCAAGAGTCGAAGATCATCGAGAAGTAGTAGTGCTACACTCAGTGCTAGTAGCCCCGGCAGTAGCGATGAAGAGGACACCGCACAAGTAGTAGTCAATAATCGAGACATGCCTCTAATAATTGAAGAAGAAGAAGCAGCAGCGTCTGTTGGTAAATAAACCTTTGTTTATTTTAATTTTATTATTTATTTTTTATTTTTATTTTTTTTTTTACAAATGAATTTACAGGCAACTATTTTTCCCAGACAGGGGCGGGTCGTCAAAGGCCTAATTTGGCCGCAGAAAAAGAAGAGAATGAATTGCGTAACCAACAACAAGACCATCAACAGCAGCAGCAGCAACAACAACAACAACAACAACAACCACCAGAGCAGTGTCAATATTTTCAAATGGAGACCGAGGAAATCCGGTGTTACCAACGATTCAATTACAGTGGACAACGAATGCGGGTTCAATTCAACAGGCCATCTCAGGGTGAGGATTTTTTTACGTTTCTTCGTCAAGGAATTTGTGAGCTTGCTGATAATCTACGGAGAAAGGGTAGGTCCATGGATTATATCGGTATTACAGTAGAGTCGGAAAGCTTTAACTCGGGGCCACTTTGGCTTTCTTTTAGATATGTAAGAGATTTTAGCAGCGACGATTTGTGGGATATTTTTTTTAAAGCTTCACAAAGTTCTACTGATTTCAATATAGAAAATAGTATTATTATTAATTGCGACATCGTTAAAAATGTTAAAAAATATTTGGTTGGGTCGGGCGGTGCTAGGGTCAAATTGACCAGACCGGACGTCCAAAAAAAATCAATTTTAACTATATCGAATGACGACAACCTTTGTTTACCGCGATCATTAGTCACGGCAGAGGTTCATGCTGCCAAAGGGCAACTGAAAACCGGTCCGATGTTTGACTATTGGGAATTAATTCGTAGGCGGACAAAAAATGGCGCGCAAACTGCTGCTGCTAAATATCTTGTAGAGGAAGCGCGGGTAGAAATACCCCCACAAGGCTGTGGGCTTGCTGAAATAGAAAAATTTCAAGCATTCTACGCTCGGACCGGTAAAGCTATTGTAGTATACGAGTACAAAAATTTTGGCAAAGGTAGTTTACCGATTTTTGACGGAACTGCGCAGGTATTAGCTGCAAACCAAAATATTAATCATACTTTGCGAATAATGTATTACGAAAACCCATCGGGGTCACATTATCAGCCAATTTTAAACTTAACGGGTGCTAGTGGGTATGCTTATTATTGTGTGCCATGTAATAAAGCATATACCGATAAATTGTATCACAAGTGTGCGTATGAGTGTTATATGTGTAAAAAAAAACCGAAATGCGACCAAACCCTAGACTTAATAAAATGCGACAACTGCTTTCGATATTTTTATGGCGAAGAATGTTTCAATCAACATCTACAGGTAGGGGCTTTTTACAAAACCTTACGCGTATGCGATGCGGTAAAAGTATGTAAGAAATGCGGAAAAATGTACAAAATTAAAAAAATAAAAGGAACAGATGTGTTCAGGCAGCATCAATGCAATATGACTTACTTTCAAATTTGCAAAAAAATGATGCCAACTGAACACTTCTGTTACATGCAGCCTATTGAAAATAGTCTAGATAGGGATGCAAAATGTTTATTCCTCTTCTACGATTTTGAAACGACGACAAATGAAACTTTGGGGGACACAAACATTAAAAAACACGTGCCAAATTTATGTGTCGTCCATCAATTGTGCGATAATTGTGCAAATGATGACGACATTTCGAATGATTGCGCTTTTTGTGGGATACGCGAATATGTTTTCAAAATTGACCCGGTAAAACAGCTGGTAGAGTTCGCTTTCGCGCCCCGAAAAGAGTTTAATAAAATAATTTGCATTGCTCACAATGCACAAGGTTTCGATGCGCAGTTCGTTCTAAAATATATCGTCGAAAATTATGACGGGCCAGCCTCAAGTCCATCGGTAATATTAAACGGGTCAAAGATTATCTCAATAAAATACAAAAATGTAAAATTTATAGATAGTTTAAATTACTTTCATATGTCTTTGGCGTCCTTGCCTAAGGCGTATGGTTTCTCAGGTGTTGAAAAAGGTACTTTTCCGCACCTTTTTAATTTACCCCAATTTCAAAATTATCGTGGCAAAATGCCACCCTTAGAAACTTTCTCCCCAGATACTCTTTTTGCAAAAGATCGTGAAAATTTAATTAAGTGGTACAATGAAAAAGTTGGTGAAAATTATATTTTTGATTTTCAAAATGAGTTTGTAAAGTACTGTAAGCAGGATGTAAAAATATTAAGAATTGCTTGCTTGGAATTTCGTAAAATTTTCAAACAGATGAACGTTGATCCTTTTGCGGAGTGTACTACAATAGCCTCCTCCTGCTTACTAGTATTTCGCAAAAATTTTTTGAAACACGAGCAAATCGGCATAATTCCGGTGAAAGGGTACCGACGCTGTAATAAACAGTCAAAAAAAGCTCTACAGTGGCTATACTGGGAGGAAAAAAAATGTAATAAATCTATTCGTCACGCGGGTCATTCGAGTGAAAAGCGACTACCAAGAGGTCTTCTTGTAGATGGATATCGTGAAATTGACAACACCAGCGAGGAAGAAGAATACGCGGGGTACAGAGGTATAGTTTATGAATTTTATGGTTGCTATTGGCACGGGTGCCCTTGTCTTCGAACAAATCGCGATGTCAAAGATTCAACCAACACCTGCCGAATTACCGCAGCCACTTTGGTTATAAAATATTTCTTCGTAATCCATTCTTGTTATTGATAGTGTAAATTTTTATCATATTTTTTTTAATCAATTTGTTTGAAGTGTAGTACCGTGGTCAGCGTACCAAAGTCGAATGACAATGGTCGAGCATGCTCGTCTCTTATATCAATTTCAATTGTCTGAAATGAGTTTAGTAAAAGCGGTAAATACATAGGTGGGGTAAAATTATTGATTTTTATGTCACCGTAAGTATATTGATTCGTTTTTATGGTTGTAGTTCTCAAAAGTTTTACCTCTACATCGCCCATCAAATACGGCTCGCAAAGATCACAGAACACCATTATTGAATTTGGCAATACATGTGCTAAATTTGCTGGAAAGTTACCAACTATCGGCTCGTTACCATTAACATTAATTATTCCAGCAAAAGTTAACGACTTGGGTTCTTGAAAGCCTAAAATTTTGCTCAATTTTGCAGGCAACTCGACAGTGTGGTCAAATTTTTCGCAATCGGTACATGATCTATTCAAAGAAATGTATCCACCACGTTCTATTTTAAATTTTAAATGATTTTTTACGCAATTTAGTTCATTGATTTCGTCCACGAGGCTTTGTAAATTATCATATATACCAGGTCGTAATACCGAAGCAACACTTTTTAAAGAAACCTTTGCTTCTAGTGATCTCACATCATTTGTCAACGAAGACGGTTGTGACGCTGTTATAACAGTCACTGTGCGTTCATCTTCTTGATTTACGGGTAAATGTTGAAATGTAAGCGGGATCTGAATTTCTGTTAAAGCCACAGACCATTTTCCTTGTAACTGTATTTGTTGAGGTAGCTGAGTAATGAAGTGTGTTGCAGTATTTTCTGGATAATATTTTATACTACTGTTGCTTGGTAGAGCGATATAAAATTGGTCTATCATATTTTATTTATTATTTGAGTATGTATTATTGATTGTATTTAAATTTTACTAACACGGCTCAGCTCTTCTTCGTAAAAAAATCCGTCAATCTCTTCACCGTCAGAGTCTTCCAAAAAATATACAAGTGGTTGGCGTGTCAATGAAATGCGTTTAATTTTAAATAACTCCTCTGACCAGCCAGCCTCGTAACCTTTGTCAAAGACGCTTTTAAAACAACTGACACGAACGACGTCGCCAACTTTGTATTTAGGTGATTTAAAAGTGCTTATGTTGTATTTTTTCATAATATTTTTACGCGCTATAGCTGCATTATCAATATTTACCTCGGCGGGTATCATTTTTGTAGCACTGTGTCTGCTTCGATTGTAACTTTCAACGATTTGTTGTATCACGTCAATATATCTTTTTGTATTTTTAAAGGTAAAATATCGCCAAATTTTTTCTTTTATAGTTCTTATAAATCTCTCTGCAACGGCGGCTTTTGTATCTGGACTGCGCGACACACGAAATTGTATTTCATTTTTTTTTTAAACCTCCTGCATTTCTCGGCCAGTAAATTCTTTACCTTTGTCCGTCTGAAAACATACTGGTTTTCGACCGCAACGTTAATAAAGACAATTTAAAAAAAAAAAAAAAAAAATTTTTAAATAAAAATGGAACATACAAAAAAAATGATTTTATTGCCACAAGAGAGCGTCGAGCGCATGCAGCACATTATATCAGTTGGTAATGGAGGTGATAATCAGGAGAGAAAATCTGTTCAAACTCCTGGAACACCAACGAGCAGACTCGATGAAGAGATGAGTAAAATCTTAAACTCAACAGACTACAGTACCCTCAGCGAACGCGAAAAATGGACACGATACTCCGAACTGCTACAACGATATCTAAATTTACGAGAAACAGATGACAAAGCACAAGGAGCAAATGTCACAGGTGTCATTGACTCTAACATAAACTTAGGTAACGTCAATGCTGAGTCACAAGAAAATACGGATGAAAGTGTCATTGACACCGTACCACTGAGATTTTGAACCAAAGCGCGTAAAATCATGCAGTTATTGAGAAAAAAAGGTAATGTCAATTGGGATACAAACGAGCTGACTATAGAGGGTACAACTTTACCGGGTGCAACTATAGTTGATCTCATCAACGATACTCTAAGAGAAAGAAAAAGAGAAGCGCCGCTAGGACACCTTCAGTTTGCGGCAGCACTTCTACGAGCACGCATACCCAAAGAATTCATTGGTAATTCCCGTGTTTGGGGAAACGTTTTAGCATCTGCTACATCGGCCACTCAAACAACGGCTCGTGCACTATCTTCTAGTGCGTCGTCGTCATCGTCGCCCCAGGTCCTTGACGTAGTTCGTGGTCATCAGCTATCGCCGTTTAATAAAGGGAAACAAAAAAAAGAATGTGCTACAACTCTAACGATAGCGACGTGTTTAGGGCAATTTACAGTAGTAGTAGTAGTTTTAGCAGTAGTGGCAAAGAAAAAAAAAAAAAAAAAAAAATAAAAAAATAGAGAGCCCATCGACGGTAGGTGTTTTAGGGGAAACGTCAGTTCCACCGTTACCAACACCACCGGCGTTGACGTCGTCAGCTTCGTCGTCACCGAACTCTCACCATCAGCAACCTGCGACACAAGGATGGCTACGACTGAGAAATTTTTTTCAAACGTAAAAAATAGTCATAAAGTTAAAGACACAAAAGAGGAAACAAAAAAAAAAGAAAGTTGTGCCATAAATGACTTGATCGATCTGCTACCTTTTGAATTACACGTTCCTGGTTATAGATTTTGAGGTCCTGGTACAAAACTAGCAGAACGTCTGAGCCGTGGTGAAGTTGGAATCAATCCTCTTGACGAGGCGTGTCGCGAGCATGATATTAGTTACGCAGATAAAACTAAAAATCGACAACAAGCTGATCGTATATTGGCTATAAAAGCATTTTCACGCATGCTTGACGAAGAAACACCATCTGATGAGCGAACTGTGGCTTTGATGGCTACCTGCTGCATGATTAGTAAGATTACTTTTGAAAAGTTTTTTGCGCGTATAAAAAAGATTTTGAAAAACCGAAAAAAAAATCAAAAAAAAAAATCGATAAAAAAAAATTAAAGAAAGTTAAAAAAATAACTGCTTAAAAATAATAATAAATAAATAAACCTATAAATAAAAATAATAAAAGATAGAAAAAAAGTAAGACAAGAGACGGTCAACATGACTGAGAAATTAGAAGAACTGTACTACAATTTACCATTACCGACAGCTTACGCCGGTGCAGATAAACTGATTGGAGCATTGCGAAAAGAACAACCTAAACAAAATGTAATAAAGTGGCTAGAAAGTCAGGCCTCTTACAACAAACACAAACTTGTGCGTCGACGCTTCTCCCGTCGTTGTTACAATGTACGTAACATTGATGATTTATGGGAGGGTGATTTGATTGATCTTAGATCAATTAAGTCCTACAATAATAATATATCTTATCTTTTAATAGTAATTGATGTTTTATCCAAGTATGTGTTTTTGGAGCCAGTTCGGGATAAAAAATCTAAAAGTGTTGCCGAGGCTTTTACCTGTATCTTGTTAAAAATTAATGGACGAAAACCAGTATGTTTTCAGACGGACAAAGGTAAAGAATTTACTGGCCGAGAAATGCAGGAGGTTTTAAAAAAAAATGAAATACAATTTCGTGTGTCGCGCAGTCCAGATACAAAAGCCGCCGTTGCAGAGAGATTTATAAGAACTATAAAAGAAAAAATTTGGCGATATTTTACCTTTAAAAATACAAAAAGATATATTGACGTGATACAACAAATCGTTGAAAGTTACAATCGAAGCAGACACAGTGCTACAAAAATGATACCCGCCGAGGTAAACATTGATAATGCAGCTATAGCGCGTAAAAATATTATGAAAAAATACAACATAAGCACTTTTAAATCACCTAAATACAAAGTTGGCGACGTCGTTCGTGTCAGTTGTTTTAAAAGCGTCTTTGACAAAGGTTACGAGGCTGGCTGGTCAGAGGAGTTATTTAAAATTAAACGCATTTCATTGACACGCCAACCACTTGTATATTTTTTGGAAGACTCTGACGGTGAAGAGATTGACGGATTTTTTTACGAAGAAGAGCTGAGCCGTGTTAGTAAAATTTAAATACAATCAATAATACATACTCAAATAATAAATAAAATATGACAGACCAATTTTATATCGCTCTACCAAGCAACAGTAGTATAAAATATTATCCAGAAAATACTGCAACACACTTCATTACTCAGCTACCTCAACAAATACAGTTACAAGGAAAATGGTCTGTGGCTTTAACAGAAATTCAGATCCCGCTTACATTTCAACATTTACCCGTAAATCAAGAAGATGAACGCACAGTGACTGTTATAACAGCGTCACAACCGTCTTCGTTGACAAATGATGTGAGATCACTAGAAGCAAAGGTTTCTTTAAAAAGTGTTGCTTCGGTATTACGACCTGGTATATATGATAATTTACAAAGCCTCGTGAACGAAATCAATGAACTAAATTGCGTAAAAAATCATTTAAAATTTAAAATAGAACGTGGTGGATACATTTCTTTGAATAGATCATGTACCGATTGCGAAAAATTTGACCACACTGTCGAGTTGCCTGCAAAATTGAGCAAAATTTTAGGCTTTCAAGAACCCAAGTCGTTAACTTTTGCTGGAATAATTAATGTTAATGGTAACGAGCCGATAGTTGGTAACTTTCCAGCAAATTTAGAACATGTATTGCCAAATTCAATAATGGTGTTCTGTGATCTTTGCGAGCCGTATTTGATGGGCGATGTAGAGGTAAAACTTTTGAGAACTACAACCATAAAAACGAATCAATATACTTATGGTGACATAAAAATCAATAATTTTACCCCACCTATGTATTTACCGCTTTTACTAAACTCATTTCAGACAATTGAAATTGATATAAGAGACGAGCATGCTCGACCATTGTCATTCGACTTTGGTACGCTGACCGCGGTACTACACTTCAAACAAATTGATTAAAAAAAATATGATAAAAATTTACACTATCAATAACAAGAATGGATTACGAAGAAATATTTTATAACCAAAGTGACTGCGGTAATTCGGCAGGTGTTGGACGTGTGTTTTGTAGTAGCTCTTAGCAACGAGGTCACGGTGGCGTAGGACGACTTCTCGCTGGTTTATTCCGTCGTGTCCTACCACTGCTTAAACAAGGTGCCAAGACGGTAGGTAAAGAGGCTTTAAGAACAGGTGCTAACATTGTGTCGGACGTCACTGACCAAAACACGCCTATAAAGGAAGCATTCAGAAATCGTATTCGAGAATCAGGCAAGAACTTGAAAAGAAAAGCCGAAGAGAAATTGGACAAGTTAATGATGGATGGCTCAGGCTATAAATTCTCTCATCACCACATTGGCTCTCTTCAGTCACCCGGCGGCACCGAAGAGGTGAGGAAGTGCATACCACAAAAAAAACCACCAAGCGTGAATAAAAAAAAAACAAAAAAAAATAATAATAATAAGGTTGTTAAAAAAAAAAAATATCAAGAAAAAAAAGTGTACAAATTCAAAAAAAAAAAATTAATTAAAAAATCCAGAACTACAAGAGACATTTTTGGTTAAATAAATAAGTAAAAAAATATTTTTTTAAAAATGGCATTTTTGCACACACAGTCTTCCGAGTGTGTCAAGTCGGAGTTGCTTTTATTTGATCTTCCACCAACACAGACGACGGTAGAAGGCTCACGCTACGTTCAATACAAGCCAATATCATCGTTGACTGACGATGCACCAATAGAATTCATGATACCAGGAGCCGGTGATGAGTATTTGGACCTCGCTCATACCATGCTCAATATACGTGTCGCTATTTTGCCACCTACAGACATTGATCTTACAAAATTAAATACAACCGACAAAGCGGCTTTTGAAAAAGTTGGACCTGTGAACAACTTTATGCATTCGCTTTTTAGTCAAGTTGATGTTTACTTTAATCAAAAACCCGTGTCACCACCTAATAATTTATACGCCTATCGCGCTTACATAGAAACTTTACTCAACTATGGAGGAGCTGCAAAAAATTCTCATCTCACCTGTTGTCTGTGGCATAAAGACACGTCAGGTAAAATGGATGACTTGGTCGATGCCAATGAGGGCCTTGCGTGTCGACGTGAACTTTTAGGTGAAAACAAAACTGTTGATATGCTTGGATATCTTCACTGTGATGTTTTCAATCAAGAAAAATTACTCATTAATGGTGTTGAGGTTCGAGTTCGTCTAGTTAAAGCGAGAGATGCTTTTTCAATCATGGACCCCACAGGATATTTCAAAGTTCGTATAGAGGAAGCAAGTCTTCTCGTGAGGCGAGTGAAAATCAGTCCAGGTGTATTGCTTGCTCACGCAAAATCATTGTCAAAAACAACAGCTAAATATCCTATTTCGAGAGTCGAAGTAAAGGCTATAACTATGCACAGTGGTGTGCACGGTGAGAGTTTGGACAATGTCATACTAGGTCAGTTACCAAAACGAATAATCATTGGGTTTGTTAAAAACAAGGCTTTTAATGGTGACAGAAAACTTAATCCTTTCAACTTTTCTCATTTAGATATAAATTATCTTTGTTTATTTGTTGACGGTGTACAAGTACCATCAAAACCTATCCAGAGCGATTTTTCTAAGAAAAATTTGTACATAGATGCATATCACACTTTATTTGCCGGAACAGGCATTCATTTTCAAAATATGGGAAATCAGATATCTCGAGAAGAATACCCCAATGGTTACTGTCTTTTTGCTTTTGACTTAACTCCTGATCTTTCGGCGCACGAGTGTGGTCACTGGAATTTAATTAAACATGGTTCTCTACGTTTAGACGTCCGCTTTAACACGCCTCTTACTACAACAGTTAATTGTATGGTATACGCTGAATACGATAATATCTTAGAAATTGACGCGTCACGACAAGTACTCATTGACTTTGGCGGTTAAAACACTAGATGACTCTGATCAAAATTCAAAAACTCTTTGCTAGCTACGTTGTCGTAAATTTTTTTAGTTTCATTTCGGTCTTGTTTGCAAAAACACGTACTCTCTCTTCAAATAAAATAATAACAAATTTAAAAAAAAAAAAATGGACGTGATTATCGATATCCAGTTTTTAAAAAATAATCATAATGATTATATACCTAAAGAAGTTGCTCTAGTAGCAATCAACGAGGACTTTGCATCTCATTGGGTCGTTTTACCGCCATCGTTATCAGTACAGCATATAAACAAGAGAACAAGAAGTCAAAACGAGTGGCTTACGAGACATCATCATGGCCTTGACTACTTTGACGGAGAGGTCTCTTTAAAGGTTCTTTCTAAAAATTTGCGAGAATTAATTAAAAAAACTCGCCAAGTGTATGTAAGAGGTAATGAAAAATTATTATATCTAAAAAAAATTACTTCTCGCGAGGTGATTAATTTAGAGGACAAACACAACTGTCCGTCATTTCACGATCTACCTTGGTCAACTAAGTATTGTTTCAATCACGGGGTTCACGAGCCGCACCTTAGATTTAGTTGTGCACAAAATAACGTCGAAAGATTAAAATTGTGGTTTATTGCTAACAAACATTTAAACACCGATTACGAACCATTTATTAATACCTACGATGAACAGCCTAGACATCTTAAAAATTATAGACCGGATCCCGCACCACACAGTAGGAGTGTTTCCAGCAGATCGAATTCCCCAGGTGTGGACGAAACCGACAACATTTGTATTTAACACAGACAATCATAGCAAACCCGGCACACATTGGGTAGCAATATTTGTAAATAAAGCAAACAAGGCCTGGTTCATGGACAGCTTTGGGGTGCCCCCATTCATACCAGATCACATAAGACGAATAAGAAAAAATTGTAAATATTTTCATTGGAACCATAAACAATTACAAAGCGAAGACTCTGATGTTTGTGGACAATATTGTATTATGTTTTTATTTTACATGGCTTCAGGCCGAGGCATGCAAAAATTTCTAGATAATTTTTCAAGTGATTTAAAAAAAAATGATGAAATAGCAAGAAAATTTGTGCGTCAAAAAATGTCAAATAATAAAAATTATTATTCTGGTAAAGGTGTCTGTTTTCTGCAACACTTGCAAAATTGCAGTTCTAAAATAGTATAAGTTTGATGGAATTTGCTAACTAATCAATAAAATTCTCATCCCCTCCACCGCCTGGTCATTCTCTGCTGCTTGAGCTACGTAGCAGAAGGCCAGTTAGAGCACAGCTACCCTGCCAAACAAATCGCTGCTTCAACTTTAAAAAAAACAACAACAATAACAACAACAACCACATCAGCTACGACCAAACTGATTAATTATTTTAAAACGTAAGTAAATTGAATATTGTATTTTATTTCGTATTTTATTTTATTTTATTTTTTTTCTAAAAGTAAAAAACTCTACATTTCAGATACACAATGTCTTCAGAAGCGTTTGGAATCAACAACTTAAACAACATTGCTCAGGCTCCGGAACTGCCGAAAAAAAATTTAAATCAGCTGGTGGTCAATCAAAAACATCGAGTAACAGCAGCCGTAAAAACAACCACCAAATACGGCAAAAAATTCTTGTGACCATGGATGATGAATTTTGTGTTTACATGCCACAAAAAATATCAGAGGCAATGACAAAACACGACGAGTTTTGGAGTAAAATATTAGAAAATATTGAAAATAACGCTTTTTATACAACGTATTTAGGTTCTTATAAATTTGAATTTGCTTTCAAAGAATAACTGTAAAAATTATATAAATTGGGTAAATAATAGAAAAAAAAAAAAAAAAAAAAATTGAAGGACTCCAAAAAATTAATTTTTTTATTTCAAATACCTTCCCTTAGAAAATAAATAATTAAAATTAAAAAAATTTTACTAGTATCTTAAAATTTTCTTCTCTTTAAAAAAAAAAAAAAAATTAAATATATTCAAAGAAACATAAATTATTAGAACAATAATTCTTAATTTCTTAAAATTAAAAAAAAATTGAAAAAAAAAAAAAAAAAATTAAACAACAATAACAACAACAAAAGACCCACCACCAGCAGCAGCATGGACAGTGGCAGAAAAGAAAAGTCCCCGCAGTACGGCCATGATAACGGTACTTCAGGGACCCTCCCTACGCGCACCCGCGCCACAGCATCCTCCTCACGCGAGATGAGCGAGACGCGCCCGCGGACGCCTCCTCCTCCTACTTACGCTGATTTCTTCCCCCCCCCCCTCCGCGACCTCTTGGTTCCGCGCGGTCAGAGTCGCGAGAGCCGTGGAGAGGGGAGGGGGGGGGCCGGAGACATCGACGTCTACCTGTAAACACCAGGTAGGTGTGGTGGGGGTTTGTTTTTAAACACCAGGTAGGCGTGGTGGGGGTTTGTTTTGACGGCCCAGACCGCATGTTATACTACTATGGGATTATCGGACTAATTTTCAAGAAAAATTAAATAACCTTCAAAACATTTAATTTTTCAACGTTTTAAATTTTTTATCTTAAGTTTGGTTTACTAGGTTTGAAAACGATTAATTATTGTTAACTGATCATAATACATAACAAAAAAAATACTTTTTTCTTATTTTAAATTTTGTGCACCCGCAAGGGCCCTCGCTAAGTACGACCTCTACGCTGCCAAGCCTCCTTAAAGAAAATAAAAAAAAAACATTTTTTAATGTTATGAAGTATACGATAGTTTTAATCTCTTTTTTGAAGTTATTTTTGTCACGTTCCGCAGCTGTATCCAAATCCTAGTAATAAATTATTCTTATTTTTGAGCTTTTGCATGACGTACGTTTCATGAAAGTCACGTAACTCAAAAACTTTAAGCACTAGATAGTTAACTGTTTTAACTTTAAGATTTTAATAAGTGCAATTGGGTGCCCAGAAAAACCCTCATTTTCAATTTAACTCTCATCTCTCCTGTAAGAGATCTTTCATGACTTAATAATTCCAAATTGACTTTATTGGAAAAAAAGCCTCAAGATAAAAAACGAAAAAAAAAGTTAATTTAATTTTCAAAAAATGAACAAAAAAACTGAGAAAAAAATTGTATGTGTCTACTATTTTATTGCATTTTTGACATAGAACCGGACTGATGAAAACTATTTTCTAAAATTTACTGAGTTTTTTTTTCATTTTTTTTTTTAAATCTTTATTACCTATGAAATTCATTCGATACAGCACATTTTTATATTAATCGCAGTAGGATACATTGGGGTTTAACTGTATGTTTCATAAAGTCCTTCAGTTGCTTCAGTCCTTTAATACTTCATCTGATAAGGTGAAGATGCCGTCGATATTCCATCGGATATTGATGGCTAGCAGTGAAGAGTTTAGCAGCCCTAACCCTTATCTGGTGTGATTTATTGTAATTAGTAGAGAGCATTAATCCAATCATCTGTGGCAATCTCCTTTGATCCTCAGAAATGAATGAGTTCTCGCCAAGAATTCTTGTCTCGTCCAAGGTGGGTCGCAGCTCGCCTCGACACTAGCTCGAAAAAATCGACCCAGTGGAGATTCGAACCGACGTCCCTTGGCACGCCGATGTTTCAGCCGACTAAGACGCGTACCTTAGCCAACTGAGCCAACGATGGCTCAATTTACTGACTTGTCGATAAAATTTAAGAAAAAAAGATGTTCAAAACTGTTGAAATGTAAACATACAGCTCATAGCGAGGGACGTAAGCGAGCGTGTGAGTGTGTGTGTGTGTGTGTGTGAGCTCTCGATCGTGCAGCGCCAGTGTTGCCGATCCCGGCCCCAGTGGTACCGCGAAATTTGAAAATCTTCCGGCAATGATCAGGCAAACGAAAAACACAATAAACCTTGAGCGGCCGAGTTCAATAATTAAATAAATGGTAAAATAAATAAATTTATGAAAACCCAATAACGCTGGGCGTTTGAGTTTTTTTAACTAACTAATTAAAAATAGAATAAATAAATAAACCCCAAGCTAGATAACCCAAAAATCCTGGACGATCAAACTTTTTTATAAAATTTTAAAAATAAATAAATAAATAATCCCCCAAGCTCTAAACCCACAATACTTTGGTCGTAGGAGGTTAATTTTTTGACAAATTAATATAAATAAAAAAATAATACTCCAAACTATAAACTCACGAAACCCTGAGCATCAAAGTTAAATTATTAAATAATATTATTATAAATGAATAAATAATCCCACAAGCTCTAAACCCAGAATACCCTGGGCGTCCAAGTTAAATTTTTAATTATAATTATTATAAATACATAATCCCCCAAGCTGTAAACCAACAAAACCCTGGGCATCCGAGTTGAATTTATGAATAAATTATTATGAATAAATAAATAATCCCTTTAGCTTAAAAACCACAAAACGCTGAGCGTCCGAGTTCAATTTTTAATTATAATTATTATAAATAAATAATCCCCCAAGCTGTAAACCCACAAAACCCTGAGCATCCGGGTTGAATTTATAAATAAATTATTAAGAATAAATGAATAATCCCCCAAGCTTAAAACTCACAAACGCTGGGCGTCCGAGTTCCATTTTTAAATATTATTATTATAAATATAGTATATTATTCCCAGAGGGACTAAAGTTTGCAGTGGAGGCCCGCTGTCATTGCAGCCCGAGACGAAGTCGAGGACTGCCAATACGTGGGCCTCCTCAGCAAACTTTAGTCTTGAGGGATGTATGCATGCTCTTTTTTAAAGTCCGTTGATCACAAAAAATAACTTGATTTCCTCCGATTAAAGCCAAAAGAACGAGATGTACTCCCGAAGCGCCAGCGGCCGACACGCAGCCAGCCGCCATGTGGCGGCCCAAGCGCTAGCAAGGGCATGCAGCGGCCGGGGGCCCGAGTTCAACAAAAAAGCTGATAGGCTACCCCCTAAGCTCTAAGCCCCCAAAACCCTGGGCGCCCGAGTTCAATAAAGAAGCTGATAGGCTACCCCCCAAGCTTTAAGCCCCCAAAACCCTGGGAGCCTGAGTTCAACAAAGAAGCTGATAGGCTACTCCCCATGCTCTAATCCCCAAAACCCCTGGGCGGCCGAGTTCAACAAAAGAACTGATCGGCTATCCCCCAAACTCTGAGCCCCCAAGCCCTGGGTGCCCGAGTTCAATAAAACAAACTGATCAGTTGGAGGTTTGGAGCTTGGGGGGTAGCCAATCAACTATTTGTTGAACTCGGGCTCCCATGGCTTTAGGGGCTTAGAGCTTGGGAGGAAACCAATCAGTTTTTTTGTTGAACTCGGACTCCCAGGGTTTGAAGGGCTTAGAGCTTCGGGGATAGCCAATCAGTTCATTTGTTGAACTCGGGCTCCCAGGGTTTGAAGGGCTTAGAGCTTGGGGGATAGTTGATCAGTTCATTTGTTGATCTCGGGCGCCCAGGGTTTTGGGAGCTTAGACCTTTGGGGGGTAGCCAATCAGCTTTTTTGTCGAATTCGGGCTCCCTGGGTTTGAAGGGCTTAGAGCTTGGGGGGAACCGATCAGCTTTTTTGTTGAGCTCGGGCTCCCAGGGTTTTGGGGGCTTAGATCTTGGGGGGTAGCCGATCAGCTTTTTTGTTGAACTCGGGCTCCCAGGGTTTTCGAGGCTTAGAGCTTGGGGGGAAGCCAATCAGTTTTTTTGTTGAACTCGGACTCCCAGGGTTTGAAGGGCTTAGAGCTTGGAGGATAGTTGATCAGTTCATTTGTTGATTTCGGGTGCTCTGGGTTTTGGGGGCTTAGAGTTTGGGAGATAGCTGATCAGTTTTTCTTTTGAACTTGGGGACACAACGTATTGGGGGGTTAGAGCTTGGGAGGTAGCCAATCAGCGTTTTTGTTGAACTCGGGCTCCTAGGGTTTTTGGGGATTAGAGCTTGGGGGGTAGCCAATCAGCTTTTTTGTTGAACTCGAGCGCCCAGGGTTTTGGGGTTTCATAGCTTGGGGGATTATTTATTTATAATAATTACAAATTTAACTCTGACGCCCAGGGTTTCGTGGGCTTAGAGCTTGGGGGATTATTATTTATTTATAATAATAATATTTAAAAATCGAACTCGGATGCCCAGCGTTTGTGGGTTTTAAGCTTAGGGGATTATTCATTTATTCATAATAATTTATTTATAAATTCAACTCGGATGCTCAGGGTTTTGTGGGTTTACAGCTTGGAGGATTATTTATAATAATTATAATTTAAAATTTAACTCGGACGCCCAGGGTTTTGTGGGTTGAGAGCTTGTGGGATTATTTATTTATTTATAATAATAATATTCAAAAATTGAACTTGGACGCCCATCGTTTTGGGGTTTTTAAGCTTGGGGAATTATTTATTTATTCATAATAATTTATTTATAAAATCAACTCGGATTCCCAGGGTTTTGTTGGTTTACAGCTTGGGGGATTATGTATTTATAAAAATTATAATTGAAAATTTAACTCGGACGCCCAGGGTATTGTGGGTTTAGAGCTTGTGGGATTATTTATTTATTTATAATAGTAATATTCAATAATTTAACTTTGATTTCTAGGGTTTCGTAGGTTTATAGCTTGAGAGATTATTTTTTTATTTATATTCATTCATCAAAAAATTAACCTCCTACGCCCAGGGTATTGTGGGTTATCTAGCTTGGGGTTTATTTATTTATTCTATTTTTAATTAGTTAGTTAAAAAAACTCAAACGCCCAGTGTTATTGGGTTGTCATAAATTTATTTATTTTACCATTTATTTAATTATTGAACTCGGCTGCTCAAGGTATTGTGTGTTTTTCGTTTGCCTGATTATTGCCGGAAGATTTTCAAATTTCGCGGTACCACTGGGGCCGGGATCGGCAACACTGTGCAGCGCGTGTGAGGCGAGACAAGTCGTTCTTCTGCGTTCGTCCACTCTACTAGGTGAAGTGGCTGCAGTAAGATAAAATGAGCTAGCGACACATGTCATATGTAGTCAGCATAAATTTACGTAAAATATTAAGTTGTTGTTATCAAGATAAGAATAATCATAAGACCAAACTTGTTAATTATATTCATTTATAATATGACTTTAATAAACTTCAATTACATACAAATAACCTCAGAGTATTTAATTACGAACCAATACAAGATCTACGATTCTGCATTACTACAATAGTAATGCAGAATATATAAACTTTTATTAGTTTATTTCAACATGGTAGCCAAGGCCGTAGTTTTAAACAACAATCGATGCACGAGATTTTTGAAGATTCAAAAGGAAGAATAACTCTGTACAACGGTAAGCCGAGCGACCGCATGGTGAAAAGTGAGGTTAAGGCATGCAACCACGTGGCCGATAAATGATTGAATTAAGTCAACGAGTGAAAGAAAAGTAAAACAACGAGGTCAACAACAAATAATGTATTAAAAATTAAATTAAACAAAAATCGAAACGGATTTAAAATTTGAAGTAAGGTAAAATAAATGAATTGGCTCAGAAGCTGGAGCAATAAAGAGGTTAAATTACACACAGTAACAGACATTGAAAATTTGTCAAAACAAATTGAAGAAAATACTTTGACATTAAGTGAAAAACAAGTGAAATATTTGTTGAACAGTTTTATAAACACTACTGAGGAAATCTTGATAATAAAAAATTACATAAAAATAAGCAGAGAAGAAAGAAGAAAAATGGCTCATGAAAACAAAATTGGGGAATTTGGCGTACAAATTTTTGATGGTGCAAAGTACCCAGCTTGGAAAACAAGAATTATGCTGGTACTGGAATTCAAAGAGTGCAAATCACCTGCAATAAAAGAAATGGTAAATGAAGATGAAACTAGTTGAAAAAAGATGGATCTAAAAGCAGGGACCATCATAATGAGTACAATATCAAACAGACAACTTGAATACATCCAAGGATGTGAAACTGCATTTAGCATAATAAGTAAGTTTGATAATATTTATTTAAATCAGTCAACAAGCTTGCAAATAATTTGAAGATCAAAGCTGAATGATATTAAATATATTAAATTTGATTCAGCAGAAGAATTTTTTAATCAATTTGAAAAATTATGCTATCAATATTAACAGCTGGTGGCACAATTCAAAAAGAAGAAAAAATGAAATATTTAATTAATGCATTGCCTGCAGATTTAAGTTATATAGGTGACTTTATTGACGTTATGCCAGCTGAGAAAAGAAACTTTGAATATTTGAAAGCCAAAATACAAGAAAAGGAATTAAGTCAACCAAAAGAAAGCAAAGAAACAGACTGTAAGTGCTTTCAATGTGAAAATCAAAGGCAATTGTTGGAAGTGTGGCAAACAAGGCCACAAACAAGAGAACTGCTGGTCCGACAAGATGAACCAGAACAACTCCAAGCAGAGGTAGAGGTACCTGCCCACAACGCGGTAACTCCAGAGGTAGAGGAACCTACCCGAGCAGAGGTAGAGGTTCCTACCAAAACCAACAACAGAGAGGTGGTGGAAAACAAGGCCAAGGTCGTGGCCAACAAACTAACCCAGAGCAGGAGACGATTCAGCATGGGCAATAAAAGTCCAGCAAGAAGCAGCAAAGAAGGTAACAGGTATAGTAAAAGGTAAAATTGAAAACGGATGCGAAACTTATTTCTGTAATTATAGCGATACCCAGACAAATTATGATTGCTCTGAGAAAGAGATAAAATGGTTATTAGATTCAGGTTGTAGCAATCACATTATAAACACTGATAAATATTTTTATGAATCTATAAATTTGAGAAATCCTGTACATGTTAAACTGCATGATGGCAATACGATGAAAGCTAGTAAGATAGGTAAAATGAAATTGATTTTTTATACAAAATATGGTAGAAATGTAGTTGACTTGAGAGACGTATATTATATGAAAGAATTTAAGAAAATCTTATTGAGTTATGCAAAAATAGCAAAAACTTGTAAGATAGTTTCACAGGGTAATTGTTGTAAAATTTATAAAATAGATGGTGATTTGATAGTTGAAGCTAGCACGTTTAATGATCTATATGTAATGAAAAGTTACCATCCAGAGATTGATTCGAATCATGTATATGTAAATTGTGTGAAACTAACTGACATGGAAAAATGACATAGGGCCTTAGGACACATGAATTTTGATTATTTAAATAAATTAGTATCAAATAAATTTTTAGATGGGTTACCAGCTAAATTAGAGAATTGTGAAATGAAATGTGCAAATTGTATCCAAAGTAACATGACAAATATTCCCTTTGATAATGATAGAGCTGCCTCGACAGAAACTTTAGAATTAATTCATTCAGATTTAAAGGGACCACATAAAACTATAGGTTATAAAGGAGAAAATTATTTTTTAACATTTATTGATGACTATAGTAAATGCACAAAAATACATACCATTAAAAGTAAGTCAGAAGTGGCAGGTTGTTTTGGGAAATATGTGAATTTAGTAGAGAATCAGTTGAATAAAAGAATTAAAAAACTGCAATGTGATAATGGTACAGAATAATTAAATAATAGAATTTATGATTTCATAGACAGGAAGGGTATAGAATTATTGCCTAGTCCACCTTACGTCCACGAGTTGAATGGTGTGGCGGAGAAGAATAATAGGTCCGCAATGGACATGGGCATATGTTTATTGAGAGAGGCAAAAATTGATAAGAAATATTGGCCTGAAATAATTACTACAGTAGCATATTTGAAAAATAGAAGCTTAGCAAACACGATAGAAAATAAAACTCCGTTTGAAATATTTTTTAATAGGAAACCTAATGTTAAATATTTACAAATCTATGGAAGTAGCGTTTTTGTTCGGGTACCCGAAGAAAAAAGACGGTCATGGGATGATAAAGCTGAAGTGGGTATACTTGTAGGTTATAACAACAATAGTCATAAAGTTTTATTAAACAATAAAGTAATAAATGCTAGATATGTAAGAGTGATTGATGATAAAGTTTAATTAATTTGTTTAGAAAAAATTGAAAAAAATTACGAGAGCGATTGTGATACTAATGATAATCTTGGAAAGTTGGTCGATGCTAATGAACCTATATGTAATGAGAATGATGAATTTGAGTCTGAGAGCGAGACTAATTCTATGGATGATGGGAATGTTAATGATAATAAAATTTTAGAAAATCTGAGAGACAGAGAAGACCAGTTAATTTATATGGAAACCCCATAACTCATTGTATACATGTTCATTATGCAAAGCAAACGTACCCGAAAAGGTCGAGGAGGCGTTAAACTCCAAAGATAAAGCAAATTGGCGTTAAGCTATGAACAAAGAAATTGAATGTTTATTAAAAAACGACACTTGGGAAATTGTCGAAAACCGAAAGTTAGAAAAGCAATAAAGTTAGATTTCGTTAGAAGTAAGTACGATTATTGTTTGTATGTAAATAACTCTACCAAAGATCCAATATATTTTGATATTCGTATATAATATGTTGATTTATTGTAAAGATCAAAAAAGAGTTGATTAAATCAAAAGTAAATTAATGAAAATTTACACTATGAAAGATTTGGGTAAAATAAAAAGTTATATTGGAATTGACATAGATTATGATGAAGATAAAAATGTAATGACCTTAAGTCAACAAAATTATATTGAATCTTTGGCAGAAAAGTATGGGATAAATGATGCCAAATTACATGATACTCTGACGGAGAGTAACTTAAAATTAGAATGTGCAGAAAATATTGATAACAATTTAAAGTACAGAAATTTGATTGGGGAGCTTTTATACATAAGTTCTGGCACGAGACCAGACATCGCATATAGGGTGAGTTACCTAAGTCGTTTCCAGTCAAGTTATGATAAAACTCATTATAAATATGCAATGACAATTTAAAAAAATTTAATTAAAACAAAAACCCTGAAATTGACTTATGATAATAAGAACGCAAAGAGAGAGACACTTGATTGTATGGTAGATTCCGATTATGCGGGTGATATTACCGATAGAAAATCGACAACAGGTTACTTGATAAGATTGTACGGGAATATAATTTATTGGAAATCGCGCAAGCAAAGTACTGTAACCAAATGTTCGACATTTGCAGAATATACTGCTATGTCTGAGGCTGTGACCGAAATTTTATTTTTGAGAAATTTGTTGAACAAAGTATTTGATTTAAAAATTCAAAAATCGTTATAAATCTATGAGGATAATTCGGGAGCAATTTCAATTGCTAAATTCGGTAATCTTACTAAAAATTCAAAGCACATAGAAGTGCAATATCATTATGTAAATGAGAACTACGAAAATGGTAACATAGACACTGTGAAAATTAATACAGATAAGAACTTGGCTGATATTTTCACCAAGAGCTTGGGTCGAAGCAAATTTGTTAAAATTAGGTGCGAATTAAAATTAAAGTAATTGTAATAAGAGTAAGAAAGAAAAACAAAATGTAATAAATCGCAATATGTTTAGGAGGCGTGTTGAAATGTAAACATACAGCTCATAGCGAGTGACGTAAGCGAGCGTGTGAGTGTGTGTGTATGTGTAGGCTCGATCGTGCAGCACACGCGAGGCGAGATCAGTAGTTCGTCTGCGTTCGTCCACTCTACAAAGTGTAGTGGCCGCAGTAAGATAAAATGAGCTAGCGACACATGTAATATGTAGTAAGCCTAAATTTACGTAAAGTATTAAGTTGTTGTTATCAAGATAAGAATAATTGTAAGATCAAACTTGTTAATTATATTCATTCATAATATTACTTTAATAAACTTCATTTATATACAAATAACCTCAGAGTAATTAATTACGAACTCACACAAGATCTACGATTCTGCATTACTACAATAGTAATGCAGGATATATAAACTTTTATTAGTATATTTCAACAGAAACCTTAAATAAAACGTAATTTTTGAGAGATTTAATTAAATATTTTCAAAAAAATTCTCTCATGAGGTTGTAGGTAAAAAGCAATTTTTGAGTGACTTAAGAATTTATCAAAGCTTTTTCAAGCCTTTGAAAAATTTTTGTAGTTAAAATGACCTTTTTTAACTTTATCAAAAGATGTTTATGTTATAGATTAAATATTACCCATCAAAGCTGAGTAATGTATTTCAAAGCATGATAAACGAAAATAAGAAAAAAAATTTCAATTTTTAGGCTAGAACGTGGGAAGATCAGTTAGTCAGTCATGTTCATGCTTTGTAAATTAAATTATTATTTGTTTCGTTAGGCTTCCGCCATAACTTACCAGATAAAGTAAAGATCTCATAGATATAAAATTTATTAAACTTTCTCAAACTACCTTAATAAAATTAGCTCCTGCTTTTTTACACATTTTATAACTTACTAAGAAAAAAATATCTTGAACAGAACACGCAACGACAATTTCATTACTGTTTGAAACTGCACGCTACACAATTTATAAGTCGTAAGTAGAGTCAGAATCTTAAAATTTGAAAACTAATTGAAAATAAAACATTTTCTAACTAAATCGAAAATTTTGAGCTTTCTAAATGTAGATTGGCTCATGTTTATGAAAAATTTAACATTAACTTACAAGGAGAGGCTACACCCTGCGGGTCTCCGATTCTAACGAAACTTTGGGGATCGTTTTCTGATATCAAAAAATGAAGAAATCCATCAATAATCCGTCCAATGGAGCCCTGATATCGATTTGCCATATAGCTCATATGGCATTTTTAGCACTTTTTCAGTTTTTTAGCTAATTTTCCAAAAATTCCTGTTCAAAGCCTATTGCACATACAGAATTCGGCAACCTCGCATTCTTTTTGGTTTTTTATGAATTTTTGAGAAAAAATATTCTGAGATATCGTTTTAATAAAGTTGTTCATGTAAAATTAAAGTTTAAAAAAGCCAAAAAATCCTAAAAAATGATGTTAGAAATCCTATTAGCACAGGGTCAAACTCATCAAAAGTAAACTTAAGAATATTTTTCCTTGAAAGTAAATGAAAAAACAAAGAGAATGCAAGGTTGCAGAATTCTGTAAGTGTAATTGGCTTTGAAGAGGAATTTTTGAAAAATTAGCCAAAAAACCGAAAAAGTGCTAAAATAAGAGCTATATAGCAAATCGATATCAAGGCTTCATTGGACAGAATTATTGATGGATTTCTTCATTTTTTGATATTACAAAACGATCCCCAAAGTTTCGTTAGCATCGGTGACCCACAGGGTGTAGCCTCTCCTTGTTAGTATCAAATTTCCTGCGAGATGTATAATCAGATCAATAAAAAATTATTCATTATAAATTTGTATTTTTGAGAATTGAATCATACTCACACTTAGTTTTTTTTTCTTTTAACTCTGAAAAAAAATTATGAAGTTTTAATATGAGTTAATACATAATTACATGGTTATCTTAAATTTATCAAAGATTTCAAATAAAGGTAATGGCCTGTTGAATATTTCAAACTCTCAGAACATTTTTCCTGCATTGCCTAAAATTTTTTTTAGACTTATTTACTGGTACTAGTCATGGTATTTTCATCCACATTATATTTTTTATCTGTTAGACCGTAAAAGTTTTTGATATAAGATAACCTTTTTTTAAAAAAAGCTATGATTTTACATGAATTATTGATCTCTTTGTAATGAAGATCAAATCAATAATCAAATCCAATACTAAAAACTTTTCTCTTTTAGCTGTAATATCATCAAAAAACTTCATGTAAAATATCCACATTGAAAAGAATGACGTGAACCATATCGGTATCATCGTCGCTAGCTACATCAATTTCGATACCAATTTTGACGTTTGTCTTGTGTAATGAAATCAACCATTTGACTTCGAAAAAAATATAGAATCATTGAAATAATATAATACAATTTGGTGGAAAGAGCAAAAACAAAGGATAAAAAACTTATATTTTTGCAATTGGTTGCAATCTAGCATCAATAAGATAAAAAAATTCTTTAACAGACCAGAAGAAAAAGTTAGTAAAAAAAATTTGAAATGGTAGACATAGAGGCAAGTACCGTATTTTCCGGTGTATAAGCCCCCCCCCCCCTGTAAGCCCTAAAAATCGACGTCAAAAGTAAGGGGGGGGGGGCTTATACACCGGTTTCTGAAATTTATAAAATTTTAAATCATGTCAAAAGTGAGTTTCCATGGTTGGCGGGGTTTCAAGAACATAAATTAAAGTATATAATAATAAGTGACTTATTGCAAAATAATTATAATAAATTTATAATTTATATAACTGTTCTGAAACATTTTCCATAAAAGTATTTAAATATCTATGGTCTACATAATCATAGTAATAATTGCCCCATTCATCAGTATCACTATCTGCAGCTTCCTCGATTTCATCTTCGTTTTCCCACAAAATGTCATCTTCAGTGCCATCTAGAGCATTAGATATACAACATTTCTTGAAGGATTTAATGACACTCTCAGTCTTTACTTTTTCCCACGCTTTTGTTATAAATGTGCAAAATACATCTAATCCTGGTGCCTTCACATTTCCTGATTTGATGTAATCTTTTTTTGAGTTACCATCCAATCATTCCACTGTTCCCTAAGATACTGTTTGAAAGGCTTGTTTAAGCAAACATCTAGAGGCTGTAAAAGAGATGTTAAGCCTCCTGGGATAACAGCTTGCTCAGTTCTTTTTTCTCTTAGATCAGCTTTTATTTTGTCTGTTAAGTGACTTCGAAACATATTTCAAACTAACAAACTTCTACTATTAAAATTGCCTGGTCGATTGTCCCAAATTTTATCAAGCAACAACTTAACTCCATCTTCATCCATCTACCCATTTTCCTGCACGTGCACTAAGACTCCAAGGAGGAATTTTATCTTCGGCATTGTTTTTCTTTTAAATATCATCATGGGCTTTAATTTTACTCCATTTGCCAAACAGGATAAAACTACGGTAAAACGACTTTTTTCGTGCCCTGTACTTTTAACAGTGATTGTTTTTGCCCCTTTTCCATCTACCGTGCGATTACCAAGCATATCAAATTGTACCGGAGTTTCATCCATATTTCCAATACTGTCAAGCGGAAAGTTAAATTTAGATCTTAAATTAATCATAAACTTTTGAAAGTTTATTATTTTTTCTTCTAAATCAGCAGGTAACTTTTGAGCAATTTTAGTTTTTTGTAGAATCACGAAGTTATGCCTTTCCATAAACCGAGAGCACCAACTATTAGTAGCTTTAAAATCTTTAGACAAATCTGGATGCGTAAAAGTCTACTTTATTGACTCATTTTTAATGAGATCCCTGCTCACAAAAACACCATTTTTTCTCAAATTATTAATGATCTCAGGAAGTTAACTTTCTAACTCTGGCCATTTAGGTAATTTTCCTCGGAGTGTACATTTTTTTTTGGGAATCGTTTTCAAAACAGCTTCGTCTTTTCTCCAATTTCGTACGTGCTTCCGATCGACATTGAAAATTTCGGCCGCTTGATGATTTTATGATTTTATAGGTTTTTAGATTTTATAAAAAGTTACAATTTTTATACTAATAACAATATTTTTTAAAAAGATAACATGGATGATTATATACACAACTTAATCATTTTTTATAATTTATCATATTATTTTTAAGATATTCTAATATTTTGTAGCTCCTCCTTTCATAGCAAGCAGTGACTCTACACACCATTGACTTTGCGAGATTTGAGCAATAAGTTTCACTTAAATTTTGCCAAGCGGCCACTATTACCAGTTTTAAATCTTTGAGATTTTTCAAAGTGGTTAAGTGACAACCAAGTTCCCCTTTTGAAATGGCTAGTTCGTTCTCTGGATTTAAATATGCTTTGGATCAAATCGAACGAATGATTCAAGACAAAAACTTGAAAAATCTCAAAGATTTAAAACTGGAAATAGCGGCCGCTTGGCAAAATTTAAGTCAAACTTATTGCTTAAACCTCGCAAAGTCAATGGTGTAGACTATGGACAGCTAGAAATCCAGTTGGAAATCCAGCCGTCATATTGGAACTGAAATCCAGCTGTTATACAATATACATAGGAAAAATCATTCAAAAACAATTTGTAATAATTTTTTTCCAAAAGTTTACGAAAAAACGAAAAAATGCGGGGTTCTAGATATTTCTAAGTGCAATTCGGTCTAAGTAGGTGTTCAAAACTCTACTAACTCTTGTACCACCCGAGCTACGAAAAAAATTCCAAACCAATCATGCAGTGCTGTGTGCTGCCTTCACTACCGAAACGAAGAATAACATCAGTGATGTCTAATTCGTGATGACAAATAGTCGCAATTAAGACATACTCAGCTGCTTGTGTTTATAAATAATAATTTATTTATTACAGTGTCCTGATTGCTAAGTTTTACTGTGAATAATTAAAATATCATAAGTTATTTATTTCTTTAAAATTATAAAACTATCTTTTGAAACAAAGGTTCGTTTATTGTGTTTCTTCAATTTCTACCCTCAACCCTAAATATTTTGGTCAACTTCGAGCCAAATATTTAGGACGAAAGAAAAGCAGCGCCTGAAGAAGAAAATCATCAGTGGTCCTTGGAAGAAGCGAATATCAAGAAAATTGAAGTATAAAACACAAAACATCATATCAAGCACTGAGAGGCCGGTCAATTGATAGAGAGAAAAGGATTGCAAGTACAAACGGACTTGTAATATCTACGAGCGTAAAATTGGAGCTAACATAGACAGTTAGCGCCATTTTTCACACCAAAAAGGGCACGGCAGCCATTAGGTAAACAGCGAGGGTGCGTCATCGTTGGAGCTGAAGTAAGATTATCGTTTTCCTTAAATTTTCCTTTTTTCTATATTTACCTTTTATTCCTTAATGGTCTAGGGATATTATTATTTTGACATTTAATCGTCAAATGATACTGAGTAAAATAGATTTTATCTCAGATGTTATTAATATATTACTGACTTTGAATTTAATTGTAGTTTAGATTAATTCAAATAAGATTTGTTTGAACTTAAGAGTGCATTATTTTATTTTTTCACTTATAATTCAGGCTGAATTTATATTTACATTTCGTTCAGGAGTGATTAAGCCTTTTCTTGTATTTCGAAGTTGAACTTTGTTTACGATTCACTAAGAAATGACTGAGTTTTGGCAGTTAAACTAAATTCGTTACATTTTCCTCAGGAATGATATGAATTCTTTGAAATGAATTGAATTGTTTAAAACTTTGAAAAAAAAAAAAAGAGAAAGAAAAATTTTTACTGTTAAATTATGTTCTTTAGAACAGAATTTTTTTGAATTTAAATTTGTATTTTTCAAGTGAAATTTTTGTACTTTCACTTTAATTTACTTATCATTTGTTAGGATTTTATTCACTAGTTAGACAAAATGAGTCTGCACGAGCTTGAAGAGCAACAAGCTCAGCAAGTTAAAATTGCAAAACTATTCAGCAATTATTTGGGTAAGGTTAAGAATGCTCCTAATAAAAGGAACGCAGAAATTTATTTACAGAGGCTGGAGCATGAATGGAAGACTAATAAAGAAATCCATAACGATATCATAAAATTAGATAAGTTGGATGAAACCCATCCCTATTTCCCCTCTAAATTATATTCTACCTGTAAAGATAATTATTCCGAGGTAAAGGCTGAATTTTCAGGCCATATATAACAGTTCACTGTTGATGAGAGAGCAGCTGCACATGAAGCCCAATTAACTCTGCAGCATGAACAAACGATTGAGATGTTGAATAATTCTTATCAACAACCTAATAGGTCTGTCTCTTTAGCCAAACTTAATATTTCCAATTTAAGTGGCAATTATGACTAGTGGAAAAATTTTCGTGATATTTTCCAATCACTCGTCCATAAAAATTCGTATATACCTAAAATTGCTAAATTTTAGTATTTTAAAACACATTGGGTGATAGTCTTACTGAATTAAGCACTATGCCTTAATTGAGGCTAATTATTAGAAAGCCTGAAAGGCATTGACTAAGTACGAAAATACGAGACGTATGGTCTATTTTCATTTGTCTTCTTTGCGCTCTGTAAAACCAATGAAGAATGAGTCTTCAACCGAACTCAAAAGAGTAATGGCTGGCTCCTTCACCATTATTGAGTCTTTAGAAGCTCTAAAACGCCTTGTAAAACATTGGGATGCTTTGCTTGTATTTGATATATCATTCCTCTTTAAGGTTAAAACTTTGAGTTTAAGGGAGAAAACTTCAGGTGGTTCTGACGAGCCACCCATTTTTGAACAGCTGAAGAGTTTTTGTGAAACTCAGCTAACTATCCTAGAGTCTATTGAACGGAAAACTCGTCCCATACCGAACTCAAAAATATAAGTAACCTCAGCCAGACCTCATAAAGTTAACTACAATACCTCGTTGAATACTCAAGTCAACAACGACACTAAGGTCGTGGAAAGTGTCCGACTTGTAGTGAGGATCATCCTTTACGTTTTTGTGAAGCCTTTAAAAACAAAACTATTCAGGAAAGGATCTCTTTTGTAAATAAAATTTGATATTGCATAAAATGCTTGAATAAACGTAGTAAAGCTTGCTCCTACAAACAAAACTGTAGTAAGTAGTAATAACTGTAGTAACTGTAGTAATCGCCCTCATAATATACTTCTACATTTTGATGATAGTGCGTTAGCTAAGCTTTAATAATAAATTTAGCTCCCTTGTGACTTATGAATTGTCCGAAAATGATGAAACTGAGACAGATGGTCAGAAAGAATACACTACAGCTACCACGCCATTGTCAACTAACATGTTACTGAATAGTGGAGTTTTGCTTTCGACAGCATTGGTATAAGTTAGTTGTGCAGATGGACTTAAGGTACTAACTAGGGCTTTGATCGATCAGTGCTCTCAAGTTTCCATTATATCTGAAGGGCTTTGTCAGAAATTGAGGTTGACTGAACAAAGTCTTTATATACCTATATCTGGTGTTGGCGATAGCCAGACTATTGCAAATTCTAGAGCAGTAGCTCATTTTGAGGTTAGTCCTAGGTTTGAGTCATCCTTTTCATGTAGTCTTGAAGCTGCAGTTTTACCTAAAATTTCGTCATATAAACCACCTAAATCAAGAATTGAGTGTGACCTTAAGTGTTTGGATGGTCTTTTATTGGCCGATCCCTATTCTTTATCAGACGCTCCGATTGATTTATTGCAGCGGGATTCTATTCATGCTTTAATTATTGAAGAAAAGATAGAGAGAGGTCAAATGAATGAACCATTAGCCATTTCCACTCGTTCAGGTTGGTTACTTTCAGGTAATAGCCCATTGAATTGCAGCTTGATTTCTATTCCTGCTTCATTTCATTGTATGATTTTTGATAGTAGAAAGACCTAGATTTTTTCGAGTGTTTTTTCACGCGTTAAAATTGTCGGGATTAAGTCCATTGTAGCTTAGATGAGGTAGGATACCCTACATCACTTATTCCAACTCGGACATCCTAATGGCCGACTAAATTCTCTCCGAAAACATTGACCAGTCGCGAGTCCGAATTGGAGGAATAAAGTCGACCGATGCCCGACCGGAAAAAGTGTGTAAGGCTGACTACTTAACCGGGTTGAGCTAGAGTATCCCGATGCGCTTGCGGCTAGTAGGGTCGAGTGAACCCCCGAAAACCAAAATGCAAGCATTGCTCGAGAGATTCGCTCAATCGGGGTTTCTTAAGGGGGTTATTAGAGTAGGGACACAAAAACGGGAATTGGGCAGAAACCACGTTAAAAAAAAAGCATGAGAAAGGCAAAACAGGGACAACTGTATAAAACAACTTAGAGTAGGTGGCATGGGTCCCTCACATATATGTGGTTGATACCCCCCTTGTAATGGGTCTTTACCTACAAGCGAGGTTGCCAGGATTGAAAAAAAAAAAAAAAAAAAAATTTTCATTAGGTGAATGAAATTTAATAAAGCCATTGAAACACATTGCATATTATAGATTCAACCCAGACCATCCTGACTCTGAACCAGTTCGGTATGGTTCTGATTGCCCTTATAGTCAAGATGCAATCAAGATGAAGCCTACGGAACAGTTAATTAATAAAGAAGAATCAGTATAAAAAAAAAGATGTAAATGTTTCACTACATTCGGAATTAAAAAAAGTTGGAACTCTCTAGAAAATAACTCTCTAGAAGAAGAATGGTTGAAATGTGTGAGTTACCGAACACAATAACAAGAGTGTGTGTGTGTGCCGAGCGAGCTCAAGCCTGCGAGATGCGCAAGGTGCGTGCGCGTACCACTCTGTTGCTGTTGCTTGTCGGGAACGCATGTCGTGGACATGCAGTGTATTATATTACTTTACCTTATTGAATAATTACATATAAAATAAACCAACACTTATTATTCATGATCCACTAAACCCTCCATTCCACCATGGTAGCAAAAGATGGAGTTCAGAGCAAAAACATTTTTGATCAGTGCAATTTCAAATAAACAATTAGAACATATTTATGAGTGTGAAACACCAAGAGAGATAATGAATAAATTAGAAGGTATGTACTCAAACAAATCCACAGCTTTGCAAATAATTAACAGAAATAAATTTAAAAAAGTTAAATTGAAAATTTTTGATAAAATTGAAGATTTTTTCGTTGAATTTGAAAAGGCGTGCAATGAATTTAAATCAGCTGGTGGTAGAATTACTGAGGAAGAAAAAATGAGATTTATGATAAATGCTCTACCTTCAAGCTATAGTTATATTGGTGATTTATTAGACTTAGTGCCTAAAGAGTAAAGAAGTGTTGAACTGATTAAATCAAAAATAAAAGAAAAGAATTTAAACTATAGTGAAAGTGGCAAGAAAAATGCAAGTTCTTTTAATACTACAGAGAGAGATAAATTTTACAATTAGGGAAAATTTGGACATTACAAAAATCAATGCTGGGAAAACCAGCAAAAGAACGAAGAACGAGCGCAGCTCAACAAGGCAGAGGAGCTCAAAATCAACCAGGTCAACGAACTTTTCAACGTGGCAACTACAGAGGAGCCAACGGCCGAGGTCGCGGTCGAGGCAGAGGCTCGGGACAACAGCATGGTGGACATCACAAAGCAGAGTCGTCAACAAGCGAGCAGCAAGGCAGAAATTCCGGAGCAGTCTGGCCGACGGAGGTAAACAAAGTGAATGTAAACAAGGTAAATAGAAGTGATCATGAAAATTCGAATGAAATTGAGTGGTTGTTAGATAGCGGTTGTTCAGATCATATTATTAATGATGATAAATTATTTTGCAAATTTATTAATTTAAAATATCCAGTAAATGTTAAAAATTACCAAATGAACAAAATTGAAAAAGCAACAAAATTAGGTACAGTTAAAACGTATTTTAAAACATATAATAATGAAATTGAGGTTGAATTAAGAAATGCTTATTTTGTTGAAGAAATTAGAAAAAATTTATTGAGTGTTGCAAAAATAGCTAAGAATAATACAGTAGTGAATAAAGGTGATTTTGCAAAAATTTATGATCAGTTTGGAAATTTAACAGCTGTTGCTGAGAATGTAAATGGTTTGTATATAATGAAAAGTTTCTTTTATGAAAATAAAAATGATGATATTTATGCAAACGTAACTAAATTAACTGATAAAGAAAAATGGCATAGGGCCTCAGGGCATGTCAATTTTCAATATTTAAACAGATTAGTCAGAGATAAATTATTAGATGGTTTGCCAGAAAAATTAGAGAGTAATATTATGCAGTGCGCACACTGTATTCAAAGTAAAATGGCTAACGTTCCGTTTGATAATGAGAGAACTGAAACTACGGAAATTTTGGAACTTATTCATACTGATTTAAATGGACCACACAGAACGGTTGGTTATTGTGATAAAAAATATTTTCTGACATTTATTGATGATTACAGCAAATGTGCTAAAATTTACTGTATTAAAAGTAAAGCCGAGATGGCAGGATGTTTTATCGAGTATGTGAATTTAGTAAAAAACCAATTTAGAAAAAGAATTAAAAAATTTTGTTGTGATAACGGTACTGAATATTTGAATCGTGAAATCTATAATTTTATAAAATATAAAGGAATTGAATCATCACCTTGTCCAGCATATGTTTATGAGTTGAATGGTGTCGCGGAAAGATATAATAGATCGGCTATGGATATAGGTAGATGTCTAGCCAGAGAAGCTAAAATTGATTACAGGTATTGGCCTGAAATCATAAAAACAGTCTCTTACTTAAAAAACCGAACGATAGCCAGAACGCAAGAAAATAAAACACCTTTTGAATATTTATTGGTAAGAAACCTAAAGTAAAACATTTTAAAATTTATGGCAGTAAAGTTTTTGTTAGAACGCCAGAGGTTTTAAGAAAAGGTAAATGGGACGATAAGGCTACGATAGGAATTTTAGTAGGCTATAATAGCGATACTTATAGAGTTTTAATTAACCAAAAAATTATTAATGCAAGACATGTAAATGTTATTGAAAATGAAACCGAATTAATTTGTTTAGAAAGAAAGCAAGATGAGAAGAATGAATTTGTGATGATGAATCAATTAATGAGTATGAAAGCGTCAATAATAAAGACAATGAGAATGAAAGCGAAACTGAGAACGAGATTGAAAATGAGTATGTGAATGATGAGAATGAAATGAAAATTTTGTAGAAAAAAGAACTTCGAATCGAAATCGAGAACCTGTCGAAAGGTACGTCGAAAGGTAATCCGGTAACACATTTTATTTATGTAAATTTCATTGATGCTAGAACTCCGAGTACTTTTAAGGAGGCGTTAAATTCACGCCACGCGAAATTTTGGCGTGAAGCGATAGACTCAGAAATGAAGAGTCGTGCAAAAAATGAAACATGGACGGTTGTTGATAAACCGAAAGGTAAACCAGTACTTGATATTAAATGGGTTTATAGAAAGAAAAATGATAATACTTATAAAGCTAGACTAGTAGTTGAAGGTTTTCAACAGAAAGATTTTTTAGAAAATGTTTATTCACCTGTTGGTAGAATGCAAACTTTGAAAATTTTACCAAAAACTCGAAGCACATCGAAGTGCAATACCACTGTGTAAACGATAATTATGAGAAAGGTATAATTGACATTGTAAAAATTGATTCAGAGTGAAATTTAGCTGACTTATTAACCAAAAGTTTAAACAAAATTTGTATTAAGAAAAGCGTTAAAATTAATTTGAATTGTTTAAAATTGTATTTGAAATGAATTTGAGAAGTTGGTAAGATTTAAGATATTATAAAATTTATTTTGTGAATTGATTGAATTTAAATAATGTGTTGATATCTCAAAGAGGCGTGTTGAAATGTGTGAGTTACCGAACACAATAACAAGAGTGTGTGTGTGAGCCGAGCGAGCTCAAGCCTGCGAGATGCGCAAGGTGCGTGCGCGTACCACTCTGTTGCTGTTGCTTGTCGGGAACGCATGTTGTGAACATGCAGTGTATTAAATAATTACATATAAAATAAACCAACACTTATTATTCATGATCCCTAAACCCTCTATTCCAACAAGACTTATCCCTGATCTCAACACATTTTCAATGATACTCAAAAAAAAATTGCCCAACTACAACTAGCATTAGTGAAAGTGTACTTAGTATGAAATTACTTGTTTTAAAGTTTCTAAAATGTACAATTGTATATTATGCATCTCCACAGGAAACATTTTAATTTAAAATGCATCTTAATGCACGATTTATCGTGATTACCAATGAGTCATTTGGAGTTGGATCGCATAAGATTACAGTCTATCACATTAAACACCGTGGAATTCCAGTAGGACCTCGTATTGCATTGCTTAAAATTATATCTGACTGGATCGCAGCGTATTACATTTTAAAATTTACATTGTACCGGATCGCTTTGGATCATGATATATCAAATTAGACTGCGTTGTATTATTTTGGATTGAATTGGATCACCTGAATACTATTGAATCGGATTGGGCTTTAGTTCATCACTTTTTATTCATTGCATTGTATTCGATGTATTTGGGTCGCATTGAGGTTGGGAGAATCACTTTTTTTAATTAAATATGACTTAATGTTCGCTTTGGATTAAAATGAATCGTATCCAACTACGTCGTACCATTTTAAATTGCATTGAATTGCAGAGCACCAACAGCAACCGATGCCGTGCTGGCAGAAAAGCAGCAGCAAAGCAGCCATATTGGAAGTGGGCAGAGCCTCGGTCCGAGAGCGCGTTCACGCACCTGCTGCAGTCTTCGCGTTATCTGCGCGGTTATCCTGGAAGAATTTTGATGGTCGTCGAGCTCCTTTGCACGCAACTGCGTGAAGCGGAGCCACCCTTGAAGCATCGAGATACTTCGTCTCCGAGCGGCATCGTCATCTCCTTTAATTGACGGCGCTCGACCAAGCAGACCTCCTGGACCCGTTCTAAGCTAAACGGTGGGTCCGTTTGAAGTAGCAAATTTATCACGCTCATTTGATAATTTTTCATTTGTTTTTTGTTTATAGCAACAACAACAATTGGTAAAAGTTTACGTTCATGTTATTTTTTTTAATATTCTTCAATAATAAGAATCATTCCCAATTTTGATATTTTTGTTTGAAAAATTAGCAGCCCACTAAATCAAATAATTTTCGTCATTAAATCAACTATTGATATTTTGGAAATGTAAGCTAAGAATTATTGCTAAAAAACCATAATAATAGTCAAAAATTTTTATAATATTTTCTTTGTAGAGTTATTGCATTCTCTTGGTGAAAATCCATTATCAATTCGAGAATAATAAAAAACAAAATGTTTTCGATTTTCACAATTTATTTATTAACATTAGTTAATACATTAGCCTCATGACAGCCGTTTCGACATACAATGTCATCTTCAGATGAGTATATACAATACTAAACTTAATTACAAACATCTATTCACTTAAAGAGTTATCCTTATTTACAAAGTATACAAATTTAAAAGTGGGGAGTTATTTATGTCTACCTGATCGTTTAGTAATCTATTCGTGTTTCTATATCGGTTAATCTCTAGAGATTCTAACAAATTTAATTTTCCTGACTTATTCATAAAGTGTAAAATTTCAAAATTCTCATCAAATTTATGGTTTTCTTCTATCAAATGTTTAGCGTAATTAGATTTTTCTACATTTTTATTATTGTAATGGCTAATGTGTTCTTTGATTCTTTTATCAAAAGTTCTTCCTGTCTATCCAACATAGAATTTATCACAATCTAAACAATTTAATTTGTAAACTTCTGACTTGAGTACTTTATTTGTTTTACTTTTATTATTTTTGATATTTTTTGCTATCGTATTATTTGTTTTATATGCAAATTTTATTTTACAATTAAAATTATCATTCAAAATATTAAAATTATCTAAAACTTTTCTGCTTTGTTCACCGTTATATGTAAATGTGAAATAATTATTATTTGTTTTATTTACTATACTTGGATATATTTGATTCATTAATTTCACTCTCAACTTTTTATTCAATATTTTATCGATCAATCCAACATTAAAATTATTATTATAAGCTATCTGTCTAACAATATTGAGTTCTTTATTAAAATTATTCTCTGACAAAGGAACATTCAATAATCGATGAATATAACAATGAAATGCCGCCATTTTTTGTTGGAATGGATGTGAAGACTTATTATTTATTACTGTATCTGTATGAGATGGTTTATGAAAGATATCAAATTCAAACTTGTTCATATTCTTCGTGATTAATAAATCCAAAAATGGTATACTATCATTCTCTGCCCTCTCCATAGTGAATTTGATATTCTCACCCATCTCATTTAAGTCTTTAAAAAATTGTGTTAATTGTCTATCGGTTCCAACAAAAACAGCAAAAATATCATCCACATATCGATACCAACATTTGAAAAGTTTACAATATTTATTTAATTTAATAGATCTTTCTAACTCAGTCAAAAATATTTCTGCCAATATAGGGCTTAAAGGATTACCCATGATCAAACCATCATTTATCAAGTAAACATTCCCATCAAATTCGAAATAATTTTGAATTTATAATATTTTCCTTTCTTGTTGAATAATCACTTACACTTTATGAATTTTATCGGTCCAATCATTAGTTGGGGCAATTTATGGTCTACGCTTGCACTCTGACACCTCAATCACAATTATTGGCACATGTAGGACCCAGCTAAAGGACTTTCTTCACCAGCTGGTAGTCTTTGAGCCTTCGTACAGTAGCAACAGTTCTTCTTAGGTTCACAAGTACTGTATTCGCTAAGCTTTTATTCAATTGTCAGAGTCAACGCTGGATCTAAATTTGTCCAATATTTCTAGTATAGTATAAATCGATTACATTATTGCTCTTATTAGTTTTTTTTCTTTCAGTGATCACTTGTCTCATTGCTTAGGTTTGTTCATTTTTTTTTATTCTAATTGAGTTCATTTCTTTTTTAAGTATTTCTCAAGACTGTTAGTCAAATACCCGATTCTCTCATCCAACACTAATCATTTGTCTGTCAACTAACTTGATTTGGTGACATCGTGAAACCGTATTCAATTAGATTGAATGAGTCGAATCTTTTTAATATTGTTTTCCAGAGCTAATATAACTCATTGCCTACTAGCCTAGCCCCATTTTAGAATCGTGTTGTATTTTTTTTAGTATAAAATTTCAATACCTTTTTTTGATGTTGTTAGCGTTTTCATATAAAACTTGCCACCAACGTGGCTTAGTCTTTACTAAGGGATCGAACTCTCATTTCAAACTTTGTTGACTTATTTGGTCTAAATAGTGTTTACCCTTTTTTTATTTTACTTTAAGCACCACCGGCTTACGCCTCATCCTTGAGGAGTTAATCAAAAAACAAGCCACCATACGTAATCAAATTGCTTATCACTGAGTCAATTTTTGAAAAAAGGTTCAAATAATGTATCCCTTGAGTTAGCTTATTGCTCGCTTTGATCAGTTTTGGCATGAATTTTACGAGAACGACGTTGATCTCCGTGAAAGTGCAGAAGCTGACTGTGATAATGCCTATTTAAGAAGGACTTGCTTTACTTAACGCAAGAAGATTATGGTGATGCTCGTTGCAAGTACCAAGTATACATCAATGCCAACTCTGTGGTACCACCTGCCCCGGAAAAGACTCCATATCTCACGACCGACGTTGATTCTCGAATCTTAATCAAAAATCTGTCACAAATTCAGTTGCCTAAATTTTCTGGCAAATCAGCTGATTGGCCACACTTCTGTGATATGTTTTTATCCCTGGTTCACAATCAACCAGTGCCCGATGTCATCAAATTAACGTACTTGCGCTCTTGTCTTACGAGTGAAGCCTTGGTTATCAAGAACATTCCAATTTCCGATCGGAATTAGGACTCGGCTTGGTCCACATTGAAGCTTTTTTACGAGAACTAGCGTCGTTTAGTGCTCATATACCTCTCTGAATTGTTTTCGATCAAGCCTATGGCCACCGAAACTGCGCTGCTCAAGCGAAACCTTTACCCCACGTAATGCTCTCAAGGCACTTGGAGGTCCTACAGATCATTGGTTCGACATAATTTCATGCTGTTTCGTAACATGGGTCCTAATACCCGTCGAGATTGAGAGAAAAGCTTAGGTAAACACCTAAAACCCCCTCTTCTGGAGGCTGAAGCCTTAGTGTTTGAGTCAGTCGTACGTGTGCACCTGTCCAATCCACCGACTAAACCCGTGAAAACTTTTGGAAGTATCACTGCTTTAACCGAAATTGATATTCCAAAAACTGCTTCCAAAGAAAAAGGTAGGGCTGTAATCAAATGTAATCTCTGCCTCGAGGACTGCACTCTCAGCAGGTGTTCCAAATTCAAGGAAAAGTCCCCTGCTGAACGCAAAGCTATTGTTCTTCAGAAAAAGCTTTGCTTGAATTGCTTCGGTCCTCATCACATAAAAGATTGTGGTTCCAAATTTGAATGATTTTTCTGCCCAGAGCGTCACCACACCTTACTTCACAACCCTAGTAAGCACAGTTCTGCTAGTGTTCAGGTGTCTTCAGTACCCGTTGTTCCATCAGTTGCTGGGAATATCACCCCCTTGCCGTTGGTTTCGAGTGCTCCATCCTCGTTGGACGTGGATGCTACTCCGTTCTTCAATGGCGCCACCCGTAGCGATCCACGCTCCACCGTTTTATTAGGTACCGCTCGAATCATAGTAAAAAGTCCTAACAGTGATAAAATAGGGTTGGCAACTTTTTGAAATTTGTAATATTTTTTTGCTTATTTAGTTAAAATATCGAAAAATAATCGACACGTATTTTTTCTTTTTTTAAAAAAACTAAAATTAAAGGAACTACAAGTGTTTAAATTTTTTTTAATTTCAATATATATAGATATACTTCTAATGGGATTTCGGGTCAATGACGTCATTACCCGTATTTTCAAAAACTTTTCTTATTTTTTTTCTAGCTCAATTTGGATTTAAAAATTCTAAAAAAAATGTTAAAATTCATTAAAAATCAAGTACTTTTAAAAAAGTATATTTTCAAAGTACTGGTTGCCAACCCTATTGAGGTTGGAGCGTTAATCGACAATTGCTCTCAGCCTGCTTTTATCTCTCAGAGGTTGACAGAATGACTAGATCTAACCTGTGTTTCGACTAATGCCAGCGTATCAGCCGTTGGTGGGACTAGCTGAAGAACACTTACAGAGTTTAAAATCAAGCCCCATTTTAACTTTTGTTTTTCTTGCAACTTTAAAGCTTTAGTAGTGCCCTGTGTTTGCAATTATGTCCCCCCTCAAAAACACATGGTTTCAGATTTGTTGTATTTGTCCCATCTGAATTTACAGTACTGCTCAAAAGTTTAGAGCGCCTCTGTATTTCTTGTTTTTTATTCACAAATTTTTATCTTTAATATAACCGCGTTACTGAAAATCTTTGTGTAAACTTCTTTAACCTTATTTTTCATCATAAGAACATCAAAACTTGAAAAAAAAAATCTTTATTTGACATATATTCGACTTACCAGTCCATTTTTATCTTCATTTTAGTTTAAAATATTATTTTTCAAAACAGCGCAAATTTTAGACATTTTATAATCTTTGAGGCATTCTTAAAAATTTCCACAAGCACCAAATATCAAAAGATTTTTTTTCCACACTTTTATTTGATGTTTATTTTTATAGAAAAAAATTTCAACATAATCTACAGAAAAATGTTCAAATCACAAAGAAAAAATGTTTTTTTTTTTTAAGTTTTAAAATTAATCAATTTTTTCGTTATTTTATACGATTTTATGATAAAAGTCGTCCTTTTTTAAAGTATTTTGGGTAAAAAATATATATTTACTCGTATTTGAGAGCCGTCGATGTCTCAGTCGTCTAAGGCACACGTCTTGGCTGGCTGAAACATCGGCGCGCTGAGGGACACTGGTTCGAATCTCCGCCGACTCAATTTCTCGAGCAGTGGCGAGGCGAGCCACGCGTCCCGCATGAGACGAGACAAGAATTTTTGGGGAATATTGGTTCATTCTGAGGATCAAAGGAGATGGCCACTGATGATTGGATTAATGCTTACTAAAAATTACAAACGAATCACTGCTGCCCATCAATAGCTGATGGAATATCGGATAGCATCTTCACCTTATCAGATGAAGTATTTGAGACTGATACATCCGACGGACTCCATGAAACCTACAGTTAAACCCCATTGTACCCCACTGTAATTAAATGTATTGTGAAATATATCTAATAACCTTGATAAGTAGTAAAGATTAATAAAAAAAATAATAATAAAAAAGATACACGTATTTGAAGCTATTTTTTCTAATTTATTTACAAATTATATAAATAACTTACAGTTACAGGTTAGTATGAAAGATTACAATTTTTTAATTTTTTATGAAAATTCTGACATTTACGATTGATATTTACAAACTGTTAGTTAAACGAAAAAGTCTATTTTTTCCTAAATCTTTTTAAATAAAAATTTTTTGCATAAAATTTATCATTAAATTCATAATTTTTATTCAATCAAAAGCTTTCATAAATGGTACTCATGTTGTAAGAATTTCCTGGAATATTGCGCTCGAAAAATTTTGTAAGTAGCGCTAGAGGTAAAAAAAAATTCGAAACTAACTTTTTACTTCGTAAATGCAAACGGATTTGGTTATTGTAATTGTAAATGTAATTATTGGGAAAAAGCACTCAGAGAAGCAGTAAAGTGATAGATTATTGGTTTGTATAAAGCCGATATAAAATAGTCTCAAATATCTAGAACAATGAATCGAAGCAGACACTGTGTTCAAAATACGCTGTCATTTTACAGTAAAACTGCATCAGTAAAGGATAAAAGTCGATCGGGTAGAACTCACGTTATAAATGCTAGAGTGGATAGACTTAATATAAATAAAGTGAAAGGAAATCATGCCATATCAGCAATCAGTGTAAAAAACAAAGTGAAAGAAGAAAACAATTTAAATATTTCGAAAGAAACTATTTATAGGCGTATGCTTGACAAGGGCTTGAAGACTTGCGTAGCCGTTTGAAGGCCACTTTTAAATGCTAAAAATCGTAAAGATTGCGTTAAGTGGTGTAGAAAGAAAGATTATCATGGACCAAAGAAAAGTGGAGTACAGTACTCTTTAGTGATGAATCATCCTTTCAACTTTTTTTCAACCAGCCGAAAAGAGTAAGATGTACAACTACTGAAAAATACAACACCCAATGTCTTGCCACCAAAGTTTATAAAGAAGGTGGTTCAGTAATGATTTAGGGTAGCTTATCAGGAAAAGGCAAAGACGAACTTAATTTCATTGATGTTACAGTCAACAACGACAAGTACATTTAAACCGAATTACTTATTATTTAAAAATAATTTTCTCTACTATAAGAACATATTATGTTAAATCACCTTAAATATACGTAAAGTCAATAATTTTTCAATTTGAGTAATTTTTAATATTGATAACTACCACTCGATATTGACGGAGCTCTTTTCAAGGGACAACATCGGTTTAACTAAAAAGCATAAGCATTGATAACATACGCATTGCTAAAATTAATTTAAAAAAATGTTGATAGCTTTTTTAGAAATTTTGAGCATAAAAACTTAGTTAAAGTTACACTTTAATTTTTGGCTTGTAATTTTAAAAATCCATCGTTTATAATTTTTTTATAAACCAAACAGAACTTAACAAGAAAATTAATAGAAAGGTAATTTAAAAATTGACTAAGTAAGCAGCTCCGTCAATTTCGAGTGGTAGTTATCAATATTAAAAGTTACTCAAATTGAAAAATTATTGACTTTACGTATATTTAAGGTGACTTAACATAATATGTTCTTATAGTAGAGAAAATTATTTTTAAATAATAAGTAATTCGGCTGAAAGTCGTCCGTAATAAATTTTTAGATTTCACTTCTTTCATTAGTTCATTATCAAAAAAAAAATTATCATATTCAGCGTATAGTTTTTTACTAAGATTCCTTTTAAAAAAACTAATCGCCGTAAATATCACTTTTTTAAAAGTATTTTTCAAAGACTTTATTGCGTAAATTCGGTAAATATTTAAATGTGTTTTCTTTTTTTCAACAATTTTATTTACTCTAAATATTGACTTTTCAGGCTTGAAGCATATCAGTTTTATTCAAAATTTTATTCATTAAAAAAAAAAAAAAAAAAAAAAACTTAACATATCACTATGACTAAACTCTGACTTAAATTACACACAATTTGAAAGTTTCACAAAAATATTTGCGATCTGTAGTTGTAACAGATTCTGAACCAATAAAATTTTTGGTGATGTAATTTATTATATTAACAATTTTTGCAACATGTCAGACAATTTGAATAACTCCATAAGATTTTGATCACCATCTCATTTAAATGCAGCAAATGTCAATGACCAAGTACAGGGAGTTGGTATGTAGCGGATGAAACTAAAATTAAAATTGTTAGTCAGACAAATTCATCTTGGAAAATAAACTGAGAACAATAAACCTCATCCGTGTTAGTGTATTGACTCAGAATTTATCAATTCCAATGATGATTTAAATGCATGTATGTATTTATATTATTAACTGAATTACGGTTATTGACATCTTCTGAATTTAAACTTGCTGTAGGTTGGATGAATTATAATAGCTAACTTGATAAAGAAAACCTTAGCATGAACCACTGCAACATTTTTAAATTACTATCAAACTAAATAAATTTATTTCACTTAAAATCTTCAGAAGGTAATTAAAATTTAATCTTTTTGAGTGTATTAGTTTAGAGTCAGCGTATGGATATCTCTTTGACAATCATAAATCGAAGTAGTTTTGAATTCTAATAAGAGTAATTTTCAAGACACTCACACAGTTACCCGCACATTCAGAAAAGAACTTTATTTTCAAAGTGGTCAGCTGCACCTACATGTCTCTATCACAACTACAACACAATTAATGTCAACTCACAAGGCACACCACTGCTTTCATTACCCATCAATTATTCTTAAAAAATCATATGTATGAAAGTTAAAATAACTAAATACATTTGCAGTTCCTAAGACATGTGCTCTTAGCACATAAGCATCAATCATAACTAATTTAAATAAGAGTAATTTGCAGGTTCAACCTGACACACACACAGACATTCAGAAAAACTTCATTAATTATAAAATTGCCAATGAAGCACCTCCAGCGTTCAGGTTCCCAACACAACCATTCTTATGAACTCACAGGGCATACCACAATAATTGGAAAATCTTTTATGATGATGATCATAGAAAGACTGTAGAGATTATTAATTTCATACTCTTATTGAAATTAAACAAATTAATAATTATAAATTCTACTACTTATTTTGAGAAGAGTCTTCACTACTTTTTTTTCTATTACGTTCAATTATTTATAAAAAAAATTATGGCTTTTAACACATTACAACAGATATGCCTCAATATGCCTGCAGTCCTCTGCTCAGCAGTCAGCTGCAGTCAGCTGCTTGATACAGCGCCGCCACCACCACCAGTCGCCTCCCGCAGTCTGCCTAAGCAGTAAGAGTGAGAAAGCAAAAGTAGACACGCCCACCGCAGACGTCATGTCCGGTTGAGTCTACAGAGAGCGCAGGCAGAGAGACCGGATGCTTGAAACTGAAATCGAATGTCCCCTGACTGCCGTGAGCCAAAGGCAAATCAGCGTTTCGAAAAATGAAACGTTCATAACTTTTCAATGCGGGCTTCGTTCGGGATAATTTTTTTTTTTAATTACTCAGGGGATCATCAGCTGCGCGCGGGATGTATAATATAAATGAAATAATCATACTAAAATAGTTTTTCTTTGAAGCGTCCTAACCTAAAACCAAAAATCAAAGTTTATAAAGCCTTGCAGGCTTTCACGGCAGTCGGTTTAAAAAAAAAACCAAATCGCCACTAAAGCCCGATTGGGCTTTAGGATAATGTAAGACACCATGATTCCTTCAAAAAAAATTTTTTTGGAAACCATAAAAACTGGATACAAAAACTATCAACAAGACAATGCGCTTTGCCACGTATCGAAAAAAAACTTTGATGTAGCTTAGTGATAAGAACATTTACTTTTGAAATGGCCAGCTCGATCTACAGACCTTAATATTATCGAAAATGCTTTGGATCAGATAGAAAGAATGATTCAAGATAAAAATCTGAAAAATCTCAATTATGTGAAACGAGAAGTAGCCGCTGCCTGTCCAAGTTTAAGTCAATCTTATCGCTTGAAATTAACAGAACTGATAATTCGCCGAGTCTCTGAGTATATATGTCAAATAAAGATTTTTTTTCAAGTTTTGATATTCTTTTTATGAAAAATAAGGTAACAGAAGTTTACTCAAAGATTTGAACTAACACGGTTACATTAAAGATATGAAAAATAAGGTAACAGAAGTTTACTCAAAGATTTGCAGTAGCACGGTTACATTAAAGATAAAATTTTTTGAATAAATAATAAGAAATACAGGGGTGCTCTAAACTTTTGAGCAGTACTGTAGCAGATCCTCAGTTTTTGGATAACACCGAGATCGACATTCTTTTGGGAGCCGAAATTCATGCTCGCATAATGCAGGCCAACATAATCAGGGGCAAACCGAATGAGTCCATATCGACGTCTACTCTTGTGGGTTGGTTGATTTCCGGACCTATACCTCTTTCAAACTCGCATGTGTCCAACTTTGTGTCGGCCGATACGTCGTCGAATTACCATTCAAAGCATCCGAAAAAATACGAATTGGCAGTTCGTATAATAAAGATATCACCATGTTGAAGAAGATGGAGGATCGCTTTGAGAAAGATCCGGAGTTCAAGAAGTTATATTTTTAATTTATATACGGACTACATTTCAAGTGGTCACATGGTGCTTGTATCCCCTGGGAGCTCACTTTTCAAACCTCTAGAAGAAAGTTTTTCTTGCCCCATCATGGCGTTCTCAAACCTCACAGCACCACAACCAAGCTTTACACGGTTTTCAACGGGTCGAGTCAGACTGATTTGAAAATATGGTTGAATAGCCTGCTTCATGTAGGTCCAAATCTATTGCCGGAACTCCCGGACTTAATTTGCGTATGGCAATTGTACAAATTCGCATTCGGTGCCGATGCCAAACAAAGGTGTCAGATTCGTGTAAACCCCGAAGACGTACATTTTCAGGTGATCGACTGGCGATTTCATTCCAGTGATCCCATTCAAACTGATTATTTGACTACTGTCACTTACGGCTTGGGCAGTTCCGCTTATTGTTGTTGGAATGGAATTGGGACGATCCTCTCCATGACGAGTACGTCAGACAGTAGGAATCCTGGATTTCGAAATTGCCCACCATAAATTCTTTGCGTATACCTCGTTACATAAATTATACACCTGCAACTTCGACTTGCAAGATCCATGGTTTTGCCGATGCTTCGGAAAAGGCTTATTCTGCAGCAATTTACCTACGATTCGTAGGCGTCTCTGCAGTTCACTGTTCTATTAAGATGGCTAAAACAAAGGTTGCTCATATAAAAACTTTGAGCATTCCCGAACTATCGAGTGCTTACATGTTATCCAAACAGGTGGAGCACCAGCTTTCCATTTTACCAATCAAAATCGATTCTGTATACTTATGGTCTGAGTCAAGAGATGTCTTATTTTGGCTTAGAGGCCACCTTTCACAATTCCAAAACTTCGTAAGTAACAGGTGCAGCGAAATTCAAACATTAGTCCCCAATGTCTTCTGGCACCACGTCAAGTTGGTTGATAATCTCGCCGAAGTCGCTTCGCACGGGATAGATCCTGATCGGTTGACAGAATATAAACTTTGGTATAAGGGCCCTACTTGGCTCACCAAAAATTCAAGTCCTTGGTGCACTGCCCCTGATGATTTCTAATGACACTAACCGCTTGAAATCCGCAAAACTAAGCTGAATTTAGTGTCACACGCCTCAGCTCAAGCTCTTGATCTTGAAGAGAGGCTTTGGAATTTAGTTTTTAGGTTTTCTTCCCTGAGCTAGATTTTGCAAGTGACAGCCAACGTAATTTTTTTCGTGCGGAAGCTGTCTCAGAAAATGATCACTGAGGTTGTCAATAGTAGTTTTAAGTTTTTTGCTTTCTTGAATCTCTCAGAAGAAGCATCTAAAGCTTTGAGACCCGCTGAGATAAGCAACGCCGAGCTTTTATGGACTCATCATGTTCAACAAGTTTTTTCCAGAAGGAAATTCATAATCTTCTGAAACCTTCTAAAATCGATCCCAAACTTTCAGGAGCCGTTCTGAAGCTCAACTCCATGTTGAAAAACGGCTTGCTTAGGGTGGACGGTCGTTTGAATCGTTCTTCACTTTCCTTTGAGCAGAAATACCCCTAAATTTTGCACGGGAATAGTTATTTCAGCCAATTATTGATCCAACGAGCACATTTAGACACCCTTCATGGTGGTGTGCAGTTGACTGGCCACTCTTCGGCTAGAAGTTTGGCTGATCAATTGGCACAAATGCATGAAAAAAGCCTTGCATCATTACAAGTCTTGCGTGAGATTCTCTCCCAAAACCATAAACCGATTGATGAGCGTCTTGCCCAGTGCTTCCGTGACTGCAGCCCTGCTCCCGTTTTCTCATTACGCGGGTCCTTTCGCTGTGCCTCTCACTAAAACTTGAGGTCACGGTACCTCAAAAGGATACGTTTGTTTGTTTGTTTGCCTGTGTACTCGAGCGATATACTTGGAACTTGCGGAGGACTACTCCTCAGCAGCCTTTGTCGCTGCTTTCTACCGATTCACCACCCGAAAGGGGATTGTGCCAATCTCTACAATGATCAAGGCACTAATTCTATTGGCCTCGACACTGCGCTGTTGCAGATATTTAGGAATAGATCGCAATTTGTTCTTACAGTGAACGAAATTTTCGTTCAGCATGGTACGATATGAAAGTTTGGAAAACCACCCGGAAAACCAACGCGAGCCCAAACATTTTAAAAATCAATAATTATTTTAACGACTTTTTCATTCGAAATCAAAAGTTTTTGCTTAAAGCCAATTAAAAATAAAAAGTTAAATAGTTGGAATGACCGGCCGATGAAATTTGTGCATATATGTAATAAAAAAAAAAAATTTCTACTTTTTTGGGGCTGAACTAAAATTTTTTATTTTATCAATTCTTCATTTTTGTTCCTTTTTCAATGTCAATCCCTAAAATTTAAAATTAACTATTAAAAATGACTTATACATTCTACCGGTTACAATACTTGGAACTGATAGCCCCAATTACTGAATAATTTTATCATAAGGCGTTTATGCAATAGTACTCATAATCGAATATCTTGGTACTCCATTTTTTAGGGTCTGAAAAAATCTTTACCTCACTGCTAGAATGCTTGAAAGTTTTTATTCGGTATTTTAAATCAATACCTAGACGGTGTTTATCTCAAATTGGTCTATTATTTATTTTGTCACTGGGCGGGAAACTTAAATTCCCTCTCAGAGTCCTCATTATTTTCCAGTTGAAAGTTAATTAGTTTAAAACAAATCCGATTTGATCTCATTGTAATGCAATCCAATCCAATCCATTGCTATCCGATCCGATCCTAATGCAATCCAATCCAATCCAATCCAATCCAATCCGATCCATTGCGATCCAATGTTGTCTCAATAATCCAATCCAATCCGATCCCAATGCAATTCAATCCAATCAAATGCGATCCGATGCAATCCAATGTGATTAAATCCAATCCAACGCAATGCGATCGAATCCACTGCGATCCGATTCAATGCGATTCAATCCAACCCAATGCGATGCGATGCGATCCAATCCATTCCAATGCGATTCAATCCGATTCAATGCGATGCGATGCGATTTAATCCGATCCAATGCGATCTAATCCCATTTAATCCAATGGAATTCAATACAATTCAATAGGTACAGCGTGGACTGATACGATTCATTATAATCCAAAGCAAACATTCAGTCAAATGTAATTAAAAAATGTGATTCTCTCAAGCTCAATGCAACTCATATACATCGAATACAGTGCAATGAATTAGCACGCAAGCACGTACAGACCTTTATTTATTGATTTTGCAAAAAAAAATTTTTGTTAAATAAAATAAAAAATTCTAACTTTATCAGTTTTTAAATTGTTTTACTTTACATAGCCCTTTTAAACGCACTGCGGGTGCTTAAATGAAAAAAACAAAAATAGTAACCTTAAATACACTTTTCGAATATTTCATAAACTTCTTCACCAATCAGTTCACGAATAAAAAGTTTACGCAAGATGTCGATAACTCTCTTTTATAAAGGGATACCTAGCCATTGTTTATCTTAAATTTGTCTTTTATTTATTTTGCTACTGGGTGGGAGACTTAAGTTCCCTCTCAGACTCCTTATTGCTTTCCAGTTAGAAGTTTATTAATTTAGAGTGTGTCTATTCGCACCAATCGCGTACGCTACCACCATCGCGTACGCTATCACTATCGCATACGCTGCGTTCCCGCGTTCGCTATTATTGTAGCGTACGCTACGTTTTCGATACAATTCCTATTTGTAGCGTACGCTACGTTTTCCACGTATGCGATGGTTGTAGGGTACGCTATCAATTGTATCGCGATTTATTATATAGATTGTTGAAAATCAACTGAAACTATAAATAAAAAAAGGGTTTAAAGGGCAAAAATAAAAATAAAACAACAATTGATTTCATGACAGTATTTTTATCATTTATTATCTTAAAAAGAGTTAATTCTTTTTTTACTTTTAATTTTTTTTGTTTCTCTGCGTTGTAGATTTGCCTATCCCTATAGGGCGTCCTCGAACTATAACTTTCTCAGGCATAAGGATATTTCCTACATCAGTTGATTTTTTTTTCAAATCGCTGAGAACCGACATTAAGTTTGAATCTAATTTGATTTCAATGTTTCTGCTCCATGCAGAAATAATCTATCGAAGAAGTTCTGCCCGCTGGTCAAAAATATCTCCTGTAGCCAAACTGCCGATATTTGCTACATCTGCTACTAGCCCCTGAATTAATTTGAACCTCTGATTTTGAGTCTGCTTCGATAAAGACAGTGTCACTGATGAAGTTACGGTCGAAGTACTAGCCTCAGATGGCACTGACAAGGAGAGGTCACACCCTCCGGGTCACCGATCTTGACGAAACTTTGGAGATCGTTTTCTTATACCAAAAGATGAAGAAATCTACCAATCATCCCGTCTAATGGGCCTTTTATACCTAGTTCCTACATAGATTATATCGTATTTTTAGCTCTTTTTGGGTTTTTTTGCTAATTTTCAAAAAATTCCTGTTCGAAGCCTATTACACTTACAAAATTCTGCAACCCCGCATTCTCTTTATTTTTTTATCTTCTTTTGAGAAAAAATATTTTTAAATCTAATTTTGAAGAAGTAGTCTATGTAAAATTAAGGTAATCAAAAGCATTTTTTTACTGTTTTATTAGTTTTATGAACTTAAACTGTACGTAGTCAGCCTTATCAAAATTATGTCTAAAAATATTTTTTCTAAAAAATTCATAAAAAAACAAAGAAAATGCGGGGTTGCAGAATTATGTAAGTGCAATAGGCTTTGAGCAGGAATTTTTTGAAAATTGGCACAAATAAACACAAAAGTCGCACAAAAGTGTTAAAAGTGTCAAAACAAGCTGATTTTCAAAAAATTCCTGCTCAAAGCCTATTGCACTTACATAATTCTGCAACCCCGCATTTTCTTTGTTTTTTTATGAATTTTTTAGAAAAAATATTTTTAGACATAATTTTGATAAGGCTGACGACGTACAGTTTAAGTTCATAAAACCAAAAAAACAGTAAAAAAATGCTTTTGATTACCTTAATTTTACATGGACTATTTCTTCAAAATTAGATTTAAAAATATTTTTTCTCAAAAGAAGATGAAAAAATAAAGAGAATGCGGGGTTGCAGAATTTTGTAAGTGCAATAGGCTCCAAGCAGGAATTTTTTGAAAATTCGCAAAAAAACCCAAAAAGAGCTAAAAATACGATATAAGCTATGTAGGAACTAGGTATAAAAGACCCATTAGACGGGATGATTGGTCGATTTCTTCATCTTTTGGTATAAGAAAACGATCCCCAAAGTTTCGTCAAGATCGGTAACCCGGAGGGTGTGACCTCTCCTTGTGAGTGCGTTTCTTTTTCTTCTTTTAAAATAAAGATAAAAATAAATTTTATTTTGAAAGTACTAGAATATTATTAATCTGTAATTAGAATCAATACAGAATTTTTATTTTTTAATCAATTAAATTTATTGGAACTTAAGATAAGTATACTTTGCTATGTAAAAATTTTCAGTTCTGTACAATTTGTTGTGAAGTTGATTTCTTAAATATAAAGGAAAGAAGCATGTACAAAAATTTTCAGTTTATCAAAGGTCTATGTTCAGCCACCAAATTGAGTATGCTCTCTGTATAGTTTCATATATTAAGAATATTTCTATAAAAGCAGTTAAAAAAATTTCTTTTTTATCATTATTTACAATTTTTCAATTTATTTACAAAATTTCGTTGTTTAAAATAGTATTTTATCAAAATTGAGTTTTGATATATTATTTAAAAGTAAAAAAATTAAAGAATCTTTAAAAAATATTGAATTTTTTTCTTACAATGCAAAATTGAAAAATTTCAAAAGAGGCCAACAATCTAAGATGGCAAAACGTCGAGTAGCTTTTTTTGAAATTTCTTTTACAATTATCTTTTCATTTTTAGTTAATGTATAATTTTTATTTAATTTATCTCTCTTATTCTTTTATTTATGATAATTTTTAGCATGGATATTGTGCATACGTATAAATGTTTACTGTGTATACTGTATACTGCATATTTACTGTATGATGTTAGAATTTGAAATATTAAAATTCTGTAAAGTTTTACATTATTTCCTTGCTTGTCATAAATAGTTTTAAAGATGAAAGGTACATTTAAAAATTACTTTGCTCAGTACATTTTTGCTTAAGATGTGGATATATGTTAATTATTTAATGCTTAATAAACTAAAGTTTGATTTTTTTTTAACTCGATAAATTTAAACTTTTGAACATCAATTTTAAAAAATTAATAAAATAATTTTACAAAATTAAAAACATTACTTTAAAATAAATTTAAAGTATTTCAAATTTCAAATTTCAAACCAGGCCAAGAAGAATAAGAGTTGACTTAACAACTTTTTGACAAAATTGATGAGTTCTTGTTGGATCATATATATATTCTTACAAATTTTTTTGGAGATAAAAATTTTTAATACATGTAGTAAAAGTTCAAACAAACTCAACTAAGCTCAGTCAAGCTTAGAGTGGTGCTAGCAATTAATTTCAATAAAGAAATTATTTCGAAATCATAAAATTTTGCTAATTAAAACCCCGGATTTGGTTTCTGGCAAACTTCTACCTGTGTTTTTTGTGTTTTTTTTTACCATAATTCATACTAGAATTTATATAATTAACACTACTAATTGTAAGTTTTATTTTGAATTTAATTTTCGACACCTCTTATGGATCTTCTCAGAAAATACTCCGCTTGTTTTTTGTAATAGTTTATACATATTTTTAACCTCGTTGATCACAAGTCATAACTTGAGTTCCTCCGACGCAAGCCAAAAGAACGAAATATACTCCCTGCGCCATTGACCATCGCGCACCCTGCCTACTGCATGCCCTCGCTGGAGTTCGGGCCGCAACATGGCGGCCGGCTGCGTATCGGCACTGGCGCCGATTATCGTCTAAATGTTTTTTTTAGAACACTAGGTGTAACAAATAAGTTAGTAATCGTTTTTGGACTAAACTTTGACTTTTATTATTCGAAACTAATGGAGAATGACATTCTGCAACTCAACACACAAATACATAAATAAAACCATAAAAATTAGTTTTGGTTGAAATTCAAAAATATAAAAAGCATACCATGGCTAGGCTAAAAATTTAGTTCTTTTTATTACAAGAACATACTAAAATTACACAATAGTCGAACTTACTAACACTTTCCGAGAAAACGCTAGTTAAAAAAAGTTCTTAGTTTTGAATTTTTTAACTTTATGATATTTTTGAAGGTTCAGACCAGGGTATATCTATAGGGAAAATTAAAAAAATCTTTACATCCAATTGTAAGCTAACACAAAATTTCGTTAAAACGCATTTTGTAAGGAGGTTGGAGGGCGAAAAAATATCGGTACGTATTTTTTGAACTTTACGCTCTTCCCTAAATGAAATAGAATTTCTTAAACAGAATCCATCTAATATTTTTTAGTCTTTAAATATTTAATGGAAAGCTTTAAATTGTTACTTACAATTAGTCAAGCATTATCAATTAATGAATAACAAGATGATCAAAAACAAAAATTTGGTCTTTTGAAACTATAAAAATATATACTCCCATATTTTTTTTATAAATTATTAATAAAAATTTCAAATTATCAATTGAAAAATATATCCAATTAAGGTAACTCGTTGAGCCAGATGAAAAAAAACACCTGCCAAAAAATCCGGTGAAACAGTAACCGTACCAGTTTTTCAAGAAAAACGTAACAAGTTTTTTTTTACCAGAAAACTGTAACAAGTTAACAATTTTCCGAGATAACCGTAACAACAACAAAATTGGCCAATATATGAGCCACATTTTTACGAGAAAAGAGTAATTAGTATATTTTTTTCCGTGATAACAATAACAATAAATAAAAAGGGAAAATTTCCGAGAGTAAAGTAAAGGGTGCACTTTTTACGGGTAAAGTGTAACGTTGAGGTAATTGACGATTAGGGTATTGTTTTTTCAGGTAAAGAGTAACAAGACCATTGCCAACTTATTTGAAACAGACTAAGGGAGCTTTTCCCGAGGAAATCGTAACAATGAGAAATTTTTTCCGAGTAAACTGTAACGTTGAGGAAATCATCGATTATAAAAATATTTCTTAAAGGAAAATTTACAATATCTATGCCAATTTACTTAAACCAGAGAAAGGACATTTTCCCGAGGAAATCGTAACGTTGGGACTTTTTTCCGGGTGAAATGCAACGTTTAGGTGATTAAGGCGAAGTCATAAGGGGTCATTTTTACAACAAATTGAAGATTCAGTAAAATTAAAAATGAAAATGGAGAAAAAGGCTCTGTAGCGCCTAAGTTACTACCTTAATCTATCTTTTAAGCCTAGCCCGATAAAAATTGGATCAAAATTAACTGCAGAATCTGGGAAATCCTTCCTAAAAATTCAATATCTATAGATGTACAGCAAATGTTATTTAGATACAAAAATGTACAAAACTGTTTCCCATATTCTGACGTTAATTTTGATCCAATTTTGATGGGATTGGGCTTAAAAGATAGCTTAAGGTAGTAGCTTGGGCGCTACAGAGCCCTTTTTTCATTTTCGTTTTAGTTTAATTTTAACTGATTTTTTACGCAAATTCTGAAACTCACGTATGACTACGCCTTAACGACTAAAATAATATTTTTCTTTGTGAGAATCTACAATATCAATGTCAATTTATTTCAAGCAGGTTAAAGAGCTTTTTCGGAGGTAATCACAACGTTGAGAACTTTTTTCCGAGTAAACTGTAACGTTGAGTGAATGATCGAACATAAAAATATTTTTTTAAAGAAAATTTACAATATCCATGCCAACTTACTTAAATCAGAGAAGGGAAATTTTTCCGAGGAAATCGTAACATTGGGACTTTTTTCCGGGTGAAATGTAACGTTTAGGAGATCAACGATTAAAATAATAGTTTTCTATGTGAGATTCTACAATATCAAAGCTTATTTGTTTAAAGCAGGCCAGGGAGTTTTTCCCGAGGTAATCGTAACCTTAGAAGTTTGTTTCAGGTTGCGTCGTCCAACGATGGAGATAGTATTTTTCCAGGTAAAAAATTGAAAGTTTTGTGTAAACTTATTAAAAATAGAATAAGGTGCTTTTTCCAAAGAAAAAGTAACGAGTTAAATTTTTCCAGGTAAAATGTAACCTTACTCCCTTGAACTACTTCATCCAAGAAACCAGTAACAATATTCAAAAAAACTAGTGAGAAAAAGTTACTTGAATTTTTTTCCATAGAAAACATAACGTATGCATCTTTTCCCGGGTATATTGTAACAACCACTTCGGACAACTCTATCCAACCAGCAACAAGATCAATTCTATCTTGTATAAGAGTACTGAAATTTTTTCTTTCATAAAATACCGTATTTTTATCGTTAATCCCCTTAACAATACATTTCACTCAGAAAAAGTCCCAACGTTACGATTTCCTCAGGAAAATCTCCTTTCTCTGGTTTAAGTAAGTTGGCGTAGATATTGTAAATTTTTCTTTAAAAAATATCTTTATATTCGACGATTTCCTCAACGTTACACTTTACTTGGATAAGAGTTCTCAACGTTACGATTTTCTCGGGAAAAGCTCCCTGGCCTGCTTGAAACAAGTTAGCATTCATATTGAGAATTTTTATTTAAAAAGCATTTTAAAATTCGATGATTCCCTCAACGTTACACTTTACTGGGAAAAAAATTTTCAACGTTACAATTTCTTCGGGAAAAGCCTTTGTCTGTTTCAAATAAGTTGACATAGGTCTTGTGACTTTTTACATGAAAAAATAATTCCTCAATCGTTAATCATCTCAACGTTACACTTTACCCGGAATAAGTTGTGCAGATTACTTTTTCCCCGGGGATATATTTTTGTCTTGAGTGAATGTAATTTTTTTCCCGGATAAAAACACACTGGTTACACTTTCCCCGGGGAATGTTGTCTTCCGATGACAGTTTTCTCAGAAATATATACATCATGACAGTTTTCTTGGAAAAAATTGCAACGTTACATTTATCACGTAAAATTTTTTTTTTGTTATTCTTTCCTCGGAAAATCACGTAATGATACTTTTTTCATGGATTCTTGGTCTCAGGTGTTTTTTTTTTGTCCGGCCCAACGATTTCAGATACTTTTCGATTCCGGAGTAATTTTTACGTAAAAAAAAAAAAAAAATTTGAGACTAGACTCACCCTTATAAAAATGAGTGGGCGAAGAATGAAAATGGATTTTAAAGATCAAGTCATAAGAAATTGGACCTAGTGCTTTTTTTGATGAGATGCCCAGTTTTATTAGCAAAGCATTATATCTGTGACCTTTGCCCCAAAAACTAAGAACAGAGGAGTTAAAAACTACTTTTTTCTACTACTTTTAGCCTAACAGTAGTCTTTAAATGTCTCGTACAACTCTAAACTTCAAAATTGAATCTTTTTAACCTTTTCTTGCCCTATAGAGTGGCAACAAAACTTCATATTCAAAATATGAAACGTATAAACATATAGGTATACCTAATTTATATTAAAAAGAATGACGATGTTATTAAACTTTATTTTATTTAAAAATCCAAGGAAAATTGGTACTGTAATTAAATAAGTGACCCCAACAAGACAATTCGAATCCAGAAATAATCGATGCAAAGTTAACTTAATCTGTGGGCTGGAATAAAGTAATTGCAATTTAAAAATATCAGCGTTCTGTTCCTTCCTCACAATATGTCTCAATATTACCTTTCTTCACTTGTTCTCTGGACTAATAATTCTTAACATCTTTGAGTTTTGCTAACTTAAGACCTTTGCCTTTCACTACTGCAATACATCCTCTATTATCTTCATAAATTAAAACACCATTATTAATTTAAAATCTTTCAGCATTTGCTAGAGACTTAAGCGACAGTGCTTCTTAAACACCCTCGTATAACGCCATGTACTCAGCAGCGGTAATATTTTTTCACATTCATAAGAAAATCTAAAACGGCAATTACCTGCGCTAATTATTGGAGGTTACTGATCAACTGCTAATGCCCGCGCATGCGTAATGCTGCAGTTCTGCCACGATTTCACACGGCGTAACCGACTTTAAAAAATAAACTTTCCAAAAATTTTATAAATCTATCTATTGTTTTTTATTGAGGTCAAATCATGTTTTTGGAAATAGACTACCTTTAATTATAGTCTTCGTAGAATCCGTTTCTGTTAATATTTTTATGATTTGTCATGTACTCTTTTCGATATCCCCTGTGACCAATATTTTTTCAGTGAAAACTTCTTAAATCTTAGCGTGACGAATACTGACATGGAGACTCATAATATTTACTTGACTCTAACTGTTTAAAGTTTAAATTTTCTACCAGGGGTTTTTTATTTGGATTACTATCGTACATTCTAAATTCATGCAAAATCTTATTTATAAACGAGGTTATCTAAGCTCTCAATTACACTTTTTCTTAGAATTTTTATTCCTAAAAATAGTTTAATTTCTTTTAAATCTGATATCTTAAATCGATTTATTAAATACATTTTAAATCTATTCATCTCAAAAATATCTTTAGTAATAACAACTAAATCGTCAACAAAATTACATACATATTTTTTAATACGCTATGTTTAATATTGGGTATCTTCAAAGGACCAGTTAGATTTTATTGAGTCCAGCTCGAGGATGAGGTGTGTGAATTAAGGGAATAAATAAATGAAGCAATTTTATAAACAATAAACTTAAGTATAATCTATGGTAATTTATGTACAATGCTGAGAAACTTGCCATTTTGGCCGGGAGTTCTCAGACTCTCAGGTAAGTCGCACAAGGGCTAAAACTATTTAACTTATTATAGAAGTCGCATTGTCTCGAGCCATGTAACGCAGTCTGCCTTAGCTACGATGGCTGCCAAACGACGGCTTATGAGTCGTACTCGCAAGACCCGCGATGCGGTGTGGCAGCGATCACGTGCTGTGGGCGGATGTCGGCAACTGAGTCGAGCGTAGCTTCTGTCACTCAACTGACCGGTATAGTCGATGAAAACTGGCGCGAAATATTAAACACGCTATCTCTATCTAATACATAAACACATCCATCTAATGGTGAGTTTTTAAATTTATTTGTAAGTAAAACTTCCTCAATAGTTTTCAAAACATCTGGCCAGTTGTTTCAAACCATAAAAAGATTTGTTTAATTTACATACAAAATTACTTTTACTTATAATGCCTTCCGAAACTTTCATCACTTCCTCCAGTTTACTATTAAAAAAAGCTGTCTTTACATCAATGCAGTGTACTAATAAATCAAACTGATTCGCAAAGGCTAACATAGAACGAAAACTAGAAATTCTCGTCACTGGAGCAATCATTATAGTCAATCAGATATAGTTTACTTAAACCATGAGCTACTAACCCAGCTTTAAATCTTACAGGATTTCCAGATTTGTCGGGTTTTATAGTAAATTGAATAAGGTAACAACAAAGTTGAGAATTGTGTTTAATGGCTCTGCTGTCACATCACCAGATTATTCGCACATCAAGCATACTGGACCCAACTTGATGCTCAACATTGTCAACGTACTCACCTGGATCAGAACTCATCAGTTTGTCTTTGCCACAGATATCACAAAAATGTACAGGCATATCTTGGTTCATCCCGATGATCAGGATTTGCAAAGGATTATTTAGATCGACAGTGAACTCAGGGAAATACTTCTCAAGTTGACTACTGTGACGTATGGCACTCGGGAAGCTGGTGTAGGAGGTTGCCTCAAAGAGACGAATCTGAGTTATTCCATTAAGCATTCGGCAATTCACAAATGAAACACACCTCTCACGCAGTGATCAGCTCTGAAGTTCAGGCTGAAGTTCAGTCAACATCAGTGAACTTCACTGAAGTTAAGTTGAGCCATATTTATATTTTTGGAGTCATATAGACATGGTGCCCCCCAGACATGGTAAATAAAAAGTTTTTATAAACAATTAAATAAACCGACAAGCTCTAAGCCCCCATAACGCTGGGGAGAGCAATAAATAAATCTTTTTTTATAAACAATAAAATAAACCGACAAGCCCCCATAACGCTGGGGAGAGCGATAAATAAATAATTTCTTATAAACAATAAAATAAACTGACAAGCTCTAAACCCTTATAACGCTGGAGAGAGCGATAAATAAATAATTTTCATAAACAATAAAATAAACCGACAAGCTCTAAGCCCCCATAACGCTGGGGAGAGCGATAAATAAATCATTTTTTATAAACAATTAAATAAACAGCCGAGCTCTAAGCCCGAATAACGCTGGGAAGAGTGATTAATATATGAATTTTTATAAACAATTAAATAAACTGACAAGCTCTAAGCCCCCATAACGCTGGGGAGAGCAATAAATAAATCATTTTTTATAAACAATAAAATAAACCGACAAGCCCCCATAACGCTGGGGAGAGCGATAAATAAATAATTTCTTATAAACAATAAAATAAACTGACAAGCTCTAAACCCTTATAACGCTGGAGACAGCGATAAATAAATAATTTTCATAAACAATAAAATGAACCGACAAGCTCTAAAATCCCATAACGCTGGGGAGAGCAATAAATAAATAATTTTTAATAAGCAATTAAATAAACCGACAAGCTCCAAGCCACCATAGCGCTGGGGAGAGCGATAAATGAATGATTTTTTATAAACGATGAAACAAACCGACAAGCTTCAAGCCCCCATAACGCTGGGGAGAGCAATAAATAAATAATTTTTAATAAGCAATTAAATAAACCGACGAGCTCTTAGCCCCCATAGCGCTGAGGAGAGCGATAAATGAATGATTTTTTATAAACAATTGAATAAACCGACAAGCTCTAAGCCGCCATAACGCTGGGGAGAGCGATAAATAAATAATTTTTCATAAACAATTGAATATACCGACAAGCTCTAAACCCTTATAACGCTGGAGACAGCGATAAATAAATAATTTTCATAAACAATAAAATGAACCGACAAGCTCTAAGCCCCCATAGCGCTGGGGAGAAAGATAAATGAATGATTTTTTATAAACAATGAAATAAACTGACAAGCTCCAAGCCCCCATAACGCTGGGGAGAGCGATAAATAAATAATTTCTTATAAGCAATTAAATAAACCGTCAAGCTCTAAGCCCCCAAAGCGCTGGGGAGAGTGATAAATAAATCATTTTTTATAAACAATAAAATAAACCGACAAGCCCCCATAACGCTGGGGAGAGCGATAAATAAATAATTTCTTATAAACAATAAAATAAACTGACAAGCTCTAAACCCTTATAACGCTGGAGACAGCGATAAATAAATAATTTTCATAAACAATAAAATGAACCGACAAGCTCTAAAATCCCATAACGCTGGGGAGAGCAATAAATAAATAATTTTTAATAAGCAATTAAATAAACCGACAAGCTCCAAGCCACCATAGCGCTGGGGAGAGCGATAAATGAATGATTTTTTATAAACGATGAAACAAACCGACAAGCTTCAAGCCCCCATAACGCTGGGGAGAGCAATAAATAAATAATTTTTAATAAGCAATTAAATAAACCGACAAGCTCTAAGCCGCCATAACGCTGGGGAGAGCGATAAATAAATAATTTTTCATAAACAATTGAATATACCGTCAAGCTCGTAACCCACATAACGCTGGGGAGAGCAATAAATAAATAATTTTTAATAAGCAATTAAATAAACCGACAAGCTCCAAGCCACCATAGCGCTGGGGAGAGCGATAAATGAATGATTTTTTATAAACGATGAAACAAACCGACAAGCTTCAAGCCCCCATAACGCTGGGGAGAGCAATAAATAAATAATTTTTAATAAGCAATTAAATAAACCGACAAGCTCTAAGCCCCCATAGCGCTGGGGAGAGTGATAAATAAATCATTTTTTATAAACAATAAAATAAACCGACAAGCCCCCATAACGCTGGGGAGAGCGATAAATAAATAATTTCTTATAAACAATAAAATAAACTGACAAGCTCTAAACCCTTATAACGCAGGAGACAGCGATAAATAAATAATTTTCATAAACAATAAAATGAACCGACAAGCTCTAAAATCCCATAACGCTGGGGAGAGCAATAAATGAATAATTTTTAATAAGCAATTAAATAAACCGACAAGCTCCAAGCCACCATAGCGCTGGGGAGAGCGATAAATGAATGATTTTTTATAAACGATGAAACAAACCGACAAGCTTCAAGCCCCCATAACGCTGGGGAGAGCAATAAATAAATAATTTTTAATAAGCAATTAAATAAACCGACGAGCTCTTAGCCCCCATAGCGCTGAGGAGAGCGATAAATGAATGATTTTTTATAGACAATTGAATAAACCGACAAGCTCTAAGCCGCCATAACGCTGGGGAGAGCAATAAATAAATAATTTTTAATAAGCAATTAAATAAACTGACAAGCTCTAAGCCCCCATAGCGCTGGGGAGAAAGATAAATGAATGATTTTTTATAAACAATGAAATAAACTGACAAGCTCCAAGCCCCCATAACGCTGGGGAGAGCGATAAATAAATAATTTCTTATAAGCAATTAAATAAACCGACAAGCTCTAAGCCCCCATAGTGCTGGGGAGAGTGATAAATAAATCATTTTTTATAAACAATTAAATAAACCAACAAGCTCTAAACCCCCATAACGCTGGGGAGAGTGATAAATAAATAGTTTTTTATTAACAATTAAATGAACCGACAAGCTCTAAGCCCCCATAGCGCTGGGGAGAGCGATAAATGAATGATTTTTTATAAACAATTAAACAAACCGACAAGCTCTAAGCCCCCATAACGCTGGAGAGAGCAATAAATAAATCATTTTTTATAAACGTCATCAAAGCTTCCGTTTTTAAAGACTCGGTTTTCTACTATCCTCACCCTCCCATTACAATCCAGGGAGAAGACAATAATCAAGTCGACGCTCTTGGAAAAATTACGATTCGTATTTGTAAACAAAAACATATATTCCATCTAATTCACGACGATGCTTCCTTTTTACAAGATGGTGTTATCAGCAAAAGAACTTCTCTGACGCCCCGCAACCCGGCCCTTCGCGAAGAGGTAGACCAAAAGGCTCCAAAAATAAAACTCATGCATCGCCGAACGTATCTGGTCAGGGAAATCTTCCAGGCGATACCATCGCCTCTCGTCTAAGACTCAGACGAAATCAACAGGTAGATCCGAAAAATACTACACCCGTCGATCAAGCAAACGCTGAAAGCTCTACCTCAGAAATAGAAACATCAGAGGAAACCGAAAGCGCCACCGACGCACCTGTACCCTTGAAAAGCCGGTTATTAATACCTAGTTTGGCAGAACCTCTCAACACAACAACCACATCTCCTACCACCGAGTCTGAAATCAGCAACCAAAAAGAAGATGAGATTTCTGGCATAAGTGAGTTCGACGAAACCATGGTACCATCGGATAGTTTTGAAGATGTAGTCGCCCATTTCCAAAAACCCGCATCAAGAAAGGCATTCTTTGATTCCCCATCAAAAAGAGTGAACCTCCAGCAAATGATGATGACTCCTCATCTTCTGACGAAGAAGAACTCTACGAGACTACCCCCGTAAAATCAAATTTGGAACTCCAAGCTCAACTCAAACCTTCCAACTTCAATTCTAAGGAGAAAGAAGAGTTTATCGAAGGATTTAATTCCTTGTGGTGGGACTCTGGAAAATGGGAAGAACTTCTTGAAAATTTCGACCTAGGATCTAACTATCACGAAGAGGATCACTCTGTTGTCCACAGTGATCCAGGCTATTTGGAAAATGACCTTATTGACGCAAATGATAGACAGATTCTGAACAATACACAATTCCTGTTAGGCTTAGATAAATGGCAACTGACCGATGACTCAGGATTCAAAAATCCTCCCTTATCATCCACTCTTCTCACACATAAAATACCCCCAACAATTTTTGATGACACTTTTAATCTCGAAAACACCAAAATCATGTCTAGTGAAAATTCCGACTTTTCAACAAATTCCACGAAGACAATTACACCAGATCATAAGTTAACTCCATCGGAAAACTCTCTAAACACTCAAGAGAGTGTCACTCACCCTCGAGATACCGCCAAAACGACCCTTCAATCCTCGCAGCAATCACTTCCTACAAAACAACCAAATTCAAATTTGATACCTCGAAGTCCAAAACCTACTACGGCAAATACTCATAATGACATTCTCACTAGCGTTAAAACCATTCCGCCAATTATACCCCCCTCTTGAATCCTTTTTGCACCCCGATCAAACCCCCCGAACGACTGACAGTGAGACTCACCCGAGACGCCCTCACGGGACATAAAGATAACATAATACATTTTATCCCTGCGAATTTAAACCTACACACGCCTAACAATCAACTTCTTGCCGAGTTAGAGCTAATTTCGAAAAGCGAACTTAAAGATCTGAACCCTACGATTGGCAATGTTCTTGTCTCTAAAACCCGAGGCCGAACCATCTTCTCTTTAGTAGTTACAGAAACCGAAAGAAATCCTATTAAGCAAAGTTCTTTGAAAGAATGCTTGTACAATCTTTATCATCTACTACTAGAAAAAGAAATTACATCGGTTCGTATGTCACGAAAGGGCGAACTCACAGATGCATTACCACTTGGAACTCTATTTCGAGAAGTCCAAGACGCACTCAAAAACATACCTATGACGCTAACGATCTGTCTAGGTGTCTGCATAACACCACCACCCGAATCCCGCAACACCATCCTTAAAGAATGCCACGATAGCCTATTCGGAGGACATCGTGGAGTAGAGAAGACTTACAGAAGAGTGAGGGAAAAATTTACTTGGTCCGGTTTGCGTAAAGATATAGTCGATTACATTCATCGATGCCGAATATGCCAAGAGTTTAAACTCATAGGTTATCGCACCAAAGAACCCATAATAATTACCGATATGCCCGCAGAACCGTTCTTTAAAATGGCTATCGATGCGGTCGGACCTATGCACAAGTCGTGGCACAAGTCCTCGCTTAACATCTTATAGCTGCTCATGGAGTACCTAAAATTATCTTGAGCGATCAAGGTAAAAGCTTTAGGAATAAACTCCTCAAAAATCTTGAAAGCATGTTTGACTGTCGTCTAAAAACGATGACATCTTTCCACCCCTAGTCGAACGCATCATTGGAAAGAAGTCATGCTGTCTTGAAAGACTACTTGAGGACTAACACCCCTAAGTATCAAGACTGGGACGAGCTAGTTCCCTTTGCCATGATGTATTACAATTCCTCAGTCCACTCTTCCACAGGTTTTACCCCCTATGAAATAGCTATGGGACGAAATCCTAGAACCCCTTCAGGATGCCTAGACGGCTTCAATAACGACACATATAATGGTTACATTTACGATCTAGCAACAAGAATAGCTGAAATCCGAGGGATGGCATTGAAAAGCTTAGAATCATCCAAACAAGTTAACAAAAGAAATTACGACAAATCAACTAAGCCCCTAGATATAAAACCCGGAGACAAAGTTTACGTCAACAAACTACCACGTAAAAACAAACTAGATAAATTCTATAACGGAGTTTTCGACGTCCTAGAAGTACGCGAAAATAACACTGCCCTCTTGCAAAGCCAAAACAAAAAAAAATCTCAGTTCATAAAAACCGTCTGAAAACATTTTACTAAAAGCCTTTCTTCTCAAAAATCATTGCCTTATCTAATTTAAATCTGCCCTAATTTTGTTCCAGAAAAATGTTCTTTATTTTGCTGTGGTTCACGAGCTTCGCTCCAGTCGGTACCGTTCACACGGAGAATAAAACTTTCTATGAAACGCAACCAATCCCCAATAATCCGGGTATTTTCTATGAACACGTCGGGAAAGTTAATTTAGTCAGAACAAAAATTCATATTAATATTTTCTTATATTGTCCCCCACTAGACAGAAACTTTAAAACGGAAAACGAAAATTTCAAACATTTAGTAAATGAATTATATAGAGTCTACCCTGACCAAATAACACCAGAACTCTCGGAACTTCACATAACCCGCAAATTATTCGCAATAAATGATCTACATGAATCTATAAAAAGCTTGTTCGTTCTGCAAGAAATCGATAACCGACCCTATAATCAAAAAACGCGAGGAGCTCCAATCGAAGTCGGCGGTTGGGTTACGAAATGGTTATTCGGCATCATGGACTCGAAAGACCGCGAACTAATCAATAGTGACATCGACAAACTGTACGACAGTCAGAATAACTTATCACAAATTTCAATTGAATCAACTCACCTAATTAAATCAGAGCTCGAAAATCTGTATAAATCAGAAAATAATCAAACTCTACAAATTTCACGCTTAATCAGTCGTGTTGAAGCCATCTCCGAACAAAACTTGGCCATAAACAGAAACCTGCAATTTGAAAACGTTACCAGATGGTGGTTTGATTACTCATACGAACTTGACGAACTACAAAGGGGTTATGAAACCTTGATGGAAGTAATTCAAACCACCGCAAGAGGACATCTACACCCTCTCCTGTTATCTTTATGTCCAATCTACTCTTAAAAATTAACAACAATCCGAATCTCCGGATACCAAACGCAGCAGAGGTAATTACACCCCACTACCTATTCAACGTAGCGAAAACGACTATTTTTATCACTAATGGAAAGCTTCACGTTTCTATGAAACTACCTGTAGTAATGGATGACGACCTCGATTTGTACAAAATACACTCTTTTCCAAACCCTATAACCCTCCCCTTTGATAATACAGGCTATTTAGCAATAAAACCAACAGTTCATTATATTGTCTTATCGAGAAACCAGACATATGTTCTCTTAAATGACGAACTCCTTCAATCTTGTTCCACTTATAATCACACTAAGCTATGTGAAGACTTCTTACCCTTAATCAACGGAGTGACACACCCATCGTGTGAATATTCAATGTTCAATCAGCCGACAACCTCTTCTCTAAAAACCTGCTCGACAGTTATTATACCAAACACGCCCATAATTCTAACACCCTTGCACGCATCGAATTTATGGTTATATTCAACTTTAAAACCTAATAAGCTCACAATAACCTGCCATAATCATCGAAATGAATTTCTCATAAATGGCACAGGCTCACTTTACCTAAGTGGCGAATGTACTGCACACACATCAAGCTTTACCTTACACGGTCTTCGGAAAATCTCATTCATATCAGAATACAATTATAATCCCGAATTGTCAGCAGAATTGAACATAATAAAACCCGAGATACATGAATACGCAACCAAATACCCCATGGAAGTAGAGAAAGAACTCACTGAATCACTACAAAAATTTAACCCAATTCCCCTGAGCGAAATCGAAAATAAACTGCGAGCAATACATATTCGACGGACGGAACAGAAGCAAACACATTCATTTGTAGCCATCGGCTTAGGATCCTCAATCGCGATAACATTAGTCCTAAGATTTTTGATAGATAAACTTCTTCAGATCGAGAAAATCCTACCCTTGTTCTTCTTTATCTGCAACAAAAAGAAAGAATATAAACAAAACAAAAAAAACAAAGAAGAACCCAACCGAAAAACATGCACATGTAAAAATAATCATCAGGATGATACTCCTCCTAATGAGACTCACAGCTTGCCTCCGACTCTTAAGTCGGCAGACATTGTAATCCACGTGGACTCATCTCCACAAATCTCGACAATGCCCACAACCTCTCCAAAAGCACCAAACTCCAATACAAAACCACCGCTTCACGTCGCAGAGCCATGAAAAATAAAACAAAACGTCAATAAAAAAAAATGATAATAATAAAAAAATAAATAAACAAAATAATAAAAAAAAATATATTATAACAATAATAATAATAAAAAAAAAAAAAAAAACTTCATTTTCAAACCAAATTTGACCAACTGTCCATTCAAAACACGCTTAAGACTCGACCATAGCCATGAATCTTCGTGACCACTGGCCTGCTGAGTGCGCCCGTCGCATGCAGACCCGCTATGCCTCCAACACAGGCGACTCTTCCACCAACTCGCCCGCAATGCACCTGCAGCACGCGACCCAACTATACAGCCACACCCACGAATCTTTTAATACAACCTGCAAACAATTAATTTATGAAATAACGACAGTTGACGACTTAACTCTGACAATTATACTTAATAAAAATAGTAACAATCAAAGTACTATACTCACAAACTCGCCGAATCCGAATAAAAGAATTTTTTTTACTATCCATCGAAACTCAGGTATCAGATAGATGTTTAAATTTTTTTTTTTAAAACAAATAATGATCGATTGATAACAAATGTGAAAGTATTTACCTTTTAATGCACCTCGACGAGTTGAGGATATGCGATAATAACCCTTGTAAATTGACCAAACTGCGAGTCCAACTAGCTCTCCGATCGACGTAATACCGACTGGAGCACCTACTGAATGCACCAGTAAAATCACATTTATCATAACTGGCAACATAGCATGATATAATTTGATGAGCGCACCGCTGCAACGTCACCGTTAACACCTCCTTACACTATACTCTCGTGCGTAACCGCCGACCTGCCGACTATCCGATTTCAAGAAGGACGATACAGCAACATTCGCATCAAGAACAGAAGCAGCTTCACCAGTAAAATATAAACTTTTCTCATACAATTTTGTGTAACAAATTGAGTGTATTTTCAGAATCTAAATTTTAATTCATACTCGGACATTATCTTAGATTTAACAAAACTCTCTCGAATACTCGACAATAATTTTTTTTTGTAATTACATTTTATATGATACTTAAATATTGTTAACATCTGGTAAAAACTTTTGCTCAAGTTAATTTAACTTCATTATCAAAAAAAAAAATAAAAAAATTAAAAAATAAAAAATAATAATAATAAAAAGTGAATAAATAAATAAATTATTTGTTGTAATATTAATTTTAATATTTATTGTACAAACTCTACGAATCGAAATTCAAGATAAGCTTCATTTGTAAACTTCTCAGTAACACGCACAATGTAAGAGACTTATTGCGATAATTTAAGTTACGTCAATTAATGAATAATTTAATTCTATACACTAAACTCAAAAATTTTATCAAACAAATTTGGAAACTTATTTAACTATTTTCGACCAATTAAGGCAAAACTCAGTCTAAATCAGTCAAACGGAGTGTCAAAAGCACTGATTTCATTGAAACTTCCCGCTAATTCATAGTTTTTTTTTTTTTTTTTTTTTTTCTTTAGTGCAAAAATTTAGACATAAAAATTTAAAAAAAAAAAAAAAAAAAAAAAAAAAACACTAAGACAAAATATTTATATCAAATTTGAAGTTTCATAGCGAACTAAATAACGACAAATTGAAACTCAAATCGTTTAGGAACTTAAAGGATAATATACAGAACCACTGCACTCAATACTGTCGTATACATTACAGAATTTTCATCGAATGTTTTAAATACTTTTGACTAAACTAATTAGCGATCTTAAAATCAAGGCGAAAACTGTGAACTTCCCTCACTCCTGGCAATTAATGAAAATTATATACGTCGATGCAACTTCCCACTTAAATATTAACCAACCCATACAGAATTTTCTGCTCCAGCGCCCAATAACCGCGCAATATAGAGCAATAATTATTTTATTACGTCTGAATCCCTGTTACCTGGCTTGCGCAAGCAACACAAAAACTTCTATTTAGCATTTAGCTAAACAACTAGCTATTTGAAATTTTCGTTTAAAAATTTCAAGAATTCAGGCTTACAACTCAAAAATTACAATATTCTTACCCACTTTCAACCAACCATTTCCCACCCCGTGATCATTGTTATACAACAATTATAAAAACTACCGATCTCTTTAAACATCGGGTAGAAATTACATCCAAAACGTTACAATTGAACTAACTATTCTGAAATAATAGTTATTCAAAAAAAAAAAAAAAAAAAAAAAAAAAAAAAAAAAAACCTTTTGCTAAGCGCCTGTCCACCACCATCTACCAAGATTCACACAAGCGAAATCGATACATTCCCTATCTTCGATACATTTTTTTTATCATCGATACAAGGACTGCACTCCTACAGTCGTCCAGCCCTGCATTGTCGAGGGCAACAATGGACTAAGAGGGGAGGCATGTCATGTATCGATCCCCATAAAGATCCCATATTCCCAAGTTGCAACAGACTTACTTATAATCTGCCTAAAAGGAGTTAGGGAGGGGGCCACGGAAATTGCAATTAAGCATTTTGCTAGCCGGTACCTCCGCTCTGCTGGAACAGGTGGGGCGAAGTAGCTTCCCTCGCTGCTTAGCCGCGCTCCCAAACCACTCTCGTCCCCGACACTCGAGTGGTTCGACCGAAAGCTAGCAGCGATCGAAGACCACGTGCAGCACACCTGGACAAGCAGAGCCGGATCAGGCAAGGATCCGTCAGTACAATATCGCCTCGCCATCACCATTGGATAAGGTCCCGGAAGGCCCAGAGAACCTCCCGTGAACGATCAACTGCCCGGATACTCCGGTAATTTTAAGGTAGATTATTGTAATATTCAACTCTGTCGGAGGACATTAAACTCATTAAATTGTCACCTTTCACCATTTGTTTTTCAATTAAACAATATCACCTTACCTTACTTTATTTCATTTTATTAGCCTAATCAAAAGCCAGACAACAAGGGGACGGGACAACTACGTAAGTAGTTGTTCCAAAAAGACGAAGATCTTACCCCTTTTAAAATAATAATGTCAAGGATTATAAATCCGTGACATGTTTATGAAAAATAATTCATTTATCGCTCTCCCCAGCGTTATTGGGGCTTAGAGCTGCCTATTTATTTAATTGTTCATAAGAAATCATTTATTTATCGCTCTCCCCAGCGTTATTAGGGCTTAGAGCTGGCTGTTCATTTAATTGTTTATATGAAATTATTTATTTATCGCTCTTCCCAGCGTTATTGGGGCTTAGAGCTGGCTGTTCATTTAATTGTTTATATGAAATCATTTATTTATCGCTTTCCTCAGCTTTATGGGGGTTTAGAGCTTGTCGGTTTATTTTATTGCTTATGAAAATTATTTATTTATCGCTTTCCTCAGCTTTATGGGGGTTTAGAGCTTGGTGGTTTATTTTATTGTTTATAAAAAATAATTCATTTATCGCTCTCCCCAGTGTTATGGGGGTTTAGAGCTTGGTGTTTTATTTAATTGTTTATAAAAAATAATTCATTTATCGCTCTCTCTAGCGTTATTGGGGCTTAGAGCTGCCTATTTATTTAATTGTTTATAAGAAATCATTTATTTATCGCTCTCCCCAGCGTTATTGGGGCTTAGAGCTGGCTGTTCATTTAATTGTTTATATGAAATCATTTATTTATCGCTCTCCCCAGCGTTATGGGGGCTTAGAGCTTGTCGGTTTATTTAATTGTTTATATAAAGGTTTTTATTTACCATGTCTGGGGGGCACCATGTCTATATGACTCCAAAAATATAAATATGGCTCAACTTAACTTCAGTGAAGTTTACTGATGTTGACTGCACTTCAGCCTGAACTTCAGCGCTGATCACTGCTCTCACGACACTCATCATTCGTCAGGCACATCTTCACACACTCCATGGTGGAACTCAGGTCACTCTTGCCAAGATACGGCAAGAATACTTGATCATTGGTGGACGAGCTTCTGTCAAGTCTCACATAGTGCAGTGCGTGATTTATGCTAGGCAGCGAGGGACTCAAGCTCGTCAACTCATGGGACAACTACCCGTGGCCAGGGTAACTCCCACTCATCCTTTTTCTCACACTGGGGTTGATTATGCTGGTCCATTCAGTATCACATCTCAGATAGTACAAGATTCAAAGACCTACAAAGGTTGGATGTGTGTTTTTGTCTGTTTTGTATCATCAGCTACTCACTTGGAAGCAGTCATCGACTACTCTGCAGATAGTTTTATTGCAGCATACCGACGTTTCACATCCCGTCGTGGACTCACTTCTCATGTGTACTCAGACTGTGGCACCAACTTTCAAGGAGCAGACAAGACGCTCAAAAAACTTTGGCTTCAAGCTCAAAAGCTTCCTCATTGGCATAGTTCTCAACGCAGTACCAGAACCCAGTCTTTTGAACTTGGCAACTTCTCAACTGGATCAGATAATTCAGAGCTTTTAGAAGCTATGGTCCACTCACTATCTGAATCATCTACAGACGGTCTCAAAATGGCAATACCCTCTTCATAAGGGAACGTTCACAAACCACGTGGCCCAAACAGGGGCTATTAAAAGGCTACCAAAGGTTACGTAGGGGGGTAGGGCTGTTGATTCAGAAAGGCACGTGGTTTTTAAATTGCGTGAATCGATGGTTCGATTCATAATATTTTACTGTTGAACGTTAAAACCAAATCCATGCCTGTCATCTGATTTGCGCCTGCGTGGCCGTGTGCAAGTAAAAACTCGTCAAAGTTTTGTTTTGACTGTCCCGTACGTGCTTCATTATCACCGCGTGTAGGTAGCTTCTGTAGCTCATGATTCTCTGCAGTATGCAGCTGTTTTGTGATCGGCTATCTCCCAAGCCTTGAACCCCCAAATCCCTGGGCGCCCGAGGTCAACAAAAAAACTGGCTGGCTATCCCCCAAGCTCTAAACCTTCAAGACCCTGAGTGCCCGAGTTCAACAAAAAAACAGATCGGCTATACCCAAGCTCTAAACCCTCAAAACCATGGGTGCCCGAGTTAAATTATTCCAAAAATATGAGTGCATTTTAACTAACGAAATAAATAATCTGATCAGTTTTTTTGTTGAACTCGGGCGCCCAGGGTTTTGGGGGTTTAGAGCTTGGGGGATAGCTAATCGGTTAATTTATTGAACTTGCCCAGGGTTTTAGGGGTTTAGAGCTTGGGGGATAGCTGATCAGATAATTCATTGAATTCTACGTCCAGGGTTTTGGGGGTTTAGAGCTTGGGGGATAGCTGATCAGTTTATTTATTGAACTCGACGCCCAGGGTTTTGGGGGTTCAAGGCTTGGGGGGACAGCTAATCAGATTATTCATTGTACTCTACGTCCAGTGTTTTGGGGGTTTAGAGCTTGGGGGTTAATTGACCAGTCTATTTATTGAACTCAACGTTTTTTTTTTTTTTTTAGATGTCAGTTTTATTAGAGGCGGGGGGGGGGTAGACCTCAGGACACTCCCTAGCTGAAGGGAGTTGTTGCGCCCCTGGTATTAAATCATTAAATTATAACTTAAAAAATAATGTTTTTAAAATACTAATAGTATACATACTTACAATTTGAAATCGTAAAAAAACCACGTGACTTTAGGGGGGGGGGTCAAAAATTTGATACAAATACTACGTTGATCTTTATGGGAAGGAGGGCCCTTCAAAATCTTCAAAAAAATGACCACGTGGTTTATGAACGTTCCCTAATATCAAGGTCAACTCATTGGTTTTACTCACTAATAAAAATCTGCCACCAAGCCAATGACTTCTGGCAAGAGTAATTCAACTCCATCCAGGGCCAGATGTAGTGGTTAGCGTGGTTACACTCAAGACATCTACAACTACACTCAAGTGATCAGTGGTTAAGTTGGTGATTCTACCGGTATACACATCTCAGAATTAATCAACCCTTCGGTTGATGGCGGATGGCAATGTTACGGAGCGAACAATAATTTCACTTCAGATACACCATTGCATACTCAAAATTATGAGTAGTAGACTGCATGCTTCCATCTCTTGGATTACGCAGAACTATAAGGTACTGGTGCCCGCGCACCGCCGTCTGCGCAGCTTGAGGCTGTGGTGCTGGTGCTGCGACTGTTGCTGCGACCGCCAGCCTCTTATGGCTTTTCTTCTCGTTTCGACGCTGCTCGTAGCTTGCAGCAGAGAATTTTCTTCTGACTTTAAGTTGGTTATTTGTGGTATTTTCGAGTTTGTCTTGTTATTTTCTTGTTGTGTGTTCCTGTTCAAGAGTGCTGTGATCCAGTTCATCTCAGTGACTACAATCAATAATCTTGCAGCCACTTCTTCTCTTGAGCTGGCGTGTTCACTAGCAACTTTATCTTTGGCGGATCAGAGAGCTCATCTTACAGGCCACCCTCATAGGACATCTCCAGGTACGTTCTGGCTCAAGTAATAATAATTTTCTTGAGCCACTCATCTTAGTAAACACGAAGTAATTAATTTACTGTGTCTTCTCCTTTTTCTTTGAATATGTCCTCATGCACGAGGGCATTTTTTTCTCTCTTTCTCAAGGCCATTCTCTGCTGCTGCTATAATTTCCCTCAGCCATCACTCTCTCTTTTTAATGCTATTCTTTATTATTCTTTGTCTCATTCATATTATCGCTAACTCATATTTACTTTCTCTTGGCCATCGCTTTTTCCTTTCAAGGCCATTCTTCGTAATTTTCTATCTCTTTAATTTTCTAGTTAACTCATACATGAATTAATATAATCAATAGTATATTACAATCCTGAGGGAGTCCAAAATGAGTTAGCCTTTAGCAAACCCAAATAGATGTCCAAGCCGTAGGCGAGGGCCCGAAAATTGTACTTTTGGGCTACTAGCGTGAAAAATCATAAAGTGTTGTCCTTAGAATGGTGTTTCTCAAATTCATTAATTTCATTTACGCTGAAATGAAGCTTAAAACTCTCAGTGAATAACATGTGATATTTTCACATTTAATTTTTTGTTTTTTAAAATATAGTGGATTGATTTAATGGATTAACCCATTACCGCCCATGGAAAAATCAAAAGTGATATAAAAAAACTAACTGTTGGAAAACCTGTCTCATGAAAAAATAGTAGATACGTATTTTTTCTTTTTTCAATTTTCATTGTTTAAACATTATTTATTTAAACAAATTCGGAAAAAATTTTAAATTTTTATAAACTAATAACGGCATTCGATTCTTTGTCCAAAAATAAGGCAAAAGTCATCCAAGTAATTTTTTGATCAGACGCTTAGATCTTTTGCTACGAGCGCTCAAATATGTAAAAATATGGTTTTATAGTGGTGAGCTCTGACTCGTAAAAGTGTATCTTCGGTGCGGCGCCTCGGAGCTCACCACTATAAAACCATATTTTTACATATTTGAGCGCTCGTAGCAAAAGATCTAAGCGTCTGATCAAAAAATTACTTGGATGACTTTCGCCTTATTTTTGGACAAAAAATCGAATGCCGTTATTAGTTTATAAAAATTTAAAATTTTTTCCGAATTTGTTTAAATAAATAATGTTTAAACAATGAAAATTGAAAAAAGAAAAAACACGTATCTTCTATTTTTTCATGAGACAGGTTTTCCAACAGTTAGTTTTTTTATATCACTTTTGATTTTTCCATGGGCGGTAATGGGTTAATCTTGTACAATCTCACTGATTATTACTTGTGACTATTTATTTATAAATTAAATATTGTGTTTTCATCAATAAAATTGTAACCATTTTAATCCAGGTATGTTTTCTCTCAACTCTCCCCTACCAGCTTAATTCCGCAATAAAAAATAAAATTCATAGACCGGTCATTCCGGAACATCTATTAATATGGGAATTATCTTTAATATTATTTTATGGTAATCCAGCTTGTTTGCTTCACATTGAATTAAATTTTTTTCAAAAATCGTATTTTTATTTTTTAATTCATTAAATTTATTAATACTAATGTGTCCCAAACGATTATACCATAAATCATAATTACGATTTGAAACACAAACGTGTGCAAAAGTTTTTTATTAACTGAGTATTTAACTTTAATTTTAAGTTTGGCCAATTATTTATCCTTTTTTTTCCATAATTATATTATTTTTACCTTCGATACTTATTGACCCATCAGTGTCAAAATTTGTCTCCAATCCTGCATTTTGGAACTGCTTCACTAAAAGTAGGTTTGCTGGTGCATCAGGGCAGTACAATACTCCTTCCAGTATTCCTGACATGCCGCTGTTCGTTGATATCCGAATTGTACCCTGTTTGGTTGCAGCTAGATATACTCCTCTCTTGACTGTTCGAATTTGATTTGGAGTTCGACACTCTATGCAGTTCTTGAACATAAGGTAGTTGATGATGTGATGACTGGCCCCGGGGTCGATGATGAATTCCATCTGATTAATTTTTATTGGTTCGGTGTTTCCAGCCGTTGCAGCAAAATAACTTGAAAAAAATCCTCCAGGTGCTGCGCCAGTATCTATGATACCTAAGTGAGCAGATGGTTCAGCTACATGATTTTTATTTTGTTTATATTCTTAACTACGCATCTTTTCTATTCTTGAGCACCCGCAATCAGGACAAAGAAAACAAATTTTTAACCAGCGTTTGGCTCTTTTTTTCCGGGGTGCTTGCGCAGCTATTGAACAAAGAATTAAGATGTGCTATTAAAACAAGAATGGAGTGTTTGGTTTAACACTTTATTAAGGTTTTAAGTCCTTCAATCTTGCTTTCACAGTTTTCACTCACTTTCACACATTCGTTTTAAATAACTTTATTTCACTCACATCACAAGTATCAATTTTAACTTACACAGACACGCACTTGAAACGACCACACAAAATTTATTATTTCCAAATTATTAATTAATTGTTTATTTAATCACGCACATTAGACTGGGACCATAACCGAGGCTAGGGTAAATAAATAATATTGAAGAAATAATTATCAATCAACTATAGAAATACTTTTATACAATCAAGCGAGCAAAGATCTATGTTATCTGGAGCGAGGCACGAGCCGAACAGACAGCGGCCTGTACGTGGTCCAGCGTCGTAGCTCTGCGTCAGTCACACAGACTTCCACATATTCATATATATTATACCCATAAGTATTACTCGTTAGTCGGCTAAGCAGAGCGCGTGCTAATTCAAAAGCTTATAATGATTTTTTTGTAATTTCCGACAATAATAGTAGGGATTACAATATAAATCGCTTCCTAGCAGGCACCTATGTTGTCAAAATTAAAAATTATATAAATAGCCGAATTATCCATAGATTCACATATTCTTTTATTTAACTCTGATATACTCAGAATACTTTTACTTAAAATTAGGTGCGAGTAATATACAAATTTTTTTTCGAATGAGTAAATGATAATGGTAGAAACAATGATGATCAATTATTAGAATAGGTACAAAGTTTTTTATGAATGAAGTATAAAAAATCATAATGTAAAATAAAATACTTTGGAATTCTTTGATGAAAGTATCTAGCTCTTCTTTTTTTAAAAGATATAAATGTGGATGAGGGCCTTTGCCATTAAATGTTGAATCTAAAGTTTCCCAATCTTCTTTAATTCCAATTAATGTTATTGTATGACCAGTTTCCCGAAGCGTTTCAAAAACTTTTTTATTTCTGCCAAAACTTTCTTTATCAAGAAAAGCAACTGAAAAATAATGTATTTTATTCGTAACGTATATTATCGTGGCCTTACATTTTTGGGTCAGCAAAAAGTGTTAGTTTCGTGAACCAGTGCCATGAATCGAGTTTTTAATAAACAATTTTTTATAATTTTAATTAATTTTTTTCTATTAGCTTATTTATTAACTCAAAAAAAAAAAAAAAACAATCAAACAAACAAAACAAAACAAATCAAAAAATGATCTTAAAAGTTATTTTTCTAAACTTGATATTTTTTGAATAATTTTCATTTTAAACTGAAAAAATAAATCTGAAAAGACATCGAACTGCTGCATCGAATTAAGCGTGATTTTGCACACCAAGTGGGTATTACATCCAAATTGAGTGTTACACTAAACTGAAAAAAGGTGTCTTCTAAAAAAAAGATAACGCCTGTTAGAAGCGAGGCATAGTATTTTTTTAATAATTATTTTTTAATTGAAAGTTTTTATTTGAAAATAAGAAATTTGAATAGTATAAAAATAAGGTATATAATTAAATTTATATATTATTTCTGTAAATAGCTACTCCACTACATGTGTGGTTATTTCTTTGAAATTTAGCAGTTCCTGTAAAATTTGGAACTTCTATATAATTTCATTATTTTTCATTTTTGTTTCAAATAAGATTAGCATATTTGTTATTTTTTATTATTTTTTTTTTTTTCTCATTAATTTTAATACTACAGTATTCATAAAGAGGAGTATTGAATTTTGGTTTTTCTCTTTTCTCTCTACATCTTTCAGAATTTGTTTTTATCTATACTTCTTTCAGGAGATATATAAAATGCTACTATAGCCATAGTTTTTATTTTTATTCCTTTTAAATGAATAAAACATTTTTCTCGTAGAATTGCTATATTCTAGGCAATATTAGATACTATATATGGGTCAAATTAATACTTTTTTTAAAAAACCGTCCACTCGAGGTTGATGGAACTTTCTGAAATTTTTTGACGTTAAAGTAACATTCAAAATCTTTTTCCTCAAACTAGAGGTCGCTATCACATTTCTACTGCGTGCAGCGTCATTTTGAAATACGAAAAAATACCTATTTTAGTGGTATTTTAAAGCTTTCTTTGAATAATCATAACTTTAGTTTAAAACAAGAAACGACATGCAGCTTGCATCAAAATTTTGTTTGAAGCAAGCACTTTCAGTAAAAAATATAATAACAAACTTTTAAACTTATTTTCCTATGTACAGAATACCTTGATCAAATGTTATTTTTACTCGTTTTTGCCCTATGTTCACTTGAATGGGTTCCGTTATTTGAGAAAGACTTCAGTATTTGAGAAAATATTTATTTATTTTTATGTTATTATACAAAATTTTCAATGATTCAATAATAAGTAGTCAGAATTTTTTGTTGTTGTTTCAGTTGAGTGACGATAAATTTTAATATGAGCTTCAAATACTGTTCCAATCTGTTTGGACTCAACTTTTTTTACTAGACGTACAGTCCACGTTTTTTAATCAAAGGAAAACCGTTTGACTTTGATTAATTCATTATCTACAGGCTGAAAGCAATGATTTTCCTGAGTATTCGGAATAGTTTTTGCAGTTTCGAATCTCTTTTCAAGTTTCTTTTTGGTATCAGTTATCACTGTTTTTGGCACGTACTATATAAACTAAAATTTGTTAAATGCTTAAATTAATAGGAAATTCAACTTAATAAATTTCAATAGTAATGAACCATTCATTTTTGAAAATTTTGCCATTATAGAATTAACTTACAGAACGAGCCAAGGCAAATCAGTACATGACTACAATTAATTGTATGTTTTAGGACTAAATTTCAATGCGCTTCTATTGTTATTTATTGCTAATTTTTTTTGAAGCACTGATGATTACACGATTTCGAAATCGTATTTTTGTAAACAAACTCCTTTTTTCTAAACAAAAAATCCTAATTTCTTTCTTAGATTTGTAAGTTATTAACTGCTATCAGCTTTTTTTCACAATTCTATGAGAAAGACTTTATCCCACAGTAAAAAAAAAATTTTAACTATTGTATTAGTGCAGCAGTACTAACACTTAAAATTACTAAAAAGTGATTGATAACGTTTTTCTTAGCAGATATGGACATTGAAACAAACTCTTAGATTATTTAGTCAATTTGTGAATTCTGAAAATTGGGTGTTTTTCAGGAAAATTCATTTTCATTTTATTTTGTAAGAAAGTAAAACAAAAAGTTGACTTCATTTCTTTTTTTATAAGATCAATTGATTTTAATTTTCTGTTATTAATATTGATTATTTTTATGATTTTCTATAACTCGCAAAGTTTTCTTATCATCGTTTGCTTAAATCTGCAAAGCTATACAACTTAGAGCAATGGTCACCTAAAGGTCTGAAATTTTGCTGAAGGTCTATAACTAGACAGCAATAAATTAATTTGTATTCATTTTCGGACCTGGTCATCTAGGTTTCTGATGACGGGGGTGTCTGGGAGTCTATTCTAAGGGATCAGGTCCAATTCTTCATGGATAACTTTGGGAAGTGTTTGAGAGTATTTAAGTAGGCAGGTTAAGTCTGGACACCCGGATTGCCAATGACTGGAGTCCCAAGTATACTTGGAGATCATCACCCAGAGCTTAGGTACTGACCAAATTTGACCAAATTCAAGTTAAAACAAAAAATGAATAATGTTTTTGTCATCAACGTACCCAAAACTTTCATAACTAAAATTTTATTTGGATTTTGTAATGATAAAGTAGAAAGAGTAGTATTATTGATGTCTGCTCGATCTCCTTTTTTTGGACTGTACTCATTTATAGAGGAATATTTGTAAATGCAGTATACTGTTATAAACTAACAAGGAGAGGACCAGACATTTGAATCATGGATTTGGTTGAAACTTGGTATATGGGCTTCAAATATGCCAAAAAGAAACCTCCAAGTGTCAGTTTCTCTGAATGGGCCTTTTAAAGTCATGTTCCCTCTATCCTATGTTAAAAAATCAGCATTTTATCAGCATTTTCAATAAAAAGCTGTTTTTGATCTGATTTTCAAAAAAATATTGCTCAAATCCTATTACACTTACAGAATTCCGGAACCTCGCATTTTTTTCGTCTTTCCAAGTACTTTCTGGAAAAAAATTATTTGAAATTTTTTTTTATTTACTAGACCATGTAAAATTGAGATATTTAAAATAAATAAATGACGAAAAATATCTTAATTTTACATGGTCTAATACATAAAAAAAAATTTCAAATAATTTTTTTTCCAGAAAGTACTTGGAAAGACGAAAAAAATGCGAGGTTCCGGAATTCTGTAAGTGTAATAGGATTTGAGCAATATTTTTTTGAAAATCAGATCAAAAACAGCTTTTTATTGAAAAATGCTGATAAATAGGTTGTACAGGGAACATGATTTCAAAAGGCCCATTCAGAGAAACTGACACTTAGAGGTTTCTTTTTGGCATATTTGAAGCCCATATACCAAGTTTCAGCCAAATCCATGACCCAAATGTCTGGTCCTCTCCTTGTAAGAATGGTTATTGAACAACCCTTTATTGGACAGTGCAATAACTCCTACCTCTAATTAGTTATATTATCCTGCAAAGTGGCTCAAAATCGAATACTTTTATGATGCCTAATTCCGCTCTCACCCTCCCCCTTTTTAGACTCTCCTCATCCAAGCAGAATCTTTTGAAAATGCATTGGACTGTTATACAGCAACTGAAGGTTGTCAAGAACTGTTTTGAATCATGGAACTACGCAAGGTTCACTTACACTGGTAGGAACTTTTGTCGACTACTCTGAATCTTTCTAAAACTTTTAGAATCTTGTAGGTTCATTTTAAACCATTGAAAATTGTTTTTGTGCTTTTGTAATCTTCTTAGATTTCCAATGACAATCGAGTACTGTAAATAGTTGCCTAGATTTTTATAGGACTTCTAAACATTTAATTGAATTTTTGTCTACTTGATGGAAATTCATCATCGAATTAGATAAAATAAATAAATAACAACAATTTAATTACTATTTCAAATTTCCACTTTTATTTTAAAACTTATGACGATCGTTTCGACACACAGTGTCTTCATCAGATATTGAGTATAAACTGTTTATACTCAACGATTTATAACGATCGTCATAAGTTTTAAAATAAAAGTGGAAATTTTAAATAGTAACTAAATTGTTGTTATTTATTTATTTTATCTAATTCGACTTCTAAACAGGAGATTTTGAGTTTTTAAGAGACGGTGTAGGATTATCTAGAAATGTACAAAGAATTTTGCATTGAAACTAGAACTGCGTGGTATCACCTATAAACGGACCGAAGTTTTTGTGTTTGATTAGGATTATTTTGAACCACCTGATATGATTTGTAAAAATTTTGACTCATTTGCCCTAATGTTGTACGATTTCGAAGATTTAAGTTCAATCAAGATTGTTCGGAATTATTTGCAATTGATTGGGTTTGGTCAAGATAGTCTGAAACTTTCTGTATCTTTTTTCTCTCTCCGAAAAGTTTCAATGTGTTCTGAATTTTTTGTCTTTGTCTTTGTACATGTTAATTTGAGACCATCTGGACTTTTTTTTTTATTGAAACCGTTCAAGAGCGTTGACAATTTTTTATCTGTTCGAAACTATTAGTAAGCGTTTGAAATTTTTTTGCTTTAGCCAAAACCATTTGTAACCGTTTATAAACACCAGAAAGTTTTTGCTTCGCTAAGGAACACCCGGAACAGCCAGAAAATTTTTATTGCATCTGGAAATGTTGGAGACTATTGAGGATTAGTGGAAACTTTTTTGCTACGTGAGGAACCGTTGGTGCTCATTAAGAATTCTTCATATTTTTATGAAGGATCACCTGCGGCTTGGGGAGACAACTGGTCTGCTATGCGCGCTGGTCGATTGCGCAGGGAGCCCCCACCATTCTTTTGGCTCTCATCGGAAGGATTCCAGTTATTTCTTGCGATCACGAAATTAAAAAAAATTTTTCATATACTATAATTGAAAAAAAAATAATCTAAATTTCAATAGTGACAAAATTTCAAACAATAACTAAATATAAAGTTGGATACAAAAAATACTCTTCATTTTCCGATTAACTGATTTATACAGGGTGCTTCATTTATTTATGTATGGGTGGCACCCAGCTAACTCTAGGTACTTTTCGCCGAAGACTTTGGATTTTTAGAGGTGGATCCATTGTTAGAAATAATATTCATAAGTGCTTTACCAGCAAAAGGTATTCGAAGCGTTTTAATAACCAGCTTACGGGTGAATTACCCCAAGCCAGAGAACTCCAACTTTGCCTTTTGTAAAATTCGGTGTTGATTTGCTGGCCCCTATCAAATTCGATTGTCCAAAATACGAGGAAAGGGAAACATAGAGGGTTATGTTAGAATTTTTGTCTGCATAAGCACACAAGCTGTGCATATTGAGGCTTTTGAAGATTATTCAACTCCAGCCTTTATTGCAGCCTTTCATTGTTTTACCGCACGTCGGGGTCATTGTTCCGAAATTTTTAGAAACAGCGGTACTGTTGGGCTAATACGGATTACTCGCTCCCCTCCCCCTCCCCTCGTATCTGCTCCTAGGTTCCACTGCAGCAGCGCCGCTAAGTACAGCGTCACTTCGCTGATAGCAGAGCTTGTGTGCGCACGTTTTTATAATATTACTAAACTTTAAAATAAAGCTTTGGTACGTTCAACTTATCACTTCGAGTTTTCTTTATTGCACTTACCCTGTTCTCCCATCAGGTTACGGGATCCGCAACGCTTCCACTGAGCGTGAAAATCGAAGGTGAAAAAGCAGTGTTTAGTTTTTCGAAAGTGAATTGCCAGGAAGAAAAAGAAAATCGAAAAACTCGTACGAGTGCGATTTTGTATTTGTGACTGAACGAGAGAACAAAGAAAAATGCAGAACGAGGAAGAATTGAAGGACAATTATGGGGCAACAGCACCTCAACTTCAGGAACTTGGTTGGCAAGGCGAACAGGACGACAAGCAGCCGAGCGACCAAGGTAAGAATTTTCAGGGATCACCGCGTCTGTGTAAAGGTTTTCGACAATCAACGAGTCCGCGTGTATCTTGTTTTCTCTCGAGTATATGCGTGCATGTAATGAAATTTCGGAAGCCAGTGCGGGTAGGCTTTCGCTTATTTTTACATTGTTGAACGCGGGATTGTAACAGAGACTTGGGCGATTCTCGTGCTTGGGATAAAATCCGTGTGCGCGGGAGAACAAATCGGGCGGCATTTTGTTCATGTGAGATCGGAGGGAGTTTTTGTGCATTGAGAGAGGAAAGAAAAATTTGAACGTTGCCATGCAGGCTTACGCAAGCTTTCATTTCTTAGAACCAGCCGGATGAATGAGAAGGCACGCGCTTGGTTTGCGCGTGCGCTAAGGGGCTGTGACCGTTGCTCCATGACTCGCTCTCTCTCTCTCTCTCTCTCTCTCTCTCTCTCTCTCTGTCTCCTTAGCTTGCTGCTGCCGAATTGTGGCGTCGCTGGACGTTGTTCGCGCACGGGTTTCTTTCTCGGGTTGTATTGTTGAAAACCACACCGAGCGGCACGTGTTTTATTAGGGTGACGATCCGAATTTACATAAACGCACGATGAAATACGCAGAACAATGATGATTTCTGATTATCGAGTCGGAATGCATGCGCGCATGGGTAAAGTAAGGATGGGAATATACTAATAAATTAAGAAGGTTGGACTTGAATAATAATTCGAGATTGTTTGTTTGTTAGACATAATGGACGTGTACCACCTTGCCGAAAGACGGAGGTCGGAAATCATGCCACTTTTTATGTCGGGACACTGCGTCATTTTGTCACACAGCAATGACGTGATTTACTACTCCGTCGAGCCGTTCGAAGGAGGGTGTCTTGACGCCAAGAGTGAGCTTGCACACACATACACACACACACGCGCGCGCACGCACTGGCGCGCACACACACACACACACACGCGCGCGCACATAAGACAATGCATTGTACGTTCAAACGTTACACTGTTGAGTGGATAGAACTGGAAAGGCCTTTCCATATGAATTGGAAGTAGTTTTGAGTAGGTGGATTTTTCGTAGTCAAGACCAATTAGAATATGAATTGCATCTATACCGTGGCTAGGGATACGCGATAAATTCTAGATACGTGTGTTAATTTTCAGGTGGATGCAAACCTGAAACCAAGGATGCCAGGTCAGGGGACTTCATCGCGCGTACCCAACGAGGTTAACGACATTCGTTTTTACTGACTCGGGTGCGAGCATATGTCGTCCTCCGGCATTTTTGTTTTCTGATTTTTGGCCAATTTTGTCTGTTTTACTCGGCGTGTAAATTTTGAAGTGCAGTGCATTTTAAAATTGTATGTTAGAAAGTGGAATCATTTGCCTCGATGTTCGAGAGCGAATGTGAACACACTCCCGATTTGTCTGTTCATCTGTGAATATTGACTGATTATGATTATTTTAGAGGTCCAGAATCTTACGGCAGAAGAGTACGCATTAATTTTGTGGTTGAGCAAGGACGGCCACATACTCGACATGGCGGATTTCCTTGGTGTGACCACCGAAAATCAAGACGAGACCGAAAAGGCAGTCGATCGTGGGGAAACTCCCGAGACATTCGATAAACAGGACGAGGAAGATTTGCTTAGAGAACCGGAGGATGCAACCTTATCGAATCAAACGGACGTCACACAAACGAAAGGGGTGAAGCCAGAAGAATCTCAACTACCCATTGACGATCTCGAGCAGATGCAGAGAAATGCTACTGCTGCCACGCCAAGTTCAACTGTTCCAACAGTCTCGGTGGCTTCGGTTGCAACAGCAACATCCGCTCCGGTGACGCAAATCTCAACAACTCCGACGGCCGCAGTTGTGTTAGACCCATCAATCACGAACGAGCAGGTTATATTTACCCCGGTTGAACAAGTAGCACAGGCTATATCAGGCGCACCTGCTAACCGAGACCTTGGCTCAGGTAAAAATATTACTATTAATAATGTTTCTCACAATAAATATGTCGGAAGTCCGAAGGATTTAACAACTAATGAACGTAATAGAATAGTTTCGAGATACAAAATCAGAAACGGGCCGTACCCGAAAGTTAAAATTTTTAATGAACGATTTAAAACGAACGAACGGGACGACACCGGTATACCCACGGGAAGTTTATATATGAATTTGAATGAACGCGAAAGTTGTAACCGTAAGAAAAATTCAAATGAGAAACTAAATACAAGTAATATTTCAGAACTTGCCGGCATCACTCGACTGTTGAGCAAAATAAAATCGAAAATGGAGAGTCTAAGCAGACGAGTCTTATACCTGGAAGGACGACAGGTGGCAGCAGATGATAGATCATTGTCTCGGGAGCAGAGAGCAGGGTCCAGCAGTCAGCGAAGTTCACTGCAACAGACTACTGCATACCAACCAACGTCTCAACCACCCCAGAGAGGATCGGGAATATCAGAAGCGACGCTAAAACCATAGCAGCTACCTCCTCAACCGAACGAGAACAACCAGAGACCGCAACCGAACGGCAACCGAACGACTAATCCTGAGGTAAAAAGAAAAGGGGTAAACCACGGGTGATGATTCCTCTTTTTGTGACTAAAAGTATTGATGGGAGCAACAAACTCAAGAGCAGCGTGTAAGTTAGCATACAAAGAATCCAATCGATCACTTAAAGAAGCTTCATCATCCGTGACTACTGACCAGTCACATTTAGATAGATACTCGTTCAAGGTTACTGAGTCAATTGATTTAAAGTCTCTGTAGGTGAAATCATGAGTCGTAGTCTGGGGTACGTAGATGTTCAGCGTAGCAGTTATCAAGTCATGTCCAGCTATAAATGGAGATACAGATTTAGAATAATTCGTCACCGTGTCAAGGGCATCAACAATACAGAGATCCAGCCAGGTATCCGACGTTCGCGTGTGATGCGTGGCCCCATACGGCACAGAAAAAAGCGAGTTCTCAGCAATGAATGATTTCATGAAGGCCGCATCAGGGTTGTCCGTCAAAAGATCAGAGTTAAAATCACCCAGAAGAACCTTGGTGCCGTAGTTCAGCATAGTGTCCCGCAGAGTACTGACAAAATCCGACCCCTGAACAAACGGCGAGTGTGGTGGTCTATACACAACTCCCGCAAAAATAGGATCACCTCCCTTAGGGATAACTTCGCAGAATAAGTACTCTGAATGACCTGGACGACCGTTCCATACCGCAGAGGATGAGCAGAGATGTTTAACCGACAGAGATTTATGAATATACAATGCTACCCCTCCCCCTGAGTGTTGCGGTCCTTTCGAAACAGAACATAACCCTCCAATGAGACTAGAGCGTCCTCAATAGCAGGCCCTAGTTTAGACTCAGTGATCGCCAACACATGGATAATGCCCTCTGACACAATAAAGTGCCTAATCTGCTCGATGTGACCCCTAAGTGAATTAGCATTCACATGACAGACGCGAAAATTGCTCCCACCTGACCGCACAGAAGTTTGATGAGAGAACTGTAATTGTGGAACGGATGCAGATGAATGAGAATGAGGTTGATGAATGATAGATGATTGAGATGATTCACTAATGTGTTCAAAATGATAAGATGCAAATGAGATATTGCCGCAAGAGTATAGATGAAGCAGTATACCTGTTATGCTAAAAACCGTTGAAGGTCCTCTTCCGAGCTAATTAATGTTGCGACGTCTCCCTTCTTTCTTCTAACAAAGATTTGGCCACTCCTAATGAAGGAGGTAAATCCTGAGCTCGGTTGTCTGGCTTTTTCACGAACGGTTCGATGGAGGATGAAGATGTTCTTTCGCAAAAACTCGTTGATATTGAGTATGCTGGGTACTATAGAGCTGTGGTCGATTCCGGCAGGTAGATGAGGAACCAAGGCTGATGAGTGTAATTTACCCAGTTTGATCTTTGACTGAATGATTTCTACCAGCAATGCACGGGAGCTCAATTTAACCAATATTGACGGTGGGCGTGGTGACTTGATGAGAGCAGCTGATGACGACGTAGCGAAGTTCTTTGGCTTTGTTCCTGCTGAGACCCCATCAGCAGTGGTGATGTCTGTCACCGTCTTACCAATAGCTGAACTCACGGCCGATTTACTGACCATTATACGTGTTGTAATTATGTCCCGGGAGTCTATGTTGGGGTGAACCGACTTAAGTACAGCTAGCACTATGGCTTTAGGATTAGCCATAGGAGGAACGGACAAACCACCAATCACAATGTCAGTACAACTTGATTTTTGGACTTCAGCTAAGGACTTGGAGAGGTCAGCATTTTTTCTTTCAAGGCTGAGCACCTTGCTTACAAGCTCAGGGTCACGATGAGAATTAGCTGAGTCCGCTGGGCTCTACATCATCTGTTTCAATTCAGCTAATTCTCGCTTGACCTCATCCAGTTCAGCTTCAGCATTTTCCACTCTAGCCACAAGACCAGGAATGACATCAAGTTCCTTCAGTTTGGAATCAAGATCATCAAAGCGTACATTAACTTCTGACTTTAAACCATCGAAGCGTTCGTTTACCTCAGATTTAAATCCATCGATCCGCGAGTAGTGAAGGTCAAGGTCCTGCCGCCTTCGAGTGGTGATTACAGTGCCCCCTAGCGTCGGGTGGTCTCAGCAGCGTTATCTACGGACAGGGCTTGATGTGGGGCAATTTCGGTGCCCTATTGTGAAATTGCCCATAAGTACACCAGAAGACCGGAAAATGCCCTTGAAAGTCCAGTGATGCTCCTGAATTCTGCGTTTGCTATGGAATTAAAGACAAATGAGAAAAACGGACTCTAACGGTCGTTACCAACCGCTAATAAATGTCGTAGTCCGTCAAGGTCCAGTAGGTGGCGCCACTGATCCTTCTTTACCTCAGTTGATAACTTGGACAGTGCTGCGATCTAGCGGTAAAAATTATAATCACGGACCGAGCGTTGCCGCGCTTTCCTGGACAATAGACACTTAACCTCAAAATCACAGTAATATCACCACACTATTGTTCAACAAAATAGCAACAAATCAAATTGCACTGAAACACCATTCAACAGTTCAAGGCTCGACACACCCAAAGTCCGCAAAATGACACGCGCAAACACTGTGCAACTTTAACTATAACAATCAAAATGCGGAGCCCCGAGTCAGCACAGTCAATCCGAACGACGAGTTCGAGAAGGAGCTAAGACACAGAATATAAAGGATACACAACTGAAATACTTGATAAACTCGGCGCCGAATTGCAAGTAGCATGTACTGCAACGCCAGAGCACAACGGACTTCCCGAACGATTTAATGCGACTATTCAAAAGAAAGTAAGATCGTTTATGTTCGTTTCAAATTTACCTGAGAACATGTGGGACTTGGCAGTTGGCGCGGCAGTATACTACTATAACCGAACGCCGCATAGAGGAATCGAAATGGAAATCCCAATTAAAAAATTCCCTCCGGATCTGAAAGTAGATCTAAACCAGTTAAAACGTTTTGGGTGCGTCGCATACATGAAGGTAATGGAAAAACAGGGACCAAAATTTAAAGCGGAAGGCAAACGTGTAATACTTGTAGGATACAAGCACACAGGTTGTGTTTTACTGTGTCCCGAGGAAGGAAAGTATTATGAAAGTAGACACGTACGGTTTAATGAAAATTTAGTTTACGGTGACTTGTTTAGGAAAAATGGCATAAAAGGGTGGGAGGCGCCCTCCAAAACGATAGATAAATCGAAGTGGTTTATTGAATTTTCTGATGAAACTGGTGAACAGAGCTCGGAGGTGTCTGAAACGGAGGGAGTCATTCGAAAAAGAGGTCGGCCGCGGAAAAATCTTGTATTAGAAGAGGATGAATCGACTGAGAAATTACCTAGGACGATCATTGATACTCGTTTCTTGAACATCCCCATTGCTGTAGCACAACGAGCGGATGTTACATTTTCGTTGAACAACAAAGATAATTTTTCCGATAACATAATCGAGGACGAGATACTTCACGCCTTATCGGCAAAATTAAATAAAGATCCGACAAACTATTGGAAAGCTATGAGATCGCGCGAATGGCAATCATGGAAAAATGCTATTCAGGACGAGTTAAATTCGATGATTAAAAACGAGGTCTGGGACATAGTTGACCGGCCGAAGATCACTGACGACGGACGAGCGCCCAACATTCTTGACTCACGCTGGGTCTTGAAAAGAAAAGCGGAAGCTGACGGAAAAACAAAATTTAAGGTATGGTTAGTGATTAGAGGCTTCAAAGATCGGAACGAATACGAATTGTCCGAAATCTATGCAGCCCGATTAGCTATAGTTAGATCAGTTCTTGCTATTGCAAATAAATTCGATCTCGAAATGGTTCAGCTGGACGTTAAAACAGCATTTTTGAACGGAGATCGGCATGAAGATGTTTATATGGAAATACCGGACGGAGTTGAAAGTTCTGAAAGTGAAAAGACAACGAAAGTATGTAAACTTAAGAAAGCGATGTACGGCTTAAAATTCTGCTCTAAAAGATGGAACGAGACCTTTTCGGAAAAAGCCAGAAAGTGTGGTCTTGTGTCTAGCTATCAAGAACCTTGTTTGTTTACTTGGCGGGACGGTGATAAAGTATTGTGTTGTCTTTCGATATGATAATGGCAAGTAACGATAAAGAAAAACTGAACGAAGTTAAAACAAATCTACAGGCTGAATTCGAAATGTCAGATCCAACGCGACAGGGTGAGAAGGGAGATTAGACTGAGTCAAGTAAAATATATCGACAAAATGCTGAATAGATTTGGCTTCTCCAAACTGAAGCTCATATCCACTCCCATGGTGACTAATCAAGTTTCGAATCGTGTTCGAAAGCTACGAGAAGAGGACAAAAACACCTTACCGCTTGCATCGAATAAAAATCGAGTAAATTTTCCTTACCGAGAAGCAGTGGGATGCTTGTTATACCTTGCGAAAGTCGCACCTGTAGATAAGATGCACTCTGGAAAAAAATAAGCACCCGTAGATAAGACGCACCCCATACATAAGACGAACCCCGGTTTTTGATTTGAAAAAATTTAGATTTTTTGTGCGTCTTATACATGGGTAAATATGGTAGCTCAATTTTTCAGCGAGGTGGGCACGCAAGACTATGAGACTGGGATGAAGAAGCTTGTGTCTCGACTGCAAAAATGCACCGAAAATGATGGGGGTTAAAGTTATATTTTTGAAACCGTTTATAGTTTTTTTTATCGAATAAGTAAACTTACGTTTTACATGACCCTCCTAGATTAGTTTTATTTTTATTTACATGATAGACATCAAATTTTAAAAATGACAGGTCACTTATCTGATCCTTATTTAGTGACCTTGGGAGTGACACAAGGCTCTCACCTGGGACAAATTTCATTTTTAATGTTTGTGAGTGATATAAATGCAGGGTTACCTCATGCTAAAATATTGATTTTTGCAGATGATGTTAATGTTTATTTGAAAATTAATTCTGTTATCAGTGGTCTAAACTTCAGATTGATTTAGATAATGATTCAGATATACATCTGAAACGAATAAGCTAAACTTAAATCTGAATAAATGTAAAATTATTTCTTTTTGTCTTTCTTGTGATGTTATTTAGTATGTTTCTAAAATTGGAAATCACTATTTGGAAAGAGTTGAAGTCACGACAGATTTCGGTGTAATATTTGATAGTTAACTGAGATTTGACTTACAGTTGGAGAGTGTCTTGTCAAGATCTTATCAGACACTTGGTTTTATAAAAAGATATGCTTCAAAATTTAAAAACCCTGGTACAGTTTTGTATCTTTATAAAGTTCTGGTTATTCCTATTTTGAATTATTAATCACAGAATTGTAAACTCAGTATTATGATGTTCATACAAGAAAGTTGGAGTCAATCTCATACAAGCTATTGAGATATTTAGCTTTTAAAAAGGGCAGCCTTATGCATCCATTTTATCATGATTAATCTACTTTAGCTTTGAGTTTGGTCTTGCTTCTGTAAAATTTTATTATAATTATCAGGATGTATGGCTGGTTTGGAAGACACTGAATGATACTTTTGATTGTGTTGAAATCAAAAAACTTTTTCTAACTAGATTGATAAACTATCAGGTTAAAAAAACCAGACTTCTGGTAGAATGAGCTGAAATTTCTTTACCAGATTGAATTGTAAATACTGTTAATTAGAATTTGTTTAAAACTAATAAATTCAAAAATTTTGTTCAATACTGTTGATATTCTATTAATAAGTACAAGTGTCTCTCAGCGCGCACCATTTAAATATATGTCCAGAGTTACAATAATTATTATCAAAGTTTTTATTTCTATTTTTATTTTCATTCCAGGAAATTTTTAATCCATTTTCTAAATTATCATGCTATTCAACTTATTAAGGAGATCATGGGACTTTTTTTAAAAGGTCAATATTCCTAAAATTTGAGAAGATGAAAATTTTTTAAAGAAAAAATGCAGATTAGAGACCTAAATTGTGAGAGTTTAAAGTTAAAATCTTAGGCTTTTAATACATTTTTTCATAAGAATTTAGTTATTTTTCTTTGCTCAAAAAACTAATTATTGAAAAAACTGCACGGACAGAAAAAATACAGAAATTTACTGCGGAGGACACGAGAAACTTGTGTGCTGCTAAAGCACGTAAATTTTCTGCGAGCGCCACACATAAAAATCGTGTGTTAGCTTTACGCAGAAAAAATCTTAAGCGCACTGTATTGGAGCCAATCAAAATCACTCCGGTCGCACCTGATTGGTTCCGCTACAGTGCCGCTTAAGATTTTTTCTGCGTAAAGCTAACACACGATTTTTATGTGTAGCGCTCGCAGAAAATTTACGTGTTAGCTTACCACAGTAAATTCCTGTTTTTTTTCTGTCCATGTGGTTATTTTAAAAAATTGAAATTTATCTTTTTTACGAAGCCAGCACGCTTGGTTTTGCCTTCAACAGCCCCAAAATGTGCTCACATTCTGACCAGCTGATTCAATATAAGCCTGATTTATAATTGTTGATCTAGTCGATACATTAGACAATAATTTTTGTGAGCGATCTTTTCTCAATCAAATTATTATGCCGTCAGAGGCAATTTTGGTGTTTATTATTTCATTCTTGAGAGAATCGAAGTAATTTTTTTTATCATTTTAGGGAAGTTTTTTGAGTATCAGAAAGATGTTTCTGCTATCTATTTTTATTTTGAGTTTAGAATGGTTGCCATAAGTCGATTTGTAAAATTTTGTTTTTTTAATACTTCAATTATTTGGCAGGCACAGCCCGCTCTGTTCACTAGTAGCTCTTTACTTCAGCCTTATATGTATATTATAGTGTAAAAGAAAAAGGTCGGCAAATTAATTTTCAAGAGAAAAAATAATAATTGTGAGTTTAGGTGCTTTGAATTTCGCTGATTAAAAGTACCAATGTAAATTTTATTGTTTTAATCAATATTTAAAAGCCTGATAAGTTTAAAATTTGTTTACCCAAACGCTTATTTTATATTTTAGGCGGTTGGGTCGGTGCGAGAGAGAGCGGTATACTTTTGCGAGTTGTCACACAACTCTCTGTCTCTCTCGCACTCGTGAAAAACATGACGGCTAACCTAAGATTTTGGCGTTCGCTGATTTTTTAATCTAACATACCTATAATAAACATATATAACCCATTAGGTCCTAAGAGTTATAAATTTTTTTTAGTGTTTTAAGCTTAGAAATCATAAGGAAAAAATAAAAAAATGTATAAAATAATACCCTAGTCCCCTATTTTCAGATATGCCCTACACGATGGTGTAGTTTAAAACACTCAAAAATAACATTTTACTTTGTTTGTGAACAAATTTTTTTTTTTTCAAGGTGGTGAAGAGTGTTGAAAAATTTTTTTTTACCATAAAAAAACTGACTACGGGTGATCACATTAGTTGAACTTTACGTGTATATTTTTTTTATCTCCGATTTTTTTAAAGCAAATGACAGCCAAATGATTGAGACATAAATAATTACAGTGCGGCACATGACTAAAAGAATATGGGAAAAACTTTTTATTAAAAATTTATTATCGTTATGTAGGTTTTCGAGGTCCCTGATCCTGGATCCAAGGTCAGAATTCAAAAATTCTCTGAATTGGGCTCAATACCGTCGGACTCAATAGTAAAATATAAGCTATTAAAAAAAAAAAAAAAAAAATACCACCGTAATAACCGTAAAATTTTAAGACTAAAATATACTTGACGATTTTTCGATATGACGCATCGTTTTTCCAAAAAATTCTCAGAAATGGCCAGTCGTACTACGATATGTGTTGGAAAATGGAAAAAATTCCTTACAGCAATTTTGTGACTGAAAGGGGAAGGAAATGGGGTAAGAAATGAAAAAATATCGAAGCGAACCGCGCTCGAGTTTTTGGGGTGGAAGAGGGTTGATTTTTAGGGGTGCGTAACTGTTTTTTACGATTTTCGGTGAAACTAGACATCTTATCAAAAAAAAATGAATGTAAAAGTTGTAGATAATTAAAAAATCTACAACTTTTGTTTGATGAATTTTTTTACATAACCTCAAAATTTACGAGATAAACGCAAAAAACGAGTTTTTTTGTTTCTTATTTTTCCTGGCCACAAAAATAGATGTATCTTAATAAAACTTGGTCAAAGTAAAGTTTTTTTTATGTTAAAAAAGCCATAATTTTTTTGTATAAAAATATTGAACCGTTTAAAAAATACAGGTGGCTAAAGTGAAAAAAGGTGTCGACTTTACGAGAAAAGTTTCTTAATTTGAAACGCTCTACGATTTTCATTTGGGTCTCATTTTTTTTGTTATTACGTGTAGATTTGAAAAAAATAAAAAAAATAATATACTTCTAGAAGAAAAAGGCGAAAAAAATGAAAAAAACCCAAAAAATCACTTTTTTTTACCAATTTTTTTTGTATTTGTTGTAAATTTTGTACTTATTGTTTAAATTTTCAATTAAATTTTGATTTTAATGTTAAGCACACCAATAACTGAAAACTAAGATTAATTTTTATCATAAACAATACGAAAATTAGTAATTGACAATGTAATTGCTTCCAATAAACGTTTTTGGCATATTTTAAAAAATGTTAAAATCATGCAATTTTGTTTAAAAAAATGTTTTTTAACTTTTATAATCGACACTTAACGTTACAAAAACATTTTTTTTTTATATATTTATTTTTTTTTTACAAAAACTGTTTTCAATTGAATTTTCAGCTTCACAAACTTTTTTAAAAAGACCGACAAGATTTATTAATTAATAATTATAAAATATTTTATTTACATTCATGTTTTATTCTTTAAATACAAGATACTTAATCTTAGCTATTCTTACAAATATTGAAAAAAAATTGTTAATAGTAACAGATACTTTCAGTTTTAATTTAGCCGTGCTCTTTTATGAGGTAAAACTGGAGTATCTTCATCATCTTCTTCTTCTTCTGAATCTTCTGAATCTTCTGAATTTTCAGTCGCCGACTGTACGCCTACTTCAATCAATAATCTCGGTATTTTGTTCGTAGTCATAACTTCAGAAGAAGGAGTCGCAGTCTTCACTCCTCCCATTGCATGCCAGCTGCTTCTTCCATCCAAAGTACACGTGATGTGATCAGCATTGTCAAATATATACTGAACATAAGCACCTTCTTTTATAATGTGATTTTTAGGATAGCTTAGAATCGATGCTTCAAACAAACAAGTTTCCCCATTAGTTGAACATAATCCTATGTACGAAAGAGAGTCGATTAAATCTCTAGACCCATACTTTTTATGGATCATAGCCGATAATCCTAATAAAATTGGGGATAAAAATGATCGTGGCCTTGCCAACGCAATTAAAAAATGCGCCAACGTTGCTACTCTGCGATTCCACTTCAAATCATTGCATTCACCTTTTTCTTTATGAGACGTAATCAAAATTTTTAGAAAGCTGTATAAAGTACCAGGAATATCTTTACGTTCAGTTTCTTCAGCTGCGTTCAACAATTTATAGTGTGACTTATCGTAGGTTTCTGATCTTATATCATCTAAAATAATGTTAGCAGCCATTTCAACAATTCTCATTCTTTCTTCGACTACTTTAGAGGGTCTTTTTTCGTACCATTCTTTATTTAAATTTTTACTCATTTTTACTTTCCTTTTTTTGAATATAATTACTAAATCGTTGTTTTTAGTAGCATACAAAAAATCATTATTAAAATAGTTATTCAGTTTGTTTTTTATTGTCTTGATATTCGGAATTTCACCACTGTATCCATTTTTTAACTCCTCGAGCGAAAATTAACTTTCGCTTGCATTATTTTTGATGATATTAACTATGTGTTGAATGAAATCTTTTGTAATTGCGCTGGTAGGACGGCCAACTGATGAGGTGAAAGAAAGCGTATAAAAATTAATCATACATTTTGCATGATAGCGACCATTCAATTCACCTTCAGTGTTTAATTTATTTAACCTACTTAACAAGGCTTTATTAAAATCTTCGGAAATATCCCTTTTATTCAATTCGTCAAAAATCTTTGTTCTAGTACTTTCTTTTTTAATTACGCGAAACTCTTCTGCTTGTAAGCATTCATTGCAGCAAAAAATACATAAAGAATTAAAATCAAAATTGGATGTTTCTTTTGAAATTTTTTTACCGTCGTTTTTTATCTTCTTTTTACAGTTGTTTTGACAGAAGCATCTATCGAAGCAGTTCGATTGTAAATAATGCGGCAACTATCGTGTACGTGAGCTTCGCTGTATTTTTCAAAAATTTTGTATCTTTGATCCTTTCTCTGTTTACTGGATTCAATCAGTGTACGCAAACCTCTTTCTTTAATTAACTTGAAATCAGCACCACCACTAGAGTAGCAAATAATGCATGAAGGACGTTCTTCCATCTTATAAATCTGTAATATTCAATAGAAGTTTGTTACAACATTTTCAAGGTAATAGGAGAAGTTAAGGTGCAGAGTGTACAAATCTGCAATCACGAGTTTAAAAAAAAAATAATAATAATTTTTGAATTTAACAACAGTTATAACAAAATTAAATTTCAATAAAAAAAAAAATTTCAATTGATTGAAGCCAAAAAATATTTGTAAATTGTTTTTATTTAAAAAATTTGTTTTTTTTTTTTTAGTTCAATTACAAAAAGCTCAGAATAAATACAAAAATTTGAAAAAAATTTTTTAATTTAAAAGTTTTTTTTTCATTTTAATAACAACTAGGTTCGAAGTACATATAAAAATTTGAAATACCTTCTTTAACGACTGCTGCTAATAATGCTGGAATCATATGGCAGCCAGTCTTGTAATTCTAAAGATGAAAAATTGATATAATACGAATACTCTTGTTTTGCACCTGGGCAGGAGAGTTCATTTTTTTCTGGAAGTACAACAAAAAATAATTTTGAGAACGAAATAAATGTCGTATTACTATAACTAATAACTGGTTTTCCAAAAATATGTTTTCTCATAGAACCACTTTTTTTAAATATTAAAGACTGAACAGATCTGATAGTAAACGCAATCTTATTATATAGATTACTCACCTATTTTTTTTACACTACAAATAAGCCAAACAATGAAAATAAGAATCACAACTCCGCACGTGCTTCTTGTTGGATTGAAAGACGGTTGGTTTACTACGCCTACACGGAAAAAAAAGTTACCAGATGAACCCGTGAAAAGAAACACGTCAAAGCCGTGCACAGCGGGACGGAATAGACCCGTCGCCAGCGCGCCGGTACATCCGATACTTAGGCGCTTCGACCGCAGCGTCTCGACAGAATGAACCCGTGCGCAGTAGGAGAGGGACAATCCTACGCAGAGGCAGGTTGAACCTGCCTCCCGCGTAGGATTTGCACTTAAGTCGCATAATGTTTTGGAGCAAACTCAGGATGCGTACTATATATGTATGGAAATATATATGCGTCATGCATATGAAATCGTTATAATTGTTTGTTTTATTAATGATTAGTATTACGAATAACGTAAACAAGTTGCAGTAGAAAAATTTTGTTGCAGAGCCTGGAAATGCATATATTATCAAAATATTTATTTCGTTTAAAGAAATGGTAATTTCTCAGATTAAATTTGAAACAAGTACCATAAAAACTGTGTACTGAATTGTATTTGTACTTTCATACAAAAAGTTTTTGATAACCGAATTTTTAGAGTGCAAATTTTTTTTTTGTTATTTTATGATATAGTATTCAACTTATCAAAATATAGCGGATTAAAATAAATATTTTAAACTTCTGCAAGTTAAAAATAAAACGAGTGATCGGATTGAAAAAAAAAAAAGAGTAATTATTTTAAAACCAGTTTTTTACTATACACTACACTTTAATATTTATAACTTTTACAGCAAAAACAGCTTTTGTTATTTAAGTCAGCTTATACCGTGTCGCTATATATTCTTCCTCAAATTTTTTTATGTACAAACAAGGAGGTAGTTTAGGCATTTTATTTACATCAAGGAAGACATCATCTTCATCAATATCAGATGTTACGCGATACGCCTGATAGTGACTGCTAAAAAAAAAAGTTTTGAATTCTTTTAATTGAAATAAAACCCCACCATCATTACTTATAATATTCTTAATTTTTCCAAAAACTATTCCTTCATGATTTTTATACACTATAGAAATCTACAACTTAAATTAAATGATGCACGTGCGTGTGCAACAATCTCTGCATGATGCGAATGAGTTTTGGCGCACACATATACATTAACGCTTTATATACATATAAATAGATTAAGCGGTCACTGTCGTGACAAAAAATCCAAAAAGTGGTCACTATCCTGACTTTGTGTTACTATCATGACATGTCATGATAGTAACACGTGTTTAAATTCCAAGAATTCGAGTTCTAGGCAAAACTAAGTTCCAGGAATTGGGTGATGGGTTATTTGGGATGGGTTATTTTGGTTGAACCGCGCAAACCTAGAAAAATTTTTTATTGATGGGTTATTTTGGAAAAAAAAATTAAAAAAAGATGGGTTATTTAGGTTTTTTTGAATACGTGGGTGGATTGCGCGTGATTTGCGCTTGAGAAGGGATATTTTTGTTTTAGGTATTTTTATAAAAATCATTGTGTAAACAGTCATTGAAAATGTCTGTCATGATAGTATACGGCTCATTTTTGATGTATATATATTATAATACGCATCCTGAATTTGCTCCAAAACATTATGCGGCTTAAGTGCAAATCCTACGCGGGAGGCAGGTTCAACCTGCCTCTGCGTAGGATTGTCGCTCTCCTACTGCGCACGGGTTCATTCTGTCGAGACGCTGGGGTCGAAGCGCCTAAGTATCGGATGTACCGGCGCGCTGGCGACGGGTCTATTCAGTTCCACTTTAACACGGGTTTATCTGGTAACTTTTTTTTCCGTGTAGCACAACACAACAAATGGCGGTAAATCGGAGCAGCAGCTGATGCGATGCTGCGTGCCGTCTGCTACTGCTCCAAAACGATCCTCTCCCCGGGGCCCTGACCCCTCCTTCTTTTGCTTTCAAGTCAAAGGAGCACAGTGATTCAGTGTAGTTAATATCACTACCTGCTATTTCAAATTTTCAAATTCTACGCAGGTACACCAGAAACCAAACTATTATTAAAAAAATTTCAGATTTTTGTTTAGCAGTTGTAAAAATTTGTTAGAAATTAATGCCTTTTTTGATAAACAGAGAAATTACAACATTTTTCGTAAAAAAAAAGAATAAATATATTTTAAAAAAAATGTTTTTTTAAAGTTAAGTATCGATTATAAAAGTTAAAAAATTTTTTTTTAAACAAAATTGCATGATTTTAACATTTTTTAAAATATGCTAAAAACGTTTATTGGAAGCAATTACATTGTCAATTACTAATTTTCGTGTTTATGATAAAAATTAATCTTAGTTTTCAGTTATTAGCGTGCTTAACATTAAAATCAAAATTTAATTGAAAATTTAAACAATAAGTACAAAATTTACAACAAATACAAAAAAAATTGGTAAAAAAAGTGATTTTTTCGGTTTTTTTCATTTTTTTTGCCTTTTTCTTCTAGAAGTATGTTATTTTTTTTATTTCTTTTAAACCTACACGTAATAACAAAAAAATGAGACCCAAATGAAAATTGTAGAGCATTTCAAACTAAGAAACTTTTCTCGTAAAGTCGACACCTTTTTTCACTTTAGCCACCTGTATTTTTTAAACGGTTCAATATTTTTATACAAAAAAATTATGGCTCATTTGACATAAAAAAAACTTTACTTTGACCAAGTTTTATTAAGATACATCTATTTTTGTGGCCAGGAAAAATAAAAACAAAAAAACTTGTTTTTTACGTTTATCTCGTAAATTTTGAGGTTATGTAAGAAAATTCATTGAACAAAAGTTGTAGATTTTTTAATTATCTACAACTTTTACTTTCAACTTTTTTTGATAAGATGTCTAGTTTCGCCGGAAATCGTAAAAAACAGTTACGCACCGCTAAAAATCAACCCCCTTCCACCCCAAAAACTCGAGCGCGGTTCGCTACGATGTTTTTTCATTTCTTACCATATTTCCTTCCCCTTTCAATCATAAAATTGCAGTAAGGAATTTTTTCCACTTTTACCCACTTTCAGACTTAGTACGACTGGCCTAAAAGTTCAAAGTAATGGATTCCCTGCTGTATAGCCACACGTAAAATGGACTTGAGCAAATTATTTTAAAGTTGGCTAAATATTATAACATTATGAAGTCAGGGTGGACACCAGGTGCAGCTGGTGGTAAGAACGCCTCGGAGATGATTTCCCCAGGAAGTTTTGACCTTTGGGAAGTCAGGATGGACACCTGGTGTACCTGGTGATAATATCGCCTCGGAGATGATTTCCTCAGAAAGTTTTGACCCTTGGGGGGTCAGGATGGACACCTGGTGCACCTCGTCATAATAACGCCTTGTAGATTATTTCCCCAGGAAGTGTTGACTCCAGAAAGGTCAGGACGATCACCTGGTTCAACTGGTGATAATAACGCCTCGGAGATGACTTTTCCAGGAAGTTTTGACTCCAAAAGGGTCACTACAGACACCTGGTGTACCTGGTGGTAATAACGCCTTGGAAATGCTTTCCCCAAGAAGTTTTGACGCCAGAGGGGTCAGGACGAACACCTGGTGCACCTGGTGGTAATAAAGCCTCGGAGATGATTTCCGAAGGAAGTTTTGACCTCAGTGGGGTCAGGATGGACACCTGGTGCACCTGGTGATCATAACGCCTCGGAGATGACTTCCCCAGGAAGTTTTGACTTCAGAAGGGTCAGGACGGAAACCTGGTGCAGCTAGTGGTAAGCACGCCTCGGAGATGATTTCCCCAGAAAGTTTTGACTCCAAAAGGGTCACTACAGACACCTGGTGTACCTGGTGGTAATAACGCCTTGGAGATGATTTCCCCAAGAATTTTTGACTCCAGAAAGGTCAGGACGAAAACCTGGTTCACCTGGTGATAATAACGCCTCGGAGATGATTTCCCCAGGAAGTCTTGACCTCAGGTGGGTCAGGATAGACACCTGGTGCACCTGGTGATGATAACGCCTCGGAAAGACTTCCCCAGGAAGTTTTGACTTCAGAAGGGTCAGTACGGACACCTGGTGCACCTCGTCATAATAACGACTTGTAGATGATTTCCCCAGGAAGGTTTGATCCCAGAGGGGTCAGGACGGACACCTGGTGCAGCTAGTGGTAAGAACGCCTCGGAGATGATTTCACCAGGAAGTTTTGACTCCAAAAGGGTCACTACAGATACCTGGTGTACCTGGTGGTAATAACGCCTTGGAGATGATTTCCCCAAGAAGTTTTGACTTCGGAAGAATCAGGACGGAAACCTCGTGCACCTAGTGGTAAGAACGCCTCGGAGATGATTTCCCCAGAAAGTTTTGACTCCAAAAGGGTCACTACAGACACCTGGTGTACCTGGTAGTAATAACGTCTTGGAGATGATATCCCGTTTTGAGTCCAGAAAGGTCAGGACGAAAACCTGGTTCACCTGGTGATAATAACGCCTCGGAGATGATCTCCCCAGGAAGTTTTGACCTTTGGGGGGTCAGGATGGACACCTGGTGTACCTGGTGATGATAACGCCTCAGAGATGATTTCCCCAGGAAGTTTTGACTTCAGAAGGGTCAGTACGGACACCTGGTGCACCTCGTCATAATAACGCCTCGGAGATGATCTCCCCAGGAAGTTTTGACCTCAGTGGGGTCAGGATGGACACCTGGTGCACCTGGTGATCATAACGCCTCGGAGATGACTTCCCCAGGAAGTTTTGACTTCAGAAGGGTCAGGACGGAAACCTGGTGCAGCTAGTGGTAAGCACGCCTCGGAGATGATTTCCCCAGAAAGTTTTGACTCCAAAAGGGTCACTACAGACACCTGGTGTACCTGGTGGTAATAACGCCTTGGAGATGATTTCCCCAAGAATTTTTGACTCCAGAAAGGTCAGGACGAAAACCTGGTTCACCTGGTGATAATAACGCCTCGGAGATGATTTCCCCAGGAAGTCTTGACCTCAGGTGGGTCAGGATAGACACCTGGTGCACCTGGTGATGATAACGCCTCGGAAAGACTTCCCCAGGAAGTTTTGACTTCAGAAGGGTCAGTACGGACACCTGGTGCACCTCGTCATAATAACGACTTGTAGATGATTTCCCCAGGAAGGTTTGATCCCAGAGGGGTCAGGACGGACACCTGGTGCAGCTAGTGGTAAGAACGCCTCGGAGATGATTTCACCAGGAAATTTTGACTCCAAAAGGGTCACTACAGATACCTTGTGTACCTGGTGGTAATAACGCCTTGGAGATGATTTCCCCAAGAAGTTTTGACTTCGGAAGAATCAGGACGGAAACCTCGTGCACCTAGTGGTAAGAACGCCTCGGAGATGATTTCCCCAGAAAGTTTTGACTCCAAAAGAGTCACTACAGACACCTGGTGTACCTGGTAGTAATAACGTCTTGGAGATGATATCCCGTTTTGAGTCCAGAAAGGTCAGGACGAAAACCTGGTTCACCTGGTGATAATAACGCCTCGGAGATGATCTCCCCAGGAAGTTTTGACCTTTGGGGGGTCAGGATGGACACCTGGTGTACCTAGGGATGATAACGCCTCGGAGATGACTTTTCCAGGAAGTTTTGACTCCAAAAGGGTCACTACAGACACCTGGTGTACCTGGTGGTAATAGCGCCTTGGAGATGATTTCCCCAAGAAGTTTTGACTTCGGAAGGGTCAGGACGGAAACCTGGTGCAGCTAGTGGTAAGAACGCCTCGGAGATGATTTCCCCAGAAAGTTTTGACTCCAAAAGGGTGGCTACAGACACCTAGTGTACCTGGTGGTAATAACGCCTTGGAGATGATTTCCCCAAGAAGTTTTGACTTCAGAAGGGTCGGGACGGAAACCTGGTGCAGCTAGTGGTAAGAACGCCTCGGAGATGATTTCCCCAGGAAGTTTGGGCTCCAGAGAGGCCAGGGCGGACACCTGGCGCACCTAGTGATGATTAAGCCTTGGAGATTATTTCCCCAGGAAGTTTTGACTCCAGGAAGGTCAGGACGAAAACCTGGTTCACCTGGTGATAATAACGCCTCGGAGATGATTTCCCCAGGAAGTTTTGACCTTTGGGAGGTCAGGATAGACACCTGGTGTACCTGGTGATGATAACGCCTCGAAGATGACTTCCCCAGGAAGTTTTGACTCCAGAAGGGTCAGTACGGACACCTGGTGCACTTGGTGGTAATAACGCCTTGGAGATGATATCCCCAAGAAGTTTTGACTCCAGAAAGGTCAGGACGATAACCTGGTTCACCTGGTGATAATATCGCCTCGGAGATGATTTCCTCAGAAAGTTTTGACCCTTGGGGGGTCAGGATGGACACCTGGTGCACCTCGTCATAATAACGCCTTGTAGATTATTTCCCCAGGAAGTGTTGACTCCAGAAAGGTCAGGACTATCACCTGGTTCAACTGGTGATAATAACGCCTCGGAGATGACTTTTCCAGGAAGTTTTGACCTCAGGGGGGTCAGGATGGACATCTTGTGCACCTTGTGATGATTACGCCTCGGAGATGATTCCACCAGAAAACAATCTCCGAGGCTTTATTACCACCAAGCACACCAGGTGTCTGTAGTGACCCTTCTGGAGTCAAAACTTCCTGGGGAAATCATCTCCGAGGCTTCATTACCACCAGGTGCACCAGGTGTCCGTCCGGACTCCTCTGGGATCAAAACTTCCTGGGGAAATCATCTACAAGGCGTTATTATGACTAGGTGCACCAGGTGTCCGTCCTGACTCTTCTGAAGTCAAAACTTCCTGGGGAAGTCATCTCCGATTCGTTATTATCACCAGGTGAAACATGGGTTCGTCCTGACCCCTCTGGAGTGAAAACTTCTTGGGGAAATCATCTCCAAGGCGTTATTACCACCAGGTACACGAGGTGTCTGTAGTGGCCCTTTTTGAGTCAAAACTTCCTGGGGAAATCATCTCCGAGGCGTTCTTACCACTAGCTGCACCAGGTGTCCGTCCTGACCCCTCCGGGATCAAAACTTCCTGGGGAAATCATCTACAAGGAGTTATTATGGTCAGGTGCACCGAGTGTCCGTCCTGACCCTTCTGAAGTAAAAACTTCCTGGGTAAATCATCTACAAGGCGTTATTACCCCCAGGTTCACCAGGTGTCCGCCCTGACCCCTCCGGAGTCAAAGCTTCCTGGGGAAATCATCTCCAAGGCGTAATTACCACCAGGTGCACCAGGTTTTCACATTGGCCCCTCCGGAGTCAAAACTTCCTGGGGAAATAATCTCCAAGGCCTAATTATCACCAGGTGCGCCAGGTGTCCGCCCTCGCCGCTCTGGAGCCCAAACTTCCTTGGGAAGTCATTTACAAGGCGTTATTATGACAAGGTGCACCAGGTGTCCGTCCTGACCCTTCTGAAGTCAAAACTTCCTGGGGAAGTCATCTCCGTGGCGTTATCATCACCAGGTGCACCTGGTGTCCACCCTGACTTTATAATGTTATGATACTTAGCAAACTTTAAAAAAATTTGCTCAAGTCCATTTTACGTGTGGCTATACAGCAGGGTTGGCTCTAAAATAATTATAGTAATCCATCTCCCCATGTCTGTAACGGTTTGAACATAACTAGCAAGATAAAAAATATATATTTACATAGTTTTCGGGGTCGCTGATTGTGAATCCGAGGTCGGAATTTCAAAAATTCTCAGAATTGGTCCCAATCCCGTAGGACCCAATAGTAAAATATAAGCTATCGAAAAAAAAATGCCTCCGTAATCCACGTAAAATGGGTAATATCGAAAAATCGTCAAGTATATTTTAGTCTTATAATTTTATAATCTTGCTAGTTATGTTCAAGCCGTTACAGATACGGGGAGATGGATTACTATAATGATTTTAGAGCCAATCCATTACTTTGAACTTTCTGAGAATTTTTCGGAAAAACGACGCGTAATATCGAAAAATCGTCAAGTATATTTTTGTCTTAAAATTATCGGTTATTACGGTGGTATTTTTTTTTCAATAGCTTATATTTTACTATTGAGTCCTACGGTATTGGGCCGAATTCTGAGGATATTTGAATTCTGGCCTCGGATCCAGGATCAGCGACCCCGAAAACCTACATAACGATAATAAATTTTTAATAAAAATTTTTTTCCCATATTCTTTTAGTCATGTGCCGCACTGTCATTATTTATGTCTCAAACATTTGGTCGCCATTTTGTTTAAAAAAATCGGAGGCAAAAAAAATATACGCGTAAAGTTCAGCTAATGTGATACCTGTAGTCAGTTTTTTATGGTAAAAAAAAAATTTTCAACACTCTTCACCACTTTGAAAAAAAAAAATTGTTTATAAACAAAATAAAATGTTATTATTGAGTGTTTTAAACTACACCATTGTGTATGGCATATCCGAAAATAGGGGACTTGGGTATTATCCTACTATATTATATGGTAGTTTTTCTTCTCCTACCTCCCCTCCCCAAAAGTGCTTGATTAACCGTAAAAGTGTACCGAAATATGCTTATTTCTATGTATTTTAATTTTTCCTATAATTTTCTAATCCTAGCCGCCCCCCCCCCCCTCGACCCCATTTTTATATATGTTATCAGCTATGTAACTACAGAAATGTAAAAAGTAGCTGGGAGTAAACAGGGTTAGTCAGCAGTACTTAAAGTTTATAGGGAGCCAAAACACTCATACTACGGTCCCGTTCCTCTCGCCGCGAGTCGACCGGCTAGGCCTCCCCACCAGGCCCCCAAGACTTCGGCGGCGCACGACAAGGCCCTACAGCCCCCAGGAGAGGAAGAACAATAATTATAGTACTAGAATTTATACATCTCTGTTCTCTCATTCTCCCATTCAAAGTTTTATAAAAATCGGTGCATTAGTTTTAACGCCAACCTCTTGACGAAATTCGCAAGGATATGAGTACTTGTATGCACGTAAGTAGGAACAGTGGTAGTCATAGAATTACAAGGGTATGCACACGAGTTTGAATAAACATAAATACAAAGATATGCACTTGAGTAAATACAAGGATGACTACAAAAGCACAAAACAATAGTAGCTACGAGGGTAGTCTCAATTGTCGACACAATGGTAGGCAGTAGCATAAAAATCTGGGGGGTTGGCGAGCTGAGCAAGCAGGGGGGTACCCACCCCCACTCTTCTCCCACGCCCTCCCCACGCCCCCCAAAAAAAGTGCTTAACTTACCGTAAAAGTGTACCGAAATATGCTTATTTCTATGTGTTTTAATTTTTCCTATAATTTACTAACCCCCCCCCCATGCCCTTTTTTTACCCACGCTCCCTAACTATAGGAATGTAAAAAGTAACTAGGAGTAAACATGGTTAGTCGGCAGTACTTAAAAAAAGGAATTAAAAGGTGAGGTAACAACAGAGGTCAATAGCATATAAAAAAAATTATAATAGAAACTAGACTAGGTGCATGAAGGAGGCTAGTGAACAAAAAAGATTTTTACAATGGTAAGAACTAAGACATGAACAATGATAGGCACGATTATTGTTCCAGGGGTGGGTTCAAAGTTACAAGGCTATCACGGTGTTGGAAACAAATATCATCCTAAGAATAGTCAAGAGACACCATAAAAGAGTATCCACAATAGTATGTCTAAAGGTATTAATAATTTTATGAATTAGAGAAAGTATTCAAAAATGCACAATAGTAGGCAGAAGGGTAGGTACAATTGCAGGTAGAGGGTTGCGTATTTATTGTAAGGATAAAGGATAGAAATGATGTTAGTTCCAAGGCTTTAAACAGGTCTAGGAAGATGAAAAAGAAAAAAACTTAACTAGTGGTGGAAACGAAACTAGGCACAAGAATAAGAACAACATACGTTCAAAGTTACAAATTGAAGTATAAAAATAATAACAAAGTAAAAGAGGCTGCACATGGCTGGAAACTGGTGTCGTAAGGTAAACTTCGATATCAATCAGGGTAGGTTAATTGAGAGAAACCTAGGTAGAAAAAATGTTGATAACAAATGTAAACGGATGTAGGAAATATTTTTCAAAAAAGTTAAAGAACTGTGTGGGCAAAAGTGTATGAAGAAGACTAGTTTCACGACTGTAATTACAAAACGATTTAAGAAGAACAAAAGAAACGATAGTATTCACGAAGATGAGAACACAGGTTCAGAGTTAGAAACCAAATTATGAAAAAAAGAAAAAACAACAGTAAACACCAAAATTAAAGCAAGTAGATTCATGTGAAGGAGACTGGGTAAGAAATTGTTGTTTACAATTGTCACAATCAGCATAGGAACAATATTAAGCAAAAGTGTACATATAAGCGTAGGTTCAAAGTTAAAAACGTAATGACAAGTGTAGGTACAGGAGTAGGTACAATGCAGTCACAAGAGTAGTTATCAAGTTTGAAACAATGTTATGAACAAGGTTTGTTATAAGGTTATTTACAATAGTAAGCACAAGGGGATAAAAAAAGATTATGCACAATGCTAGATTCAGTGTTAAAAATTTAAATAAAAAAATAAAGAATTAGAGTTGTCATAGGAGTAGAAACAGATGTAGAAAGAAATGCATGTGTAGAAGGTTCAGCGTTAGAAGCTTAAGTAAAAAATAAGTAGTAAGCACAAGATTATTAACATATGTAGGAAGAAGAAAAAGTCAACAGACATAGTAAAGAGAGTGGAAAAAAAAGACTCAAGAGACGTGGATAGTTGCAGGGTTATGAAGCAGAGAAGGTTAATAAATAAAATGACGAAAATAAGTCGGAAAAAGAATAGAAACAGATGTTTAACTAAGGATAGAAATGAAAGTATGCTCAACGATAAGAACAAAGTAGACTTAGAGTTAGAAATAAAAGCCTGAAAAAAATTCAAACTCCAGCTATCACCATGATAGAAATAGATATATAAACATGAGCATATTCTTGGGTAAGAGCCTAGTTATAAAAAGCAGTAAGTGCAACGGTAAGAACAAAGGGAGTTACAAGGGTTTGGAGTAAGATGAAAGGTAGGAACAAAGGTAGGCATAAGATAAGGTACAGGTGTAGTCACAAGCTGTAAGAGTAGAAAGAATGGTATGTATCAGAGTAGGCACAGAGATAGACACATGAGTACGTGTATAAGTGTAGGTACAAGTGTAGATTCAAAATTCTGGGGAATTGGCAAGTGGAGCTAGCAGGGAGCACCCCCCCCCCCCCCAGTTTTATACATTTTTTAATTTTTTCCCTATGATTTCTAAGCTTTAAATACTAAAAAAAATTTATAACTCCTTGGACATAATGGGTTAATCAACAGTCATTGAGTATGTCTAGAGGGCATCTCGTTTTGAGATGTTTACAGCGTGCGCTATAGCGTCTGCTATGAGATATAGCTTTCGCTGTGAGATCTTCGTAGAATACGCCTTGATATGTTAATATCGCACGTTAAACTGTAGTATACGCTAGGAGAGGTTTGTAGCGTACGACAAAAATAGCGTACGCTAGGAGCGGTTTGTAGCATACGCTAGGAGAGGTTCGTAACGTACGCTAGGAGCAGTTTGTAGCATACGCTATAAAATACAATATAGCGTACGCTGTGAGAGGTTTATAGCGTACGCTATAGCGCATGATATAAAACTAATACAGCGTACGCTATGTATAGCGCATGATATAAACCTAATACAACGTAGGGTATAGCGCATGATATAAAACCAATAAAGCGTACGCTATAGCGCATACTATGAGTTTGCAACGGTTGATATAACATATTGAGTGTGTCTCAGCGAAAAAAAAACCTCAGGCCAAAAGCTGCCAGGTAAAGAGCTAGAAGAAGGGCTTGCCACGATTAAAAAAATCCGTAACCCCTACTTTACCCGAAATTTTCACGCAGCGATAAGAATTTTAACTAGTTACCCCCCAGCCAAGAAAAGAGCAACAATACCCCCCGCAGCTACGAATAAAAAATTCCTTAAATTACAAAATTCAAAAATGCTTTCCCACCACGTTAAAAGCACGCGGACAGTTTCATGCCACGTTAAGAATGCGAGCTTCTTGCGTGCTCAATCACCACGATAATAAACAATTAAATTATCGACCTCCTGCCAAGTTGAAAACGCGGCAAGTCGTTCCCGCTATTTTTGATTTATCCCTTGCTAAGAAATACGTAGCTTGTTATGTTGAATCCCTGCCATGAAGAGAATTAAAGCTAACATTAAAAACTTTGGGACCATCGAATATTTTTATTGCATATAAATACTTTTTATTTCATAAAGTTTAGCTTAGCGAAGTGGAGTTTTCGCCCTTACGGGCGTTTAAAGTTTTCGCATCTCCGATTTGGAGAGCGCAGTTATCATACAGCTTAGGCCTTATAGGAAGATCGAGTACTAGTATCGAACGTTACCGTTCGTACTCGTGAAGCGACCTCTTTCTTGATGAATGTTTGATTAAGTATTCATAGAAGTCTGATTATAGGTAAAAAATATGTATTGTAGCTCAACGTGTCTACATCTACATACTAGTAAAAAAAAAGGTACCACGAGAAATATACCAAGCATAAAAAATATTTATTAAATAACAGCGTATTCTTAACCTTTGCTAAATAAACTCGAAAAAAATTAATTTTAATGTTTACCATGAATTATATGTACCTGTCAAATATGTATCCTCTGGGAACAATCCAAGATCAAAGACATATAATGAGAAGCGCTTGAGAGATAACCTGCACCGATCTAGAGTGATTTTTTTTATTGCTTTGAAAGAAAATTATAAATTTTTTGGTTTGACAGGTTGGATAGTTAATACTTTTGTTTCTAAGAAAATAAAATATTAATAATTTAATGCAATAATTTAATTTTTTCTGTCCTTTCTAGAAAAAAGTCTGTAAAATTAAAATTTCTGGTTTTATGAGGTCGGTAAAAACTCGCGGGGTGAACCTTTCAATAAAAAATTGATTATGAAGCAAAGGGGGAAGGTTTCAAAGCAAGTTCAGATTTCCTAGCGTAACAATCTAATTAAATTTTGTAATGACGGCTTGATGCCGAAGATTTAAGTTAGAAAAAATTTAATAGTATACCAGTATTGTATCTGTATATTCTTTATGGGTAATCCAAGAGCAAAGGAATATGATGAGAACCACTTGGGACCAGTGGTGTTAAGTGAACTGAACTTTTTGAGTTTGGTTGAGGAGTTTAGTCGAGTTCAGTTGGGAAGTCGCATACCGCAGAGCTGTGCACATGCTGGACTATGGTGCCCCCCGCTTTATTTGGGAAGATTGACCGTCACAGTTACCGCGCAAGTTTGAAAGCTGAATAAGAGAAACCGTTGCAAATAATTAATCAATGAATAAATAAATAAATAAACCGCCAAGCTCTAAGCCTCAATAACGCTGGGGAGAGCGATAAATAAATATTTTTTATAAACAATTGAATAAACCGCCAAGCTCGAAACCCCCATAAAAATGGGGAGAGTGATAAATCATTAATTTTTTATAAACAATTAAATAAACCCACAAGCTCTAAACTCCCATAACGCTGGGGGGAGCGATAAATTATTAATTTTTTATAAACAATTAAATAAACCGACAAGCTCTAAACCCTCATAACGCTGGGAACAACGATAAATAAATAATTTTTTATAAACAATTAAATAAACCGACGAGCTCTAAACCCCCATAACGCTGGAAAGAGCGATAAATCATTAATTTTTTATAAACAATTAATTAAACCGCCAAGCTCTAAACCCCTATAACGCTGGGGGGAGCCAGCTCACATGCTGTAAACTCAACCCAAGAGGAGCGTCCCGACAAAAAAAAGTCAACTTTATTTGTGCAACATTGATTCAAGAATAATCAAAAATGGTGAGCACATCCCTCGAGGTGAGTCCAGCCAACATTACAGCATCGATAAGGCGGTGAACGTAGCCTAAGAGGACCATCCCATAAATACATAGGCTAACAACACAGACCCGATCGTAATCCTAGAGATGCGTCAAAATAGCACTGTGTTGGCGGCAATAATAATAAAAATCCTCATACCACGGGCACGAGCGTTATTTCATCACAACGTCATGAATCAGCACCTTGTTGAGGGTAATTGTGATCGTTACAACATGGGCATGAGCGTTATCCTCAAGATGCGCCAGACTGAAAAATAAGCACTATGTTGAAAATAATAAAACGAAAAGGAATAAAATACGTTAATTTCCTGAGCTGATAATAATTTCCTAATTGAGGGCAAGAAAAAGTGAGGTTATATTGTTTGTAAGCAAAAATAACTGTGTTTTTTGATACAGGAAAAAAATTAATCTGCGTTTTTTATTGCGTGAGATTTTAAATCTATTATTTGGTCATGTCTTTCAATTTGAATTGTTGGAAAAATTTACGATCTGGAACCAGCGAAAATAACTCCATTGGCAGAAATGCATTCATCGCAATGGTTTCTTAACATAAGCTTGGCTGATTAGCTGGTTGGAAGAAAGAAAAAAAGAAGTAAAGGACGTCTAGTCGTACGCTTATATGTGTTATTTCTTGAATTATGAGCAATGATCTCCTAATCTGAGCTGTGCGTAATATTCATATCCTTATGCTTGACGGTATCTGCCTTAATTTATAGGAATAAAATCACCTCAGGTTTGAATCATATTCACTGGCTGAAAAAACTAATAAGTGAGATGGAATGAAAAAAAAAAAAAAAAAAGAAAGGATGGATAAATGAATATATGAACGAATAAATAAAATGAAATGAAATTAAAGCTCGATCGTGAGGTGAGCCTGTTTAGGACAACTATTTTATTCGGAAAAATTCAAGCAGGCTCAAAAGCTTATTAAGCTCGTAAAACTTACAAAAATTTGATCTTTCCAAAAACCATGGAATGATTCCTAAGCCAGTGGCCTTTTGATGAGAAAGTCAGTGCTATACTTCTCAATAAACCTTCACTTATTCAAAAAAGGCAGAGGGATAACGAACTTCAAGAGGTTATTCACTGATTCTCGTAAGCTTGATCTCATTGGTTTAACTTGGTCTGCAGAGATAAAGAAATGATAAATTATCTCTAAGATAAAAAAAAAAAAAAAAGAAAAATTTTTCAATTTAACCTTGTAAGGTTTGATTAAGATTAAAGCAACTGTGATTTTGGCTGTTTACGCCAAAAATCTAGGAATTATACCTATTATTTTAAAGACAGCTTACGTAGGAAGGAAGAAACTACGATGTTGACGATGTGACAACATAAATTATAGTTTTTTATCTATTGTTATCGATAAAAACCATTTTTCTCTGGAGAAAGAGTAACTTACAGAGGTAACCAAATTTTACACAACTTCCTTTCTTCAATGATAGGGGAGAGTGGGGTGAATAGAACGCTTTTAGAAAAAGAAAGTAATTTATGATTTTTGTACAAAAAATAAGTTTCAACAAGAAGGTGAACAATTACAGAAAGAGTAAAAAAAGAATTAATAACCTCAGCGCAGTACAAAAACTTTAAAAAAAAATAAAATCCTGAGCTAGTCACGAGTTTGACGAAATGGGGTAAATAGAACGCCTGTAGTGAAGTGAATAGAACGCTTCCATTAAACAATTATTAAGAAATATATCAGTTTAAAAACTTTTTTATTACACAGAAAATATTATAAAAATTCACAAAAAAAGTTAACATGACACTGTTCACCAATTTTTATTAACTTCTGAAGGTTTCTTAACCTGATTGTGCACAGCCGGTGTGATTTTAACACTTTTTTTTCTTCGTAATTCTATTTTTCAATAGTATTTGCATATTAATAATGATACTAAAACTCCGCTGAATACTATTGAATCATTTTTAATTGTAAACTAAACAAAAATACACTTAAAACTAACTGTGTTAGTTGGTCTGCGTCGATGCATGTCTCGACAAAACTAAACAGCAGACGACGCCACCATGCAGTTTACACGTAAGTTCTCGTTCTATTCCCCGAAAAAATGATCCATTCACCCCATATGACTTTTTTTTTTTTACGTCAGATTTATTTATTGAAAAATACAAATATTCTTTAAAAATTTTATGTAAAACTGAAGCCAAAAAGTTAAAGTTTCAGTTAAGCATATTTGTTTTTCAATGTGGGATCATAATTAATCAGTTTTTATGACGCAAAGAAAAGTTAAAAAATCATGTTTTGAATAAAAATGTAAAGGTGTGATATCACTATTTTTTATTAAATATTTATTATTTTGATTTACAATTTAATTATTCAAAAAATCGCTTTAGAGGCAACAGGCTGTTGTAATCAGAGAAAAGTTAAGGATGTTTGGTACTTAAAAAAAAATGCAGCCATTTTGTCAATCTTAATCGAATCTTCTAATAATTGATATCAAAATAATCAATGGAGTGTTTCCCTATTTTAATCCGGCTTAGTTTTTGAAAAAATCTAATGATTTGTTTAAACAATGCAAGAGGTGGTTTAAAAAAAATCAAGCATTTTTTTTTCTTTATCACTTGTAACTCTCTCAAAAATGCAGAGATGGTTGAAAAAACTGTGAGGTAGTTTCGGTGACACTTCAAAGAAAATTTTAATATTTTTAAAATATTGAATTCAAAACTTTTTTTATTTAATAAAAAAAATTTTTTATTTTCATAAGATTACGTGTTCAATTGTATGTCGCTGCCTTGTCCTCGAGATCAATGTGTAGTCACGTTAGTTTGTACTAGCCGCCACAGAGGTTAAAGCATTTACTTCTCTCGGCCATGCAATAGGTACTTTTCGACTGCTGAGCTAGCCTGGGTAAGTTTCTCTTTACTCTCGAGCAGTGGAGGGAGAGCATTTTACACCTCGCCGGGATGGAAAATTTTTTTCCATCCCGGAGGGATGTAAAATTTTGGCTGCACTATACGATTCCACGACGGTGCGTTCGTTTACAGCCGTTACGTGCTACCGAAGAGCCAGGTATTAAGGGGAAAAACCGTAGCGTCGACGGGTCGGACCCAGTCTAATGACCTACCTGGTCTGCAGCACTCTTTCCCAAAATTCTCCCGTAAGCTAATACCACCAATAAAACTTATGCTCCCACTTCACTTTTACAACGCTTCGCTTTTCTGAAAACTTCACGCAAAAAATATCCTGCAAACATTTTGCAGTTGAGGTAAGGGGTTAGATCTCTTCGGGCAGTCGGTAGAGAAACATCTCTTTTTTAGCCATTACTTACCTTTGCATTACAAATTTTTTTACTTAAATTCAATCGTATCTGTTAGTGGTTTCAAGTGCTGTGATAAAAAGTGTGAATAAATTCATAATTACAAAAAGCTAAAAGATGTCTTCTCCGATGGAAGTTGATGACGTTGATAATTTAGCTGAATAAGCTCTAAGTTCGATTATACCGGAAAAATCTAAAAAGATTTAATATTTATATTTTTAAGTTTTCTCAAAGTACCATATTGCATGCCCTGGAGAAGTAAAATATGAAACTACCCTTGAGGAGACGTCAAACATTACCGTCTCGAGGTACGTCCACTGCCCTCGACTACGGGGTTTGCGCGCTATGCGCGCTCCCCCTGCGTCTCGGGCAGCGAACTAACCTCTCGACGGTAAAGTTTAACTTACTCCTTAAGGGCAGTTATATATCATTATAGAAAAAATCACAGGGGTTCCTCACGCGGTCTCCTGTCCACGTGCCCGCGCTGGAACGCCATTACGTTTTTTTGTACGTTAGACAATGCAGAGTTTTCCACTAATCCTCATTAATTTGATGGCAGAGCATGCAGGCAAAATGCAGAGATCGTTGAAAAAACTGTGAGGTAGTTTCGGTGACAATTCGAAAAAAATTTTAATATTTTTTAAAATATTGAATTAAAAATTTTTTTTATTAAATAAAAAAAATGTTTAACTTTCATGAGATTAATTGTTTAATTATTTAAACAACTATTTCCATTTTTGAAAAACCAAAACGGTGAAAAATAGGAAAAAAATCCAACGTTTATTTTAATATAAATCATTAGAAGATTCAATTAAAATTAACAAAATGGCTGCATTTTTTTGTAAGTACCAAACATCTTTAAAGTAGTTACCTCAAAAATTGAGTTTCTTAAAAAATCTCTATAACTTAGCACAGAGTTAGTTTTTTTCGTCCTCTACATGTTGGTATTTTTCAAATACCCCCAAGCGGGGCTAAATTTTCAAATATCAAGCTCAGAATTTTCAACATTTTACGCGTGATTCCTATGCTCAGCGCGTAAAATCGGTCAAATTTAGAGTTTATTCTCGGATTGCAAATTCAATTTTCTTAAAATATTTTTAAAAAACAGTTTTTCTTGTAGGGAAACATCTAAAGAATCATGATGTTCAAAGATAAATATAGCAAGCGACATTAATTTCTGAGATAATGAATCGAAAACAATGAAAAATGTGTGATTTCACTACGATTTGGCGCTGCGTGGGTGGCGGCGGCGCGTGGCGTCGGAGTGGGGGCAACGAGCGTCTATAACTATATTTTAGGTTTCCTATATACACGAGTTGTAAGTACCTTAAGTAAGCGATATTATAACCCTGCTGCCGATGTATTATTAATTCTGAATGGCATCTAATCCCCGCAAAGGGTTAAAATCAATTTCAGCAGACAATCTATGGTTTTTTGAGAAATCGTCTTTGAAATTGCAGATGTTTGATGGCTTCATGAGCACCAGATATTAATGATGCATGAAGACCGATTCACGGCGGAGAATGAGAAAATGATGATTATGATAAAAACCACGATGGTTAATGAATCAATAGGGAGATCGATGGCTGGATCAAGTCAGATATGGAAGGCATGAATGACTGTTAGAATTCTTACAGTAAAAAAATTACATGTGAAAGTGTAAATTTATAAAAAAATAAATCAATTTAACTTACTTATTAGGCAATAATTCATCAAGCAGCCTTTTTTTCTGATTAATCTTGACAAAGATATAAGTCGAATTTTTCAAATTCCTCTGCAAAACTTTAATCAGGTCGGATGCAGGCGTTGATCCGCTGTTGTATTCAATCTTGTGCAGATAATCCTGCGCAAAATCATTGACTTTTTTTTCTGACGCAAGCAGTTTTTTGTAAGGTACTGTTGGCTTGAAAAGTACGGTCACCGGTATTTCATCCTCGGCTCTACTGGGAAATATGGCGAGCTCTTTTGGCACCAGGATATTTGAGCTTCTGACGAAGGCCTGGAAATCCACAGCGTACTGCATGTGTCGTCAAGTGTTTGAAAAGTTGCACCTGGTGACTTGTTGGTCAGATGAGCCGAAGACGAATGTGTTGCTCGTCAAATTTTGTCCTCATTATATACTTTTTTCACCAGTAATGAATCCCCTCCCCCCCAAGAAGGTTAAGTCAGGATGTATATAAAACAGGCGGCGCTCAAGCCAAAGAATCATTCTCTTCCTAGCTTAGCTAGTAGCATCATCATCTCTCGGTCATCATTCTTTTTTATACTTTTTAAACATGGATATCAAATATCATGAATTTACAGTGAAGCTTTGCATGAGCAGTCTTCGAGAATTTTCCGACACAGTGGAGGTTGAAGACTTTCAAAGATGGTTGAATATCGTTTCTTCAGCCATATACTTGCATTTGTCGAAATTTGTATATTAAACAAAAGCTGCCTTTTTACTAAGAAATAAAGTGCTCGAGCAGCAGCACCGTGCAGACGTATGACAATAGGAGCAGGTAAGTAAAAAAGCGCTCGAGCAGCAGCACTTTGCAGTCTCTTAGTAGGAAGAAGACATCGAGCAGGAGGATTTCGTAGATACTCAGCAGGAAGAAGTGCAGTAGGACTTGGACGCGCAGCAGGATGAAAGCGACGGTGCAAACTGGATGTGAGAAGTTCAAGACCCTGATCTGAAAATCGTAGGTGGTTTGCAAGCTGTACAACATGCAGAAATTATCGGTAATTTGCAAGCTGCAGAATCAAAAGCCGGTGTGAGCTGGGATTATTTAAACACTGCATTTTAAAACAGGATAAGATCTGCAGTAATTTCTAACCTGTCTCACATCACCTTTGAGACTTTTTTCGAAAAGGCAAAAAAGTTTTTGAATCTAAAATAAAATTAGTTGTAAACGAATTTTCTTCGATTAAATGCAATGCTGAATATGCCACTGACTTTGTCTTATTAAAATCAGACGAGTGAAGCCATCTGGATTTGCTCTAACGGGGACCTATAGGAATGAACGGCACTGGGAGGCGCCACTGGCAATATCCTCCCTTCCCAACAGTTTGGCATGGAGCAAATGTTTAAGTGTGTGTTTCGTGTCACGCTTGTGCAGACAAACAAACGTCTGCCTCGCGTCAAACTGCTGGAAGAGGAGGCTATTGCCAGTAGCGCTCACCAGTGCCCTTCATGTCTATAGGTCCCCATAAATGAGTGAGTTTTCATGATAAGGATACCACTTTTTTCTTCTTTGATAGTATTTTTTAAGTGATTGGTTTGAAACTTTTCGAAAACTGCTTGTGCATAAATAAGGCTATGTGTAGTATATTTAGATGTAGAACAACCTGGATTCAAAATAGATATAGCCTTTTTTACCTTGTTTTTCATTTAGATCTTTGCAAGCACCATAAAATTAGTTATTGCTGTTTTTCCTACTGCTGTACCATTCTTCATTATTGTTTTGTGAAATAGTATTTTCTTCAAGAGTTTTGATATTTTCATCTGAACCATCTACATATTTTAAGCTCAGTAAAATCCTTTTGTCAACAGTATTTTTACAGTACAGGTCATGGTTATTTTATAGCCCAAACGGATTTGCTGGTTCCATCGGCTGCTTTAGAACCATATTACTGTTGAACGAACTGGACTTAAAATATTGTAAAATCTTTGTGATTTTGATTAGAGGCCCATTCCATTTCAAATCGTACAAGCCTTTCCGAACTTTTTCTCCGATTTGCCCAAAAATTTTTCTCCATATTCTTTATTTGATTAAAATCGTTTAAGTTTATAACTTAATAGCAGTTTTTGTTCAAAACAGTCAAAAAAATGTGATTAGTCCTTGATTTTAAGTGAACTTGTGGAATAAATTTTTATTACTTTATCGAGACTATTTGATTTTATAGTCTCTTTGATTACGAACTTATAGGTTAGAAAAATATAAGTGTTACAATATTTTCATTACATTTGTTTTTATTTTATTTATATCAATCATTATTATTACTTCGGAAAAAATCGGTGTTTTACAATGAGCGAAGCTTTTTTTTTTTTTAAAAAGAAAAAAATGTAAGGACACTCTAGCAAAACATAAAAATATAGTCTATGAATCTTCCAAGCATATTTTAAATCCACTTGGTGAACTTGCAAAAGCTTTGCAACCTATATATCCTGATGAAGATATATCATCTGAAGATGAAATGTGTAATTATTGTTATAGTTTACTGAAAAATGAAGTAGAGAGTCCTTTAAGCAGTCAATGTATCAGCGAAAATTGCGAAGCGCCCAATCAGTGATACAAAATAATCAAAACTTACCATGTGTTGAACACGAAAGTGGTACTACCACATCCACAAAATAAAGTTCTGATATTTGTTCAAGCGAAGATTTGTTTAAAGACAGTCAATCTGCTTTAGATGAAATAAACGAAACAATAAATAATCTTGGTTTGAAAATTTCACCTTTAAAGCCATCTAATGCTGTGCCACAACATTATCGTCCTGATACTCAAAAAAAAAAAAGAAAACAAATTAACTATACTTTTGAAAATCTGATTGTTAGTAAAATACCAAAATATTATGTTACTGATTTTTCAAATGAAGAAAGTGTCACTAAAGATTCAAACGATATAGAGTGGCTGAAAAACATTAAAATAGCTTTAGAAAATAGCAAAAATACTGCATAAAAAATAAGACTTTTGACAATTGTGCCTAGAAACATTACAAAAAAAGAATTATTAAAAGCTTTGGAGCCAAACGCTACTTATTATATGATTGTTCAAGCTCGTTCGTTGCAGGTCCAAAGTGATATTTATAAGAAGACTGAAAAATATTGTGGTCATAGTATGAGTCCTGAAGTATTGGACAAGGTTTCTGAGTACTATTTGAAAGATGACCTCGATTGTTCTCGACAAAGTGCAAACAAAAATGATACTATTTCGGTTCAAGAAAATGGAGAAAAAACAAAAAAAGTCAAACGCTTCATGACTCAAAGTGTATGTGAAAGTTACGGCTTATTTAAAAAAGATAACCCTACCATGGAAATTGGTCATTCTAAATTTTACTCTTTACGACCTAAGTGGATACTTCTTACAAATCCTGCCAATTCTTGTCTTTGTATTTACTGTGAAAACTTTTATCTTATGCTGAAAGCTCTGGCAAAATATTTTAATAAAAATAGTTTTCGAAACAGTCTTGAAGAAATTGAGAAAAAAATATTATCTTTATTAGTTTGTTCTACAGAAGACCTAGATTGCGTATTTCGTGAATGCAAGAACTGTCCCGCTGGTGTTAGCATTGACTTACAGTTACTTGGACTGACTGAAGAAGACAGTTTTGAAGACATAAGCTATAATTTTTGGGTAAGACTAGATTAAGTGAAAAAAACTAAAATAATTCAAGATTTTTTGATCGAGTTAAGACAAAATGCTGTTGATATTTTAGTTCACAAAAAAATTAAAGATATTCAAAGGGTCGCTATCAAAGAAGCCAAAGATTCAGCAATGATACTTCAGTTTCACCCAGTGCTACATGGAGATTTTGCTGAAAATTGGGGTATTTTGCTTCAGAATGAGGTGCAAAGTGACTACTGGAATAAAAAAACAATTTCTATTTTCACAGCAGTCTGCTACTATTACCAAGATGAAAAAGAGAAAACCCAGATTTTTGCTGTAGTTTCTAATGATAAAAAACATGATTCAAATTTCGCTCTTGTAGCAATGGACACGATTGTTAAACATTTAGAAGAACAATCTAGTGCTCTAAAGTTTTCAAAAATCACATGTGTCACAGATGGAGCTACCAGCCAGTTCAAGAATAGGTTTCAGTTTAATGAATTTATAAAATCAAGTAAAAAGTAATCATGGTTATACTCATCCACAGATCATGGAAAAGGGGCCGGTGATGGCGTTGGTGGGCTTGTAAAGCATTTTGCAACAACACATAACTTAACTAAGAATCCAGATCAATTTATAAGAAATGCGCAAGATTTTGCTTTTTACGTGCAAAAATATGTACCATCAATAAAAATTATAGTTTTGCCTGACACGGTGTGATGGAAGACGAACCCAAATTTAATCTCATAATGCGAAATCTTGGTGTAGACAAAGTTAGACGGATTGCTTCAGAACTCACGAGTTGTCACTACTGGTAACAAGTAGTCAACTTTAAACGAGGTTTTGCTTCGTAAATTCACAGATACTCCTCAAATAAGGTTGAATAAATTTTTCTCTGAAAATTTAGGAAGTTCCAAACCATCAGTTTTCCTTTCGCGTCTATTTTTTTATGGTGATAAGGAGTTAGCTTGGGCTTCGATTCTTGCAGCCTGGCAGCAACGACTCCCTGGTGAGTAAGCGGTTCTAATTCAAGACATTAAAGCTTCTACAGTAGCCAGAGCCCTTTTCGACAATTGGGTTCCTCGTTTCGGTTGCTCAGAGGTCATATCTACCGACCAGGATACACAACTCGAGGCTGAACTTTATGATGAATAGAGTAAGTTTATAGGTTGTACTCGCGTCCGTAATACAACTTATCATCCAGCGTTAAACGAAATGATCTAATGATTCCATAGGGATCTCAAGAGTGCACTTCGTTGGGTTTTAGCTAAAAGTAACTTGTATAGACTACTTTCTTCCCTTATGCTAGGACTCCAAACTCGAGTTAGGCTCGAGACTGATGCGAGTCCCGCGGAAATGCTATACGGTACCACTCTTCGTGTCCCAAGACAGTTTCTTGTTTCCGATGAGGAAGAGCCTGACTGCAGGTTTTTCTTGTCCGAATTCAAGGAGTATATGGACGCCAACAAACCAGTGCCGGTTCGGCATAAGAACGTTAATCGCGCTTTCATTTTCAGAGAAGTGTCCGAGTGCGACCACGTTTTTCTTCTCTGGCCCGTTAGGAAATCTGGCCTCGACCCACCGTACTCGGGTCCACCAAAGTTCTCCGTAGATTTCACGATAGGGTTTACGTGATCGACATAAATGATGATGCGAAAGCAGTGTCCGTTGAGCAATTAAAGCCAGCTCATCTGGCAGCTGACAATGTCGACGTTTCGGAAACCGTCCTCAGGACAGACGACCCGGACGTCACGGTTCAAGATTGCTCTTTACCTCTGCCCGATTTACGAATTTCGGATGGTGTGGATCACCACCCAACTTCAGAACATTTTTAATCAACTCAAACACACTTAAATCATATTCGTGTTTCATATCATCACTTCGAAATTGTAGATTCATGAGTTGCACTTTAATAATCTTCAAACATAATACACACACCCCGTCTTCCTGTTTCTTGACACCATGAGCAGTTGATGCCAGTTAAATATGGTAATTGGAAAATTTGCGATTATCCTGGCAGAATTAAATTGAATACTCAGCCAAAGATTGAAAATTGTTGCTAGAAAGTAGTCAAGCCAGCATATTGGGAGTTATGCTTCTCGTCCCTAAGATTGAAATAAATTACTTAGATAAATTAGTTACTTACACTAAATAAATTTAGGTACGACAATTTCATTATTACCTCAAGACAATGTCCAATGATCCATTCTGTTGTCTTAAAGACCGCAGGTAGTTCATCCCGTGACCTACTGAAAGATCCAAGTACCATATGTGTCCAGCTTAACCCAGAAGTATTCACCTCTAATCACTAAAACGGGAATGAGTCAAAATATCCGGGCGACAAAATATACGGTTGACAAAAAATCCGAATAACAAAATAACTGCGACTAAACATCCAATGTAAAAATATCTGCGACTAAACATCCAAAATCAAAATATTTTTTACAAACATTCTAAGTATATCATATAATTCAAGTTCGGGGAGAAATAGTTATTATGAAGTTTCTTTTGATTTTGAACAGTGAATTAATACAAACGTGAGAAAAAAATTGATTTTTAATAAAACACTAACGGGTTATTTTTTAAAACAATGTGCGCCGTGGGGCCCGAAGGGCTCCTGCAGAGGCACGCCATAAAATTTAGTTCCAACCAAAATCTAGTTCGAAATTTTAATTTGTTATAATTGCAATAAAAACATAAAATTTATGTCTATTATCTGACGTTTTGTCGTCCTGACGTTTTGTCTATTTTGTCGTTTATTTAAATACAAACACACTAAAATATGATTTTTTCTTAATTTTGTTTAACAAAAATGAATTATTTTTAATCCTGTTTTTTATTTTTCTTTTTTTTGTCTAATACCAAATAGTTCGGATCATTCGTCACGGATATTTTGTCGTTAGACGTTTTGTCGCGGACGTTATGTCGGAGATATTTAGTCGTTGGATTTTTTGTCGCCGGATTTTTTGTCACTCGGATATTTTGTCTCGGATGTTTTGTCGCGGATATTTTGTCGCCCAGATGTATCGTCGGTAACCCCACTAAGACTTTCTTCTGTCTGCTGACCAAGATTATTCATTAAGTCATAGAGTCACAAGCTTATAGAAGCTCAATTTGATTTATTTTTTATTTATTTTATTTGTAAATTTTAATTTAATTGTTACCTTTCTTGAGTACTCATTCACTGCAAGATCTAGCGAGCTGAGTATAAGTTTTGCTCGTTTTTGCCCGATGCCATCAAAATATTGATGACTCATATACACTATATCGACACACACACACACACATTCTTACGAAGGGGAAATTACCAGTAGCGACCCTACAGTCAGAAATTTCTAAACATCCCCATACTTGAAAATCGAAAGTGGTGCTTGTATACTTTTTCATAACCTATGACCAGAGGTAAAACTATTTAGATTCCACCAAGACTCCGTCATCCTCTTAATGATATACCATTTTCTAATTTTCTAGCCGGGTGAGATAGTCAAATCGGCCCACACGGCGAATCCCTACAATATACAGGGTGGGCCATTTTAATCGATCCACCTTAATAACTCGCTTGGGAAGGCCCAAATCAAAAAAAAAGGTGGAGACCAAAGTCTCATTATTTCTTGAGGCTAGTAAGATGGGCCCAAAAAAATTGGGTCCGGGGCCTTATTTTGGGCCCCATGGACCCAAACTCTGGTTTTTCAAATGGGAACCCCTATTTTTGACCTTGGATTCGAAAAGAGCGGAAAATTTTACGATTGTGAGGTATTTTTTGGAATTTTTTTTGGGCCTCCATGAGGCCTGACAGGGACTATAAGACTTTTTTAAGCCCCATTTCTTTTAAACCCGAATTCAATCGAAAATAACGCATTTTTTGCATTGCACATACATTGGGAAAGTTTTTTTGTTAAAAATTTCCAACAAAATGGGCCCAAAAAATTTGGGCCCAGAGCCTTATTTTGAGCCTCACGGACCCAAAGTCCGTTTTTTCAAATTGGGAACCTCTATTTATGACCCCGGACTCGAAAAGAACGGAAAATTTTAGGTATTTTATTAGGTATTTTATATTTTAGGTATTTAATATATTTTTTTAGGTATTATTTGGAAAAATTATCGAAGGTTATTGATAAATGGGCCCTGCAGGGTCTTAATAAGGCCCAAATTTTTTTCCAAAAAATACCTAAAAATCGTAAAATTTTTCATTTTTTTCGAATCCAGGGTCATAAATAGGGGTTCCCATTTAAAAAAACGAAGTAAGGACCCGCAGGGCCCAAAATAAAGCATGAGGCCCAAGTTAATTGGGCCCATTTTACTTGGGCCTCATGGGGGCCCAAAAAAAATTCCAAACAAAGATCGTAAAATTTTCCGTTCTTTTCGAATCCAGGGTCATAAATAGGTTCCGATTTGAAAAAACGGACTTTGGATCCATGGGGCCCAAAATAAGGCCCCGGGCCCAATTTTTGAACCAAAAAACTTTCCCAAAATTTTGAACCAAAAAACTTTCCTAATGCATACGCTATGCCAAAAAAGCGTTATTTTCGATTTAATTCGGGTTAAAAAGAAAGACTTTTATAAGCCCTGTCGGGCCTCATAGGGGCCCAAACAAAATTCCAAAAAATAACTCAAAATTGTAAAATTTTCCGCTCTTTTCGAATCCGAGGTCTAAAATAGGGGTTCATATTTGAACAACCAGAGTTTGGGTCCGTGGGGCCCAGAATAAGGCCCAATTTTTTTGGGCCCATCTTACTAGCCTCAAAAAAATAATGAAACTTTGGTCACTACATTTTTTTCGATTTGGGCTTTCCCAAGCGATTTATCAAGGTGGATCGATTAAAATGGCCCACCCTGTATATATATACTATTTGAAAGTGCATAAAAAAAGAAAATTTTTGGTACTAACCGGAATTTTTTTTACTCACTACTGCGCATGCATGGTCCGAAATAGTGACTTTTTAAATTTAATTTATATATAATTATATAAATATCATTTATTATATCTCTTAATCTAAGAAAGGTAGAGAACTGGCCGATTCAACTTTCCTACCCCACTATACCCCTTATATTACTATAATTTAATCACTGAAGAAAATCAAAATATTTAAGACACCTTAATGAAAAAAATCATTTATTTGATGGAGAGTATGATGTTTCGCATGTTTGCCAAAAAGTAGGTTTGAATAATGTTTTGGAATCTCTCAATATAAATAGACTAAAAAATTTGAATTGTTTGTAGAATAATCAAGTAGATTTGAACAATTCACCATTGCTCAATTTATTTCGACCTAATTAATGTTTGTTTCTTTTTAAGTTATTTGTTATGATTATTTTTTTTTGAGAAATAAAAGTATGTACGTAGAGAATTTCAATAAGTGTAAAGAATTTCGTGAGTCTTATTTAGCTATTCAAAATTTTGAGATTTGTAATTTTTATTAATTGACCACAATCACTGTGAACATATACATACCTAGTGAAACTACATAAGAGTTACAGTTTGTAAATACGTCTGAGGAAAACATTAAGTCGTTGAAACATCTGTCAGTATTAAATAATTTTGTGTAGCCCACAAAAAACTTAATTGTGTTTTGTTTTTAATTGTCCTTATTCCTAATAATAGTTGAGATTACGCATCACAATAATATTATTTATAAAACTTTTCACTTAATTTCAGACTTAAAAGTGTCTAAATAGAGTTTAGCTGGGTCGGCCTGCAGCAGATGTTATACGCCAGGCGTGAGTAATCAAGCCACACCCATCCACAAAACTTGATAATATAATAACAGAACTCATAAGTACATGGATAAACTTTATCATTGCAGATGGCTTATTTATTTGACTCTCACCTTTGCGGCTTGACCCGTGCAGCAGCTCGCAGCGGACTAGACGTAGTGTATAGAGCGTACGAATCGAATCCATATATATCAAGGTTACCCTGTAGCGCGTGTGTCATGTGAATGTGATGATGATTTGTAGACTTGCCCACCAAACATGTCACATGCGGTTTATACCACAGCATCTTTCAAAACAGCATGCAGGTAGACCAGATGCTTGAAATGTCCCCTGACTGACGTGAACGAAAGGAATTCAGCTCTTCGAAAATTGAAACTTTGATAACTTTTTACTGCGTGATTGTTTCTAGACACTTTTTTTTAAAATTAATTAGGGGATTTGAATAAAAGTAACACACAGTTATAAATTTTCGCTAAAAACTTTATTAAAATAGCATTACAGCTGTTTCGACACTAACGTGTCTTCCTCAGATGCGAGGTAAATTATAACTGACGCTTACAATTGGCTAACGATACAAGAAATGGTGAAAAGTAAACACAACGTATTTGAAAAGCAGATGAATGACCCATAGTCAATGTTGACAAATTTAAGTGGTTTAAGTCTGTTTGATCATTCACTCACCCCTATTAAATTTATTTTAAATTTGTCAACATTGACTATGGGTCATTCACCTGCTTTTCAAATACGTTGTGCTTACTTTTCGACATTTCTTGTATCGTTAGCCAATTGTAAGCGTCAGTTATAATTTACCTTGCATCTGAGGAAGACACGTTAGTTTCGAAACAACTGTAATGCTATTTTAATAAAGTTATTATTGAAAATTTATAACTGTGTGTTACTTTTGTTCAAATCAATATGAATTTTCACCAAGTAAAAGCCAATGACTTGGATGATTAGGGGACATCAGCTACGCCAGGGATGAAAAATATAAAAGAAATAATCATTCCTTTATTGTTTTTTTCATAGCTGTCTTAACCTAAAACGGAAAATCAAAGTATATAAAGCTTTTCACGTTTTTACGTCTGGACTTGGTTTGAAATACCACTCAACGTTTAAGCCTGATTGAGCTTTAGGATATGGAAAAACTTCAAAGTAATGCTGAAAATCTTCAATGGATGATTTTTTTTCGAATAGATCTCCCAAAAAAACTCTGCAGTAAATTTTTTTTCATTTTTTCATGAAATTTTATTTAAAATTAATTTGAAATACACTAAATGAACGTGATTGAGTGACAAAGACCTAGATAAAGTGTGGATTAAATGTTAAGTATGTATTTTTTTGTGTTTCAAGATATCAACGGGCTGTCTATTCGAGACAGCTGTCTAACCGCTTTGCGACCGGAATCTTACGCACTTTGGCGGAAAGACGGTTCCACCAGTCTTTTTGGTAGAGTATCAGTCTAACTATACTGTCTGCGCTGATGCTTTCTACCTCGGCCTCCACTGCTTCTAGCTCAGCCCGCCATTTTTCCCAAACGAAAAAAGTATGATCCACATCGTCACGCTCGCACTTGCAATATTTAAACCTAGGGTCTGTGACCTTCCCATGCCTATGGAGTTACCTCCGGAAATAGCTGTGGCCAGAAAAGAACCGGATGAAGTAGAAGTTAACCCCACCTCAGTCTCGTTCAAGCCAGGATTTTAGATCCTTGATCAGCCGCTTCGTCCAGCCTGCAACATTATTGTCTGTCCGCCATCTCTCAAACCACCTAAAAAAAGAAGGTTCATGTTCTCTCCCTGCCACTTCCTCTTTTGGAAATCGAGGGTCCCTCTTATAGATTCCCTTTATCTCGTCAGTAAGCAGGTCAATAGAGGAGACGCCCGCAATGACGAGAACAGCCTCCGTGGAGACCGTCCAGTATGCCAAAGCTATCCTGCCCTGTGCCTTTGCCAGCGAGTATTTCCGCTTCTCCAGGGCCGATACCCATATCTCTGCGTCATAGAGTATGATGAATGGCGTGGAGACCATCAAGAGCCTCCGCTTACTTGGACTGGATCCGCTAACGTTGGCCATCAGGTGACCGAGCATCTCAACACGCTCCATGGCTCGGTTTGCGACCTCGCTTATATGTTTCAAGTACAACAGTTCCGTATTCAAACTTACTCCCTGATACTTTGCCGTTCTCTTGATCACAACCTGCACCGGTCTAAAGTTTATTGGACCAATCGTGTCAATCTTCGTAAACCTTGTCAAAACAACCATCTCGGTTAGAGTGCTAGCTTCAGGCTATGGGACCGCATCCATTCGCATACCATCATCATCACCTCCCGCAGTTTGGCTTTGGCTTTCTCTATATCTCGTGCCTCAATGACGACTGCGGCGTCATCTGCGTAGGCAATGATGAAAACACCCGGTGGCCGTCTCAGTTCTCTCAGAGAGTTATACATTGCAGTCGAGAAGGACGGGCCCATGATTAAGCCCTATGCAACATCCACCTTAATCCTCCCTCATACTTTGGGAGGAGAACGAGCCTTGCAGTCTTTTAGCTGATACAAAAAGCGCCACAGCTCAGGTATTCGTTGTAGAGATCGAGGAAAATCCCCAGCTCTTGCACGCTGCTATAATTTTTCCGGATATGCTGTCCAGTCTTGATCTTGCCAGGCTTCAGGGAGGAAGCCGCCCTTTGCAGTTCTTCCTCCGTGAAGCGCAGCACATCGGACAAGATGTCCTCGTCACGTGGGTCCGCTCTCAATTCGTGTATCGGGAGTAGCCCGCTGACTATTTTACTTTCATAATTTTTACTCTTTTTATTATCTTTCGCAAAAGGCTAACTTCAAACTTAAAACTTACAAGGTTGCAGAATTCTGTACGTGCAATAGGCTTTGAACAGGAATTTTTGAAAATTTAGCTAAAAAACCAAAAAAGTGCAAAAATGCCATATGAGTAATATGGTGAGTCAACATCAAAGGCCCATTGGACATAATTATTCATTGATCTTCATTTTTTAATATTAGAAAACGATCCCCAAAGTTTCGTTAAGATCGGTGACCTGCTGGGTGTAGCCTCTCCTTGTTAGACAGCTGAAATCAGTAGCTTGTAAAACATGAAAGTTTAATTTTTAGAAACGGGTCCTTTGAGATGCGTTATTGGAAAAAATATTGAAAGTAGTGGGTGCGCTAACCTAGAAAAATTATTTATTATACACATAGTATGGGTTTCTGAAAAAAAAGTTAATGATTTATCCTATGGCCAACTGAACACTAAAAGACCTTAGATCTTCTCTTTTTACATAAAATTTATTTAACCCAGATAGAGTAAATAATTAACCATAAGCTAAATGTTGACTTTATATTGATAATTCAAGAATCATTAATAACGTATTACATTCCCACATGAGAAGCACAGCTTGAAAAATTCTAAAAACATTACTAACTAAATTCTGCGTTTAATGAATTTTTCTTGCATTTGCTTCTATTGTGGGAATGTAATACGTTATTAACGACACCTACATTATTAATACAAGATCAACATTTAGCTTAAAAAATACCCTAGAGATAATTAATAATCTACAATAGAGGTTTGAATTATTAATCCGAATCTCGTGAGTAACCAGCTAGGCTAATGCCGTCGTTTCAAGTGATGCAATTTGCTTTGCGAACTTGAAGTCAACTAGTAAAAAAAGAGATTCTATAAATCTGGTCAACGAGGAAATGCCTGCTGCGGATGTGCAGCAGAAGAAAAAGTTGTCAGATGGATCCCAATTTAGATGATGGCGAGACCCAAGCATCGAAGGAAGCATGCATTAGCGTTTGCGTGTAGGCATTTCTAGGAATGCTAGTTTAGCACTCATCGTGAGAGATATGAGTTTCGTCTCTCATGTTCGTAGCAACTTGGACAGGAGATCCATAGTTTTTCGAGTACCAGGTCCATTTAAAAACTTTTGCGTTTCATTAGTAGATAGTTTTGTGTTACTGTTACACGGTGTATTGAATGATGTTTTATCGGCGTTAATCGTCGAATAGTGTTGATCTGAATGCATTTGAAAGCATTCAGATCCCATCTTCGGTTGATGAATAGCTAACACGAATAGTAAATTTTAGTTGTAAAATTACTTTTTGTTATTTCAACAACCTTTTTGTTACTTCTTACGAACGATTCAAAAACTTGTACTAGCTAGTTGATCCAGGCGTTATTTATAAATTAACTATTACGAGGGTGGTCCGTAAATTAAAATCTTCAACGAGCTCCCGTCGTTTAGGAACAAGTGTTAGATGTCCCCGTGGACATCTACGCCTACTCCTAATTTTGCAGACCCGGGTAGGAGTGCAGGAAACCGGGGGCAGAAGGCTCCCCTCGTGTGGGGACGGGAAATTAACTATATTACGATTGGATTACCCGAAGAGGAAAAAATCAAGGGAGAGATCTTAGGACTAACTGGAGAAATAACCCTTACCTTGCTTCCTGCTCTCTCTCTCTCTCTCTCTCTCTCTCCTGAAAATGATAGGGGTGACTGGCAATGGACGTGCACGAATTTATTTAGGTCTCTTTTTGTTTATTCACTTGGTAACAAATTAAACTATAATACAAATGACGTTAATTTAAATTACGCACGACGCACTGTTATATAATAATTATAATATAAAATGATATTAGATTAAATTTAACACGACGCGCTATTACTTAATAACAATAATATAAAATGATATTAGATTAAATTAAAAACGACGCGCTATTACTTAATAACTATAATATAAAATGATATGGGACTAAATTAAAAACGACGCGCTATTACTTAAACTTGGTACGGAACTGCTCCTGCAGCATACGTCTCCCACGAGCCTGGCTGTCCCCTCCTCTCCTCAATACAAAGGTGCTGATTAGACAGCTTAGACTCCCTGGGAACGTATGCTGATTTAACACTTTTTCCTTTGGTCGTTCCAACTATATTAATAATGTTACGTCATGTAACAGGATCCCCCTCTTAGTCTTTTCCGTCCCGGGAAAGCTACGTTATCGGTACCTTGGTAGGATTAATTTGGTCGGGGGTTGTATTTAGAATCAATTAAATATCTCCTCAGCTGCTCACATGAGGCGTTAGAAGAGGAGAAGGGAGAAACTTTCCGGGAAAACAAGACGGGAGAAACGATCGACATTTTTATTAGGTCGCTGTGTAGGGTTATTAGGTCCTATCCGTTTTACAATTATACTTCGATCGTGAACTATTACTTAAAATCAACCTGATATAAAGATGCCTATATATATCATCCAAACGCATACCCATTTTTTTATCATTCGTCCATCAATACGTTCTCACAATCTATCTTTCACTTTATTATACTGTCATTCACTTAAAATTAACATTTTTTTTTTTTTTTTTTTTTTTTTTTTTTACAAGTTTGTCAACATTCCTCAAGGAATTTGGTCATCCACTCATTCTTCATACAAACTAGTAAGCAATTGAATAGGTCAAGGAGGATCGGAAATTTTGATCGGGGATATATGGGATTTATTCGAATGAGGATGGTGGCGGAATTATGCCATCATCCAGTAATTCCTCAAGATCTCCGAGGAAGGCGTATGACGACATGGAGAAAACGCTGAACGTCTCGTCTTTATCGGTTGGTTTGTTGTTGTCGTCGTATATTTCATTACCTCTGTTTATTTCTTCAATTTCCCAAATCACCTCCTTTGCGTTACCCGAAGGCAGATGTTGTGTCCTACTGTGAAATTCACAATGCTCTCGTTCTTCTATGGTATAAAGTAACTCTTTACACGTTTCGCATCTGTAGGTCAAGGTATTTTCCCTCATTTTGCTTAGCGGTCGTCGGAGCAAACGAGGGTAGAGGAACCTATCACCATAAATCTTTGGCAACCTGTTTACGGCAAACGAGGCTGTGAATCGGTCTTTATATTTAGCGAAGGCCGGATATAAATCATCATTTAATTTCTGTCTGTATAGTCTCATAGAGAGCAACTGTCCATGTGTCGACAATTCTTCATAGACTTCTCTCCATGTGTATTTCCTTGGTATTTTTATAATTATTCGTTGTGTGGCTTCGTTCGCCCACAGTTGACGGTTTTGCCATTCTTTAATTTTCTTCACACTTCGTTGCGTTTCGTCTAGACTTACGAAAACAATTTCTATAGTCATTATCTGGTCGGTCAGGTCATCTGTTATTTCTTCCATTCTTAATTCTACAGGGCAATCTTGTACCAGCTCCGTGTGGAGGTCCATTAAGTTGAAAGGTGCATTTAGGTATAATTTTATTCGGCAATCTCGATCCTCAACTGCTTTCCTCATTACAAATCTGTTTCTTTGCGAATCCAGAAAGGGTCCCGGTGGGCACGTAAGTAGCTTTTCTTTCTTGATCGCTCGCGTGTCTTCTTGTTTGAGTAGGTTTTGATGTGATTCTTCGTTCACAGGCGACCGTGTTTGCCTCGATCTTTCACTTGTTGTTTGTCTGGTGATGGGTCGTGATTTATTAATCCCTGCTTGTTCAGTTTTCCATACTGCGTTGTCCTTTATTGAAGATTTGTTAACATTCTGCTCTTCTTTATTTCTACCTATTACTCCCGTGTTCACGTACTGGGCATAAACTGTTGGTATGTTGGAAGCGGGGTACAATTCTTTAAGGAAAAGTTGTATTGCTTGCTCTCTTTCCTTTACTTCATAAAATTCTTCTTTGATTTGATCGTACTTGGTCCGCGTCTGCTACATGCTTGAAGGTTATTCGACTAATACATTCCGTCGGTCCCATTGTCTCCAGATGCCCACCTTGAATCGGGCCATAACGCCGTAATCCTTTTAATACCTCCCACAGTTCAACTTGGTGAGGGTGTTTCACTCGGATTACGTGAGGGTCCTGACCCGGTTTTTTTTTTTTTTTTATTTTTATAAATCTATCTCTAGGAGGTTTGGAACTTGGTATCAACGATGGGTTCCTGTATTCCACATTTGGTCTTCAGAGGGGTTACAAGCGGGGATCTTCCCGTCTCCTCCTCTCTGGCTTCGGTCGAAACTGTTGGTGCATTAAGGCTTGTCATATCCGGTGTTCTCCGAGGTCGTATAACCTTGACGTAGATGATTAGCCCCAATGTGGCTATGGCCAACACTTGGATTCCAAGGTTACCTAAGTTTAGGCCCGTGTTCACAAGTTTGTCGCTTTGTTGTTGTTCTAGGGTTTTGAGCTGAGTCAGCATTTCCTTCAGGGGCAGTCCCCGCCGGGCTTGCTATCCATCGTCTTGTGTCACCTCTCTTCTCCAGTTGATTCGTTGAAGATTTACTGGTTGGTCCGCCAATTCGGGGTATAGTCGTGAGAGGGTTAAATTGACCGCGGGTCGATAGAAATGTAGACCCTCTTGCACATGAGTTTCTGGATTCGGTAGCGTCACTCCTACAGTCTTTCCTACAAATTGATGAGCAATGTGTAGTATTCCTAATCCCGTAATGGCGAGGGTGGTTGCCTTTTGGGGACACAGGAGTTGCACGATTTCTTCTTTGGCGATGGAGAACAATCATGATCCCGATGTTTTTAAGTAGCTCCATTGGTCCAGGAACTGTGGGTGAAACCTTACGTCGCACAACTTCAATGTTTCCGTCGTTGGTCTGAGAAAGAGGGTGATTTCACAGTTCGGGATATACAAAATCTTCCAGATTCCCATTTCAGGGTTACAGAGAGACCCGTCATATAGGTTTTGACATTTCCCAAAGTCGGCTTGGTTAAATTTGAAGTATTGAAGTTGATCTTCACTAAGGGAACGTTCATAAACCACGTGGTCATTTTTTCGAAGATTTTGAAGGGCCCTCCCTCCCATGAAGATCAGCGTAGTATTTTTATCAATTTTTCGACCCCCCCCCCCTAAAGTCACGTGGTTTTTTTCACGATTTCAAATTGTAAATATGAATACTATTAGTTTTTTAAAAACATTATTTTTTAAGTTATAATTTAATGATTTAATACCAGGGGCGCAACAACTCCTTTGAGCTATGGTCCTAAGGTCTACCCCCCCTCCCCAATAAAACTGACGTCGAGAAAAAAAAAAAAAAAAAAAAAAAAACGATGAGTTCAATAAGTAGACTGGTTAATTATCCCCCAAGCTCTAAACCCCCAAAACACTGGGTGTAGAGTTTAATGAATAATCTGATCAGCCATCCCCCAAGCCTAGGGCTTCACGATATTCGATAAAAATATCGATATCGACTCGATCACGAGACGATATCGATACGATATTCGATACGATACAAATTTTTTTAGATCGATAACGATACGATAAAAATTATATTCAATATCGCCGATATTCTCGTATCGACGATATGTAATTGTCGATTATATCGAAATTTATAGATCTCGAAAATTTTTTTTTTTATTAAAAATTCCGATATTTCTTAAATTTTTCAATCTAAGAACTGAAAAACTAAATATTGTATGTTTTGTTAGATCAGCGTATATGTAATTAAGCTTTATAATCAAGCCCCGAAGGGGCACAATTTAAATGTAAGTTTCAAGATGTTATTATAATTTAACCGCATAGTCCAGTGGCTACGGTCACCGCCTACTAATCGGTAACCTTAAGGTTCGATTCCCCAGCACTTATTTTATTTATTTTATTTCGTTAACTTTTGCTCTGTTTTAAACTGTTTACAAGTATTTTTTTTCTTCATAAGTAAGTTTTTCTTTTTTTTATTAATAAAACAAATATTAAAAACCGTATGAATTATTTATGGTTACCAGAAAACAAACAAACAACAAACAGCCTGTTAATAAAAGTATTTTTTTCTGTCTTTTTTTTTTCAATTTTTAGATTTTTTGAATGCCGATAATGAAAAAAGTTGAAATAATTTGCAGCACAGCTAAAAAAATATTTTTAGATACTTTTTCAACTGAATTAATAGAAAAAATAAACTTTACTTTGTCTATGAATAGAACCTTTAAGAATATAAGTTATTTTTTAAAAATATGAAAATTAAAAAAAATAAGACAGAAAATAGTATATTACACATCTGGGGAGCGAAAGTAAAGAATGTCTCAGAGCACGTTTGATTATCATTCGAGCCGTAGGCGTGGGTCAAGGCGAGGGTGATAAAAATGTACTCTGAGGGATTTTTTTTTCGCTCCCTTGGTGTGTATTGTGATTTTCGTCATACCTTAGGCAGAAAGTAGCAATTTCCAAAACCTCGCAGCGAGGAAAATTGCTACTTTCGGCCAAGGTGTGATGAAAATCACTTTTATTAACATGCACATTAACACAATAAAAACTCATTTCTATAGAAAAAAAATACTTGTAAACAGTTTAAAACAGAGCAAAAGTTAACAAAAAGTATAAAAAAAACAAAAAAAAACAAAAAAAAAACAAAAGAAGAGTTAGGATATGAAACTTACAATAGAAAATCTGAAGGCGGTGACCGTAGCCACTAGACTACGTGAAATAATTATACTTTGATCTTAAAACTTATATTTAAATTGTGCCCCTTCGGGGCTTAATTATAAAGCTTAATTATATAATTGTTTTGTTTTGATATTATTATTTATCAATTTAATCTTTATTTGGATAATCAGTTTAATGTTTGTGGGATAAACAGTTTATTCATTAATTCTACTCGGAACCCAGGGTTGTAGACGCCAAGTGTTATTGGGTTGTAGAGCTATGGTGTTAAATTATTTATTCAACTGTATGAAAAATACCCGAATACCCAGCGTTATTAGGTTGATGAGCTTGGTAGATCGATTAATGATTTTTTAATTAATTTTTTGTCGATTGATCGACAAAAAATCGATAAATTTATCGCTTCTCGAGACGATATCGATACGATACCGATATTTTTTTGCATAAGTATCGTCGAGACGATAATCGATACGATAATAATGATCCATGACGATACGATATCGATAATTTCCAAAATATCGATATCGTATCGTATCGTGAAGCCCTACCCAAGCCTTGAACCCCCAAAACCCTAGGTGTCAAGTTCAATAAATAAACTGATCAACTATCTCCCAAGCTCTAAGCCCCCAAAACCCTGGGTGCCCGATTTCAACAAAAAAACTTATCAGTTATCCCCCAAGTCTTGAACCCCCAAAACTCTGGAGGCCCGAGATCAACGAAAAGACTGATCAGTTGGTAACCAGAGTTTTGGGAGGTTTAGAGTTTGGGGGATAACTGATCAGTCTTTTCGTTGACCTTGGGCGCCCAGGGTTTGGGGGGTTCAAGACGTGGGGGTTACCTGATCAGTTTATTTATTGAACTCAAGTTCAAAGAAAAAACTGATCAGTTATCTCTTGAGCTCTGAATCCCCCAAAACCCTGGAAACCGAGGGGCTATGCACTTCAGAATCACAAAAAGAATCACACATGAAAATCAATATTTAATCAATAAAATATCAATGTCAATTCAAGTAAAAATCTTCGAAAAATATTATTCTTAACAAATTATCAATTGAAATTGGATCCAAGGCTCAAAAATATGTTAAATTTTCCAAAAGAATCAAGAAAGAATCACAAAAGAATCAAAAGAATCATCAAAGATTCTAGAGAGCATAGCCCCTCGCTGGAAACCCAAGTTCAATAAAAAAACTGATCAGCTATCTCCCAAGCTCTAAACCTCACAAAACTCTGGTTACCGAGTGAAATAATTTTATAATTAAAGCGTACTTTATATTTGAATATCAAGTCCATAAAAAAGTGTTTTTTTTTGCTCCACAAAAAGGTTGTGGTGCACTTTTATTTACATCACTTGGAAATATTACAAAATAATAAAAAGATAAAAAAAAAAAAAAACCAATAAACAAACAAAAATTTTTACACTTTTCTCGAAATGTGTCTGCTTCTTAGAAGCATTTAATTTATAGTTAAAAAAAAAATTTGTTGATAATGTTGCAAACGAAGAGTTCACCAATAAGTAAAAATTTATAGCGTTTCCCTAATCAACCACCCCATTTTGGATTTCAAAATTTCAGACTTACAACTTCATGATGTAATTGCACCAGTTCAGCGTAGTTAGGTATCGTTACAAAATTATTTATTTTACCCCCAAGGTCTTGGGGGTTTAGAGCTTGGGAGATATCCGACCAGTTTTTTTGTTGAATTCGGGCGCCCAGGGTCTTGGGGGTTTAGAGCTTGGGGGATAGCCGACTTTAACGTTCGACAGTAAAATATTATGAATCGAAACATCGATTCATGCACTTTAAAAACCACGTGCTTTTCTGAATCAACAGCCCTACCCCCCACGTAACCTTTCGTAGCCTTTTAATCGTCCCCCCCTATTTGGGTCACGTGGTTTGTAAACGTTCCCTAACTCCAAGATATCGATGAGACGGTTCAATGTATGCAGTCCCATTGACTCCCGTGCTGATGAGTTGTGGCACCGCTAGAGAATGTATCTGGTATAGTTCATAAGTAGTTTGGTCAACTGGTGGTAGGTGAACATATACCAGCAGTCTTCTTCGACTGTTGACGATATCGACCTTGGAGATCCTTGCTACTTCGTCCAAACACCAACGTGTCTCAGGTATGGGGAGGGCGAGGTTCTTAGTGGCTTTGGCGATCTCATTACGAATTTGATTCATAAATTCTGTTGAAATCAGTCCAGGAGCGAGTTTCCCTTTTTGGCCCATGGTCAATATCTGCAACAACTTTCGACGAGCCTCGATCAATTGCTGTAGATGACGGCCTAAATTCTGACACTGAGCGTGTATTCCCATAAGGAATCGCGACGGAGTAGTTTCGTTGTGAAGTTCAGTCAAAGCGCCGGTCACAATGTGAACTTGCTCCTTTTGTAGAGCTATCAGTTGCTTTTGGCTTTGCTGGACTCGATCAATTTCACGATGGGCTAGCTCTACCCCATCGACGGTGGCAAGTCCAAACAGGCTTTCGCCGAGGGTGCCAACAATTCCAAACGGGGCCATCCGTTTCTTCCGTTTGGACGAAACTGCTGTGGGTTCTGTCATGGTTTCTATCTTTAGGTTGTTCATTCGGTCGTCGATCTCTTGGTCTAAACTTTCCAGAGTTTGGTAAGCATTGGTCAGAGATTCTAGGTCAACTACTTCCTCACAAGGTTGGTCTTCCACGTGATTGTGGCACCTTAGTGTGAGAGCAGCTATTCGGTCCCATACTTCATGGTCATTCAGTAGTTTTTCGGTCTCCACGGCAACGATCAGCTTCCAATCGGCTCTTCGAAGGTGAACGTTCCCCACCTTCTCATAGTAGAGACCTGGGTTGGTTTGGAATTTGGTCAAATTATAGGTCTCTTCTCCCTTTACAAGGGGTATTCCACCTATGAATAAGAAGAGTAGTCCTAACATCTGTAATCATACAAAAGAAATATTAATCATTTTTGTCTGACCCTTCGGGGTCGGACGGGGCGCCTATGAGCTTGTCCATGTGCTTATGGATTCTTTTGCCGTTAGGCAATTCTGGAATCACATTGTTTCTGCCCACTATCTCCACAATTTTCAACGGCTTCTTATAGTAGCTATCAAACTTGGAGATGCGGGGTTCCAACAAAACCCAGGCGTACCCACCCGGTTTTCCACAAAATTTTTTGGTCTTTCGGTCATATCTTTCCTTGGTCTTCAATTTTCCTGCGATTTCTTTTTCTCCCGCAATGAATCTCATTTCGTCCAACCGTACGATCAGATCGCGCAGGTATAAGTTATAGGTCCGTAACTTCTCCTAATTAGGAATTCTAATGGGGAATCGCGCTACCCTACCGTATACCAACTCGAAGGGTGTGAATTTGGTGGCGGTATGCACACTGGTGTTATAGGTGAAGGTGGCAAAAGAGATTAATCGATCCCAATCATTATATTTCTCTGAATATGATCTGATGAAATCCATGAGAGGAGCGTGACTTCTTTCTAAACTTCCGTTCGTCTGTGGTCTATAACCGGAAGTAGTAAGACGATGCACTTTAAATAACCTTAAAAGTTCGTCGATTAGCGTGGAGAGAAAACTTTTACCTCGGTCCGACAAGATCGCTTTCAGAGCTCCAAACTGGCATATCAACTGTCTAACTAACGCATCGGCAATTGTACTGGCGCGCAGGTCGGGAATTGGAATGGCGATGACATACTTCGTGAGGTTACACTGCATGGTCAATACGTGTTGATTGCCTGACGGGGTTGTTCTCAACTTCCCGACTGTATCTAAAGAGACCTTGTCGAAGGCTTCGATGGGTGTGTCTGTGAGCACTAGTTCCTCTCTAGTTTTACACTGGTTTATTTTCCTTTCCCGGCAGGTTCCACACCGTCTGATATAATCGAGCACATCATTTCTCATAGCCTTCCAATAATACCTTTCACGGATCTTCTGATACGTCTGATTGACGCCTTTATGTCCTCCGGAAAGACTGTTGTGCAAAAGTTTGATGATTTCTGGGCGTTGAGCTTCCTCCGGCATCGTTACGGTACCAAAATAGAGAGTTATGTCGAACGGGCTTTGAGTGAAGATATCCCGTAAAAGCTCCTCTAAGACTCCCGGTTCCAATTGGTCGGATAAATCGCCTTTCCGGGCTATTCGGAACCCACTGAGATTTCGTTTTTGTAACACACTTCTCAGACCCTCCAGGCATTTTCGGACGGTGGCTATATCCAACGGGTCATAATAATGATTCTTCACGATCAGGGACAGAATATTATGATTCTTGTAAGGAGTAATCATAATCTGTCCTCTCCGGGGGCGTTTCTGTCGGAGTGCTGCTTGGTTGATTGCGTCCAGGTCTATGAGTAGCCTACTAATCGGTCCATTTGGGACACAATCTTTTGACATAAAATGTACGAGATTGTCCCTCTTATAGGTCAGGCAATTCCTGCTTCTCATGATTTTCCCAGTAGGCTGTTCACGGAAATTAGGCGACGGGGTCGAAGAACTGTCACTGAAAGATGAATTCTGACTGTCGGGGTCCCAGCAGTTACTATGATCCGGGGGGTTTCTTTGTGTCCACGTTATTTCTGGAAAGAAAAGGGGTAGACTCTCTCTTGTAGTACTGTTGAACTCCAGCTCCACAGGATTGTCCGTCTTTTCCTCCAGTATGGTATCCAGATCTGGAGGTGTGGACCATCGCACCTTCGACGTGGACGGTTGAGGGGTGCTACAACCCTTCGGGGTTTCCGGTTTGTAACCTACTGAAACTCCCTTCCGTTTCGGCCATTTCTCGGGGGAATCAGTAGTTCCTTCCTCATTGTCCGCCGTTTCGTCAGCCTCATCATCGGTGTCTAAATCGGAAGGGGCGGATGTGCGTCTCTTCAGCTCGCGGTCGGTAGTCGCTTGGGCGCTGGCTATGAGTTTCTGAACTCTCTCGTGCATGACACTGTCATCCAGGTTCTCGTCATCATAGGGGTTGGCCTGATTGAGGATGTCTCGGAGTCCTTCGTCTACCTCCTCCCCTTCCGAGAGGCGGGTTTTGTTGACCTCCTCATTAGATTTTACCTTCTCGTCTCCGTTGGAGAAGTGTGCTGGCCATTGGTCATCTTCGCGATTAGGTAGCCCGTACCAGTGATTGGTTCGCTCGTAATGGTCGAGCAGGCTTTGGTTGAGCTTGTCACTGCTTTCTTGCAAATCTTGCAAGCTAACCGATGCCCGTGAGGCCTCGAAGGTCTCTTCCGGCGTGTCGGTCGCATCAACGGTCTCGGTTTCACTAGGAGTGACTGCACTCACCTCCGTAACGGCGCACTCACTGCTTGACCCTTTACTATCGTGGCGCTCCTCCTCTCCCGAGGAGGGTTCAGTGGTTTCATCTCGTAGACCACTTTTTTTGAGGTCGATAATTGGTGTTCCTCCATCCGACGATTCGCTAAAAGAATCCATGGTCTGGCTTCCCGAAGCTGGTTCATGTTCTCTTGCTTGACCGACTTCACTGTCGTCCTTTTCTTCGGATTTGGATGTCTCGGATTTTCTGGGATCGAAACAATCCTTCAGGTGTGGGGGTATTCGTATTAGTTTCGGGGGTGGAGGTTATGAGCTGGCCCTCCCTGACGGACGAGCTTGTTTGGATCTGGTGCGTTGGGCCACCCCACTGTGGTCCAACACAGGCGGGTTCTTATTGGTCTTGGATCCAGGTGGTCTACCACGATGGGGCTTTACTCCTTCATCCACTGATTTCGCCCGAACATGTCGCGGTGGTGGGGAACTTTGACCCGGTACTTGGGATTCGGGTTGTGCCGGCTTCGTTCCTGAAGTACTAGGGTGAGCGTTCGTGACGACTCGACCACTTGGTGTTCTTTTACCTACCTGTTTCAACTTTTGAGCTTCCGCCCGGTCTTGCTCGCTCTTATCCTCTATGACCAGTTTCTTGATCATGGGTAGGTTGGTGTTGATCTCATCTTCAGGTAGAGGTCGGTCTGCCGGATTCCGGGATAGCGCGTCCGCATTGCTGTTGAGCTTACCCGGCTTGTACTTAAAATCGTACTCAAAATCAGTGAACTTCAACATCCACCGGAGCATTCTTTTTCCAGGGTCTTTCTGATTGTGCATCCAACTCAAAGGTTCGTGATCACTAATCAGTAGGAACCGTCTACCTAGCAAATAAGTTCTAAACTTACGAAATGCATGTAACACCGCTGCACATTCTTTCTCCGTGGTGCTGTAGTTGAGTTCGGCTCCGGTTAGACTTCGGGACAGGTAAGCAACTGGGTGGTCAAATCCGTCTTTTTCTTGACTAAGGACAGCTCCCACAGCATATTCACAAGCATCAATGGTAAGGGTGAATTTTTTATTAAAGTCTGGGAATTGCAAGATCGGGGCCTCAAAAAGTTTCTGTTTTAGCAAGTTGAAACTTTTCTCTTGAGCTTCGGTCCAGACGAACTTCGTAAGGACTTGCGCACCTGCTCGCACGTATTCATGCGGACCATGGCCGTTAGGAAACCGCTTGAACGTCCTTACACCAGACCTCACAAAGTGCTCGAGCGCATTAGCGACCTTGACTACAGGATTGAAGTCAATGGTTTGCCCCGCGTCGTCACTACCGAGAGACTCAAGCCGGCTTACTTCATGCTAGAAGCGCCCGAACAACAGCTTGTAGCACCCACTTTGCAACAAGCTGCGAGCGCTGGAACCATTCCTCGGCATACTGCGGACGTTGACCAACCCCCTGGCGCAAACGTATCACAGCCCCCTGCGAGCGTTCCCCCCGGGCAAGACACCATCAAAAACTTGGGTCATTCGGTTCTTATAGACTTCGCGCCCCCGAAGGACTTCGTCCTGACACCACTGCGCCCGGCTCTGAAAACCAACGCCGGCCCGAGGGCTGTTCCTGGCAAGAATGTCAGCCTGAATCTGGCACGCAACGAAGTTCGTTACATACCGAGGAACGACGCGGGGTGAGGTTTTGTAATTTAGATTTAAGTTGAGAATTGTAAACCTACATTTAAGTCAGAATTGTAAGCGTTGTCTATTTATAATGTCACATGTTATAGTTATACTCTTTTCGAATCGCAAATCGTCAGCGATTTACTAGGGGGGGAGTATGTAGGGATCTGCACACTCGACGCGCGAAATCGATAGCGCGCGACTGCTGCACCAGTCGAGATTCAAGACGAGCAGTTCCGCTCTATCCGCCACGCTAGTCGGATGTTCCTTGTGACCGCAAGCTGAAAATAAAGATTACTGTTATACTTATTACCTGGTGCATTTCATTGACTTTACCTGAACACATCTAGAGCAGGAGATAGCCCTGCTACCAATCGCTACAGAATTAAGGGTACTGAAGTCTACAACCATCCGCCATCTTGGGCGTCCTTGGCTGTCTCTTTTCTTGGGTAAAATCCAAACAGGTGACAGGTACGGAGACGTCGAGGGTTCGATGATGTCGTCGTGAAGTTTCTTCGCGATGTTTTCCTGCATTGTCTCTCGATGGATAGGAGGGTGACGGTATTGTTTGGTGTGCACGGGAATGTTGTCCTCAGTAAAGATCTCATGCTCTACCATATCGGTACAGGACAACTTGTCCCCGGGTATCAGGAACACATCATGGTATTCTCGAACTATCTGATGAACTTGTTCCCGTTCTTCTTCGTTCAGCTGTTCAGTGTCCAATGCTTCTAATACGCGATGTATTCTCTCCCTCTCGTCCGTGATTTTCTCACACTCGGGCTCCGTTTCCGAATCTGGATCAAACGGTGCCGCACCATACTCACAGGGAATGAGCTCATGGGGATTTACTTCAATCGTCACATCTTCTTCCGTGGTATTCACAGCCAAGACCTTGCAGCATCTATCCTCGTTGGTGACAAGTGCATTTCTAATAAACACTCCTGGTGTGTTGCTAAGGGCAGGTAGGTACCCTACCCTCACGTTGGGGTTGATCAGGTTGACCTGGATAACTTGTCGGCATCTCTTCTTCAGTGTCCATCTGCTGGGCGGAATCTCGGCCTCCTGAGTGGGGGTGATCTCGGGTTCTCTAGGAGAAAGGTTCGTTGCCGCAGGGGGCGTTGGTCCGGCCGGTGGAGATGCAAGCGTTCTCGTCTCTACCTTATGAACTCCCTCTTGTGTGGGTTCTCTAGGCCTTAGTCCTCTCTCTTGGTCAACTATTCCATAACCTTCGGAGTCGAGGAAAGGTATTGGGTTCATAACATCCCCACTGATCATTATCTTATTTTTGTAGTAATATATTACCGCTTCATTCTGTTTGAGAAATACCCGACCTAATATACCGTCATACCGGATGGGAAATTGGTCTGGCAGTGCATGGAAAAGTGTCTCTTGGTCCCCAATAGGTATCCAGGTTATTCCTAGGGTCATCACTTCCTGAGCTGCGATTCCCACCAAAGGAATGGCAGCTGCGGTCTCCACCTGGGCATCTGGATGTAGGGTCTAAAGTTTGATCAAGTTGACCGCGGGACCAGTGTCCAGCATGAGTACAAGATGCCTCCGTTCTTGAGGGAGGTATACCCTAATATGCGTACCGGGATCGGGATCTATCCCAAGTTCTGTAGAGTCCGAGCCGACAGCAAAGTGGATCGCGGGGGTCCGCGGGCTTGAATTTGCAAGGTCTGGTCGTTTTGTGTCGGCCCGGGATAGTTCATCATCGGTCCAGAAATTCCTTGAGGCTGGCTCGCTACCATGTCCGGGCGAGCCACTGTCCAGTTTAAATTTTGCTGGTACTGGGGTGTAGGTCGCAGATTTATTTCCTCCATGTGAACTGGCTGACACTGCACCGGAGGTATCATCGGGGTACGGTTCATCGGCACTGGGTTCATGAACCTGGGTTGGCCTTCCGGGCCCTGCAGACGAGGCCCTTTCGGTGGTCCTCCGTATCGAGGGCCCGCGTACGTTGGCGTTTTATACGTCTGACTTCTGTCAGGGTCATACGTTTGGGGCCGCGGCGGTGCGGCTGGTCGATAGTTTATTCTAGGGGGTCCATAACCGTAACCGTGCGGCATTGACCAATACCCTTGCGGTATCTGCATGTTGGGCACCGGAGGTCGCAAATACGGTTGTTGGTGTGGAGGGGGTCCGGTCTGTGCTGGGTTTTGTCCGGCCCGTGCGTAATTTGGCTGCGGAGGTCCGTACGTTGGTGGGGGTTGTTGATAGTAGACTTCACATGGCTGCTCTATCATTGGCGAGAACTGTTCTTGTCACTGTTCGGTAGGGTCTTGTGACTCTCCTTGATCAGGCCACGCATACCACCCGCTCGCCTCATCCCCCTCTTGCACCCAATCAACGTAGGTCGTTCTTTCGTCGATTCCAGGACGGGGTCCTTCTCGCCGGCCTTCAGGCTGTCGATACATTGATCTTCGTCGGCTGTCTGGAATGATGCGGGCGTCCATCCTGGACTCCAATCTCACTGCATCTTCATAGGCCTCCTCTAATGTAGTAGGTCGGATATTGTCCACCCACTGGCTAAAGTCCGCCGGGAGCCCTTTGATAAAAATGTCTACCACTGCCTCCGTCAGTGGGACCATCATCTTGTCGTGGTATTCTGCCCTTTTTTCTTCTTTTAGCGCTGTCCATGCGCATCTGAGGAGGATATGGATCTGGCCCCTAAATCCTCCTATCGTTTCGCCTTGCTTCATATTTAAGGTATGGAGCTTGTTATTGTAATTGGCGAATCCTTTGCCAGGAGCAAACCGTTTTTTTAAGTGACTACAAATTGCTTCGACATCAGCCAACTCCTGCCCATAGGTACTATCCTTAGCCGCGCCTCTTAATTTTCCCAACACAGCCCTTTTGTATCCCTCTTTCTGCTCCTGCGAAACACTTTTCGCACCGTTGCGGACATCTTGCAGGAAGTCCTTGAGTGGGATGTTGCTGCCATAATAAGTACTTAGACCAGCTATGGAATTTTGCAAGCACAAGCTGTCAGCCAAGGCTGTCAGTGTGGTACCCATTGCTTGTGTCAGGTCATTTTGACCTATTCACAATGTTTCCGCCCGTCATTTTTCCGGGTTCCAGGAGGCACCACGCTAATTCCCACTCCACACTTTGTCGATTTCGCGTCGGATTTTGCTATCTTTCTTTCTATTTTTATTTTATTTTCTCTCTCTTCCTTCTCAGAATTTTCTCGGCACTAGTTATGTGCTGTCGAGAAAAATTCAACGAGTGCGGGGGGATTCACTGTACAGATATACTGCACCGGTCGGTATTTGGTCTTAACCCCAAAGGGCTCTGGTCACAATTGTAGGTCTCGGTCAAATGCAGGTGAAAGAAATAATATAGGTCCTTGGGAGTATGCTGTCCGCTTATTTGGTCAACCTAGCGCTCGGAACGAGAGAATTAAGTGAAACGCCGATAAGCGGACAGCAGCACAAAGAAGAAGACCGATAGGAGCTGCCGTGGCTCCCCACACACCTTGCCACGACTCTAGCGGGGACTGCGCGGCGAGGAGGGGGTACGAACAAGAGAATGGAGTGAAACGGCCCTTATTAGCGCGCTCCTCTTCTTCGCGACTACTCTATCTACTCACTATTTCTTAATGATTATTAACTATTTACTAGGGGTAAAAAATTTAATCTTAATAACCAAAAATTTATGATTTTATTATTAAAATTATTGTTATTATTATTATTTTTTTTAATAATTTTATAATTTTATTGCTAAAATTAATTTAGTAGAGAAAAACTTTATGAACTTAAGGTATTAATCGAACTTATTATTTAAATTTAGTTTAGTAAATTAAATAATTTATTAAAAAAAAATAAAAATTACTTCAAAAATATTCACGACGACGTGAATAAATTTTTTCTTTTTTCAAACTGATACAACGATTGCACGTACATCATCGTCAGCAGAATAAAAATACTCTCCGTCACCGGATGGTAATCGGAGCCTTTTTCGAGCACGAAATTATTAATTTTATCCTACTTTATATTTTTTTCTTTCAATTAAACTGTCTATCAGTACAAAGATTTTATATTATTTAACTATATTATTAAAATTATTCCTATCTGACTTAACCTAAACTTATTCTACAGAACAGTAGCCTACGCACTGTCCTGGCAACAGAAAAATTTAAACTTCAAAAAAATCAAAATTTTAACACTAAACTATTCTAAAAACTTTATTTCCACGGGGGGCCTAAACTACGCTCTGCTACCATTTGTTAGATGTCCCCGTGGACATCTACGCCTACTCCTAATTTTGCAGACCCGGGTAGAAGTGCAGGAAACCGGGGGCAGAAGGCTCCCCTCGTGTGGGGACGGGAAATTAACTATATTACGATTAGATTACCCGAAGAGGAAAAAAAACAAGGGAGAGATCTTAGGACTAACTGGAGAAATAAACCTTACCTTGCTTCCTGCTCTCTCTCTCTCTCGGTCAGCTGCTCTCGGCACAACTGCTGCTGGTAGCTGCTACTAAAAGTACAAATCTTAAATAAATTAGTTCACATCTTAGTCAAAAAGTGTGACATATTATATTTACAAGTGTCGTGAATTTTAAGTGTCATACATAACTGATCCTCATGCCGTTCTTTTAATTATAAACTTCAGTGCTAAATCGAATTTGCAAAGTGAGGTTAGAGCAATAAAAGGCGGTTAGTGTTTCGAGATCTAGTGGTGTCTACAATAGTGGTAACACAGGTGCCGCTCTCCATTGTGAACATAGTGCAATTACGCGCGATTATTTGAATATTAAATTGACTTTTATGCCTGTGAACTTAGTGCAAATACGCGCGAATATTTGAATATTAAGTCGTCTTTTATGCCTGTAGTACCACACCGTGGCCTGACTTATTACGGACCCTCTCACGTACGCGTGGTCTGACTTTTCGGCTACTCTCATCACTCGCTCACCAACAGCGCCCTGTCAACACTCTGTGGTCTGACCATTCGTTGGCCCTACTACTTGCCTGTGGCCTGCCCATTCGTTGATCTGCTCCACTAGTCTGCTTTTTGGCACGAAAATTTGAATTTTGGTTTTAGTGTCGGGTCAAAATTTGATATCGCCTGCCCGAAACGACCATAATGTTCAGCGAGGATACCTGCACTCTCTGCAACAAACCGAAACTTGCGAGAAACCTTCTGCACTCCTGTGCCGAATGCAAGCTACTTTATCACACTCAGTGTGCCAAGTTCTCGGTGATAAACGATGGTTGTGTTGCCCTCAAAATCTGCCCGACTTGTGCTAGTAAGAGCAAGAATACTGACTCCTCTTCTCGTTCTGCAAACTCTTCTCATCCAAGCAAGTCATCTGATGCACCAGCTCCAACTCCCACAACTTCGGATCAAACTCTCCTGCTACTCCTTCAAGAGATGAAAGACCTCAAGTCCTCAGTCAACGAGCGGCTTGATGGCATCGACACGAAACTTGAAGGACTTGATATTATACCGGGCTTAGTCAGGAGAGTTGATGATGCTGAAGCTGAACTAGAAGAGGTCAAGCGTGAGTTGGCAGTGATTAAACTAAGACTTGATGAGCATCCTGACTCTTCTACTACACATGTGAACTCAGAGCTCACAAGCAAAGTTCTGAGTCTTGAGAAAAAGAACGCTGAACTATCGCATCGGCTCTCGTCAGTAGCTGATCTGAAAACTTCAAACTCCACTGATGTAGTGATTGGAGGCCTGACTGTTCCCGCTGGTTCTAACATCAAAGCACTGGTTGTTTCAGTTTTAAAAACTGTTTATGCTGATATTGATTCACGAGATGTCATATCGGCTAGATTACTCATCAGCAAGTCTACGGTTAAAACAGCCCTTGGTAGTACAGCCCAAGCTGAACAGGAGAGTCGGCCACGTGAGACTTCGTCTGAAACTGCTCGCACACCTAGCTCAACTTCTAGAAATTCGCCACGCCAGCCACGTCCTCCTTCAATAATAGTTACACTCAGCTCGCGTGCACTGCTTCTAGAGATCATCAAAGGCAAAATTCAACTTGGGAAACTCCATACCACAGCTCTTATACCTTATCTCCCGGCTGGTATTGAGCCTTCTACAATCAAACCTTCACTCATTAATATAAATGAGTTTCTTCCTCAAGAAATTTTTAATCTTCGCCGTGCTGTTTATCAAAAGTCACAGCAACCAGGCTCTGGCTTTGTCACGTTTGTTCGAAATGGTCGTATCTACGTCAGGAGGAAGAAAGGAGATGTTCCTACGCCAATCTCATCAATGCAAGATTTGGACCGGTTTTTATCTTAATGGGTATACTTTTCCAACTTCTCTCTCGAGGTAATATATCATTTTCATCTTATTACTCCACCTTTATCAATTCTTCACCTTATTATCCTTCGTTAAGCCATACATTTTTTTGCCCACCCTCAAATAAACCCACTGTCTCTCCCAGCTCCGTGCGAAAGGGGGGATCCAGGATTCGTGTCTGCTATTTTAATGCTAACTCTTTGCGGGGTCATATTGAACAGATTAGACTTTTTCTTTTGGTGCAGCCTTTGTTTCATGTGATTGCTGTTACTGATACCTGGCTTGGTCCCGCGATTGAGGATGGGCTTGTGTCACTGGAGGGCTATGTCATGCTCAGGCGCGACCGCAATACTCAGGGAGGAGGTGTGGCACTCTTTGTGCATAAATCACTTACGGTCAATCACATCTGCTCGTCTACCACGGAATGGAATGGTAAGCCTGGTCATCCTGAGTATTTATTTGCTGAGGTATTCTCAAAGGGCAGCGACCCTATTTTCGTTGGTGTGGTTTACAGACCCCCGAGGGCTCCGTTTATCCTCGGGACTAACTTTATATCAGATTTGCGTGATACCATGCAAGAGTATGGTTCAAAGATTATTCTTGGGGATTTTAATGCAGACCAGCTCTCAGTTTCGGATCCTGATGCGGTCTTTATCCGCAGATTCATCGAAGAAAACTCCTTGTTTTCAGTACCGTACGGAGCTACTCACCACACCCCCCACTCAGATACCTGGCTAGATCTCTGTCTAGTCGATGCTCTTGATACTGTGACTGACTACTGGAAGACTGATACCCCGTTTATTGCCGGACATGACTTACTGACTGCTACTCTTGACATTCAAACGCCTCAGCTAATGGCTGATGATGTGACCTATCGGGATTTTAAGTCCGTGAATGCTCAGGCGTTAAATGATTTTTTACTCAAGCGTGACTGGGCTGTGGCTACGGATGGGGTGAGCTCGCTTTGCGAGAGGGTCGACTGCTTGTATGATAATCTTTTTGCTGCTCTTGAAGTTTTTGCTCCGCTTAAGACCCTCAAGCGTAAGAAACATCATCATCCGTGGTTTACTGCCTACCATCGCTCCCTTATATCCGAAAGAAACAGACTTTACAGGCGATACAGACGCTCAAGACTTGAGATTGAACTATTCTTATATAGACAGGCACGCGACTTCGCACATGAACGGATTGAGACTGCAAGACTTGATTTTTACTATCACAGGCTCAAGAGCATCAATGATCCTCAACAACTGTGGAAGGAACTTAGACACCTTGGCATTTCCAGTAACTCTGACTCCAACCTGGGTGGTTTCTCTATAGAGGATCTCAACGCCCATTTTGCTTCAGTTTCTTTCGATGCTTTGGCACCGGATCTCTCCATTTTTCTTGAAAATTTGGGAAACGGGAGGGGGGAAGGGGTTTTTGATTTTACACCTGTGACAATGGATGACATCGCTCGAGCTGTCAGTCAGTCGACTTCTCAAGCAGTGGGCATTGATTCTCTACCACAAAGTTTTATACAATCTGCGCTCCCAGCCGTAGGTCCTTACATCTGTGATATCTTTAATAGTTCTTTAGCTACCTCTACCTTCCCTGATCGTTGGAAACAGTCGATTGTCATCGCTCTTAATAAAGTTCCTTCCCCCAAGAGCTTGAATGATTTCCGTCCGATTTCTCTGCTTAGTTTTTTGTCCAAAGTGCTTGAGAGACTGGTCCATGACCAGGTCTCTTCTTTCGTTGAATCACAGAGACTAATGGATGGAAATCAGGCAGGCTTCAGGGCAGGCCATAGTACACAGACCGCACTCCTGAAACTCACTGATGACATCCGGGTAGGAATGGACAGAAGACAGATGACTGCACTTCTCCTCTTTGATTTCAGCAAAGCTTTCGACTCGGTCCCGCACGTGACTCTGCTTATGAAACTGCAATCTCTTGGTTTTTCAGAGGGGGTCTTGCGTTGGATTGCATCTTATCTGTCAGGCCGTTCTCAGGCTGTAAAGGGTGAGGACGGTTGCTTCACCTCTTTTCGTCCCCTCAATAAGGGAGTCCCTCAGGGTTCGGTTTTGGGTCCTTTGCTGTTCACACTATTTGTCACTGACATTGCCCTAGGTCTAGGTACTGGAGTCTGTCATGTGATTTTTGCAGATGATCTACAGATTTACGTGCGAGGCCGGCTCGAGGACATACATGCGACGCTCGAAAAACTGAGTCGAGGCGCTGAGCACGTTGCAAACTGGGCTGCCACTAACCACCTTCTGCTAAATGTCGCCAAGACTAAGGCCATGATATTCGGTACCCCGTCCTATGTCAATGATTTTATTCAACTAGGTATTAGCACCCTGCAGTTTGGTGACTGCACTGTCCCTTTTGTTTCGTCTGCACGTAGTCTGGGGGTGGTACTGGATTCCAAACTGACCTGGAAGGATCATATCCGATATGTCTGCGGTAGGGTTAATTCTCTCATGTATCGCTTGAATCATTTCAGACGCAGTACCACTCTCGAACTGCGGAAACACCTCGTAAAGACCCTTCTTTTTCCTATTGTTGACTACTGCTGTCTCGTGTACCGAAACATCTCGGACGAGCTTGATCTTATGCTGCAGCGCGTGCTCAATCGTGGGATCAGATATGTCTATGGGCTTAGAAAGAGTGATCATGTCACCCCTTTCAGGCGTGAGCTTGGTTGGCTTAGAGCATCTGGTCGCAGGGACTACTTTGCGGCCTGCTTGCTCTATAAGATCTTAGCTACGGGTATACCGCCGTATTTGGCGAACTTTTTTATTGCGAAACTTCACTCACGTCCGTGGCGGGTGGCTAATCCTCATGCGTTGGATGCGTTGATTGTGCCCCCCTTTCGGACGAAGACTTTGAAACGCTCCTTTCATGTATCATCTACCTTTCTTTGGAACAACCTACCTGCTCACATCCGTAACTCACAATCCCTTCATACTTTTAAACAACTCGTTAAAGCACACATCTTTGCTGCCGAGGGAGAAGAATGAATGTATATCATTAAACTTAAACTTAAACTTTAGATTTAATTATAAATTTAAGCTCAAATTTGATTATGAAATTATATTTATATTCTTAACTTATTACTTTTTGTTATATATTCTATTTTATTTTATTTTATTCTATTTTTATTTTACTTTATTTTATTATTGTATTTAGATATTTAAGATTATTATTAAAGCTTCATTATTACTACTTACTGTAAGTTACCACTGCTATTATACTATAATGATATCTTTGTTAAATTCTGTTATACTATTTTGATGTATTTTGTACAACATAATGTACAATCAATAAACGTATCAAAATCAAAATCAAATCAAATCTCTCTCTCTCTCCTGAAAATGATAGGGGTGATTGGGAATGGACGTGCACGAATTTATTTAGGTCTCTTTTTGTTTATTCACTTGGTCACAAATTAAACTATAATACAAATGACGTTAATTTAAATTACGCACAACGCACTGTTATATAATAATTATAATATAAAATGATATTAGATTAAATTTAACACGACGCGCTATAATTTAATAACTATAATATAAAATGATATTAGATTAAATTAAAAACGACGCACTTTTATACAAGGAGACCCATTTTAAAAGACCCACCCAAATAACTCGCTTGGAAAGGCCCAAATCGAAAAAGATGTAGAGAGCAAAGTTTCATTATTTTTTGCGGCTAATTTGATGGGCCCAAAAAATTTGGGCCCCATAGACCTTAAGTCCGTTTTTTTAAATGGGAACCCCTATTTTTGACCACGTATTCGGAAAGAGCGGGAAATTTTACGATTTTTAGGTATTTTTTGAAAATTTTTTTGGGCCCCACATGAGGCCCTGCAGGGCTTACAAGACTTTTATAAGCCCCATTTCTTTTTAACCCGAATTAACTCGAAAATAACGCATTTTTTGCATAGCATATGCATTGGGAATGTTTCTTGGTTAAAAATTGCCAACCAAATGGGCCCAAAAAATTTGGGCCCGGGGCCTTATTTTAGGCCCTACGGGTCCTTACTTCGTTTTTTAAAAGTGTAACACATACTATTTTTGACCCCGAATTTTTAAAGAACGGAAAATTTTATGATTTTAAGATATTCTTTGAGATCTCGTTTTTTCTGAACCCTCACAGGGCCCATTTATCAGTTTTATTCAAATTTTGAATACCATTGCTTGCGTTTAGTCATCGAGAACCTCGATATCCAGGACCTACGACGAGGACGTAGCAAGATGGATTTTCAGGTCCCACTAGGTCCTATCAATTAAGATAAGACCTGAAAAATATTATTTGTGTGCAATCAAAAAATCGAAATTTTTTGTTCAGCGAATCAAGTGTTCGAAGATTCCTCCGTTATTATTAAGGTAAAAAATTTATCGATTTCAGCCCGTGACGTTTGAACGTAAGCTAATTCTTTTTTTAAATATGTATTTTTCGAATGTAGATTGTGCTGTCTTCGATACTGAAACTTTATAATTTAATACTTTTCTAATTTGTATTCATTAAATGTAGATAGCACTGTTTCCGATACTGAAACTTTACAATTAAATACTATTTTAATTTTTATTCTTCAAATGTAAATATCGCTATTTTCGATACTGAAACTTTATAATTTAATACTTTTTTAATTTGTATTCATTAAATGTAGATAGCGCTGTTTCCGATACTGAAACTTTACAATTAAATACTATTTTAATTTTTATTCTTCAAATGTAAATATCGCTATTTTCGATACTGAAACTTTATAATTTAATACTTTTTTAATTTTTATTCATTAAATGTAGATAGCGCTGTTTTCGATTCTGAAACTTTACAATTAAATACTATTTTAATTTTTATTCTTCAAACGTAAATATCGCTATTTTCGATACTGAAACTTTATAATTTAATACTTTTTTAATTTGTATTCATTAAATGTAGATAGCGCTGTTTCCGATACTGAAACTTTACAATTAAATACTATTTTAATTTTTATTCTTCAAATGTAAATATCGCTATTTTCGATACTGAAACTTTATAATTTAATACTTTTTTAATTTGTATTCATTAAATGTAGATAGCGCTGTTTCCGATACTGAAACTTTACAATTAAATACTATTTTAATTTTTATTCTTCAAATGTAAATATCGCTATTTTCGATACTAAAACTTTATAATTTAATACTTTTTTAATTTGTATTCATTAAATGTAGATAGCACTGTTTTCGACACTGAAACTTTACAATTAAATACTTTTTCAATTTTTATTCTTCAAATTTAAATATCGCTGTTTTTTAAACCTAAACTTTACATTTCGATACTATTTTAAAATTATAGTTTTTAAATGTTCATTGAGTACCTCGAACAACATTGAGACTTTCAAAATTTTTTATTTTTCAAAAGAACTGTAAAAGAATTAATGAATTGAAATTTTTAAATTAATTGTAAACTGCTTGAAGCTTCGAGCGAAAGCTTGATCTGTGCATTTTAAAACAATAAAAAATTCCCCCCCCCCCACTTTTTTAATTGTACCACTAATATTTTTCGGGTTTTATTTTAATTGATAGGACCCAGTAGGACCTAAAAATCCATCTTGCTACATCCTCGTCGTAGGTCCTAGACATTCAAAACAAGAAACTTTTCCATTGCATGTGGTACACTAAAAATGCACTATTCTCGAAAATAACGCTACCAAACACAATTGGGCCTTACCTAGGCTTACCGGACCCCAAGAGGATTCTAAAAAATTTTCAAAAAATACCTAAAAATCGTAAAACTTCCCGCTCTTTCCGCATCCAAGGTCAAAAATAGGGGTTCCCATTATAAAAAAATGGACTTCGGGTCCGTGGGGCCTAAAATAAGGCCCCGGGCCCAAATTTTTTGGGCCCATTTGGTTGGAAATTTTTAACTAAGAAACTTTCCCGATGCATATGCTATGCAAAAAATGCGTTATTTTCGAGTTAATTCGGGTTAAAAAGAAATGGGGCTTATAAAAGTTACATAAGCCCTGCAGGGCCTCATGTGGGGCCCAAAAAAATTTTCAAAAAATACCTAAAAATCGTAAAATTTCCCGCTCTTTCCGAATCCGAGGTCAAAAATAGGGGTTCCCATTTAACAAAACGGACTTAGGGTCCGTGGGGCCCAAAATAAGGCCCTGGGCCCCAATTTTTTGGGCCCATCAAATTAGCCCCAAAAAATAATGAAACTTTGCTCTCTACATTTTTTTCGATTTGGGCCTTTCCAAGCGAGTTATTTGGGTGGGTCTTTTAAAATGGGTCACCCTGTATAATAACTATAATATAAAATGATATTAGATTAAATTTAACACGACGCGCCATTACTTAAACTTGGTACGGAACTGCTCCTGCAGCATACGTCTCCCACGAGCCCGGCTGTCCCCTCCTCACCTCAATCCAAAGGTGCTGATTAGACAGCTTAGACTCCCTGGGAACGTATGCTGATTTGACACTTTTTCCTTTGGTCGTTCCAACTATATTAATAATGTTACGTCACGTAACAACAAGATACTTTAAATCAAACTGCAGAAAAGTGTGGGGACGTGAAAAATGTGCGTAAGTCGTATAGAGAGTTCCAAGACGGCCGCACGAATGTGCACGATGGGTCCGGGTTAATTAATTTTGACGTCAGTGAAATTATTTTTAAAACTTTTTGAGGGATTTTCGAGACTTTTTACGATAAAAAATATTTTTACCCTTTTTCACCACTTAATACATAAATCCTGTGGTTTTTTTAAGTCAAGAAAATAAATTTTTATGGTACTGGAAGAAAATTCGTAATTATTTGAGAGGTTTTTCAGGACTATACACGTTATAATAAATAAATCCTGAAGTTTTTTAAGCCACAACACTTAATTTTTATGCTAGCGCAATGGCTTTTGTAACTTTTTGAAGGATTTTTGAGACATACTCTGGAGAAAACACTAGAATATGATTTTTCCTATTGTTGAAACAACTATTGTAACTTTTCGAGAGTTTTTCGAAACTTTTAAACGAACACATCACATGACTACTACTGTTTTAGAACCTGATGAAATAGTACAAGAATCATTTTAGTAAATTCTCAAAAAGATGTTTGAGGAAAAATTTCGAGTGGCTCAGCCATTCGGCCAAGGAAAAATTAGTATAAGTGAAACTCATTTTTATAATCACTTTTAACTTCAAAAAATTCATTAATTTATTCAAATACTCAAATTTTATAAATTATTCATAATAAATAAAATCGAAATTTATAAGTCCGTATGAGAATTAGTCAACTTTTGGCGTAACATATTTCCTTTAAAACTATTTATTTATAAGTATGCTAGAGATGCCTTGGCATAAATGAGCGAAGTATTGTAAAATTAAATACGCCCAAATTAAAAAACCATAGAATTTATGTGGTAAGTGGTGAAAAAAACTTAAAATATTATTTTCCGTAAAAAATTCTCAAAAATCCCTCAATAAGTTTTAAAAATAATTGCACTAGCGTCAAAATTAATTATCGTGGTTTTAAAAACTATAGAATAAATGAGTTTCATAATCTTTTATAATTATAATCTTATTTTTGTGAAAACATTATTTCAATAGTTTTTAGATTTACGTAAAATTTTCAGTCTTAATACCCCTAGTGCTTCAAAATTGTCGATAATTTTCCGACTGTGTTTTGTTATACAGCAATGTTGGGGGCAAGTTTGGCAGTTTAAAAATCACGAGCGCGAAGTGCGAGTTATTTTTTCTCAAACTTGCCCCGCCAGTTGCTGTGCAAAAAAACTGGAGGAAAATTATCTAAAATTTTGAAGCACGAGGGGTATTCAGCTGGATAGAAATGCTGTACTTTACATTTTTGCGGTTATAGTTCTATTACAATTTGTTAACTATGAATATAATAATAAATACTCATATATAGGTATACACCGCAGTGACTCGGGTCTAACCCAAAAGCTGAATCGAGTAGGTCTAACAATTCGAGTTGCTATGCGACTTGAAATGTTCGAATTGGAAATAACCGAAAAATTATCGAAATAATTTTACCCACACCCCTCCGCCAAATGTCAAAGGCGGCGTTCCTATTGGTCGAAATTCAGCTGGGGATAATAATCATTATTACAAAACTCCATTGAAAAGTTTTTTCAGAAAATCCGAAATACTTAATTTCGAATCGTTTCCAAAATATGAGAACGATCCAAAATCATTTTTTTCGGACTTTAATCATCTGCTCAAAAAGATCCGAAAAAAAAGATTTTGGATCGTTTTGTTATTTTGCAAGCAATCAAAAATGAATTATTTCGGATTTATTGAAAAAGAAAAAAAATTTTACTTCAAATCTTCGACCAATCCTGCACAAAACTCTACAATATACATATGAAAATATGTACAGGATGTATAAAAAATAGCAGACGAGCTTGATAATTCCCAAAAAATGCATTTTTTCTATTGAACAGGCGTTGGGAGAGTTTCTTGTTTAAAAATTTCTGATTAGCTGAGACCAAAACTGAGCCCTACAGACCCAAACTTCAATCTTTTAAATGAGAACCCCCATTTTTTTAAGCCACATTTGAAAAGAGTGAAAAACTTTACGATTTTTAGGTCTTTTAAAAAAAATTTTTGAGCCCTATCAAGGTCGTGTGGGGCCCGTTTCTGGCATTGGGAAAGTTTCTTGTTTAAAAATTTCTGATCAACTCGGCCCAAAAAATTTAGGAGAAGGGTCAAAAGTAAGGCCCCAATCCCAAATTTTTAGATTTGGTTCTCCACACGACCTTCATAAGGCCCAAAAAAATTTTTTTAAATACACCTAAAAATCTTAAAATTTTCAGCTCATTTAAAAAATTGAAGTTTGGGTCCAAAAGGCTCAAAGTGAGGTCCCAGGCCCAAATTTTTTGGAGCTAGTTAATCAAAAATTTTTAAACAAAAAACTTTCTCAATGCACGTGTTTTACAAAAAATGCGTTTTTTTAGAGTTATTAAGCCGGTCCGCTATTTTTTATACACCCCGTATCTATACATACTTATGTAAGGTAATTCTTCCTATTAAGCAGCATCAAAGGTAATGGCATCATATTTGAATAAAAAATGACCCAAAGAAGCTTTTCATTTTATTAAATAATATATTTAAAAAAAATTAAACCTTTAACTGAATAAAAAATAAATTTAAAGGTTGGTAAGAGTAAAATAATATTTGTCAGAGATGAAGAAAAAAAATCATTGTTTCTTTTTAGAATTGCTGAAATTTGGCCTGACCACTTTTAGAATCTTTAGTGCCTCTGTTTAGAATCACATAATTATTGGTTATTGTTGAAATGAGAGAAAATTAATGCGTGTACGGAGTGTGTTGAAATGCTGACATGCGATGAACAAAATAATGAAGTATGCCAGTACAGAATTGTATTTTTACAGCACAGATAAATAAACGTGGTCAGGTGTAATCCGAACGCCACTCGTAAGACGAAAGTCGAGTCGTCACTATGTCGGAAGTTTTCTTAATGTATTGAAATGTACTTTATTTAATAAATTTATATTCTAAAACAGAATATTCAACATGGTAGCAAGAGCGCGTAGTTTTGGAAAACGGAAAAGTGACTATTTTAAAGTGTTCTAAAGTGAAACTGAGATACCACGTTGCTACGAACGTGAAGAGGCCTGGAAAGAATTTTAAATGAGCCTATTAGAAAAAGAAGATCAGTGCTTGAATGAACTAAGCTTGGCAAGTATCAAGTTAGTGCCAAAGGAAGATTTAATAAAAACTTTATGTAAATTGCCACCCAGAAAAATCTTGGAGTGCCTTATTACAGATGAACTAAAAAGACTTTGTAAAGGCACAAAGGAAGAAAATACTGGAGCGACAAAGTCAAGAGGTGAAATAATAGATATTCTGCTACAATATCAAAAAGAAGGAGTGTATGCTGACGTACATGAAAGTGATTTAAGAGAAGTAAGAGAAATTCTAATTGAAGAAATTCAAAACCGTCATTGTGCTAATTTGAAACATAAAGATAAACAAATTAAACAGCTAACTATGTCGCAAAACGAAGACGCAAGATTGCATATCTTTGATGGAAGGAATTATAGCATTTGAAAAATAAGGATACTTCAATACTTGAAAACAAAAAAGTGTGCAGAACTAGAAGTTCAAGAGACTTTGACATCAGATTCACAAGAAAATTGGGCCGACATGAACGAGAAATCAATAAACTTCATTTATTGCAGTATAAGCAATGATCAATTAGAATTTTTGAGCGAAGAAGAGAGAAAATCCGCTCGAAAAATAATGCAAAAGTTTGACAAAATGTATCTAAAAGAATTTACAGCAATGCAAATCTGTGTGAGAAACAAGCTCGACCAGATGAAATTAAAAACTCATGACAATTCAAGTTCATTTTTCTGTGACATTGAGAAGACCATAAATGACTTAAAAATTCTGGAGGAAAAGTCAACGAGGCAGAAAAATTAAATTATATGCTGAGAACTTTGCCAGAATCCTTAAGCTGCATTGGAGATCTGGTAGATGCTCTATCAACAGAGGATAGAAATTGTGGGTTCTTGAAAAATAAAATAAGCATGTGGGAAACCTGAAACTTGAGTGAATCAAACAAGAAAAAGTGTAGTGCATTTCAAGCAGAAAGTTCAAGTAAATTCAGTTGCTATGGGTGTGGTAGGCCCGGACAGTTGAAGAGAAATTGTAGAAACAAGTGGACCAAAAACAACAGTACATTTTGGCAAGAAGGTGCACAAGAAGCATCACAGCAGAAATAGCAACAACAGCCGCAATCTCAGCAGTTTCAAGGTCGTGGCGGCAGATATGGTCGACAACACTCAAATCGCGGAGGCAGGAACTGGCAGCTCCGCAATGATGGAGTGAATCAGCATAGCACGAGGTATAGTAACACCGAAATGACAGCACGGATGATCATGTGAAGAACTCTTTTTTTGCGCATTTAACAGACGGTGATAAATTTGATAATCATGTTATAGGGCGTTATTTAAACGAGCAGACTCAGGAGTACAACCCACGTAGATCTGCCGAGTTTGTCATACAGCCTCTATAAGCTCTGCCGCAGTCGACTACACGTCGACGAGTTTCCTGCAAAAGGAGAAAATTCCGTCCGCGATTATATATCCCTAAACGGTTTATTAATCGGGGAGTGCGCGACAGCTCGTTGATTTCGGTAGGTGGGCGCGGGCTAGAGGATTCGAGCGCGGGGAACACCGGTCAGAAAAATAATTGTTACTCAGAAAGTTAATTTTGAATATTTAATAACAAAAAATTAACTTAAAAACTAATACAAAAATATATGCTTGACACGGTGATAATTTATAAACAAATACTCATATGGTTGAGTATTTCAATCAACAACAAAGAGTTATCGGTGCTCTCTAAGTTGATTTGTGCGCGCACACAACAACCTGCTGCTATCGGCAGCTTACGCGCGCGAGAAAAACAAAGTATTTTACAACTGATTTTAATCACTCACACTCTCACACGATAACGATTATGGTTGCTTAGCAAACAATAACTCACGAGGACGCCGCAGGTGCACCTGTTGCAAGCCATAAGGCTGAAACTCTAGCCTCCAAGCTAGATACCCAAATCGCAGACTGCCGTGTCTCGATGCCGACGTACGGTCCAGTGTCGTCGTCTCGTTGTCGCAGGTTAACAAGTTGTCCAAGGATGACAATCCTGTCGAAGACTTGTTTTCGTCGCGACGATAACTCCCGAGCACACGCGACACAATAAAATTGACCTTTCACTCGTACTTTCTATAATTTCGCGAAGCTTCGAATCGGTACGATCTGTACTCGAACGCGTGCGGTGATTAGAATGACTCCTGTCCTCTTTCTCACCGGCCCGATATTCTACCGATTCCCGCGCGTTCCATTCCCACTCGTGCTGCGTTCTAACGGTCGCGCGGCGAACATGAAATTAATTTAATGTCGTCGCGATTAATTAACTCGACCGTTACAATACATATAATTACGATACAAATAAAATAGATTGGATATTAGACAGTGGTTGCTCAGACCACATTATTAATGATGAATTCTATTTTTGTGAATCTATAGTTTTGAAAAAGCCAATCTATGTCAAGGTTGGTGACAGTAGAATTTTGAAAGGCACGAAAGTTGGTAAAATTTTAACTTATTTTGAAGTGAACGGGATTAAGCATAAAACAAAAATATCCAACGTATTTTATGTAGCTGAGATGGATAAAAATTTGTTGAATTTTGCAAAAATTACGACTGAAAATAAAATAATGTCTGTCGGAAATACGTCGAAAATATATAATAGTAATAATACTTTAATTGCAGTAGCTTGCAAAGAAAATGGGCTGTATAAAATAAGTAGTTATTTTGATGTGAGAGTGTGTTATTCGTCGGAGAAAATTAACAAAAACATGGCACAGAAAAAAAGGTTTCATAGAATTTTCGGTCACGTAAATTTTAAATATTTGGAGGAAATGTGTAAGAATAAATTGGTCGATAGGTTACCAGAAAAATTAGAGTCAGAAAATTTAAAGTGTGGTATATGCATACAGAATAAAATGCATAATTTATCTTTTGAAAATAATAGAAGTAGAGCCACCGAGATTTTGGAGTTGGTACATACAGATTTAAATGGGCCGCATAATACAACGGGTTATGATGATTCAAAATATTTTTTAACCTTCATTGATGATTATAGTAAATGTGCATTGATTTACATAATTAAATTAAAATCAGATGCTTTTGATTGTTTCGTGGATTATATTAATAAAGTCGAAAATCTAACCGGGAGAAAGATTAAAAAATTAAGATGTGATAACGGGAGAGAGTATATTAATCAGGATATTTTCACATTAGTGAGGGAGAAGGGAATTCTGATAGAACCTTGTCCTCCAAACGGGCATAAATTAAATGGGACCGCAGAAAGATATAATCAGTCAATTATGGATTCTGCCAAATGTTTGCTTTTTGAAACGAAAAATCGTAGATACTGGCCAGAGGTAGTTAAAGCCGTAGCTGACTTAAAAAATAGAACAATTGCAAACACGATTGAAAATAAAACCCCTTTTGAGATTTTATTCAGAAAGAAGCCAAGTTTGAAAAATTTACGTTTATATGGGAGTAAAGTTTTTGTAAGGGTGCCCGAAATTAAGAGAGATATTCAGTGGGATAGAAAGGCTGATTTAGGAATTTTATTTGGTTATGATTACGTTGAATACAGAGTTTTGTTAAATCGTAAAATAGTTAGAGCCAGACATGTGGACATCATTGAAAATGATGAAAATTTGATTGGTTTTAGAGGCTATGACAATGATGATAGCGATGATGAAAATTTGCAAAGTGAAAATCAAAACTCTGAATCAATCGAGGGTCGGGAAAAAATAGAGTCAGGTGAAAATATAGACAACCAAGATAGCGTTGAGCTGATAGAAAATAATTCACAAAGGCCGCAGAGAGTAAGACGGCAGCCAGATTAGTATGGAGTAAAAGTAAACTCAAATTATATCTACGTAAATGTTGTAATCGCTGAAAGTTCCTCAAATTATGAGGAAGCGATGAGTGATAGTAAGAACGATTTGTGGTTACAGTCTATGAATATAGAAATAAATTGTTTGATTAAAAACAGAACTTGTAGAAAGGGAACTAGTAGAAATGCCGAAAAATAAAAAATTATTAGATTTAAAATGGGTTTTTACAAATAAATCCGATAATAAAAAAAAAAAAAAGCACGACTTGTTGTAGGAGGTTTTTAGCAAGCTGAAGTGCTTGAGGATTTGTATTCTCCTGTTGCTAGAATACAGACTTCAAAATTTTTGTTACCTTTTTTTGCCAAAATTGCTTAATAATAAATCAGATAGACGTAGAGACAGCTTTTTTAAATGGTCTGGTGAAGTCAGAAGTATTTGTAAAACAACTTGTGGGTTATCAACTCGGTACAAATAGACCCGGGCCCAATTTTTTTGGGCCAATTTTGTTGAATTTTCAAACTAAGAAACTTTCCTGATGCATGTGCAGTGCAAAAAATGCGTTATTTGCGACTTAATTCGCGTTTTAAAGAAATGGGCCTTATGAGAGCCTTGTAAGCTCTGCAGGGCCTCATGGGGCCCGAAAATTTTTTTCAAAAAATACCCAAAAATCGTAAAATTTTTCGCTCTTTCAGAATCCGGAGTCAAAAATAGGGGTTCCCATTTAAAAAACCAGACTTAGGGTCCGTAGGGCCCAAAATTAGGCCCCGGGCCCAATTTTTTTGGGCCTATTTTGTTGAAAATTTCAAACTACGAAACTTTCCCGATATATGTGCAATACAAAAAATGCGTTATTTCCGACTTAATTCGCGTTTAAAAGAAATGGTCCTTATGAGAGCCTTGTAAGCTCTGCAGGGCCTCATAGGGCCCGAAATTTTTTTTCAAAAAATACCTTGAAACCGTAAAATTTTCTGCTCTTTCAGAATCCGGGGTCAAAAATAGGGGTTCCCATTTAAAAAACCATAATTAGCGTCCGTGGGGCCCAAAATAAGGCCCCGGGCCCAATTTTGTTGAAAATTTCAAACTTAGAAACTTTCCTGATGCATGTGCAATACAAAAAATGCGTTATTTCCGACTTCATTCGCGTTCAAAAGAAATGGGCCTTATGAGAGCCTTGTAAGCTCTGCAGAGCTTCATAGGGCCCAAAAATTTTTTTCAAAAAATACCTTAAAGTCGTAAAATTTTCCGCTCTTTCATAATCTGGAGTCAAAAATAGGGGTTCCCATTTAAAAAACCAGACTTAAGGTCCGTAGGGCCCAAAATAAGGCCCCGGGCCCAAAATTTTTGGGCCCATCAGGTAGAAAATTTTCTTTCATGAAATTTTCCCGATGCATATGCTATACAAAAAATGTATATTTTTCGAGTTATTTGTTATATCCAACCTTTTTCGATCACCCTGTATAGCATTCGTTCACAAAATGATAATGCACTTCGATGTATTTAGAGTTTTTCGTAAAATTACCCAATTTTGTTATCGCAATCGCACCAGAATTATCTTCATCAATTTTGACAGGTTTGTCAATCTTCAACCTAAAATCACTTTGTAAATTCAAAATCACTTTCACTTCACTAACTGCATCGGATAATGCAACATATTCAGCAGCTGTTGACGATTTCGTCACACTTGCTTACGCGATTTTCAGTAAATAACATTTCCAAAAACTCTCACTACATAGCCTGTAGTTTACTTACGATCAACTTTATCGCCAGCCTAGTCAGCATCAACAAAGCAATCTAACACGTCATGTATAAACAGTAATCGTTCTCACTTCTCTCAAATTCCAATTCTTTCATAAATTCATCAAAACACTATCTTGGTTGTCTATATTTTCACCTGACTCTATTTTTTCCCGACCCTCGATTGATTCAGAGTTTTGATTTTCACTTTGCAAATTTTCATCATCGCTATCATCATTGTCATAGCCTCTAAAACCAATCAAATTTTCATCATTTTCAATGATGTCCACATGTCTGGCTCTAACTATTTTACCATTTAACAAAACTCTGTATTCAACGTAATCATAACCAAATAAAATTCCTAAATCAGCCTTTCTATCCCACTGAGTATCTCTCTTAATTTCGGGCACCCTTACGAAAACTTTACTCCCATATAAACGTAAATTTTTCAAACTTGGCTTCTTTCTGAATAAAATCTCAAAAGGGGTTTTATTTTTAATCGTGTTTGCAATTGTTCTATTTTTTAAGTCAGCTGCAGCTTTAACTACCTCTGGCCAGTATCTACGATTTTTCGTTTCAAAAATGAGGGAAGCAAATGACGACTTCCGCTCTTTGTGGCGTTTTGGCGTACATGCTGCTCAACTCATGTCGTGGGTTATTGTTATGAATGCTAATTTTTTCAATAAACTAAGAAAAGCAAAAAAAAAGAAGTATTCAAAAAATGAGTACCGTATTTACCCAAGTATAAGACGCACAAAAAAATCAAGTTTTTCAAGTCAAAAACGGGGTGCGTCTTATCTACAGGTGCTTATCTATAGTTGATGCGTAGAGTCAAAAATTTGCTACTAGTGTAATCATAATTAACACAACGATGTGATAATCACAATAGCTGATAGTAGACATACCCTATTATAGCGAGACAGACTGGGCGTGGCATAGTGACGTCACAGCGTGGTAGAGGGAGGGAGCGAAATACTATTATAGCGAGAGTTGGATAGTGACTTCACAGCGTGGCCAAAATACTATTACAGCGAGAGTGGTGTAGTGACGTCACAGCGTGGTAAAGGAATACTATTATAGTGCGAGTGGGGGATTGGGCCCAGCGTGGGTGACCTGGCCGAAATACGATTATAGCGAGGGCTCTGTCGGGTCCCCGGGCGTGCTGATGGTGAGGATCTCCGGGTGCGCGCTATGGGGGTGTCATCGATGCTCTCAGGTGCGGTGAGGGATAGTTGGTGCAGTTACTTAGTCAAAATACGATTATAGCGAGGGGTCCCCGGGTTGCGTGGTGGTTATGATTTCAGGGATTTTGAAGCGAGATGATTTTTTATGCACCGAGCTTTACAGGTTTTCGATATAATTTTGAAATAACAGAAATAAAAATGGATAAAAAGCTGTTATGAAAATGTTTTAACGTGGTGGAAAGAGAGCGCTTTTTGTGTGAAAAAAATTTAATTTTTAAGTTGTTGGTGTGAGGGGGTAATGAAATGAAAAAAGTATTCATGTACACTAAATTTATTTCAAATCATTTTTACAAGTATTTTTTATTCAATTTTTACAAGTTATTTGATTTTTGTGTAGCCATCTTCTTTAGGATTACCAGAACATTTTATTTTACAAATTTATACATTGCATACATTAATTTTACAAATTTATACATTACATACATTTATTTTACAAATTTATTCATTACACTGATATTTACGATATAATAATGTTATTTCCTTAATTCTTAAAGCCGAAAGGTAGTGATAAAGTATGATTAATGAAACGTCTTTTTTTTTCAACCACCGAACACGTTCTGCTCTCATCGCGGGTAACTACTTCGTGCGTAGGTAATCGACGGATAGCTCTAAAGTTTAGTTGAATATTATCTTCAGGATTTGTAAACGCATTAGAAATTAATCTCTTGATACTATTAAAGTTAATTTTTTTTTTATTTTCGAAATTTAATGTAATCCCCTTGATCTTAACGCATTCGGCAGAACCAGTACTAGGTAATATGACTCGATAAGCGTAAAACTTGGGACCATCGTATAGAAAACTTTCGATGTAGGGGCCAGGACCGTAGGATTCAAGTTCATTGGTCATGTCACCGAGCAGTGTTCCGAGAGGCGCAGTATATTCATTTGATCTATCCGATTAACGTATATACAGGAATCAGTATCGCAGTATAAACTTCTCTCCCGAGTTTTTCTAAGTAAGTATACAACTTGAGACGAGCCTGCACTGTGACATATGCTGCAATTACACTGTTTGTGTAATTTGTCGAAATTACAGCCTCGTCTCTAAGTTTCCAAACTACGTATAAAACTTCGGAAGTTGCCGGAAGAATACAGCAGACTTCTATTTTTGGATCTGTTAATAATTTCAATAGTTTCTCCCTAGTTGTAACTATTTCAGTATGGGCCAATTGATCTCTCTGAGCTAGCTTGCCCCAGAATGAGTTAAGGCTTAGCTTCGCAACGGCTCGCAATCCAGGATTTTTAGCAATTTTTTCATAATCTAGATCGATTCCCTCGGCTTCTTTGTAATTGCGAATGTACTCGAGTTTACTTGAATCATCCGCACACTCGGCAGGCCATCCGCTGGCCTCCTGTTTTATCTTTAAAAATGTATTTATGTATTCGCTAAACAAGCCACGCTCTGTCGTTTTTTTGTCGTAAACGGTTTTCTCAAATTGCCAAATTATATAAATATGGGTGATAATGTACCCTAACTCGATAGCTTTTTTAAGCTCCATGGCTACCCAGGTCCCAACAAATTCACGCTCTTATACGTTTTCATGCATGCACTCATTTTCGTTTATACTTTCGCAACACGATCGACACTGCAACGGTGTACTCGGGGGATACAAGGCCACGCAAGGCCAGCCCCGAAGTCCCGTCGGCCAACGCCCAAGACCTAAAATAAGTAAAGAAAAACACTACCGGGAACGGGCCAGTATTTGGCGCACCCTGATTCCCGTCCTGGCTAGCTCAGACAAAGAAATGATGGCAGGCTGGAGAACTACGCGTAAAGTGCCTGTTGCACCGCTGCACTGCTGCTGCTGGCTGACGCCCCGACAGCCTCGTCTGTCGCTCGTCGAAGCTCTCTGCACTCCACGCGACGCAGGGGCTGATCTCGTAAAAACCCGTAACTCGAAGGCCCGAGGAGCACTCAAAAGAAGAAAAAAAAAGGAAAGAGAATGAATAATTAATAATTCCGAACAACCAATACGAGTCCGCCCGACGATCGCGCCTGTAGAGGGAGAAAGACCAAGAAGGAGGAAAAAAAGAAGGATAAAAGCAATAAGATAAAATAAAGAATCGGTGCGCTCTAGTTCACTCGTTTATTCGAGACTTTTCTTACAACCGCGAGCTGACAATGGTCGACTCGAGGCTCGGGAGAAATCGATGCCCTTGGGCCACACCGGCCGGATCCGCTGATCTGGCCTTGCACGCTGTGCGAGGGAGCACCGGGGATTAACGATAAAACTACCTTACTGTAGTACGCCAATGGCTCGGCTCAGGCTCGATCAGATGGCTCGTCGACGTCGGCGGACTAGCTCAGTTGCAGGCCTATTGTTCTCGTGGCCGATGTCGGTTCTCTCTCTCGATCCGTAGTTGGCTCTCGTTACACCCTCGTCACTGCGGTTGGCAACGAATTAATTAACTCCGGACGGCTTTGCGATACTAAACTCACAAAAACGACGACGCGTGTACTCGGTGATGGAGGATTTTTACGTGGTTACGCTAGGCACGTTGAACGTAGACTGACTAGCGCGGCTTAGTCGCTGGACAGCGCCACTCAGCTGAGCAGGGGAGGGGAGGGGAATCAAGCTCCCGGCCGTCTCTCTCCTCGTCTCGCTGCACGCTCGGGTTTAGCTCCGGCCGATCGTCACGATCCGCTCGGAGCCCAGCGGACGAAAGAAAGAATGCCGGGAGCCTGAGCTCAAGCTCCCGATCTCCCCGTAGCAAAACAGAGGAAAAAGTAATTTAACGTGCATCTTAACGGGTAGAAGGTGTATCTGTAAATTTCGTGGTGGAAGTACTTTACACTTTACCAACCCCTCGATTCTGGAAAAATTATTTTTATCACCGTTTATTAACAGTTTTTCACATTCCGAACCTGTGTATATTTCAGGATGTAACAACGGGAACACACCATATTTACAAATAAAAGGGTAAAGACTTAGAATATCAACGTAAGATATCTTTTCTTCTTTAATTCAGTAAACGAGGTAACGAAATTCTCCGTGCGTCTCCCGTAAAAGGCCTCGCGTGGATTCAATCTAACGTTATTTTCAAGCGGATGTTATTTTAAAAATTCACATATGGTAGGGTTGTTTTTTTTTTAATTTATCAAAATCGCATTCCCACATTTCGATTACAGTATAGCCTAAAGATTTTATCGCATTGATTTTTCTTCTGGTATTTTCAAATACTTCATTGAAAGTTTTTTCGAGTACTATTCTGTTACGATTTTTCGGGAAACATTTTTTACACCCATGATAAAAACAACCTTGAAACTCATACACCGGGCCTTTTTTATTACCGTTTAAGACTGAATCATTTCTGGGTGGTAAGAAACCGTCACCCCTATATTTACCTTCAACGATGTATTCGCGAGATCTAGCAGCGTGTATTATTTCATGTCCGGTTTGTTTTTCGCATACGAGTAACCACTTGATCGCTTTTTCCGATTGCCTGTCAGCACGGATGTATCCATTAGGTTGTAAAATCGTGATCGTATCTTTTTTTTTTAATTTCGTGCGGAAAACTTTCGAACAAGCCGAAGCAATTGTGGTTGCTTCTACAAACGGATCGACATTTCCAACTTTTAAAAAATTTTGCGAAAAGCTAAACATGCTTCTCGTAGAATTTCCACGTCCATACGGCAATAGTCAACTATTTCTTTTTTAAAATCGAATACAGCATTATTGGATTATTGTTCATTATACCACTCAAAAAAATTTTCGCGATCACGCTCATTCATAGAATTTGGAGCATAATATTTCGCTGTAGGTAATTCACCCTTATAATCTTGGTGTACCAAGGTGTTAAAAAGGTGAGGGAAATTACCTTTCTTTTGACTTTCAGATAAGCCAAAAGTTTTAGGAAGATCGCTTCATTTCATATGGAAATAATTCAAACTATCGATAAACTTTGTCATACCCGTCGTTATTAAAAGTATTTTACCCCCGTTTAAAATAATGTCAGCTGTGATCACGTCTGGACGTTCAACCATCTCAATTAATACGAAGTGACCGTCAAAGCCAGACATATTATGCGCGATACAAATAATATTTTGAAACTTACTTTTTTTTCTTTGACACACGTAATTGACAAAATTTTTTACAGGATCATTGCGACAAATTAATTCACGAATCCCACAAGTATTACATCTTTCAACACCATCATCGACTTCGATACAGTCGATACAGCGTTGTTGGAGTATACACAGGTTTGGAATATGTTTAACAGTAGTCTCGCTCTCGTTTAATTTTTCATCCTGTCGCGTCTTGAGACCATAAAAAAAAAATAAAAATTTTTAATTTTTTTCCTTGGATTTTACTAACGGTTGCATGTAACATTCGGAATTAAAAGAGTGTGCTGATTTACAAACTTTACAGTATCTAATTTCGCAGTCGTGTTTTTTATTTATAATCTTTCTTCTACATTTTTTACGTAATCGCTCATTTTCGCAAATGGAATTTAATAACTTATTTTTCCTTTTTTTTTTATTAAATGATTTTTAAAACAGTTATCACCGTAAAAAAATCGATTACAGATATTACAAGTTATTGTTGGAAGTTCTTTATCACACCCGGGAGATTTGAAACAAGCGGAGCAGATAAATCTACACGTATGACTTAAACGTGAATCGTATCCTTTATTACAATCCGGACAAAAAAACTTCCTTTCCACGCAGCTGGTCAAAATTGTGATGGTATCGAAATGTGATTTTTGAACGTCAAATAAAAGATTTATAACACCTTCAATTTTATCGAGATCTTTTCTACCATCAAAAAAATGTGGTGCCTTTTTTCTGATTGTTGCTAGTTCGTAAACAACAATAGCAATATTTTTTTTACCGTAAAATTCTTGAAATTTACGGATCTCGAATAAACTACAACCATTTTTCGGAATCTTAACGTGCGCGTCTTTAGAAAGTATTTCACCGTACTCATTTTGTAGTTTTTTATTTCGCTGAATCGCGTCATAAAATTTTCGACATTTCGTATTCTGATAACTAACATATGCTTCACCGACCGCTAAAACTCTTGGAAGACAGCTATAATCACTGTTTGAAATCTGAACTACGGATTCACTATTCACGATATCTGTACTAATTTTTGTTTTTTTTGAACCCCTAGGTGATTCAATATAAGTGGCTTCGATCATAAAACTATTATCAATCGAAAAACCATTATTCGATTGAATCACACCGCTAATAACCTCCCACAAATCTGTAAAATTTAAACTTTCAACAGGTCTAAACGATAAACCTGCTGCGCCGTTCATAAAATGCTGGCTACGTATGCTGAGCCCTATCCATTCATTATCGGACCTACTTCTATTAATTAAATGCTTATGTATGTCCCTAAAAACTAATTCCAAATATTCTATAATGTTATCACTACCCGATGGTTCAATAATCCTAACTCTAAAAACTAAACCTAATAACCCAAACCGACGAATGTTGTTTTCACGGGTACTAAGAATAATAAACCTGTTTTCTCCGGTACCTATCTGCTCCACTCCAGCATTGCAGGATTCGTTGTCCACCTCCTCTTGATCATTTACTCGCTGTTAGTCAGGCGGCGAGCGTGACACAGGTGGTTCTTGGACTTGATCCACGGGTTCCCTAGCCTCTTCATTCAATGGGGTGGTATCTTGTAGAGAAACTATGTTTTTAATAATTTAAAAATTGTAATGGGGTATTTCTGGAGAAAAGGGCCTCCCTTAAATAATTAACGGAGTTTCCCGGGCCCTCCCATTACAAGAAAATCCACACAAAAAAAATCGGGGGAAAACTCCTTAATTCTGGGGGTAAGGGTTTCTACGGAAAGAAAACCTCCGGGACTGGTTGGTGAGCTAGAGAGAGAAGAAATAAGTTATTGCAAAAATTTAGTTTAATTAAATTTTATTCTTGTCTACTAAAAAAAAAAAAAAAATAAATAAATAAATAAATCAAGTCTACATTTACAAAAAAATTTTATCTTAAGAACAAAGAAAAAAAAAAAAAAAAAAACTATCAAGTAAGTCTACAAAATGGCGGGTAACGACGCCGCGCCAAGAAAATCCTGATCGAATTTATACAACAAAATCTTAACCGTATCAAAAATAATTTTTAATTTTTTCACATACCACGCACCAAGGAAATTTTAAAAATCATTCCGGGTGGTGTTCATGTGTGTGTATGTGGGTGCCGTGCGCGCGTCGTGTGCTCGTGCTACTGCAGCCACGTTCAGCTGACGGTGACCGTCGCCACTTGGTCGGCTTCTGCTGCGCGAGAACGCAGCATGGTTATCACCTGGGAATGTAAACAAACAAATTAATAATTTTGTTGTTTCCCAGGTGACTTGACACTGCCAGGTAGGAAAATAATTTATTTATTTTCAATAAAAATTATTATTAAAAATTCTAAAATTTGATAAAATCAAAACTAAAAAGTGAAAACTCAACCAACTTTTAGACTTAAAATATTTGATCAATTGAAAAAAAAAAAAACTGAATTTAAATCTGTTTTAAAAATTCTTTGAAATAACTAAAAATTTTAATTTAATTCAACAGAGTTAGGTGAGAAATTCCATACGTGACGGACGTTACATTTTGACGCTATGAGAAGGTTATTTCTCTGAAACTAACCCTCAAGTGTAATATTTTTTGTTTAATTATGAAGCTTAACCTAAATATAATCACTATATAAAATTTCAAGTATATTGAAAACGTTCACGACAAATGAGAAAGTAGCCGTGATGGACGTTACAAAAATTGGAACTCATTTTCGAAAATCTTTTATTTATGAGAGATATTTTAAAAAGTGCTTGTTCTGCTTATTCGAAATTTCAGAGATCAGTTCTAGATACAAGGGCTACTTGTTAAAAATATTTTATGACTTAAAAATTTTTCAATGTGATGGACGTTACACAGACAACTTGAAGTTCAAAATTTTTTATGAAAAATTCAAAAAATTTTACGAAAAACACAATTATTTTTAAGTATGCTCTATAGGATGAAGTACTTCAAGTTTCACATTAAATTATATTCAACGAATGAAAAAAAAAAGTCATTTTTTGGTCATTTTTACCATTGTTGTAAAAAAGGATCGAGGATCGTTGAATAAAGGTTACATGTGGTTAAAATAATTAATATAGTTTATTGGATAAAATAAATATACTAGGCTTCGATAAGCTTTACATCGCGTGACCGTACGCGCAAGCAACAGAACGGAGAGAGAGAGTAGCTTCGCCGTCGGTCTTCGTCAGTAGCTTCAGAACACACGCATGCGCACAGCAGTTTTGCACACGACACTCATACCGCGTGTATTCAAATAATATTATAATGTCGGAATATTCACATAATTTAACACGCCTCCTTGAATTTACGACATTTTACTTTCATCTTAACTGTTCTTAAAATTTAATTTTACAAACTCATCTTATAATCTAATTATTTCAAATTTATCTTAACGCATTTCTGATTTTAACAAATTTTGTTTTATCTAAGCTTTTAGTAAATAAATCAGCTAAATTAAATTTAGAATCTATCTTTACAATATCAATCACGCCATTTTCATAATTCTCATTAACATAATGATATTGCACTTCAATGTGCTTCGAATTTTTTGTAAAGTTACCGTATTTTGCAATTGCTACCGCACCAGAATTATCTTCATAAATTTTTATCGGTTTTTCTATCCTCAAATAAAACGATTTATTTAACAAATTTTTTATAAATAATATTTCAGTTACTGCCTCCGATAAAGCAATGTATTCAGCAAAAGTTGAACATTTTGTCACCGTATTCTGTTTTCACGTTTTCCAATAAATCAAATAACCGAAAAGTCCAATTACAAAACCTGTTGTTGATTTTCTATCTATATTATCACCCGCAAAATCTGAATCAACCATACAATCTAATTTTACTTTATTTAAATTCCTTTCATTAGATGTTAATTTTTAATTCTTAGTTTTATACAGATATTTTAAAATTCTTAAAGCATATTTATAATGTGTTTGATCGTAAGAACTTAGAAATCTACTTAAATAATTAACACTATAAGTAATATCAGGTCTAGTGCCTGTGATGACATATAATAATTGACCAATTAAATTTTGATATTTTATTCTTTCATCAACTTCCGTCGCTTGATTCAATCTCAAATTACTCTCCATAGGAGTTTCATATAATTTCGCATTTTCAAGATTATATTTTTCAGCCAAAGATTCAATATATTTTGTTTGACTTAAAGTCATCAATTTCATATCTTTCCTATAATTTATATCAATACCTATAACTCTTGATTTTACCCAAATCTTTCATAACAAATCTTTGCATTAAACTAGTTTCAATCTCTGATCTTATCAAGATCTTTGCAAACAATCAATAAATCATCAACAAAAACTAAAATATATATTGGATCTTTGCCTTTGTTATTTACGTACAAACAATAGTCATAATTACTTCTTTTAAATCCTCACTTTTCAACAAAATCATTAAAACATTCGTACCAAGTTCTAGAGCTTTCTCTTAAACCGTAAAGAGCTTTCAATAATTTACAAACTTTATTTTTACCAGTTTCATAACCTTTAAGTTCATAAATGTAAGCTTCAGATTTTATATTGCCAATTAAAAATGCTATCTCAACGTCCATTTGCTCGACAAATAAATTATTTGCACTACTGTAACTTAATAGAATTTTTAAAGTTTTAAGCATTTTCTAAACATTCTTTCTGTTGAAAGCCTCTAACTACTAGTCTAGATTTATAAGTATTATCATTTTTCTTTCTGTTAACCCATTTAACATCAATTATTTTCTTACCTTTAGGTTTGTCAACAACAACCCATGTTTTGTTTTTATTTAAGCTCTCAATCTCGGAGTTCATTGCTTTTTGCCAATTTCTCGATTCGCTGGAGTTTAACGCCTCCTCGAATGTATTCGGTACATTCGCATTTACATAATTGACATAAACACAATGTGTTATAGGGTTACCGTATCTTTGAATAGGACTTCTTTTTCTACTCGATCTTTTAGGAATAGTCAAATTTTCATCAATCATTTCATCAACATTATCAACACTATAGCGCTCGTTTGAAATATTTTCATCCGATTCACACTCATCATCATCATTATCTTTCTCAGAATCATCCTCATTCTCTAACCTTAAATTAATAGAATTTTCCTCATCAACATTCTCATTCTCGCTCATATTCATTCTTTTTAAGCAAATTAATTCTTTCTCATTCTCGATTACTATGACGTGTCTGGCATTAATTACTTTGTTATTAAGCAAAACCCTATAGCTATCATTATTATAACCCACTAAAATACCTACTTTAGCTCTATCATCCCATTTACCTTTCTTTAAAACTTCAGGGATTCTGACAAAAACTTTACTGCCATAAATTTTTAAATGTTTCACACTAGGTTTTTTGCCAAAAAATATTTCAAAAGGAGTTTTATTTTCCTGAGTATTAGCAATTGTACGATTTTTTAAATACGAGACTGTCTTTATAAATACAGGCCAATACCTGTTATCAATTCCGGTTTCCCGGGCTAAACAACGACCGATATCCATTGCGGATCTATTGTATCGTTCTGCCACACCGTTTAATTCGTGTACGTAGCTTGGGCATGGTGACAACTCAATGCCTTTATATTTAATAAAATTATAAATTTCGCGATTTAAATATTCTTTCCCGTTATCACAACGTAATTTCTTTACTCTTTTAACAAAAAAGTTCTCGACTAAATTCACGTATTCTACGAAACAATCTGCTGTTTCATTTTTACTCTTAATGCAATAAGTTCTCGTACATTTACTGTAATCATCTATAAAAGTCAAAAAATATTTCTCTCTACAGTAACCAGTAGTTTTATGTGGACCATTTAAATCAGTATGGATTAATTCCAAAATCTCTGACGATTCAGTTCTGTCATTATCAAATGGTACATTTGCCATTTTACTCTGTTTACAGTTCACGCATTTCAAAATATCATTTTCTAACTTATCTGACAAACCTTCAAGCAGTTTATTTTTAACTAATTTATTTAAATATTGAAAATTTACATGGCCTAAAGCCCTATGCCATTTTTCTTTATCTGTTAATTTCAAAGTATTTGCATAAATATTTTCATCTTTATTTTTATTAACAAAACTATCCAAAATGTATAAATTATAAATTTTATTTGCAATAGCTATCAATTTTCTATTATTGTTGTAAATTTTGGCATTTTGATTTTTAATCAAAACAGTGCTTGATTCACTTATTCTAGAAATACTCAAAATATTTTTTCTTATACCATCAACAAAATAAACATTCTTTAAATTAACATGAACTATGCTATCATAATTTTTAAAATATATTTTAATTTTTCCTAACTTAGTCGCTTTTATAATTTTGTCATCTGGCAACTTAACATTAATTGGATTTTTTAAATTTACGTACTCACAGAAATAATCCTCACTGTTAACTATGTGGTCTGTGCAACCACTATCTAGTAACCACTTTATTTTATTTTTATTTTCACTCAAATTTTCACTTAAACTATTCACGTGTACTTCCGTCGCCCAGCTCTCGGTGTCGCTGCGCTGCTCGCTGTTTGATTCTGCTGCACGATGTCCTCCTCGTCCTCGACCTCGATGAACACCGCCTCTGCCGTTGCCTCGTTGGTTGTCTCGCTGACCTCACTGATAGTATTGAGCTCCTCTACCTCGAATAGAGTGAGGACCTCTGCCGTTGTTGCTTTGTTGTTTGTTAGTGATGCTATTCTTATCTCCGCCTTTTGAAATCTCGCGGTCCTACAGGGGCGCCACCCGAGTCCGCTCTGTTCCTCTCTTCGGAACACGGGATCGCCGGACCAGTTTTTTGTCCTTACTTTTATCGTGCACACACGCCCACAACACTGCGACTTTTGTATTAACGCTAATAAAGTTACTGTTCGATTAATACTGTTTGTTAGTTTGTTCATTCACCCACATATCCTAACATTGTTGTTGTGGACAATCATTTTTGTAGTGTCCGAATTTTCCGCATTAGAAACAATTACCTTTCATTTTTGCATTGAAAGTACTAACACTTGATTTTTTATTCATTTCACTTTAGCACAAACTTTCACAAGATCCACTGTTCTGTCCTTAGCTGGCACTAAATCGATTAAATCACCAATATAACAATAACTTATTGGTAAAGCATTAATCATATAACGCATTTTTTCTTCATCACTTATTGTACCACCGGCAGCTTTGAAATTATTGCAAGTCTTTTCAAAATCCACAAAAAATTCTTCAGGTGTGTCATAATTTTTTAACTTCACTTGTTCCAGATTGTGTTTGATTATTATTTGTAGAGTTGTAGATTCTTTTGCGTACATATTTTTCAAAATATTCATCATCTCTAGAGTCGTCCTGCGTTCACGTACGTACTCTAGCTGTTTGTTTGAAATTGTGCTGATCAAAATTATTTTTGCTTTTGAATCCTTCTTTTTCCAATCTTCTACTTTTCCACTGGCTTCTTTTTCTCGTTCTGCTGGTTCTAAACACTCTTTATAATCCAATGTAGTCATTCATCTGAACTTCCAGTTCTCATAATCAATCCCATCAAAAATAGGAATTGAAATTTCGTCGACTTTTGCATATTTAGCCATTTTCTGTTTTAATTTTATACTTTCTTCTATGTATAAATTCACTTTCAAAACATTAATTAAACCTCTTAGAAATCTTTTTCTTAAATAATTTCTATTTTCTTTACTAATAGAAATTTCCGTAAATTTCGACTCTTCACTGTCATTTATTTTTTCTTTTATCCAATTAAACATTTGCTATGTTCATTTAATTCAAAACTCGATTATCAAAAAAATCTCAACATGTGCTTAACCTCACTTTTCGCCATGCGCTCGCTTAACCTCGCGACGCGCCATGCGGTTTCACAAAATTAAATCCTCGTGCGTCAACCTTTTGCACGGATTTTTTCTACAGACTTTTCACGCCTCTCACTTACTTAGCTTCTAAGCTAATTAATTTCAAAAATATTTTTCTGTGCTCCTTAAAAAGGTGGCATAGAAAAGAGAAAATTTTTTGGAGCACATGTTTTCACTGACTAAACTTTTTATACTTTTAACTACACTTTTTACTGACTAAACCACGCTCGCGGCTACTATGTTGTAAATAAAGGATCGAGGATCGTTAAATAAAGGTTCTGTGTGGTTAAAATAATTAATATAGTTTATTGGATAAAATAAATATACTAGGCTTCGATAAGTCTTACATCGCGTGACCGTACGCGCGAGCAACAGAACGGAGAGAGAGACTAGCTTCGCCGTCGGTCTTCGTCATTAGCTTCAGAACACACGCATGCGCACAGCAGTTTTGTACACGACACTCATACCGCGTGTATTCAAATAATATTATAATGTCGGAATATTCACATAATTTAACAGCCATATTTATCAAAAACTTAATTTAAATAATGAAAAAAAATTTTTTTACTGAAACAAATGAGGTTAACTATTAACTTATTGTCTGAACTTCATAAATAATATTCGTTTCTATTTTAATTATCTTTCTCGGCATTCGAAAAAAAAGATTTTACAATTTTATCTTGGAATAGCTCAAATGAAATAACACAGGACACAATTTTTTTGTTTTGTTTTTTTTAAATTTTATATATATATCTTACTATATTAGGGGTCATTTACAAAGTACGTCACCACAGGGGAGGGGGGAGGGGTTTTTGAGATTTTACTATTGGTGACTTGGGGAGGGGGAGGGGTTAATATGATTGTTACGTCACAAAAAAAAATTTTTTTTTAACAAACAAAACTTTTTTTTAGAAATGATTTATGTTGAAAAAAAAAAATATTTTTTGCTAAAAAGTTATATAAAAAAATCATACTTATATGAATCTCGTTGATGAAAATTTAAAACTAAGTAAAATTGCACATGCATACAATTTTTTGCTTTTCTTTTTCTTTCTCAAGATTTAATCGCACCAAAATGAATTGCACGTCTTCTAAAAAGCATATTAAAGAAACCTACAAAAAAACATCGGCTCGTGCTACCGAAATTCAACCCGTTAGAATTGCAGGTCAACGAGCACGCGAATTAATGATAATAATAAAAGATCAAGAAACAGGAGCAGAAGATACTGAATGGATCGAAGAATCCAATGTTGAGTATGATTCTTCAAATATAGATAAAACTGATCCATCAAATAATATTCCTGTAATAGAATCTATTGAAAATTGCATGGAAAATCTTTGGCAAGATGGAAAAGAAAGATAAAAATTGGTTTTGTATGTTACCGTCAAAATTTTTCAGTATTACTAAAAAGCAGGCGCGCAACAATGGGGGGGGGGCGGAGGTGTCCTGACACCCCCTAAGCTAGTAGAGGACACCCTTTACAATTACTTAGGGGTGTCCAAGACTCTGGGCGCCCGAGGTCAACGAAAAAACTGGTCGGCTATTTCCCAAGCTTTAAACCCCCAAATACCCTGGGCGCCCGAGTTCAACAAAAAAACTGGTCGGCTATTCCCCAAGCTCTAAACCCCCAACTACCCTGGGCGCCCGAGGTCAACGAAAAAACTGGTCGGCTATTTCCCAAGCTTTAAACCCCCAAATACCCTGGGCGCCCGAGTTCAACAAAAAAACTGGTCGGCTATTCCCCAAGCTCTAAACCCCCAACTACCCTGGGCGCCCGAGGTCAACGAAAAAACTGGTCGGCTATCCCCCAAGCTTCAAACCCCCAAACACTCTGGGCGCCCGAGTTCAACAAAAAGACTGGTGGGCTATCCTCCAAGCTCTAAACCCCCAAATACCATGAGCGCCCGAGTTCCCCCTTGGGTAGTTGACCAGTTTTTTTGTTGAACTCGCGCGCCCAGGGTATTTGGGGGTTTAATGCTTGAGGGAAAGCCCACCAGTTTTTTTGTTGAACTCGGGCGCCCAGAGTTTTGGGAGGTATAAAGCTTGGGGGATAGCTGATCAGTTTTTTCGTTGACCTCGGGCGCCCAGGGCTTTTGGGGGCTTAGAGCTTGGGGGATTATTAACCAGTCTATTTATTAAACTCACATTTTTTTTTTTTTTTTTTTAGACGTCAGTTTCAGGGGGGGGGGGGGTTGGACCTCACGACACCCCCTAGCTGGAAGGAGTTGTTGCGCCCCTACTAAAAAGTATTATAGTTTTAATTTACTTTAAGGATGTTTGGTGCTTACAAAAAAATGCAGCTATTTTGTCAATTTTAATTGAATTTTCTAATAATTTATATTTAAATAAACGTTGGATTTTTCTCCTATTTTTCTCCGTTTTGGTTTTTCGAAAATTGTAATAGTTGTTTAAATAATTGAACACGTAATCTTATGAAAAATTTTATTAAATAAAAAAAATTTTAAATTCAATATTTTTTAAATATTAAAATTTTCTTTGAAGTATCGCCGAAACTACCTCATGTTTTTTTCAACGATCTCTGCATTTTTGAGAGAGTTACAAGTGATTAAGAAAACAAAATGCTTGATTTTTTTAGACCACCTCTTCAATTGTTTAAACAAATAATTCGATTTTTCTAAAAACTAAGATAGACAAAAATAGGGAAAAACTCCAACGATTATTTTGATATAAATTATTAGAAGATTCGATTAAAATTGACAAAATGGTTGCAATTTTTTGTAAGTACCAAACATCCTTAATTAACTATTGATTTAAGGTAGGACCGCACCTACGGCTCTAGTCAAGATGCATTTTTGGTTAAACATTTGACTAGCTTCACGCGTATATAGATATAGAAATGCATTAGCAGCAGAAGCTTTTTTAACCTAAAACACACATTTTTGTTTTTTATTAATACTTAGAGGAACTGAATGTATGATTTAATTAATTATATGTGATTCTTGTGCATTCTAGTTAAACTGACAAATTTTCTGAAAACCTGATCACATGTAATTATGTAAAAATTGTATAAAAAATGTGCTCTCCCATAAGACTACGGGTTAAACCGACGCGATGTTAATATTCAATTACTCAAAAACGAAAAACCGCCAGGTTCTGAAAATTTAGTGGCATCATTTTTTAATATTTATCTTCGACTTTCTAAAGTTTTAGATTTTTAACACATCTCTTTCTAGTTTGTGCGGTCCTACCTTAACTCTCATGCACCAAGTATTAAAATAAAAATGAAAGTAATAATAAAATAAGTAACATTATCATTATGAATAAAACTAAGCATACCATCTAAAAGTTGTTGTTTTCATTTATTATTACTGTTAATTTTTTAAACACTTATGAAAAGTTATAATAGCTCATTTCCCAGAAAAAGGGGGGGTTAATGATAAAATGGTGACGTACTTTTAGGGGGAGGGGTTTGCGAAGATGTGACTATCTGTTACAGGGGGGGGGGGGGTGTCAGAAGTGTCTAAAAAATTGGTGACGTACTTTGTGAATGACCCCATTATAAAGTCACTTTTTTCATTTTTTCCCCATTAAAGGGGTACATATACCTAAAAAAAAAACCACAGAAAAAATTTTGTAAGTTTTTTAAAAATTATTTATCTAAAAAGATATTTTTTTTCCATAATATACACACATTTTTACATAATTTTTTACATTTAGGAAATTAAAATAAGTGTTTTTATTAGTGTTATAAAATTCAGCTTATTTAGGCTATGAAAGTTCATTGCTCATAAACTCAAAATTTTTCCTCAAAGTGGATGGACCCAGGACTTGGCATAGTTGTTGTACATGTGAACCCTCATAAGCGGAACCTCAGGCAACCAAATCCAAGCACTACTAAGCTACTTGCATACTCTAAAATTGCTTAATGTGGTAAAAATTTTGATAGTTTTCATCATTTTAGTCAATTTATGGTGTGCCATCAGCTTAATAATGCTTAGATTTGGTTGCCTGAGGTTGCGCTCATGAGGGCTTACATGTACAAGAAGTGTGCAAAGTCCTGGGTCCATCCGCTGTCTGAAAAAATTTTGGCTTTACGAGCAATGCTCTCATTTTCTCAAAAATCACATATTTGAGAAAATGGCTTTTGAAGTTCTGAACAGATTTTGATGAATAAAATGTAACACACAAACACATAAACATTTATTTCTTGAAAATATCTTGTCACAGGACTCTTGCTTGATGTAAATACTCTTTTGCACATAGCCGGATACTTTATTTTTTTGCTCCTGCTCCTAAAGTGACCCAATTAGCTTTTTTTATCAAAAACACAGATTACACACTATTAGGCACCAAGACCAAGTTAAGACTTTGAGTCATCGGAGTCTTCATATGCAATTATCTAAAAATTATCTTTAACTTTAAATCACAGAATTATTTTTTCACTACACATTTGTACATAAACACCTTTTTTTTAACAACTAAAAAGCTTCATAAGTTTAACTGGTAAGAATTGGTCATTTATTCTTAGTTTTTTTTTTTTTTTTTTTTTTGAATAAAACTAACTTATTTACTTGAGATTAAAATAATAACAAAAACAAAACCAAATAAAGTAAAATTTCATTAAAAAGATGACTCAAAGAACAAAGAAGTCGTCATGAACTTGCAACGCTGCGGAAATAATTTGATATCAATAGATCGGTATTCGATACTAATTGTAATATACTAAAGTAGACTCGTAGAGGTAATATATGTCATATATTATGTCATAAAGGTTATAAATTTTTTATGCGATCGATTCTAACTTAATAAATTGTTTTTAGCATTAGACTTGAAATGAAAGTTAATCTTTCATTCTTAATTTTCATTATTAAGATATTATGTCACGGAAAAAATCTAATCACAGATAAAAAAAATTTCTGTTTTTTCATCGCTTTTATCAGACGAAAACGATATAAATTTAAAGTTTTGTTCGTGGATGAAAAAAAAAAAAAAATTATACCTACATTGCGAAAATTAAAAAAGGAAAAAATACATCGAAAAAGCATTTGTACCTATAGTATCGTAGAAAGTATTTCTGCTACTAGAACTGACTTGAAATTCTTGAATTTCAAAAAAAGCCATTTCAACGTTAATTTAATAAATTGAATGTCTTAATTAAATTAACTGTAAATTTTTTTCCTTAACGAATTAAGAAACGCGGTTTGCGGCATTTAAAAGCTGATGTAAAAGAACATCAAAAAACACAAAAACCTGAAAATTGATTTTTGGAAAAATTTTAGGTATATGTACCCCCTTAAATCCCCATTCTTCCCCACTACCTCCGCATTTCTCCCCACCCTTAATTCTTTACTTTTTAACCGTAAAACATATCAATTTTTTAATATTTTTTTTCATTCAATACCTCCCCATTTCCTCCCCATTCTTCCCCACCCCTCCCCTTTTTTGGCTGATCCATTTTCGTGGCCCAACGCGCCCGTCCACTTTCTACTGAGAAACGGAAGTTTGCCATCGAGGAATTCAATCGTCTCGCCCAGGCCGGCATCTGTCACCGATCGAAAAACCCCTGGGCCTCGCCCATCCACATGGTACCTAAGGGCGATGGGTGGCGAATCTGCGGGGACTTCCGCTGGCTTAATGAAATCACAGTTCCCGACAGAACGCCCGTACCAAACCTTCGGGATTATACTGGTTCCCTGCACGGCAGGAAGATTTTCACGAAGCTTGACTTATGGTGAGCTTATCGTCAAATACCCATCCACCCCGATGACGTCACCAAAACGGCCATAATAACTCCATTCGATCTTTGGGAGTTCTTGGTAATGATGGAGGAGGTCTCCAAAATGCGGGCCAGACTCTTCTCCGGTATCTATCGAGAGCCCTCGGTGACCTCGATTTTGTGTTTTCATTTCGACGACATGATCATAGCCTCCTTCACTCCGGAAGAGCACGAGGTCCATCTTCGCACAGTCCTCGAGAGGTTGGATAAGTTTCACTTGCACTTGAACATCGAGAAGTGTATATTTGGAGCCCCTGAGGTTCCCTTTCTCGGTCACATCGTTGGCCAGCGGGGCTTGCAGCCATCCCCAGAGAAGGTCGCCACTATTCACGATTATCCCAAGCCCGAGATTCTCCAGGGCCTACGTAGTTTCCTTTGTATGTTGAACTTCTACCGCCCTTTCCTGGACCACGCGGCTGCCGTCCAGATGCCCCTGAACGCCCTCCTCAAGGACGTGCGCAAGAAAGATCAGTGACCTGTTCCCTGGACTCCAGAGGCAGAGCTCGCTTTCAGGAAATGCAAGGCCGACCTCGCGGACTGTGCTCTCTTGGTCTACCCCGGTGAAGGCGCCGAGATCCGCCTGGTCACAGATGCTTCTGACTGCGCACTGAGTGGTACCCTCGAGCAGCGGAGAGCTGAAGCACCCTGGGCACCTATCAGTTTTTTCTCCCGCAAACTAACTCTGGCTCAAGCAAAATACTCGACTTTCAACCGCAAGCTGACATCGGTGGTTGAGTCCCTGAAGCATTTCCACTATCTTCTTGAGGGTCGTCAGTTTAAGATCTTCACTGACCACAAGCCTCTTGTCCACGCTCTCAGGCAGGACCCTGTCCACGCTCCCCAGCGACACCGTCGTCAGCTGTCCTACATATCCGAGTTTGACACGTCTATCAATTACCTTCCTGGCGAGGAAAACGTCGTCGCGAATACCTTGTCTCGCGCCCCCACCTTTACATCCCCAGCCGTCCTCGACTGGACTGCCATGTCCGTTGACGCGATTCAACTTCCGGCAGTTCAGTCTATTATGGCAAGGATCGACGCGTTCCGTCTCCCCACGACGGTTTCCCTTGATGAGCTTGCGGCTAGCCAAGCAGCTGACGAGCAGCTTCGTGAGATCCTCGCTGACCCTGGTCTTCCTCTGAAATTGATCAGGTTTACTCTCGGCGAGAACCACACGCCAATCTACTGTGGCACTTTCGACTACTACATCCGTCCGTACGTTCCACCTCCTTTACGCTGAGGGCCTATTCGCACCCTAGTGCCAAAGTTTCCGTGAGGCTCATACGTAGGAGCTACGTTTGGCCAGACATGTCCCATGACATTTCTCTCTGGGCCAAGGCGTGCATCCCTTGCCAGCAAGTTAAGGTGACCTGCCACAACCGGTTCTTGCCCAAGGAATTCCTGGTCCCCGACGGCTGTTTCGATCATGTCCATATCGACCTGGTCGGTCCCCTTGTCGACAGCCACGGCAACCTGTACGCTCTCACCATTGTCGACCGGTATTCACGGTGCCCCGAGGCTGTACCTATACCCGACATGGAGGCCCCGACTGTCGCCCGGGCATTCTTCGACACGTGGGTTTCCCGTTACGGAGCGCCCGAGATCTTGACCTCTGACCAGGGTTCGCAGTTCGAGTCGCAGCTCTTCTCGGCCGTTTTACAGCTGATCGGCTGCGAACGAATTCGCTCCACGGCCTATCGACCTCAGCCGGACGGTTTGGTCGAGCGATTCCACTGGGAATTGAAGGCGGTGATAATGTGCTACAGGGACAACCCCGAATGGATCCGGTTATTATCGTCCGTCCTTCTTGACTTGCATACCCGAGTGCGTTTAGACTTGGATGCGAGCACGGCTGAATTTGTCTTCGGCACCGTCTTGCACATTCAAGGTGAATTTTGCATTCCCGGCGACTACGAGCCCAACCAGAGATTTCTCCTCGAGGAATTCCGTGGCTTTATAAGAGAGGTGAAGCCCGTTCCCTCTGCATGAAAATACAACTACAAGCCGTTTGTCTTCAAGGACATGGCCACGTGCACCCACGTGCACATGAGGTCAAAGCCTGTCAAACGCTCCCTTGAAAGACCCTACCATGGACCCTACAAGGTCATTCAACGTCTCTCGAACCTCGATTTTCTGATCGACGTGGGCGGCGAGCACAAAGTCGTGAATGTCGAACGCCTCATTCCGGCTCAATTTATTTCGGAAGGTTTTGCGGACGAGATTCTCGGCCCGGCAATCGATCCTATGCCAGTCAACCCTGTGGCTCATGCGGAGATCGAAAGCCCGCAGCCCATCGAGGACCCTGTCCCGAGCAGACTTCTTCTGAGCCCGATGCTCGATAGCCCACTCCTTTCGGAATAACCCCCCAGCCTCGCCAATGTTTCCTTCGGGACCTACCCCGTTTCCACCTGGTAGCCCCGCTCCATCTGTTAGTCGCGCTCCAGTTTGCGATCAAGGTAAGCGCGCGTCTCGCGGCAATTCCGTTCGTTCGGCTTTATTGCCTCCAACTACGCGCACCACCGAGTATCGTAGCCCACATGCCATTCCGATAGGTCCATCTCCGGTGCCCCCCACCCGCGAGAAGGCTTACCCTCGTAAGCGAGTGCATTTCGAGCACCCCTATGCGAAGCCTTTCGATTCAATCTCGCGAGAACTTGGAGAAAAGCTCGCGCTTTTACTTCATTCGGGGGGGGGGGGGGGGGGAGTACTGTGGGCTCCGCGCTGCGAGATCATGGTAGTGCGAGTGAGAGAGAGAACGAGAGAGAGAGAGTGAACGAGTATGGCTGCCTGCAGCTCGCTGCGTCGAGCTTAGCCTGCCGGCCCACCAGTGCGTGCCTAGCTACCGAACGGTATAGATCTAAGCTGCTCACGTCTCGTGCGACAGCTTGTACTTAAAGTATAATAAATAAACGTAATTCATGCTATACCTTGTGTCAGTAATTTATACCTCAGTGAAACCTGCACCAGAAGAATAGGACCTCCTGCCAAATAGTATCACCTAGATACCTTCAAACCTTACAACCGTCATTTCTCTCTCTCTCTCTCTCTCTGCAGTGTCCAGAACTTTAATAGAAGTAAGATTATTTTTAAGGAAGTAGCTCGTGTAACGTTTTGTAATGGTTTGATTTTTATAATAAATAGATTTTCATAGTAGTTTTTCGGGTTCTGTAGTTTCATTAATTAACCCCCTCTTAGTTATTCGAATCACCTACCCGATTACACAAAAGGGTGAAGTAGAGCCAAATTAATTAAATGATCCGTCCCAATTTCGGGACATGACATTTTGGAGAAAAATTAATAATTTTAGGTGGCGATTTTAGACAAATCCTTCCTGTAGTCACATGAAAAAATTATTGTAGGAGATACGATTAAATACTGTTAATTGTGGAAAAATTTCAAAATTCTTAAACTCTCTGAAAATATGAGATGTAAAGATAAAAATTTTTCTAATTTATTACTAAAAATAGGAGAAGGTGAAATTGAAAATTTTTAAATACCTATGAAATGGAAAAGTAAAGATGTTTGCAATTCAATTTTTGGAGATATAAATGAAAATAATAATTTAAACAAAGTTATTTTAGCTCCAAAAAATGAAAATGTTGCAATTTTAAACAGAAAAGTATTAAACATATTAAATGGACCAAGTAAAACATATATTACAGTATAGACAGATTATATTTATGGAGTAGATCAAACTGATTCAAATATATGTTTAGATTATCCAATTGAATACTTAAATTCAGTAAATGACGGGCTTTCTACCCATGAACTAAAATTTAAAAAAAATGCAGTGGTAATGTTAATTAGAAATCTAAGTAAAAAAGATGGTCTATGCAATGGAACAAGATTGAAAATAACAAATTTATATGAACATAATATTGAAGCTACAGGTGAAAAATAGGAAAAGTAGTATTTATTCCAAAAATAAGTTTAAGTACCAATGAAAATTCAAATTATCCATTTATAATTCACAGAAAACAGTTTCCAATTATTTTAACTTTTGCAATGACCGTTAATAAATCTCAAGGACAAATTTTTAATGAAGTGGGTTTGTATTTGAAAACAGAATTTTTTCTCATGGACAATTATACGTTTCATTATCAACATCTAAAAATTCTGATCTCTCTATATTATATTTCCGTTTTTTATTCTGATCCCATAAATTGGATTCTCTAAATTGGATCTTCGAAAATCTGAAATTCTTAAAAACACGGTCAAAACACAGTTAAATATCGCACTTTTTTAATCCCCCAAATTGGATCTTCGTCAAAAACATTGGATCCCCTTTTTTTCAAAATTTTTTACTGAAATATAGTATCTTTTATCATCAAAAAAATAAATAATTAATTTTAGTAATTTATATATAATAATGAATTTCATTTGAAAATTTTTTATTTCAATTTGAAACAAACTTTTTTAAATCCAAACCTAACCCTTATACCAATGTTTACTTTTTGATATAAAACATTTACTTAGAAATTAAAATTTGTGCCGTACGAGAAATTTTTCCGGGTAATCAAGGGACACTTAAGTGGGCAGATTTGCGCAATCTCAAGCGAGTTGGTTAGATAAGTGAAATACGTTAGTTTAGTGAGAGCTAATCATTTAAGTCGGTTCAGGTTGGTAAGGTAGATGAGGTTGGTTAGGCGGAGGTTATGGGAGAGGAGCGTGGAAGGGGAGATGAGGTGGGAAGGGTTTGTTATTGCACTTAAAAATATTAATAGAGCTCTCTCAATATTTAAAGTTAGTGACTGAGTTGATGAATAAGGTGAGTAAGATTTGTTCGTAGATTGGGTGAGATAAGTTTGGAGGATAAAATACGGTATTTGAAGTTAATCAAATTAGTGAGGTCAGTAGAAGATTGAATTAGGTCAGGTAGTTGAAGAAAAAAAGTAAGTACAGTTAGTAGGGTTCTTAATATGGGTGAGAATAGTAAATCGTGTTAGATAAGGCGAGTGTGTGCGGGGGGTAGAGTGTAGCTAATGTGGTTGTGGTTGTTTACAAACGGACAAAGGACGCGAGTTCATCGGCGGAGTCTTTCAAAACGTTTTGAAGAAATACGACAACTAGTTTAGAGTAGCGCATAATCCCGATATAAAATGTAGTATCGCTGAAAGAGTTATTCGAACGCTGAAGGCGCGCATATGGAGATATTTATCTTATAAAAATACTAAACGATACATAGACGTCGTTCAAAAAATTGTAAAAGGCTACAATGAAACTGTGCATTCTGGTACGAAAATGAGGCCTTGCGAGGTTCATATTTTTAACGTAACGAAGGCTCGAAAGAATTTATTAAAGCGTTCTCTTGCGCAAAGTGTTAATAAAAATAAAAAAAATAAATTTTTCACATCTACTACCAAGTATAAGCCCGGTCAGTACGTTTGTATCAGTAGAACCAAAAACACGTTCAAACCGGGTTACGAGAAGAACTTTAGCGAGGAAGTGTTTATAGTGAGTCGTGTCTCGCGCCAACAAGGGATGCACACATATATTTTAACAGATCTGAATGGCGAAGAGATAGATGGCTACGTTTACACCGAGGAGCTTGTTCTAGTTGGTGATAAACGAATGCAAAAAAATCAAGAATTTAAAATCAAACGCATTGTCGCTACCAAAGGAAAAGGTCCGAACAAACAACATCTGGTCAAGTGGGTTGGTTACCCTGAAAAGTTTAACTCCTGGGTCAAAGCACGCGATATGATCGATATATAAAATATAATCTGAAAATAGATTGAAAAAAAAGCGGCTAACAAGCTTATAAACATGATGAAAGGCCAAGGGTATAAGTCGAAAGCTTCGTCGCGTAAACGTCAGTCGTAGAAGAAATTTCCGACAGTGCGAAAGTCATGGGCTGTACGAAAAAAGAAGCAGAAAAAGAAGAAGAAGACGACAACGAAAAAGATCAAGAAGAAAAGTGCTACGAGAAAAAGGGTTAAAAACAAGCAAAGTTTTAGAGATATTTCTGATATATTTGGACCTAAATAAAGATGGCTTTTTTACATTCTCACTCCAACGAGTGCATGTCAGCGGAATTAGATATATTTAGTTTGCCACCGACTCACACCTCGGTGGAAGGCAGTCCGTTTATACATTTTAAATCGATTAGTCCCTTAAACGACAAGACGGGTACACCTTTGGAGTTCGTTGTGCCTAGTTCAGGCGATTATTATTTGGATCTTCCTCACACGATGCTTTTACTAAAGGTAAAAATTGACCCGAACGTTTCGCAAACTGAAAATTCCAAAGTCGGACCCGTCAACAGTTTTATTCACTCGTTATTTAATCAAGTCGATGTTTATTTCAATAATAAGCTGGTGACTTCTTCTAGTAACAATTATGGCTATCGCAGTTATTTAGAGACGCTTTTAAACTATGGAACTGGAGCAAAAGAAGGTCATCAAACGGCTGGTCTTTGGTACGATGATGAACTTTTTAAAATGGAATCTCTTCCAAATGCAGAACTAAATAATAGAAATTCAGGTCTTACAAAACGACAACCTTCACTTTAGGCGGGGAAACATTAGATTTAATGGGCCATTTACACTGTGACGTGTTTAATCAAGATGAAATGCTGATCAACGGCGTCGAGATGCGTATTCGCTTAGTAAGATCGAAGGATGCTTTCTGTCTCATGGACGCTAGTGAAAATGGTGTTTTTAAAGTTCAAATCAAAGAAGCCACGCTTATAGTTCGGCGTGCAAAAATCGCTTCGGGTATATTATTAGCTCACGCTAACGGTCTTGCAAAAACAACCGCAAAGTATCCTGTTTCTCGAGTTTAGATAAAAACTTTTATCATGCATCCAGGCATCTTATCGGAGTCTCTCGATAATTGTTTTCTCGGTCAGCTGCCAAAGAGACTAATTATTGGTTTTGTTGACAACAGAGCCTTCAACGGTTCGCGAAACTTGAACCCTTTTAACTTTCAACATTACAATATCAATTATCTCTGTCCGTATATCGACAGCGTGCAAGTCCCAAGTAAAGCTTTACAGCCACGCTTTACAGCCACGCTTTACAGCGGGGGATAATCAAGCCTACATTGAATGTTTTCAGTCGCTTGTTACAGGCACGGGAATACATTTTGCAAACGAGGGTATCAGTATAAGTCGACAAAACTATTCGAACGGTTATTTTTTGACTACTTTTGATCTTACACCCGACATGTCGGCGAACTTGGGTAATCATTGGAATCTTGTAAGGACAGAAAACGTTCGCTTGGAAGTACGTTTCGACACAGCATTGACAACCACCGTAAACTGCGTGATATACGCGGAGTATGACAACATCATCGAAATCACAGCTGGTAGAGAAATCATATCGGACTTTAGCTCGTAAACATTTAAAAGAAAAAGAAGAAGCAGGGCAAGCTTGGGGCTGTCAGTGTAATTTCTCGCTTCAAAGTAATCGCATCGTTTCTTACTGCATCATGGATTTTTTGATTGATATCAAAGCGTTGTACGATGCTCGTAAAAATTTTATTCCTAAAGAAGTTGCAGTGCTTGGCTTACAAAATAACACAATGGCTCACTGGTTAGTAAAATCTTCGGAATCATTTGAAAAGCTCCCGGATAGTTTAAAATCAAAAAACGATTATTGCACAGCCAAAATTTATCACATCGATTGGTACGACGGTGATGTATCAATAAACCAATTACATTACTATCTTAGATCTATGGCAAAAGTGGCAAAAAAAAATACGTTCGTGGTCATGAAAAAGCAAAGTTTTTAGAAGTTGTGATATCTCGACAGGTGATATATATCGAGTCTTACAGTGGCCCAAGTTTCAACGTTCTGGTAGCTTCGTTTCCTGATATGAATACAACGGGTTTGCATCATCTACGATACAATAAAAAAAAAATTAACAATTGCGCTCTTTATAAAGTGAATATTCTCGAACAGTGGTTTAGATCTCTTTTAGCCGACGATTGGGGAGCATCGAATGATTTTGACATACCATGGTTGTATTATTACGATGCACTTTCTAACTATAAAAAAAAAATTAGAAAAATATGTAAATCCTCATAGCGGGGGTTATGATGAAATAGATTGCGTTATTATTAATGATAACATCACCGATGACAATGACGCCGATAGCGAAGACGAAGATGGAGAACTACTGTATTCAACCCCTGTAGATGTCGACAATTAGAAATTCCTTGTTAGCTTATGAAAAAAAAAAAAAAAAATGAATACCCGAGAGCTTGCAGAGGCACTCTGCGGTTTTTCTAAAAAAATAAAAACCGTAGGTGTTTTCGCCGCCGATCAGATACCGTCCCACTTACTGCTTCCTGCTGGTATTATCGTTAATACTCAATAATCGAATAAAAGCGGCGAACTTGGACATCTCTGTATGTAAATGCTAATGGTTTTTTTTTTGACAGTTACGGACGCCCGCCTATTTCAAAATTCATGCAGGATGCTATAAAAAAAAACTGTAAAACATGGCAATTTAGTAAAAAACAGTTACAAAGTTTCGATTCCATGGTGTGTGGTGAATTTTGTCTACAATTTATACATCATATGAGTAAGTCTGGTAGCTTACGCTCATTCTTGAATCAGTTTTCAAAAAATACCCAAAGCAACGATCAGAAAACAGCAAAATTTTAACCGTATCTTACTCCACTTAAGGAGGCTAGGCAGTTTTTTCAAAATCCAAAATTAAGAACCCAAAAAATTCCTGTAGATTCCTTGAAGTAAGACAAACAACTTTCCTATTTAACACAACAATGGTTGTTGGACTCGTTTTCGAGAAAAAAATCAGTTTAGAATTTTTTTTTAACATGGGCTCTTATGGAAAAAAATATTTTAAAATTTGGCAAATCATAAAAATCCACAAGTTTACTACGAGTCAGGTGTCATTTTAAAGATAAAAATTTGAAGATTATTTCAAAATTATAAAAATATGGGATTATCGGACTAATTTACAAGAAAAATAGAAAACTGCGGTACATAACCTTCAAAACATGCAATTTTTCAACGTTTTTTAAAATTTTTTATCTTAAATTTTGTTTTAATATGTTTCAAAATGATAAATAATCACTTACTTATCAAAATAAATAAATAAAATACTTTTTTTCTTATTTACAATTTCATGCACCCGCAAGGGCCCCTGCTAGGTACGACCCCTACGCTGCCAAGCCTCCTTAACCCCTAAATTAAAATAAAAAAAAACCTCCTTCAGAATAAATAAAAGCGTAGACATAACAGGATATCAATAAGTTGAGTAGATTGGTTTTCGTTCGTGGTATCAAATATCAAATAAATATTTCTGGTTTTTGGTCAAACGAACAGATTTATTATGACAGTAGGTTGTCTTTACAATTATCGCCAACGTTTCGTCATCGTTTTTTGATGACTTCTTCAGGGCTAAGATTTAAAAAGATCACAAAGGTTTGAATACAAATCAGTCATAGCGGCACATTGCCTTCATAATAATCATTCCTTTGATTTTAAAGAGGTTTCAATTTTAGAGTCAGAACCTCACACGAGAAAGAGGAAATTTTTAGAGATGCTTTACATACAATTTCATGAAAATAATATAAATAAACAGCAAGACACTCAATTCCTTAGGAGAGACTATAAAGATATTATTCAATCGCTCCCCCCGCCCCACCCTAAAACTACAGTATGACTGATCTCTCACCTTTGCTTCTAAACATTTCCTTAGTTGCCGTTTGACTACGCTTCAAACAACTCGTCGGTTCACAAACCATGAACTATTTTTTGACTGTCAGTTATCACTGACTTACTACTCTAGGTAAACTGATTTTTTTAAAAATTTTTAAATTGGTTGACAATGTTTAATAATCCTATTTTTATAACTACTTTAAACTTATCGTAAATTTTTTAATAATTTTTAATTGTATAAGAAAGAAAAATCTTTTTATTGTTAAATTGTTATATTGTATTTAAACCTTTGTGATCTTTTTAAATCTTAGCCCTGAAGAAGTCATCAAAAAACGATGACGAAACGTTGGCGATAATTGTAAAGACAACCTACTGTCATAATAAATCTGTTCGTTTGACCAAAAACCAGAAATATTTATTTGATAACAGGATATCGCTCAATTGGGTCAAGACAGGCTTTTTGTTAAATATACTTTTTAAATTACCCAACATCGATTCTTTCCTTATCTTACGAAGCTGTAATCTGATAACCTGGTGGCTGACGTTTTAGTATGACTCATTGTCCGGATATGTGTTTATAAAATCAAGTTTCGTCCGGTTTTTATCTAACATACTTTTTTAATTACTCTTATCTTCTCTGTTGCTCCCCTCCAAGTGCTGACGTAATAAAAACGATAAGAGTTAGATGAGGGCGCTGCTTGTCAAGAAATCAAGACCGACACCAGTACGGCGCTTGATTCAAACGAGAGTGCATCTAAATTGCAATCATGAGTGATTACATGATTGATTTACAAGGCGTGTATATCCAGAAAAAAACATTTGTGGCCAAAGAAATTGCAGTGCTTTCATTGCAAAAAACATCATAGATCACTGGATTGTAACCTGAACGTTTTCAACATCTAGATCGCGAAGTAAAGTTACTCAACAACTTTTGTTCTACTTCTGTACACGGCTTGGAGTGGTACTACGGCTCGGTTTCGTTAAAAAGAGTTAAACAGCTATTGCGCGATGTGACAAGAAGTGTCCCAAGGATATACGTGTACGGGGCTGAAAAGGCCAAATTTTTAGAAACCATCTTGTGCCGGTGTGTGATTGATTTAGAAGAATTTTTTATACCGCATTTTTATCCGTTAACGCAAATGTACCCTAAAGTAAATTCAATATGTACGTGTCATGTGATTGGTGGCGTACATAAACTTACTTTTTGCGCTGTGTACAAAGTGCATCTTTTAAAAGAGTTTTTTAAATCAATGATAAACAAAGAGTTATATCACTCTGACGAGTTATCGTCAACGGTTTATTTCAAGATGCTAAAAAAATATGCGATTAAAAGCGAGCAGGATCTTGTCGCGGCTTTTGAACGAGATAGAGAACTCATCGAAGAGCACGATGCGTCTAGTCTTACTTCTGAAGATGGCGACAATCACGCCTAGAGCAGCGACGAACCCAGTGGTGAACCGCTGAGTTGCTTAACGCCGAAACGCAAGACAACGCTCGAACCTTGAACCCTAAAGTTTTAATATAAAAAATGAGTGCTTTAAAAAATATGAATGTAACATAGGGGTCATTCACAAAGTACGTCACCAATTTTTTAGACACTTCTGACGCCCCCCCCCCCTGTAACAGATAGTCACATCTTCGCAAACCCCTCCCCCTAAAAGTACGTCACCATTTTATCATTAACCCCCCCTTTTTCTGGGAAATGAGCTATTATAACTTTTCATAAGTGTTTAAAAAATTAACAGTAATAATAAATGAAAACAAAAACTTTTAGATGGTATGCTTAGTTTTATTCATAATTATAATGTTACTTATTTTATTATTACTTTCATTTTTATTTTAATACTTGGTGCATTAGAGTTAAATCAATAGTTAATTAAGGATGTTTGGTACTTACAAAAAATTGCAACCGTTTTGTCAATTTTAATCGAATCTTCTAATAATTTATATCAAAATAATCGTTGGAGTTTTTCCCTATTTTTGTTCATCTTAGTTTTTAGAAAAATCGAATTATTTGTTTAAACAATTGAAGAGGTGGTCTAAAAAAATCAAGCATTTTGTTTTCTTAATCACTTGTAACTCTCTCAAAAATGCAGAAATCGTTGAAAAAAACATGAGGTAGTTTCGGTGATACTTCAAAGAAAATTTTAATATTTTAAAAATATTGAATTTAAAACTTTTTTTATTTAATAAAATTTTTCATAAGATTACGTGTTCAATTATTTAAACAACTATAACAATTTTCGAAAAACAAAAACGGAGAAAAATAGGAGAAAAATCCAACGTTTATTTAAATATAAATTATCAGAAAATTCAATTAAAATTGACAAAATAGCTGCATTTTTTTGTAAGCACCAAACATCCTTAGAGTAAATTAAAACTATAATACTTTTTAGCAGGGGCGCAACAACTCCTTCCAGCTAGGGGGTGTCGTGAGGTCCAACCCCCCCCCCCCCCCATGAAACTGACGTCTAAAAAAAAAAAAAATAAATGTGAGTTTAATAAATAGACTGGTTAATAATCCCCCAAGCTCTAAACCCCCAAAAGCCCTGGGCGCCCGAGGTCAACGAAAAAACTGGTTGGCTATCCCCCAAGCTTCAAACCCCCAAACACTCTGGGCGCCCGAGTTCAACAAAAAGACTGGTGGGCTATCCTCCAAGCTCTAAACTCCTAAATACCATGGGCGCCCGAGTTCCCCCTTGGGAGATAGTTGAGCAGTTTTTTGTTGAACTCGGGCGCCCAGAGTCTTGGGCACCCCTAAGTAGTTGTAAAGGGTGTCCTCTACTAGCTTAGGGGGTGTCAGGACACCTCCGCCCCCCCCCCCCCCATTGTTGCGCGCCTGCTTTTTAGTAATACTGAAAAATTTTGACGGTAACATACAAAACCAATTTTTATCTTTCTTTTCCATCTTGCCAAAGATTTTCCATGCAATTTTCAATAGATTCTATTACAGGAATATTATTTGATGGATCAGTTTTATCTATATTTGAAGAATCATACTCAACATTGGATTCTTCGATCCATTCAGTATCTTCTGCTCCTGTTTCTTGATCTTTTATTATTATCATTAATTCGCGTGCTCGTTGACCTGCAATTCTAACGGGTCGAATTTCGGTAGCACGAGCCGATGTTTTTTTGTAGGTTTCTTTTATATGCTTTTTAGAAGACGTGCAATTCATTTTGGTGCGATTAAATCTTGAGAAAGAAAAAGAAAAGCAAAAAATTGTATGCATGTGCAATTTTACTTAGTTTTAAATTTTCATCAACGAGATTCATATAAGTATGATTTTTTTATATAACTTTTTAGCAAAAAATATTTTTTTTTTTCAACATAAATCATTTCTAAAAAAAACTTTTGTTTGTTAAAAAAAATTTTTTTTTTGTGACGTAACAATCATATTAAGCCCTCCCCCTCCCCAAGTCACCAATAGTAACATCTCAAAAACCCCTCCCCCCCTCCTCTGTGGTGACGTACTTTGTGAATGACCTCATAGCGTAAAAAAAAAGTTTTAATTAAATCAAAAAACTAATGTTTTGGATTTTTCTGCATGTGCCTTTGTTTTAATGTGCTTTTTTAAAATTACCGACTCTTTATCTTCCGGGGCAACAAAGTGATACCCTAAAGATGTAGTTTATTGTATGACGTATAGTCTAGGTATGTGTTTTAAAAAAAATCAAGTCTCGACAGGCTTTTTATCTAACGTACTTTTTTAATAACCGACAAGGTTTCATTTTGTTAGTCGTATGCATGCTGATTGGTTTAAATTCATTACGTCACAGAGTTATCCCCACTATTTTATATGCCTCTCAGCGCTTACGAGCGTGGAGAAGAAGCAGTCTTGTCAGTTGCAGTAACGCATTGCGAAAGTAAAGATCAATTCAAGAATCATGGAGCTTCCGAATCTACTCCTCGCGATGACTTACGCGCTGAATAAGTCGAATTCCAAACGTTCAAAAGTTGGCTTGGAAAACGATAGTGAATTAAAGTCAAATTTTGCGGGAGTAGTTCACCCAGTAGGGACGTGACGATGGATCAAGCGTCGTGAGAAATGTTTCTGCAGCACAAAGAATCGATTCTAGCGTATTTACGCGAAGATTTTGTGTACATTCGAGATCCAAAGAACCCCATGACTTTAGAGTTACCTAAGCATATTTTTGTGTTTACTGTATCGCACGGTAAAAATGCCGTTATGATTAACGAAAAGTGCTCTAGTCCATTGGTAACTATTGTACCAGCCGAGAAAAAAGAAGAAGACGCGCGGACCGAGACGTCAACGAGAAAGAGGAACTTGGACGATCTTCTGAACGAGTTGGATGTGATCCCCGTCAACGATCTAGAAAAAAACGTGAAAAGTGAGAATCTCCCGTGTGTGGCTATGCATTTAAAAACTATCGAGGGGTTGCTGGAGATTTTGGAGTGCGTAAATCTGCGTATGCAAGTTTTAAGTGATCAAGCGAAAATTGTGAACGGTATAGCGCACATATCGTCGAATACTTGAAGGGTCACTTTAAAGAACAAGACCCCGAAAGTGTGAAAAAGTGTTTAATTTCTTTTAATACATTTAAAAAATATTATTGTATGATAAAACTGGATATCGAATTTAGTGTGAGAGAGCACGCGGAAAGTCAAATAGTGTACAACGTGAATTTAGTAGAATTGATCTTTGCATAGTTGAATGCTTTTGGCTTATTCAATATAGCCAAAGCTATTTACAATACAATGTTTGAATACAACAAGTGATTAACCATGTAGCGAACCGCTTGTAAAATGAAAATATTAAAAATAAAATGGTAAAACAAAGTATAAAAAATACTTTTTTCGCATTTTTTCTTGCATCCTTATTTTTTATTTTCAGGAAATTTATTTTATTAATTTTGTTATGGAGTGGACCACAATTCGCTCGTCAATATTTCGGCTCATTCACTCAACTTTTAATTGATAGACTACATGGCTCCATCTATGAGTCTAGGCGGGGACTTTAGTCCCAATTCTCACTCCCGCGCGCCGTAGTGCTGGGCTGTACCGCTGTCGCCGTTGCTGCTGCCACAAGCCTCGCGTGCTGGCTTCTGGTTTTGGTGCTCAAGTGTGTGTGTGTGCAGCAGAGAGTTCTCCCGGCTTTTTCACGGTTCTTCTCAAAAGCTCTTCTCAGCGCCTTTTTCACCAGGTAGTCCAGGAACCTGCCTTTTCACCGTGCACCAGCTCATCCGGACGATCACAGACAGTAATTCTGTGATCATCAACAACCTCGGAGCCGCGCCATTACCACGTGAGTAGTAGAGCTAAGAGAGTTCTGCATCATGGCGCAGATTTCTCATACCTTTTTCGGCGCAGAACTCTCGTACTTTTTGGGTTCGCTCTCTCATTTGGTTTTTGGCCCAAGTACCTTTTTGAGGGCGGGCACCTGGGGTCGTGCTAGGGGCTAGCCGCTGCTGGCTAGCCGGTAGCTCTACTCATTTTAATAATATTTTTATTTTAATAATATTTTAATTACTTTTACAATTCATTAATGATATTTGAAAATTATTTTTAATAAAATTTTTAAAGAAAAAAAAATCGGTTCAACCAGGATTCGAACCGACGAACCCAGGCACGACAGGCAGACACTCTACCACCTGAGCCATTGAGCTAGCATGCACCATGACTTTAATTAAACTACTTTTCCAACTGTTTTATATTATTTTCATATTACTTTAAATAATTTAACATTATTTTGTTTATTTAATTGTTTATTGATATTTTTATTCTTAATTAGTATCATATATTAATAATATTATTTTTTAAATTAAATTATCAAAGAAAAAATTTTTATTGAAGTGGGATTCGAACCCACGATCCCAGGCATGCCAGGCAGACACTCTACCACCTGAGCCATTGAGCTAACATGCGTCAGGACTTTAGTTAAAGTACTTTTCCAACCGTTTTAATTATTAGAATTCAATTAAATTTTTTTCTTTTTCTTTAATTTTTTCATATTTAATCTTTTTTTTTCATTTTTCTTTTCGTAAGTTTTTGTTCTTCTTGAAGCTTTTGAAAACTTTTATATTGCTCATCTTGACGCTTTTTTTCCTCAGAATAACTTTTAAATCCTGTAGATACTTTTACTTCAAAAGTTCAAACTTTAAACCTATAAGTTTGAACTTTACGTTTAAAAAGTTTAAACTTTAAATGTAAAACCTTATACTTTTACTTCAAAAATTAAAACTTTAAACCTATAAGTTTGAACTTAATGTTTAAAAGTTTAAACTTTTAATGTGAAACCTTATACTTTTACTACAAAAGTTCAAACTTTAGACCTATAAGTTTGAACTTTACGTTTAAAAAGTTTAAACTTTAAATGTAAAACCTTATACTTTTACTACAAAAGTTCAAACTTTAGACCTATAAGTTTGAACTTTACGTTTAAAAAGTTTAAACTTTAAATGTAAAACCTTATACTTTTACTACAATAGTTCAAACTTTAGACCTATAAGTTTGAACTTTACGTTCAAAAGTTCAAACTTTCAAAAGTTCAAACTTTAAACCTATAAGTTTGAACTTAATGTTTAAAAGTTTAAACTTTTAATGTGAAACCTTATACTTTTACTACAAAAGTTCAAACTTTAGACCTATAAGTTTGAACTTTACGTTTAAAAAGTTTAAACTTTAAATGTAAAACCTTATACTTTTACTACAAAAGTTCAAACTTTAGACCTATAAGTTTGAACTTTACGTTCAAAAGTTTAAACTTTAAATGTAAAACCTTATACTTTTACTACAAAAGTTCAAACTTTAGACCTACAAGTTTGAACTTTACGTTGAAAAGTTTAAACTTTCAAAAGTTCAAACTTTAAACCTATAAGTTTGAACTTAATGTTTAAAAGTTTAAACTTTTAATGTGAAACCTTATACTTTTACTACAAAAGTTCAAACTTTAGACCTATAAGTTTGAACTTTACGTTCAAAAGTTTAAACTTTTAATGTGAAACCCTATACTTTTATTACAAAAGTTTAAACTTTAAGTTTAAGTGTTCAAACTTTCAATATAATAATCTATACTTTTAGTTAAAATGTTTAAACTTTTACTAAGATACTTTATACTTTTACTTCAAAATTCAAACTTCAGACCTATGAGTTTGAACTTTACGTTCAAAAGTTTAAACTTTTACTCTAAATGTTTAAACTTTCAAGATGACTTTTTATGCTTTTACTTGAAAAATTCAAACTTACTTTTTAGAGACCCGTTTTCTTAAAACACTAGTTCCTCTCAGCGCGCGATTGTATTACATTATCTAAAACAAATTTCGTCGAAGCTTCATTTAAATTAACTTACAATAAGGTCTATGTATATACCTTTTACCTTTTCCGCTACGTTCAGAGTTCATTTGAACTTTCATGGTTATAAATTCATTGGTTTTATTTAGATACTAATAATTATTATTTTCATGATTTTAATTGGATAATTTCGAAAACTTGATTAAATAATTATTTTTTATGAAATCTATTCTATTTCTAAATGTTTTAATTTAATTGTAGTATAAAAATAAAAAATAAAAATTCAAATTTTAAATTTTCTTCTTCAACCAATCACATCACGAATAGAATGCTGACATTCTTTTTGGATTCTCTCTTTTATCTTAGGATAATTATTTGTCAACAGGGTTTATTATGTTGTATCCAAGACATTTTAAAAAATTTTGGTTTTGTCGTTTTAGTGGTTTGGAATGCTTCTACTTTGAAATCAATAGTTTATTTTTTATGATAGTTGAATCATTGTTCTGTCGCCTTACTTCTTTTAGCCTTAGTTGTTTGTATGGTTTAAAGATTAAACCTTGACCTTGTATATCAGTGTTGGTCTTTTAGTAGTTCATTCTTTATTTCTGGCCAGTCCGAGTTGCAAGTGAAAGTTATGAATAAATCAGGCCTGCCAAGTTTTCGTACATAAGCCATAGCGTCTTGAGCTTTTTCGTGCATGTAACGTGGACCACCAGTAAATGAAGAAGGAAGAATGACTGATTGCCCAATGTTGGCCGCGTTAACATTAGCATCGGTGTTTACAGCATCTTGAAGATGAATATATTCTTTAGCTCGCAGTTTTTTTAATTTAATTTAATAAAAAGTAGCCATTCTGAGATCATTTTGGCCATCATGTCCACTGCAAATTGACTTGACTGACAAATTAAATAACTTTTTGAAATAATGAAGATTGAAGATGATTCAAACAATTTTCTCTAACCATAAATCGATAGGAATAAAATTGTAGGCAAGTTACTGTTTTTCTTGATTCATTGTGTTGCAGGATATTAATGCAATATCCTTCTTCACCTTTGATAAACAGTAGTGAATATTGTAATGCATCATAAGAACGATTAAGCTCACTGACTCTGTGTAGTTTTCCATCCCGACCGTGTAACAAAATATCTCTTCCACCTTTATCTTCATCAACTAATAGTACGGCTTCTTCATCGATCGTGGGAGCATTGTACTGGCCTCTGTGTTCTCCTTGAGGAACTCTATCAGCATGTATAATCAGTTTTAAATCTTGCAATTCATCTACAGATCGAGTTTCAACGTTATATTTAAAATTTTGTATAAGATGATTATTTTTTTGTAAAACTGTTTGCAAAGATTTAATAAGACCTGTATTTAAATTAGGGTTGACATTAGATCGCACCGATACTTGATCAGACTCAGACATAAAGTATATTTGCAAAAATTTAAGAGTCTCTTAAAGTTGAGGCAGTAAACTTCCAATCAAATGATAGACTTGGTCCTGAATTTTGAAAGTTGGCATAAAATTTCCTTCTCTAATTTCAATGGCACCAAAAGATGTTATCTGAAATAGAGTGTTATAAGCCCTCGAATTGTCAAGAAAATGTTTTGACTGAGGATGTGCATCCAAAATCAAACTACGAACTATGGGGATCATCATATCTTTCAAATACAACTTTACCGCCCGCACAGTAAAATCCTGGAGTCTCATCTTTCCATTTTCGGGCCCCACACTTTGTACATACAGTTGCCATAGCTCCAATTTGAATAGGGTGCAAGTTTGAATAATCGATTTCCGATCGATAGCCAAAAGCCGAATTTAGATTTAAAGCTGTTCTATTTAATCTTCTCAAATTTTGCTCTTGTAATACGCGAGAACGCGCTTCAGAAGATTCTTGGTGTCTCAAATTGTACACCCGATTTGCATTGTAAGTCCTTCTTCCAATACTTGCTCTTGAAACTCTTGGCATTTTAAATTTAGTTAAGTTTTACGTTTTTTTCCAGTTTGACTCTGCAACCAGAGTGTAAAGTAAATTATCTTATAGTTATCACTACGTTTAAAATAGTTAAAGGCTCTGAAAAGAACCGAAGCGTAAAAAACCTCGTGAACCAGTCCAACAATCAGAAAAGATTGTCTAACTATGCAGGCGAATTTTGACAAATATTTTAAAACTTTAATTTTGAAAAAGTTTCTAAAAAAGGCAAAGATGCTGCGGCGCGCGCCGCAGCAAACTTGCAAGCCAGTCCAACAACCAAAAAAGATTGTCTAACTATGCAGGCAAAGTTTAACTAAAATTTCAATACTGAAATTAATTAGAAAAAATTAAGGCCCTGAAAAGGACCAGGGCGTAGCAAACTTCTCAGGCCAGTCCAACAATTCTCAAAAGAGATTTGTCTAACTATGCAGGCGAAGTATAAAAGTGCAGGCTGAGCAGCAAGAAACGTGAGCAAAAGCTAACGATGCTTGCTCCGAGAGCTAAGTCTAAATGATGGATTGTTTTAAAAACGCACGTTTATATGCACGCTAAAGTTACTGCTCCGATAAGCTAGCTAATCTGTGACACCACAGCGCACCAAGCGCAGGTCAGAGTACCCCTTCCCTCCTCCCCTCATTGACACTACTCCTAGCGGTCGCAAGCTCTCTCTATGATTGATTCATAGCAAATAAATAAAGAAGAACATAAACGCCAGTTTTGTGTCGCAACGAATCAGTTAAGTCCAACTTCTCAACACGATGAAGTCATGCAAAACAAAAAGTAAGAAAATGAGTCACAGGCGTAAGCGTTTTGCGAAATTTATTAGTGCTTTTGAAGACCCTTTTACTATTCAGTCTTGGGATCACCCTTTTGAACCAGCTCAAAATAAAAAATTTAGCTGTTCACCTTGAAAATCATCAGAGACTTTACTTTAACATGGAAAATATTAATCTTCAGCAGATTCTAGAAAACCCAAGAGATACCACGTTGACTGCATTTTTTTCTCTCTGTTCGACTGATGAGTTTGCAAGAACACTTTTATACCCTGAAGTATCTTCCTATTATACTTGGAACGAAACAAGCAAGAAATTTTTCAGAAGGAAACAAGGTGAAAGTGTTCCAGGTTATCCAGGAGTAAAAAAATCTTTAGCGATCGGTAGAGTTTATACAATTCACCCGAATCAAAGTGAATGTTTTCATTTAAGAATGTTGCTGCATCACATTCGCGGCCCAACGTCTTGGAACGACTTGAAAACCTTTAATGGCATTCTGTATTCTACTTTTAAAGCCACCTGTCTAGCACTTGGTCTTTTAGAAAATGATGACCAGTGGAAAAACACTCTAACAGATGCTGCTTTATCAGAAAGCCCTTCAAAGTTGAGGGACTTATTTGCAATAATTTTAGTTTTCTGTCAGCCATCTGATCCCCAGTAATTATGGGAACAATTTCGAAATGATCTTTGCGGACACATACTCCACAGAGAACGTATTAGACAAAATAATTCACAGTTATCTTTCTCCTAAGAGATTTTTAATAGTGGTTTAATTGAGGTAGAAGATAAAGTTGTTTGACTATCGGAAAAATATTTGACTGAATTTGGATTAAATTCACCGACCAGAGATGAACAAAGCCGATTTAATCCATTTGATTTTGCTATTCAAAATTCATATGATTTAAATCAATTAAATAATTTTGTCACGATTAATCTTCCAAAGCTGGTTAATGATCAACGACATGCATACAACGTCATTGTAAAAAGTGTTCTCAACAATCTTGGAAAAAGCTTTTTTTTAGATGCTCCTGGTGGTACAGGAAAAACTTTCTTACTCAATTTAATGTTAGCCTTCACAAGATCTAAAGGAAAGATTGCATTGGCTGTGGCGTTTTCTGTGATTGCAGCAACCCTTCTCTGTGGCGGAAAAACTGCACACTCAACATTCAAATAGCCACTCCTGTGGAAGTGATTATGTTTGTCCGATTCGTAAAAATGGCCCCCTTGAAAAAATTCTCCAAGAAGTCTCATTTGTTGTGTGGGACGAATGTACAATGACACACAGAGCTCGCATTGAAGCCCTCAATCGTACATTACGAGATCTTAGATCTAACAATCAACTTATGGGTGGCATCACATTTGTATTTGCTGGAGATTTCCGGCAGACTTTACCAGTAATTCCAAAAGGTACTCGAGCAGATGTTGTCAACGCATGCTTGAAAGCCTCAAATATTTGGAGCTTCGTTGAAAAACTCAATTTGCGAGCAAATATGAGAGCTCATCTTGGCGGAGGAGATTTAGTTTTTCCTGAACAAGTACTTAAAATTGGCAATGGAAACTTCGAAAATGATAATGGGTACATCTCTATAGACCAGACAGTTGGAAGAGTAGTGAACACAGTTGATGAGTTAATTTCAGAGATTTATCCGGATATTTTTAATTCATCAGACAAACCTTATCAATGGTTATGTGAAAGAGCTATACTTTCACCAAGAAATGCGACAGCAGAGGAAATAAATAACTCTATACTTGAAAAATTTGAAGCTGAAACCCGTGATTTTCTTTCGATTGATACGGTGTTAAATGTTGATGACGTAGTACAATATCCACAAGAATTTCTAAATTCTCTTACTCCATCAGGGTTTCCTAATCATAAGTTAAAGTTGAAAGTTGGAGCCTCAATTATGTTGCTGCGAAATCTTCAACCTCCGAATCTCTGTAATGGCACCAGACTGCAAGTTAAAAGTTTACGGAACAATATAATCGAAGCTATTATCCTCAATGGACCTGGGGCTGGAGAAGTTGCGTTCATTCCCCGTGGCCCGATGATTCCTTCAGATTCGCCCTTTGAATTTAAACGTCTCCATTTTCCAGTAAAGCTTTCGTTTGCCATTACGATTAACAAGGGACAAGGCCAAACGATTTTATGCTTTGGAGTTGATTTACGAGAGTAGTGTTTCTCACATGGCCAGATGTACGTAGGAGTTACTCGGACTGGGAACCCCAATAATCAAATAATTTTAATTCCACAAGGGGAAAAAACTAAAAATATAGTTTAGACTGAAGTTGTATAAACTGAAAAAAAAACTGAAAAAATTTGCGCATCAAATTTAAGTGAATGAAAAATTAATACCACAAATCTCGGGCGAAGCCGAGACGGAGCGTGCTATTCTTTATAATTATGTTGGTCAAACTTCAAGTTTCAGAATTATTTAAGCCAAACAGCAAAGCTAAATCAAAAAGAAATCTAAATTATCAAAAAGTTATACTTTAAGTGATCTGTAACATATAAAAACCTGTGCATCGTAACTCAGGCGAAGCCGAGACGGGGCGTGCTAGTTATATATATTTTGGTATCGAAAATTATTTCATCAATCAAATAATGCAGCGGATGGTTATAGTTCCGGAGAGCGTAAACGAAGAGGTTACACTCGAAAATATTGAAATAATTGATGAGCCCATGAGTATCGATGCTATATTACAAAGTTTTCCAAAATATCAATTAAAAAAAGCACGCCATCTGATTAATTTTTTAAACGAAGTGGCACCAGGTCAAATTCGTAGGGATTCATTCGGAGCCATAAGCATTGACAACGAAAAAATTGAAAACTCAGATATCGTCGCTTTATTGAAGCACGCGGTACGTAACAATACGCTCTACGGAAATAATAAAGTTAAAAATTCAAATCTTCCGGGGCAGCCAGAGTTCTCGAGTTTTATAAAAGGTTCAATTCTTCCGTATCGGCAAAAAAAAATTTTGAATAACTTGTACATCGACAGACCCCGAGCTAAAGCTAATCGAGGAGGAAATAAAAAAGTGTATCAACCTACAGAAGAGGAGGTAACCACAAGAGGAAAAAAAAGAATTAAAAAAGGTGATACTTTTCGAAAAAAAGTAAAAATTGATTTTTCACCTGTAAAAACAAGAATTTTAGCTAAAAAAACATGGCTGAAAATGAATATTTGAAGTATGAAAAACAGTATTTCGATTTATTACATGAGGCTGGTTTTGCCGGTGCAAGTAACCTGTTACGCGTGAATCATAAAGGTAAGTTTTTGGAAAGTGAAGCTGAAAAAAAAAGAATTTACGAGTGGTAGTCTAACCAGGATTCTTACACTCTACACAGACCTGTAAAGCGAAGATTTCCCCGACTACACTACAATGTGTCAAATGTCGATGACGTATGGGAACTCGATCTTTTACAAACGTCCAATAGAAAAAAATACAACTATAATTGTACTTTTGTATTAGTTAGTGTAGATTGTTTGTCCCAGTACGCATGGGTCAAAATTTTAAAAGATAAAACGAGGTACAGTGTCACAGAAGCTTTTAAAAAAATACTCAAATGAGCCGCACCCCGCAGACCCGTGTTAGTGCAATCGGATGCTGGTGCCGAATTCAAAAATTCATTTTTCACAATTACCTAAAAAACCTTGCTATAAATTTTCGAGTTGCAAGAAATCCCGATGTAAAATGCGTGGTCGTTGAGCGTTTGAATCGCACGATTCGTGAACGTATGTGGCGGTATTTTACTTACAAAAATAAAAAACATTACATTGATGTTATCCAAAAAATTATTCACGCCTACAACAACAGTATTCACAGTGGTATAGAAATCAGTCCAGTTGATGTCAATTTTTACAACGCTAAAGAAGCTCGTGAAAATTTAGAAAAAAGAGCTCGATCTCAAAGTATTAATAAAGGAATCAAATCAAAGAGGGCACCAGGATTGAAGGCTAAATACAGCGTTGGGGACTACGTACGAATCAGTTGAAGTAAAAACACCTTCGAAAAAGGGTATGAAAAAAATTATAGCGAAGAAATTTTTAAAATCAACCGCGTTTCTCGCCACCAAGGACTGTTTACGTATATTATCAGTGATTTAAATGACGAAGAAATTGACGGATTCCTTTACACCGAAGAATTGGCATTGGTCGGTAAAAATCGTCTAAAAGAAGATAAAATATTTAAAATCGATCACATTGTCGCCAACAAAGGTCGTGGGGTTAATAAAAAGGTTCTTGTACGCAGGGTACAATTCCAATTTTGATTCGTGGTTAAAAGCGTCCAAGCTTGAAAATATTTAAAAAATGAGTAACGCAGATCAATTTTATTCGGTTCTTCCTAGTAATTCTAGTATGCTGTATTACTCTGATAACACAACCACTTGTTTTACCACTCATTTACCACGTGAAATAAAACTCACGGAAGATTGGTACGTAGGGTTGGCTGAGATTCACGTACCGTGTACAGTAAAACACATTGAAGAGCACGAGGCTAGAATTTATTTTTCCATGAGAGATTATGCACCCGAACCATACGATTTCCCTCAAGGTCGATACGAATCAGTGTTACAGCTTGCAAACGAAATCAATCAAACAGTTGAAATTTATAGACATCAAATGTTTCAGCCATCCTCTCATGTCAAAGGATACTATACTCTTACAAGAAAATGCAAGTGTAAAGATAAGCACAAGACAAAGTTTAATGAAAAAATTTGTCGTATTTTTGGATTTGAAAATGACTCGCAGAGTAAAAATTTTACTCTGGAAACATCGAATGATAAACCCGTTGTCGTTGCGTCAAGACCAGCGATCATTGGACGAGCTATCCTTGATCAATTGTTTGTTTATACCGATATGTGTATACCTTGCATGGTTGGTGACACCAGTGCTAGTTTATTGCGAATAGTGTCGCTCGATACTTCCAAATATATTTTCAGTAGTAACATTGTCAAACAATATTCACCGCCTCAATACTTACCCCTACTCCAACACAATTTTCAAACCATAACAATTAATATAAGGCACGTTTTTGGTCGCCCTATCTCATTCAGTTATGGTACTTTGATTGTGACTCTGCGTTTTACGCGAAATCGTTTTTAAAAAATGTCTCTATATCTACATTATTACGACCAAAAAATTGGTGGGGGTGAAAGAGTGAAGAATGTTTTTTCTGGCTCAACTTTTCAGAAAGGTAACGGTATCGGTGCTTTTCTCGGCGGTTTGGTTCGTCGAATCATACCCTACCTGAGTCGTGGTGTGAAAGCTGTTGGAAATGAAGCTGTTCGCGCTGTCATAAACGTTTTCGACGACCTAGTTAACAATGATCTAAATTTTAAAGAATCGCTCAAAACGAGACCTTGAGGGTCTGGTAATAATTTAAAAAGGAAGGCTACAACTAAAATGGCTGAATTTAACACCGGTTGTTAAATTCTGTTCTTCTGGACCACCGAGTAAGTACATCACCCTGTATAAACAATCATTGGACCAATTCTTACAATATATGGGTGAAATGGAAGCCTATTTGCAAGATCAATATAGGGTTTGTACTCTTCCCAAATTTATCCAGCTTCCTAACCATAACATTGTTTTTGGCGACTCGTTTGAAAAAAGAGCCATCATTCTCAACAAACGAGAGGTTGAAAGTCAGAACAGCAAGGTCACGGTTCATGAAACCGAGGCGAAAAAATCATCTCAAAAAACGATACTCGAATCCGTTAGAAGGAAAAAAAAAAGCTGAAAATTCCCCACATACGAAGGCTTAAAAGAGATGGTGCCGTGCATAATATCTTTTTTTCAAAGATTTAAATGAAAAGCAAAGTTTAGTGAATAATATTTATGAATGCATCGTAAATTTTTTGATTGAACATTTTAAGAAAGAAGACCCCATAAAAGAAAACAACTGTTTACGCATTTCCGATTATTTTTAACAATACTACCTCGTCATAAAAGACGAAATCGAAAAATATGATCGGGAAAATATAAACCCATTCCACGAAGACAAGATTTTGGAGTTGATCTTTGCTGAAATGTACGCCTGTTACTTTTCCTTCATCGCTAAAGACGTTGCTCAACAAGTGTTTCCATCGCAAACGTGAAAATACTTAATCAAGAGTTTCTCATAAAAAACCCTCAGTACACTGTAAACATCTGACATGGGACAGTCGCATAGCAAGTTTGAGACAGCAGCCATGGGGATCGGAAAAAGTACCAACAGTGGCTACACCAAAGTCGAAAGACTCAAGGACCCCGAGCAAACAAAGCCCCTCATCTCCCAAGAAAAAGATAAAAAGAAAGGACACGACAATCACGGCTTTCAAAAAAATTCTTCTGGCAATCCTAAAAAAGATGGCTATACAAAAATCAAATAACTTGTAAAAATTAAATAAAAAATCACTTGTAAAAATGATTTGAAATAAATTTAGTGTACATAAACACTTTTTCATTTCATTACCCCACACCAACAACTTTTGTTTTAAAATTAAATTTTTTTCACACCAAAAGCGCTCTCCTTCGTCAAAATCCTCCGCGTTAAAAAATTTCATAGCAGCATCCATAAATATTTTTATTTCTGTTATTTCAAAATTATATCAAAAACCTGTAAATCTCAGTGCATAAAAAATCATCTCGCTTTTAATCTTTCAAAACACCCGCAGAAAAACAGCAGGTAACTAATTAAAAATCAATCCATCTCAAAACAGCCGCAGAAAAAACCGAAGCTCATCACATCCGCGTCCGGCGACCCTCGCTATAATAGTATTTCGATGACGTCACACTAAAACAGGTACACCAGCACCCCGCAGCGCACCCCATCACGCACCCGGGGACCCAGCATCGCCCCACCACACCCAGGGACCCTCGCTATAATAGGGTATGTCTGCTGCTGATTGAAAAAACTTGAAAAATATTCTCTCTGTTATTAGCTCAGTTCGTATTGATCATTCGACTTGACAACAGTAAGTTTTAATTAAAATTAATAAAGTGAAAAAAAATTCGTAATGGTAGTTTTTAAGTTAAAGGTTATTGACCAAGCAGAAGTTGTTGGAAACCGAGAAGCAGGAAGAATAAATGATGTCTCTGAAGCGTGCGTACGCAAGTGGCATGATGCAAAAGAAAAATTGTTAAGTTCATCAAGATCTAGAAAATCGTTCAGGAAAAAAGCTGCGTCGTAACCTGAATTAGAAATAAGATTAAAAGCGTATGTGATAGATTTTCGAGATAATAGAAATTGCGCTGTTTCAACTAGGATGATACAGACTGAGGCTATGAAGTTAAAAAAAGAAATGATTCCAAACTCAAAATTTAGAGCAAGCAGAAATTGGGTGCAAAGATTTATGAATAGGAATAATCTTGTTATTCGCAGACGTACAGCGATTTGTCAACGACTCCCAAAAGATAACGAGGAAAAACTCATACAGTTTCAACGGTTTGTTATTGGTTTACGACAAAAACATCAATACACTCTCAATCAGATAGGGAACGCAGATCAAACACCTGTTTACTTCGAGATGCCCGAAAATACTTCTGTAAATGAAAAAGGGGCCAAGTCTGTTTCTATTTTAACTGGTGAAAATGAAAAACAACGATGCACAGTAATGCTTTCTGCCACTGCCAATGGACACAAGCTTCTTCCTTTTATTATTTTTAAAAGAAAAACATTTCAAAAAATATGAATTTTCCTTCTAATGTTTTTATTCGTGCACAGCCAAAAGGGTGGATGAGTCACGATTTGGTTGAAGAATTGATCGAAGAAGTGTAAAAAAGCAGACCAGTAGCCTTCTTACAAAAACGATCAATGTAAGTATTAGATTCATATCGTGGCCATTTAACTAAAAACACTAAAACTCAGTTAGATGAAAGTAAAACCGATCTAGCTATCATACCTGGTGGTTTAACAAGCATTCTACAGCCATAAGATGTCAGTGTTAACAATCCGTTGAAAAATAAGTTAAAAGAATTTTATTCCGATTTTACGGCTACAATGCAGCATCAGTTTACACCAGGCGGACGTATTAAAAAACCTTCACTTGAAAAAATTGTTGATTGGATTGTAAAAGCTTGGGATTAAATTGACGAAGAGATAATAATTCATGCTTTTCAGAAATGTTCCATCAGTACTGCTCTAGATGGTTCGGAAGATGACCAACTTTGGCAAGGGCCAAATGAACCTGTTGTTGAAGAATACAGCGAATTTGAAAAAGAGAGCGATGATTCAAGTCAAGATGAACATAAAATTATAATAAAAATTTAATATGAATCAAAAATTTTTTTAATAAAAACGCATGCATGTTAATTTGATTTATTTTTTTTTTTCTGCTATTCATCTAGAAACCGGGATGTGTCTTATCTACGGGTGCTTATTTTTTCCATTTTTCTCTGTTCAAAACTTGGAGTGCGTCTTATCTACAGGGGCGTCTTATACATGAGTAGGTACTCTATGGGGGGGTCCCATGGATTTTCGAGGTGCACGGGTCCCATGGATTTTCAAGTTGCACGGGTCCCATAGATTTTGAAGGAGCCTAGCCGGGGTCCCACGGATTTTGAAAAAAAAATAGACGGAGTTCTGGGGGTCCCTTAACTTTTCGACGGATCTTACAAAAGCCGAAGAATTTTCAAGAATTTTATCAGCCGAATGAGTCTGCTTATTTTCTAACACCCCGCTGCTCTTAGTGATTAGTCTTTGCTAGAGAAATTATCGTAAAATAAGCAAATGCGAAATACGAAATGTCCATGAGTCCCATAGATTTTCAAGAAGCCGTGGGAACTCTAGCTTTTCAAAGGCGCAGCTCTGGGTCCCATACTTTTTCGACGGATTTCACAAAAGCCAAAGAATTTTCAAGAATTTTCTCTGCCGAGTGAGTCTGCTTATTCTCCAATACCCCGCTGCTCTTAGTCATTAACTATCTTCGCTAGAGAAATTATCGTAAAATAAGCAAATGCGAAATACGTTACTTAAGACTTTTCGAAAATCCTTGAACGTCGGGGATTTTCTTACTATCGTAAATAAGCAAATGCGAAATTTTGCGAGTCATGGTTTTTGGTAAATCTCCAACTGTTTATCTTTCCACCGAGCGCCACCCCGATGCTCTCAGTCATTTAGCTACCTGCGGCGTCGACCCATCAAAGAGACATTTTCTTAAGAAACAGCGAAATACGTTATTTAAGACTTTTCGAAAATCCTTGAGCGTGGGGGATTTTCTTACTAGCTCAAAGCTGTTGACTCACAGCATGAGGATGACGTCTTCCGCTTGCAAATGATGGACAGTACACAGTTGTCTTAGCCGCCCTTTTGTTCACAGATTTCTACCATGGAATGTTGCAGATGATTATCTTATTTTCTACCGTTCAGCATAGTTAGAATATGCTTTCTCGCGAAAACCCGCCTTATCCATTTGGGAAACTCCCAAAAGGTGGTCCTTCCAGAGTAAGGCGGTCTTTAGCAAATCTTGAAAATTTGTTTGGGTCAGTGGAGGGGCTGTTAAAGGATGGTTTGGAAGTTGCTACAGGACTATCAGAGTGGGAGTTGTGAGAGGGTGGTCTTAAGCACTGACCGAAAATTTGTTTGGGTCAGTGGATTGGCTGTTAGAGGAAAATTTGGAGGTTACTAGAAAATTTTCAGAGTGGGAGTTGAAAAGGCGGTCTTGAGCGCTGCTCGAAAATTTGTTTGGGTCAGCGGAGGGCATTTGGGTGCTAGAGGACTATTGGAGTGGAAGTTGTGAGAGGGTGGTCTTGAAAAAAAGTTGGAGAGGGATGATGCGTAGGGTATAAAACCCCTAGCTCGTAGGTTTCAGTTCATTAGACTTCTATCGCTGAACAGTTCCAATAGTTCAAACAACTTTTAAATTATTTTGTTACAGAACAGTTTGAATCGTTCACAAAACTTTTTAAATTATTTGTTGTTGAACAGTTTGAATAGTTCACGTAACTTTTCAAATTATAATCTTTGCTAAAAGTTTACATTATTCACTTAACTTTCAAATTTTACTCATTTTTAAATTACATTTGTTGTCGAACAGTTTGAATAGTTCACGTAACTTTTCAAACTATAATCTTTGCCAAAAGTTTACATTATTCACTTATCTTTCAAATTTTACTCGTGAGTTAGTGAGCAAAAATTAAAGATGTGCGAAATAGTGTTTGAAATGATCGACATCACCGGAGAGGGAGCCCCGATGTTCTACAAGCTGAAGAAAGACTTCGAGACTGAGTTGGATCTTGAAGGTAAGTTCAAAATAAATTTTCAAATTTTTAAAAATAATTTTTTAATTTTTAAATTAATAATGGAATGAGCTACCCGTTTGCAAACAAATATACTATGTATAGTTTGAAAAATTTGTTTAAATTCAAAATAAGTTCCGAAATAAATTTTCAACTTTTAAAAAATTTTATTTAGTTAAATTTTTTCATTTAATAAAATTTTTAAAATTTTCCTTAAACTATCAATTAAATGAGCAAATGTCGAGCAAAAATATACTTAATATAGTTTACAATTTTTTTAAATTTAACAGTTAATTTTTTAATTTTAAAAAGCATCATTTTTGTTCGTTAATATTATATTTGTTTATAAACCGATTTAAATTTTTTACTGATTTTCAAAATCAGCAAACGCGGAGAAAACGATCTACTTTTTTTTTTTTTTTTTAGGAGCGAGTTTTTTTAGGAAATCGTGAAAACTGGAGGGTGCTTCTGGGTAACCGTGAAAATTGGAGTTAAAATTCTGGAAACTGTTCCTGACAAATTTATAATGAAATTGGACCTCTTTTTCGGCTTGTTTATTTTTGAATTTGCCATAACTTGTTTATTTATTATTCGATTTTGATTTTTAAACTCGTTTTGGATAGAGCAAGCGCAGAGCAAACGAATTATATTTAGTTTTCGATATAATTTTTATTATTAACAATAAATTTTTTAGTTCCTAAATTTTCAATTTTTGTTTCATCAATATTTTGTTTATTTATAAATCGATATGACTTTTTTACCGATTTTCAAAATCGGCAAACGCGGAGAAAACGAACGTACCGTTAATTTATAATATAAGTGAATGTCTTTTTCAGCAGCAGGGTATAGATGCGGCGATTTCGAATACTGCTGCCCTTCGCGTGACATAGATAGTCGGGGGCTTTATTCAGGACCGTCTGATCTATGTTTGGCCATGGCTGATTTTCCGGATTTCTTATGCCTTTGCCCCCCTTTGTCACCCTCATTCTCGGAAGTGACAACTATTCCTAATAGTAGATGTCAATCACCAATGTCTCCACCTGCAACTCCACCATCCATAACGGAGTTGACTCCTGTGACCATCGAAGCGGCTGATTTGGGGACTGCGCCAGCATCCCCAACTACGGCAAGACTCTTGGGCGCTTGCGATGCAGTAGGTAAGTCTACTATTTATTTTACTATTCAAAGTATTTACATTCAGCATATTTGATTTCTTTTCTTTTCTTTTTTAGGCTGGACGAAATTTCTTTTCGATTCAGAGTTGAAGGACGACTTGTGGATGCCGCTCGAGCGTTCATCAACATCAACATCAACAAGTAAGTTAAAAATTTATAAAATAAAATAACTCCATGATTCGTATAGGAATAATGCATATTAATTTATAATTTTTGTTTCAGATCTCATCATTGACGAGGATTTAGGTATTGGATCCCCTCCGGAAATCGAATGGTGGAGCATGAGGTCATGGACAACGGAGGAGGAGGAGGAGGAGGAGGACAAAGACATGCAGGAGGAGGAGGAGGAGGAAGACGAAGGCATGGAGGAGGAGGACGACGAAAACATGGAGGAGGACGAAGACATGGAGGAGGAGGAGGAGGAGGAGGAGGAAGAGGAGGAGGAGGAGGAGGAGGATAAGGACAAGGACAAGGATAAGAAGGACGAGGACAAAGATGGTGATGGTTTGAAGCCAAATTATTGGAGTGATGCAGACTCATCACCACCACCATCGCCAATCATGAGCGAAGGTAAATTTTTAAATTTCATAATTTATATTACAATCAACAAATTAAATTAAATTAAAAGTTAACTCTTTGTTTTTTCTTTTTCTAGAAGACATGCAATACATCATCGAGTATCCTGATGAAGAAGACGAGTCTATGGAGCAGCATACCGCGAGACCGTTAAAAGAGTTTATCGGAGGTAATATTAACATTACTCAATTATAATAATAACAATAATGATAACAATAATAACAATAATAACAATAATAACAAAATTAATTTTCTGTTCTAGGTAAATACATCGAGAGGTCGGAGCAGGAGCAGGATTGGAGCAGTTTAGAAGAAGAAGACGAATTACAGCTTGTTCGAGTACATAGACGACTGTTTTAAGGAATTTAAACTAGATTTAAGGAATGATATTATATATAGTCATATTCAAAATCTTAAGACTTGTATAGTGGAATCGTGTTCTGATTTAAATTTAGAATTGATTAATTATTTTAAAGATTATGTACTAGATTTAAAAGAAAAAATTTTAGAAGAATATCCTTTTAAAAAACGAAAAATATATAGTTTTAATGAATTGTAAATATTTTATATTTTTAACAAATAATAATAATGATAATTATAATAATTTAAATATAAAAGTGGTCTTGTGTATATTTTTAAACCTTGCCAGTCTCAATCAGCATGCTTAAATTTTTAATCTTGAAAATAAATAAATGATGATATTTTTGTGCTTATAGTTATAAAAATTTTTGAAAATATTAAAGATTCTCATTTTATTTAATAGATTCGTAAAAGAAATTTTTTCTATTAAAGTATTAAAATATTCAGAAAAACTTATTTTATAGATTCGTAAAAAAACAATTTTTATAAGTTTTAATTTCTTTATTCAAAACCTAGTTAAATTTTATAAATTAAATTAAATTTAATTAAATTCAATCTTAATAATTTTTATTATAAAAACAAGCACGGTCTTTCATAAAACTAGGTGGTGTATCAACAGTATCATAACCTTCTAAATATTCCTCGGCTGGAGTTTTTTTATAATTTAAAAATTTTTTGATTATAAAAGCTCGTCTTATGGCACAGTTGTAGTCAGAATTACTAGAATGAAAATCACATACATAGAATGAATTGTGATTTCTGCTCAGCATTTTAAAATTTAAAATTCCCATTTCAGAAATATCGATAACTTTCCTAAAAATTAAAAAAATTTATTAAATATCCTTATGATATTAAAAGTTCGATTAACAATGTTTACTTACTTATCCCAACAGATACTCTGTACAAACTTTTGTACTTCTTCCGTACAAACGTAAATTTTAGAAGCATCTTTTAAATTCACTTGCAATATTTTAGTAATTTCACTCGGCTGAGTCGTTCCACTACTCCAAGGAATCTTATGATATTTTTTTTCCAAATAAGAATTCATACGCTTCTCACATTTCAAAAGATTGCACCAGAATGATGATGGTTTAAAAAGTACTGTGACAGGTGGACTATGAGCGCTATCTAGAGAAATGATTGCAAGCTCTTTTGGAATTAAAATATCTCGTGATCTGTGAGAGAATAATAAATCTACTACGAAAGTCATGGTAAGGTTATATTTTAATACTGTTGAAAGAACAACTAAATGAGTTCATAGCATACACTCTCTTTATATACTCCTTTCCCCCACACCATTTATTTTAATTTAACTGTGGAGGGGGTGTCCTTCTAGAAAGTTCTGAAAAAATCCCTTCCAGAAAGTTCTGGAAAAATCAAGAACAATGTAGAAAAAGCCGTTAAACTTTGAAGAAGATAAACGAGTTTTTCCTAGAAAAGAAAAACCGTTTTTCTTTGTAGACAAAGAAGCCCCCCCCCTTTTCCAAAATTCCGTCTAGATTTTTCCAACCGTTTTCTGCAAGTATAAAGTCCGTAGAGCAGTTCTCCAGAGCTCAGTCGAGTTTGGGACAGTATACTGGGTCTATTCGAGTGTTTTTCAAAATGTCTTTGCTCAAATATTTTGGATTAAACATTCAGACTTTGCAAGCATCTCTTAGAAATCTTGAACATGTTGAAGATACTGATTTACAACATTGGTTATATTTATCTGAAAATATGAATAGTGTCATAAAAAATTTAATTAATTCTGGAAATTTAAATGTTCATGAAAAAAAAAGATGTGAAGGTTACCTCATCCAGTTAACTAATATTAAGAATCAAATCGAGTTTTATTTACAAAAAAGTGGAGGTGATTTACAAGCAACAGAAAATCATAATCAACCTGAAGATTTAATTCAATGGATTGATTTACCATCAATTTTCGCGAATCGAATTAGTTCTGGTCTAATAACAAATGTATCGCATAAAGATCTTAAATCATTTTTGATTGATGTTAAACCAATCTTCAATGAAAAAGTTAATGCTGTTTTGAAAAAGTATAATTCAGTAGAAGCCAGCGCTGAACTTGCCAGTGAATATGTGATTCTTAAAAAGGATATTGAAACAGTTGAGGTAAAAAATTTCAATACCGCAAGTGAGCCAGTGTTTCTAACAACTGACACAATGGAATGGTATGATGAAAATATTTTGAAACCAATACTTCATAAAATAGAAGAATTTGAAGGTTGTGGATCAGGTTGGACTTTAAGACAAGTGTTGAGTGTAATAATTAACTTCAAAGAGTTTCAACCTATGCATGCTGGTTCTTTCATTGAGCTCCCACAACCTATTAAGTCTAAAAATGCTTGTTTGAATTTTAGAAATGATGATAATGAATGCTTTAAATCGGCAATATTATCTTCTTTATATCCAGTCAAAATTGATGCGGACGATGTGAGATCATACATTCACCACGCTAATAAACTTAACTTTAAAGGAATTGATTTTCCAGTAAGATTAACTCAAATAAAAAAGTTTGAAAAACAGAATGAAATTTCAGTGAACGTTTTTCTCTTAAAAAAAATCAATGGTAAATATGAAGTTGGAACAGCGCATGCAACTGATTCACTTAAAGAAAAACACGTTAATCTACTTTATATTCAAGACTTCTATTTTGATGAAAAGAAACCTAATGAAAAAGAACCTGATGATATTCCTAAGTTTCACTATGTGCTTATTACTGATTTTTCAGCCTTAACGAGAAAACAACTAACAAAACATTATGGAAAAATCCACTTTTGTAATCGTTGCATTCATTACTTTTATTCTTTAAAAGCTTTATTGGATCATCAAGATTTTTGCATGCAACTTAATAAGTGTATAATTGATTACCTGTAGAGGGTAAAGGTAAAGATAAAATTAAATTTAAAAACTACAAGTTCCAAGACAAAGCTCCTATATGTATTTATGCGGACCTTGAATGTTTAATTAAACCTAATAAAGATAATGAGGATGTACAAGATCATCAAGCTTATAGTGTTGGCTACTATTTGAAAAATAGTTTCAATGATGAAAAGTCTTATTATAGAAGTTATCGGCAGATTGAAGAAGGTTAAAAAACACCATCCGTATGGTTCGTGGAAGAGTTAAAAAGAATTGGTGAAGAATATGATAAGTTGTACAAGAATCCTAAAGAAATAATCCTTACTGCAACAGATTGGCGAAATTTTGAGATGACGAAAGTGTGTATTATATGCGGTAACTATTTCAGTAAACGTTGTAAAATTGTAAGAGATCACGATCATTTTACTGGTAAATATAGAGGGGCAGCCCACGATACTTGCAATATACAGTATAACAAAGCTAGATATATTAATGTGCTGTTTCATTATATGTCTGGTTATGACGCTCATTTGATAATCAAAGAAATATATTCAAATAAAATTATAGATGGAGATCTAAAAATTTTAGCTGAATCTAAATCAAAATATATTTCTTTCACAAAAAGAATGAAGGGTAGTGTTATACAATTCAGATTTCTAGATTCATTTAGATTTATGGCATCATCTTTGGAGAAACTAGCTAGTTACCTACCTGAAAAGACAATTACAACTAAAGTTCATCAACAAGCAAATTTATCAGATGAGAAAATAAAGTTACTAACAAAAAAAGGATGTCTTCCATATGAATATCTTGATTCGTTTGATAAGTTAAAAGAGACGAAACTTCCAGAAAAAGGAGCTTTGTATAGTAAATTAATTGGTTGTGATATAAGTGACGAAGAATACTCTCATTGTGATCAAGTTTGGAAACAGCTTCAGATTGAAACTCTTGGTGATTATTCAGATATTTATATGAAAACAGATGTCTTATTACTCGCGGACATATTTGAGAACTTTCGATCAACTTGTCTAGAAGCTTACTCATTAGATCCTGCTCATTATTATACCAGCCCTGGCTTGAGCTTTGACGCAATGTTAAAAAGAACACAAGTGGAATTAGACTTAATCACAGACATAGATATGTTACTTTTCGTCGAAAGAGGAATTAGAGGGGGGATTAGCCAGTGTTCGAATCGATATGCAGAAGCTAACAATCAATATATGAATGAAGGTTATGATCCGAATAAAGAAGATAATTACATAATTTATTTAGATGCCAATAATTTATATGGGTAATTAATTGTTTATAAACATTTATTATAAAAAAAAATTTTCAAAAATTAAATTTTTTTTTTTTTTTTTTTTTTTTCTAGCTGGGCCATGGTGCAACATCTTCCTTATGGAGGGTTAAAGTGGGTTGAAGATGTAAGTGCACCAGACTTTTATGATGTTCCAGATGATAGTCCTATTGAGGCGTTCTTCGTGAGATCGAAAGCGATCTGACGTGACATCTCCGATCTTGATGAAAATTAGCGTAAAGTTAGTATTTGGCATATACATGAACGTGGTAAAATGATTTTTCATAAATCCGCTTATTTTCTAAATGGCGGCCATTTGAAAATTTGGCAAAGAAAAAAAAGCTTGTTTTTTGAAATCTCATAACTTCTCGGGGTTTTAATCGATTTTGATGAAATTTGGTGGGTGATCGGAAAAAAACCTAAAGTTTCTGAAAAAATTATAAAAAAAAAAATTCCCATTATGTATGCCAAAAAAAAGGAATTTTTTTTTTTCAGCCAAAATTTGACCACCGGGCACCCTTTTTATTTTTTTTGAAATATTTTTAATTAAAAGTAAATTTAATTAAGAAAATTTAAAGACCTTCCAAATGATGGTATGTCTTTTAGTTTCTGAGATATAATTTTTTGAAGTTGAGGTTACCGAGAATGGAGCTCGCGCGCGCTGCTGCTGCCAAGATCACCATACTCGGTTTCGTGTTTTGTTTATATTTATTTCTTCTTTATTATGCAACCAATAGGGGGCCTTTACTAAAATAGGTGATGATAAACAAAACCTTGCGATTAACCTCGAGTACTAAAACGTTTGCGCGTGCAAATCTTTGAATTTTAAGTTTAACAGTGAATTTTTCAGTTTTTGAAATGAGTTCGCAAGCTTGTAAAAAAAGTCGTACGTGCTGTAGTAACCCTTTTAACATGAAGAATCATAAAAAATATGGCGTTACTCTTCGATTGGTTAAAAATGGTGTGAATAATATTTTAGTTTGTAATACTTGTAGAATATATCTCACGAACGGCAAGCGTGGTGTTTCTTTAAGTGTTTCAAGTTTGACGAACTTACCAAACCCTGACGACAATAGCGAAAATTTAGAAATGCAAACGACTCAGTATGATTTAGAAAACGAAAATGAAGTTGCTGAACCAGTCACGGATGATGAGCTTTTTGAAAAAGAAATGGTGTCTGAAACTTTAATTTTAGGAATAAATAAGATTCTTGAGCTTTTGAAAGTTACTCCAATTTGCGCAAATGATCGTAAAACAAAAAAAAATCAACTGTGTAAAGTGCGTGAAATTCAAAATGCATTAAACGAAAAATTGAAAGAAATTTTTGAATTTCAAACTGATGATCCATAAGATTTACAATCACTTGTTAATGAAATCGAATCTAAAATTAGTCAAACAAATAAATCATCAGAAAAAATTAAATATTTGACTATGGCACCAATTACTTGGAGTCCTTCTGAGTTAAAATCACGCTTCTCAGTAAGCGATCACATGGCGGCAAAAAAATTACATGAAGAAGAGGGCATTGGTACCACTTCAAATCCGAGACCCGGTAAAAAGCTCGACACTGCTACTGATAATTTGATAAAGCAATTTTATTATAATGATGACTACAGCCGTGTGATGCCTGGTCAGAAAGATTATGTGCCGGTAAAAAAAGATGGAGTTCGAGTGCACTTGCAGAAGCGTTTATTATTAGGAAATTTGAAAGAACTGTGTTATGCTTTTAAACAAAATAACTCTGATATTAAAATAAGTTTTTCTAAATTTGCTGAACTTCGACCATCGGAATGTATTTTAGCTGGAGGCAAAGGCACTCATTCTGTTTGCGTTTGCAAAATTCACCAAAATGTGAAACTTATGATTGCTGGAGCTCAGTTCAAAGAATTAACAAAAAACGATGATGAAATCTCTTTTTTACAAGATTATAAATCAATTCTTCCAAAAATTGTATGCAATCCTGCCACTCTTTCTTGTTACTCAAATGAGTGTTCAAATTGCCCCGGAGTAACTTGCATAAAAAATGTTTTAAGGGAGTTATTTGATAAAAATTTTATTGACACTGTGACCTACAAAAAGTGGACGTCAACAGACCATTCTAATTTAGAAACGCAAATAGATAGTATTGATGAATTTATTGAAAAATTTTGTGTTGAATTATTAAAACTTTTACTACACGACTTCGTTGCAAAGTCACAAAGCCAATACTTGGGTAAACTTAAAGCGAATTTGGAACCAGGAGAATTCTTAGTACTTGGTGATTTTGCGGAAAACTTTACATTTGTTATTCAAGATGCAATCCAAAGTTATCATTGGAATAATGCTCAAGCAACGCTTCATCCCATAGTGGTTTATTATAAAAAAGATGACCAGTTACTTCACGAATCATACGTCGTGATTTCTGATTGCTTGCAACATGATGCTATCACTGTAAATTTATTTATAAAAAAGTTTATTGAACAGCTCAAGTTAAAACATACACTCATTAACAAAATTAAATATTTTAGTGATGGAGCGGGTTCACAGTATAAGAACAAATCAAATTTCATTAATCTTACTCATCATTATAAAGACTTCAAAATTAAAGCTAAGTGGCATTTTTTTGCAACTTCACATGGCAAAAGTCCATGTGACGGAATCGGTGGTACAGTTAAGAGATCAGCTACCAAAGCTAGCCTACAACGTCCTGTTGGTGATCAGTTAACTACTCCGTTATCTCTTTACGAATGGGCCAAAGAAGCGCTACCTAATATGACTTTTATCTATGGTACTGAAGCCGAGTTTGAAAATCACACAAAATATTTGAAACCACATTTTGACAAAGCCAAACCTTTGCCTGGGTCAAGAAGTTTCCACTGCTTTATTCCTATGAATGAAACGAGAATTTCTTGTAAATCTGTTTCAATCTCAGATCAATCTCAAGAATTTGAAATTCAGAAAAAAAAGAAAAAAAAGGTGACCCCTCGATTGAAAACAAAAGCTTTTAATGAAAAACGTGGGCAAAAATCCGCCGCATCTCAAAAAACCGCAGCAGGCAACGGAAAAAAAACGATCAAGACGCACTTAACCCTAATTTTATTTAACATGTGAAGCCATTTTTGTATTATAAATGTTGATGGAAGCCTGACAAATGAACTCTGTAAACAAAATTTGACATAAATTATAAAAAACTTACTTTAGCAACAGATTTTTCATTTCACTTTGTATAAAAACTGCAGAAACTAAAAATGTTCAAAATACTGTAAATTTGAACTATTTAATTAACAAAGTCGTATATTTAAACAATTTTAAAACACAAAAATTAATATTTTTTGAGATACAATGGTTAAACTCTATGCCGGAAAGTATTTAGTAGTATAGTGCTCTTGGCAGCAGCAGCGCGCGCGAGCTCCATTCTCGGTAACCTCAACTTCAAAAAATTATATCTCAGAAACTAAAAGACATACCATCATTTGGAAGGTCTTTAAATTTTCTTAATTAAATTTACTTTTAATTAAAAATATTTCAAAAAAAATAAAAAGGGTGCCCGGCGGTCAAATTTTGGCTGAAAAAAAAAATTCCTTTTTTTTGGCGTACATAATAGGAATTTTTTTTTTTTTATAATTTTTTCAGAAACTTTAGGTTTTTTTCCGATCACCCACCAAATTTCATCAAAATCGATTAAAACCCCGAGAAGTTATGAGATTTCAAAAAACAAGCTTTTTTTTCTTTGCCAAATTTTCAAATGGCCGCCATTTTGAAAATAAGCGGATTTATGAAAAATCATTTTACCACGTTCATGTATATGCCAAACAATAACTTTATGCTAATTTTCATCAAGATCGGAGATGTCACGTCAGATCGCTTTCGATCTCACGAAGAACGCCTCTATTGGGTTTTTTTTAGAAGTGGATATCGAGTATGATCAATCCCTTCACGAAGAACACCAAGACTTACCATTTTGTCCTGAAACTAAAGCACCCCCAAACTCCAAACACAAAAAGTTGCTCACAACCTTCAATTCAATCAATCCGCATGGCTAGCATCATACGTTGAGTATAATACTAGAAAAAGAGCAGAAGCAACAAATGATTTTGAGAGAAATTTCTTTAAATTGTTAATTAATAGCATTTATGGAAAATGTCTCCAAAACCAGCGAAGACAGGTTGATGTAAGACCTATTAATGTGTGGCCTGGGAGAAATGGAGCAGAAGCTTGTATCGCAAGTCCAAATTTCCACAGCATAGAAAGGATAGATGATAATATGGCTATAGTTCAAATGAAGCCTACTTAACTAACAATATCCAAACCTATTTACATTGGTCTTGCCATACTGGATATATCCAAAGTAAAAATGTATGACTTCCATTATTCTAAAATGAAAAAATGGGTAGGAAAGTCATTAAAGCTTTTATACATGGATACAGACAGCTTTATATATGAGATCCAGGGCGTAAACATTTACAATGTTATGAGGGAACACTCGGAATACTTTGACACATCAGCATATAAAAAAGATTATAAATTTAACATTGAACCTAAAAATGGGAAGAAACTAGGCCTATTTAAGGATGAGACCAGCTGTGACATCATTACTAAGTACATAGGTTTGAGACCCAAGATGTATAGTTTATTAATACAAAACAAAGATCCTGTAATGAAAGTAAAAGGGGTTAAAGCATCAGCGCTCAGAGAAATAAAGTTTGAACATTATGAAAAGTGTCTTTTCGAAAAATCTATAGTTAAAGTTGATCAGCGAACTATTAGAGCAAGACTTCACAATCTACGCACTGAAAAACAAGTAAAGATTGGTCTAAGTTTTGCAGACGACAAACGATATCTTCTCAAAGAAGAATGTATTCAGATTCCATGGATAAAAAATACGACCGATACTTTAGCTTGGGGAAACTATAGAATAGCTCAAATTGAAGAATTTCTTAATAAAACAAGAAATGACGCAGAGAAGGTTCTAGAAGGTAATGACGTCATTGATCAGAAGGTTCTAGAAGATTCAGAACATGGATTTACTCACCAGAGAATTCTAGAAGATTCTCAAGATGAACTTTCTCTAGGATATAACGTCAATAGAAAGAAGCTTCCAGAAAAAAATATTGTGAGGGGGGGTAAATTTTCACAAGCTGATGCAATAAGTGTTGGAAATTACATCACTTTCCAGAAATTTCTAGAACAAAAAACAATGGTTTTGGATGATGTGCCAAAGCCTCCAGCAGATGTCGACAGTACGGTATATATGTGGGGCTCGGCCTCGTCGAGCCACGGTAGAGCGAGAGAGATAGCGAGTGTGCGAGTGAGAAAGAAGTTGTGTGAGTCACTACACGGCTTGCTACGCCAAGCCGAGCGCGTGTAGTATAGTGTAGCATAGTATGATAAGTTAGTGTGCCTCGAGCCTTCGGCGAGTAACGACCATAACGTTACCGCCGTCCTTGTACCTAAGCTAATAAAAGCCTATTGACATAATAATCATCAGTGTTCTAACTATCCTCGTCCTTATAACTGGAGCGTAGGCCTCCGAAATCATCCTCTGGAGACCCAGAGCCTACAATTGGTGACCCCGACGTCGAGGATCAGTTTTCGCCATCAAAGAAAGCGCGCCAAGAGCTTCCTTTGTCCGGCATACAAGCTCGAGCGTGTTATCGCGGTGTCTATCCTAAACACCCGTATCACGGAAATTTCGGTGTCTCGTCCGTCAAGCACGAGGACACCCGAAATTATTAAAAGAAAGAAAGAAAAAAAACCGTACAAGGTTCCGCCTTACCGGCTCGGCCGCCCGGCGAAGACACGTACATCTGGGTACGTGTTGGCTTCGTAGGAGCACCTGGGGGAGGCAGGCGCGAAGTCACTCCCCGAAGAGGATTTCATCCTGCGTGAAGCGGGAAACCCGAAGAGAGGGCTCAGACGCGAAGTCACCCTCGTGGCTGGAAAACCGGCGACTTCGAAGCCGGCACCTCGTCGTGTGCAGCAGTTTGCAGCTACGAGCCAGCCCGCCACCGTCTTCACCATCATCGCGGTTGGCGCACCAGCTCGACCATCGAGATCCACCAGGAGTATCCTCTTTTAATTTTCGCTCGTTTTGTGAGGAATTTTCGCGGTCGGGTAGAATTTAAGACTGTGCGTGTGTGTGCTTTTCGTGTGAATCGCGCGCGTGAAACACTCCCCCTTTTCCACGAATTGGCCGTGCTTATCGCAGCACGCGGCGCTTCTGTTCTTCGCAGCGGTCGCGTTTCACGTTTTTTTTTCTGAACTATCGCGTTTCAATATTCCTCACAATTAATCTGTATATATTAGATTAGGTGTACATTTTATATTTAGATATAGGTCCTCGCGACCCGTGCGCAATCATTTGCGGTTTCCTCTGGGAAATTTAGATTTTAGAAAAAGACAGCTATTCACACTGCGTGTGTTTAGCTCGCGGTCGCGTCGGGGTGTGTTAGGACTTGTCCTTGTGAGCCTCTCTACACCCATCGGCGAGCGTAAGTCGCGGGCTCACTGGCCAACTCCCCGAGCCATATCGCACTAGGACGCGGGCCCACAGCCAAACTCCCGGGCCTCCTCGCGCTAGGTTTGTTTTTTTTTCTCGTCGCAGTTGCACCTGACACCATGGCCGATGAAATCGTCGACGACAGCAAGGGTTCGGGCATGGACGCAAAGACCTCCTCCCTACAGCCGGTTGATGGCCAGGATCGCCGTCTCGAACCGTTCGACCTCGAGGCACGCTTGGCGCGGCAGAAGGCCGAGATCGAAGCTTCTTTCACGAAGTCCCTCGAGGGTTTGTTTTCAAAGCTCGGGCTCGTGAACCTTGGGGCTATTACCACTGACCAGGAGAACGCCCGCGTGCCAATCTCCGGTCAGCCGCCCCCGCCGGGAACCGAGCCACATCCAGCGATCAGCTCCGATCGTAAGGTTTTGCCTAACCCTCACGCTCCAAACTTCGTTCCGGGAAACGTGACCCTTCGGCCACATGTTAGCGACCATTCTGGTCCCACTGCTTCACAGCAACCGTCGGGTCCTCAGCGCGTCCCTCCTTTCGACATTTTCGGGTTAGGGTTACCTAACCCCACCCCCCGGACCGTAGACGGCCGATTCGTTCGAGATTTCCCAGATGCTACCCAACAGTCCTCGTTCGAGGATCTCAGAAATCCCCAGCAAGGCTTTTCGTCAGCCCCTGGGAACACGGGTCGTGGCTCCGGTGATCACGGTAGCCGCTCCACTCTTAAATTTATCCCATTCATGAAGCGAGACCCAGCATTTTGGTTTGGACTCTTGGAGTCACGCTTCATCGACGACGGGATAACGTCCGATGGCGCCCGTTACTGGGCTGTCATCCACAACCTGCCTCAGCCTATTTTCGAGGACATGAGTGCAGCAATCAGGTCCATCCCTCCCCACGATCGGTACGAAGGCTTAAAAAAAGCCCTCATAACTCGTTTCGCTGAGACCGGAGACCAGAGACTCGAGCGTCTCTTGGAGAGTTGCAGTCTCAATGACCGCCGCCCGTCCGAACTCCTTCAGCACATGAGGAGTCTCGGAGGCACCGAACTTGCTCCGTCTTTGATCCTGAAGCTTTGGTGGAGGAGACTCCCCGATCAAATCGCGATAGCGGTCGACCCGGAGGTTTCCCGGGGCGACGGCGATGCCGCCGCCGAGAGGGCGGATCGTTTATTTCTTCTTCGACCTGTCAGGAACCTCGTTCATTCCGTCAATGCTGTCTCAGACAATGGCGACCTCGCGGCCCAGGTAGCCGCCCTCGTTAAGCAGCACGTTCGCCCCCGCGGGCGTAGCCGCTCCCGGTCCAAAGGCCGTGACGGTGACAAGCCTCGGCTTTGTTACCCCCACTCTAAATACCGCGAGAATTGCACTCGTTGCCGTGGTCCTCCGTGTCCTCTCTGGGAGGAATTCGCGAGGAAAAACAAGTTTCCCCTGGATTACCAGGAATTCAGGAAACTTCCAAAAAACTGATTGGCCCCAGCGTGTGTGAGGCGAGCGCACCGGGCTCCGCTAACCTTCGCCTCTTCGTTGTCGATAGAAAGACAAGTCGGCTTTTTCTCGTCGACACCGGCGCCCAAGTGTCGATTATCGCCAAGAACACGGTTTGCACTGATGCCCCGCGCGGTATTCCTTTGCAAGCTGCAAATGGTACCGAAATCGCGACCTTCGGTGTATTAACCAAGTCTTTCGACCTTGGCCTACGACGCCAAATGTCGTGGAAATTCTTTGTTGCCGATATTCCCTATTCGATTCTCGGAGCTGACGTCCTCCGTCACTGCGACCTGATGCCTGATCTGAAACGCCAACGACTCGTGGACAACATCACGAAGCTCCACGCCGACGGTATCCTCCAGGAACCGCCCCTCGCGGGCGTTAGTATCGTCGGTACTTCTCAGAAGTACGGTTCTATTCTCGCAGATTTTCCCCGCGTCCTTGGTCTTGAGCCTCCGGCTCCTCTCCACGATCGTGGCATCAGCCACAAAATTAACACAACCGGACCACCTTTAGCTCAGCGCCCCAGGCGTCTTACTCCCGAGAAACTTAAGTTTGTCAAGGCGGAGATAAAACGTTTGTGCGACGCTGGCATTTGTCGTCCTTCAGACAGCCCTTGGGCTTCTCCGATCCATCTCGTACCCAAGCAAGACTCTTGGCGAATGTGCGGCGACTTTCGCTGGTTGAACTCTGTCACCATTCCTGACAAGTTCAACGCCTCGAATTTGCGTGATGCCCTCAGTTCGTTGACCGGGAAGAAAGTCTTCACTGTCATCGACCTGGTTCGCGCGTATCAGCAAATTCCGATCTCCCCTGAGGACATTCAGAAGACAGCCATTATCACCCCCGAAGGTCTTCTTGAGTACCTGGTGATGATCGAGGGTCTGCGTAACGCCGGCGCAACCTTCCAGCGCCACTTGCATAAAGCCCTCGGAGACCTTGACTTCGTCATCAAGTATTACGACGACATTGTCATCGCGTCAGCCACCCTCGAGGAACACGAGCGACACTTGCGCATCGTCTTCGAGAGGCTTGACAAGCATCACATGCAAGTCAACCTCGCCAAGTGTATCTTCGGCCAGGCTGAAGTTCCCTTCCTTGGTCACGTCATCAACGAGGAAGGAATTCGTCCTAACCCCGAGAAGGTCCAGGCAATCCTCGATTACCCCAGGCCTGAGACTCTCAGCGAACTCCGTAGCTTCCTGGGGTTAATCAACTCGTATAGACCCTTCCTCAAACGGGCTGCGTCCACCCAGTACCCGTTGAACATCTTGATGCGCGACGTCAGGAAAAAAGATTCGAGGCCAGTCCCCTGGACTCCCGAATCCGAGCAAGCCTTCCTGGACTGTAAGAGAGAGCTTGCCGAGTGCGCTCTTCTCGTGTACCCAGACGACGAGGCGGAGATCCGTCTCGTGTCTGATGCGTCGGACGGTGCAATCGGTGCAGTTCTGGAGCAACGGAAACCCCCGGAGATTTCTTGGCAACCTATTAGTTTTTTCTCAAAAAAACTTTCCCCGTGCCAGCAGGCGTACTCAGTCTTCGACCGCGAGCTTACCGGCATCTTCGAGGCCGTGAAGCATTTTCACCATTACCTCGAAGGTCGCCACTTCGAAATTTTCACCGACCACAAGGATCTCACTTACGCGTTCGTCAACGACCCCGCACACGCGCCCGCGCGCCGTCAGCGGCAGCTCGCGTACATCTCCGAGTACACCACCTCGATCAGGTATATTCCTGGTCGGGAGAACGAGGTCGCGGACGCGCTTTCGCGTATTGAGATTCCTGCCCGCGTTGATGCTTTTGCATCCCCAACCACTCTGAATTGGAGTGGATTGCCTCGTGACGTAATCCAGCTCCCACAGGTTCAAGCAATTTTGGCTCGGATTGACGCCTTTAGATTGCCAACCATTTTCTCTCTTCCTCATCTCGCAGCTGAGCAAGCGGCTGACGAGCAGCTTAGGGATATTGTCGCGGATCCGTCCCACCCCCTGAAGCTGATTCCTTTGACCTTCGGCGAGAATCATACGCCGATTCGGTGCGATACTTTCGACCACACGATTCGCCCTTACATTCCCGCTTCACTCCGGAAGGACGTGTTCGACCTCTTCCACAAGAACTCGCACCCTAGTGCGAAGGTCTCCCTCGAGCTTATTCGGAGGAGTTATGTGTGGCCGGATATGTCTCGTGACATAACTCGGTGGTGCAAAGCTTGTGTCCCTTGCCAGCAGTCTAAAGTGACTAGGCATAACAAGTTTGTTCCCGCTGAATTCCCGGTTCCCGATGGCCGTTTCGACCACGTCCACATCGACCTGGTCGGGCCGCTCGCCGAGAGCGAGGGCAACTATTATGCCTTGACCATGGTCGATCGGTATTCACGATGGCCTGAGGCCGTAACCATCCCCGATATGGAGGCAAAGACCGTCGCGCGAGCCTTCTTTGATACTTGGATCACGCGATACGGCGCCCCAGAGATCCTGACCACCGACCAAGGCGGCCAGTTCGAATCCCAACTATTCACAGCTCTATTGCAAATGATAGGCTGTGAAAGGATTCGGACGACGCCTTACCACCCGCAGTCGGACGGCCTGGTCGAGCGCTTTCACCGAGATCTGAAAGCCTCGATCATGTGCCATGGTGATAGGCCCGATTGGTCCCGGATTCTTTCATCCGTCCTCCTCGGACTTCGTACCCGCGTCCGCCTCGATCTGGACGCGAGTCCTGCGGAGTTTGTTTTCGGCACCGTGCTGCGAATTCCCGGCGAATTCTGTGTTCCCGGAGACTTCGAGCCGAACCGTCAGTTCTTCCTCGAAGAATTTCGGGAACACATGAAGGACGTGAAACCCGTTCCCTCCGCTCGCAAATTCCGCCTCAAGCCCTTCATTTTTAAGGACATGGCCACTTGCACCCATGTGCACATGAAGTCCAGACCTGTGAAGAGCTCCCTCGAGAGACCTTATCACGGGCCGTACAAAGTCCTTGAGCGTCTCACAGACCGGACTTTCCTTATAGATGTTAAGGGCGAGCGAAAAGTGGTAAACGTGGAGCGACTGATTCCAGCCCACTTTATCGCTGAAGACTTCGCCGACGACGTCCTCGGCCCGGAGCCGTCAACCACACTTCCGGGAAACTCGCCTCCGCCACAAGTCGCTCCCGACTTCGTCGCGGAACCCCCGAGTTCTCCCGTTCGTCCACCGTCATCTTCACGTGAGCCTCCTCCGGCTACACCACCGACCCCGGCAGTTAGCTCGTCTGCGAGCTCTCGTTCGACCGCTCGGAAATCGGTACGGTTTGCCGACCAGTCCGCCCCTATTCCGGATTCTGCTCGCGCGCGATCTCAGCCCGCGAGCCAGGGTTCATTGCCCCCGTGCACGCGCACTACCCCTTACCGCAGCCCTCACCCTATTCCGATAGGCCCTGCTCCTGCACGCCCGACATCGGAGAGGACCTATCGACGAGTCCGTCCCGATCATACATACGCCACCGCTGCTAGACAGTGCGACCTGATCGCGATCCGCGCGTAGGAGGGAGAGCGAGGGTAGGGAAGAAAAAAAAAACATACGTTTTTTTTTATTTCGGGGGGGTGTAGTGTGGGGCTCGGCCTCGTCGAGCCACGGTAGAGCGAGAGAGATAGCGAGTGTGCGAGTGAGAAAGAAGTTGTGTGAGTCACTACACGGCTTGCTACGCCAAGCCGAGCGCGTGTAGTATAGTGTAGCATAGTATGATAAGTTAGTGTGCCTCGAGCCTTCGGCGAGTAACGACCATAACGTTACCGCCGTCCTTGTACCTAAGCTAATAAAAGCCTATTGACATAATAATCATCAGTGTTCTAACTATCCTCGTCCTTATAACTGGAGCGTAGGCCTCCGAAATCATCCTCTGGAGACCCAGAGCCTACATATAAGGCTGGCAGTTCAAGAAGGGCTCTCACTTGCTGCTCAAAAATTTTAGACGACGGACCACTCAAGAAAGTAGCCAGGCTCTCATTTGAAAAGGAATATTGATTTAAACAAAGTAAGCATACAATTTTTAGTTTTAAATTTTCAATATTTAATTAATTTTTATCTAAAGTTAGCTTATACATTATGTTACAGAATGGATTTCACTAAGGTCAATGATATTGCCAAAAAAGATGAGTACCTTCCGAAGAAACGTTTAATGGAGCTTGCTAGTTGAGAAAGTTTTAGAGTTACAACGATTTATCAGTGTGACACCAAATTTGGAAAAAAAACTGTAATTATTATCAACAAAGAATTTCAAGTGTTCTTGCCTAACCTATATAACAAGTTCTTCATTGAAAATCCAGACGATTTCAAATCTTTAAAAGAAGAATTGAAAAAAGATCAAGTGTATATAAAACATTTAGGAAACAATAATCTAGAATTTTCTAATAAAAAGTAGATAGATCACAAGTTAAAATGAAGCGTGTTACGTTCAACGACAGTGTCAATGTTAGGGTTATGGTTGTTTATGACTTTGCAAGTCGTAAGGCACGAATTGGTCCTTGGATTCAAGCCGCATGTGACAGAGAACGTTTCAATCTAAGAATTCAAAGAACTAGTATCGTACTCAATCCGATTATCTTTAAAATGCGAATTAAGTATATGGAAAATGTATTAGGTCCTATTCTGAATAAAAAAGCAATAAATTAAATGTTTGTTCTAATAACTACGTGACCTTATCCCCACTATAATTGCATTTTCAAATGCAATATAAGGAGCTGAATTGGAAAAAAAACATCATTAGCTGCTACGACATTGTAGAAGAAAGATGGATCTCACGAATCTGAACAAAATTGCCAATGGCTCCTTAATGGAATCGGATTATGATAGACTTTATAAAGTAACATCAATAAGAATAGCTGATATCATGGATGGTCCAAAAGTCGTGATAACGCTGGATGCAGAGTTTCAAGTCTTTCTACCTGACCGATTAAATTTTTACTTATTTGCCAACGATGATGAGTTAAATAATTTACAAAAAGAAGTGAAAAATAATAACTTAAGCGTGAAATATGTAGAAGATAAAATGAAATTTTTTTTAAATTGTAAAAAGGAAGGACAATAAATAAATATAAAACTCAACTGTTTGTCTTTTTATTTAATTTTTATTTATTACTCATTTTTTTGAATACACAAAGTTATCTAGATTATTACTATTAATCCAACTATTATGATCTTTTGAAAAACCTAACCATTTAACATATAATTCATTGCCACGTCGTCTGATAACTTTTTCTATTAAATATGTATCTGGGCACTTGGTTTTTTGTAATTCTTGTTCATAAAAGCCTCCGACCACAGGTTGATCTTGATAATCTTTTAAGTGATAAGTAATTGGTTGCGTATTTTTGATACTAGTTATAGTAAATATTTCAGTGGACCAATCAGGGGTATAGCTTTTTTCAAATACATTTTTAATTTCGCTCACTCGAACTTTATCTCCAACTTTAAATTTTGGTGACTTTTTAAAATTTTTATTTTTATTTAATTTTTTTAGAATTTCAGTAGTATGGTTCGCAGTGACATCTTTCGGTTTCATACCAATGCTTCGATGTTTTCTATTGTTGTATAATGTAATTAAATCCGATAAATTATCTATCCACTTGTAACTGCCTCGTAAAGAAAATTGTTTCCTTATGATATTTTTTTAAGTACGATTGAATCTTTCGCATATAGAAGCTTTTAAACCACTGTATGTTGAGTACATATTAACTTTATACTTGTTCATTAAATTTTGGAAATCTTTATTGTAAAACTCTTTACCCATATCAACATGAAGATTTCGAGGAGATTGAGTGCTTTTGAAGACTGTTTCCATTGCAGCTGCTACTTCTTTACCAGTTTTTGTCTTTAAAGGAATCGCGTGAGCGTATTTTGAAAACACGTCGATGATTGTAAGCATGTATCTATGACCTTTATTTTCTCTAGCATATGGTTGCATTTCTACCAAGTCAGCTTGCCAGGTATCGTGTAAACCCCGTACTTCAACTTTTCTACGAGGGAAATTTCTGCGTGCAGGTTTGTGTATTTCTTCAACCACTTTTTCCATGTTTTATTTAGGTAAATCTTTCTAAAATTGTTCTCTAGCATGAATTTTCGAGTCTACAAGATCTTCAATCTCTTTTTTATGTTGAAATAAAAGTTCTACAACTTGTTGTTTCCACACAGTCAAAATATCTAAGTATATCTTTTCTTTGTCAAAATCGTTGATAAATTCACTAACTGCTTTATGTATTGCGTTCGTACTCTCTATATCTTTGAGCAAATGTCTTTTAAATTCAATATTACTTTTTTTAATTACGTCTTGTAGAGTACGCAAGTTTATAGCGTCCGCTGATTCGATAGAAGGTGCTAAGTTACACAGTCTTTTCGATTCAATATCGAAATCACCGTTGGGAGTAAGTTTATATCCAACTCCTGGTGGTCCTCGGCTGCTCTCTTTTTTCTCAACCTTACGTCCAAATATGTCAACAGGCATTTTGATACTGATTGGTAAGTAATTATATTCTCAGTATATATACCCTCCCTCCCGCAACTCTTCAATAATTGAATGAATTTCATTTGTGTGACTTGTATTTCTAGCTGATTGCTCAGCTATTAACAACCTGAGACGATCAACGAGTTCATTGGGATTATCCCAGTACACGTAATCAGTTCTGCTGTTGAGTCGGGCATTTTTGAATTTGAGTATGGAACCACCTAGTTTTGTTGGAGTAGATACAGCTAACGGAGACTGTCTATTGAGTTGTATTTTTTTTAATGTTCTTTTTGGCGACTGTTTTGTTTTTGGAGGACTTAAATTGAAAAGAGGCATAATAACATTTTGATATTTTTTACTAGTAACATGATATTTTATGTCTTCAGTAGATTTGCTTCCTTTTCTGTGAGCGTTAGTTTGCTCAAGAATTTCTTTATATCGACTTAAGTTAGCCAAATCATTAGTTGTAGAATCTTTGCGAACAATGAGATTAAATAATTCTTGAGTTCTAGGATACGACTTATTGTTGACTACGATACAATCTTTTAAAAATTTAATAGGTTTATTTCCAAGAGTGTAGTCTCCTTGAAGAGTTTTTTTGACTCCATACAGATTATCTCGTTCATCAGGCTCTATTTGATTAAATATGTCTTCTCCTCCGTCAATACTTGTTTCTTCCAATTCATTATACGTATCACTCTCATGAAGCGTAGATTCATCCTCAACTGTTGATGATGTATTTGGTGGTATGACAAGATCATTGTGTTGTATCCCAGATTCGTTGAATAAACTATTGAATGAATTTTCTTTTTTTAATTCAGATTTTTTAACTGTTTCAAGAGGTGAGCTTTCATTGAGCTTTGAACGTTTTGCTGCAAGCTTTTCCAGAGGATTTAGAATAGGTGTAAACGTTTCGGTCAAAATACGTTCAGCATCGTCTTTTCGACTTTTTATAATATTGAATTTCCGTTTTACAATTTCGCGAGCGTTCACAAGCTCTTCAAGGATTCTCTTCTCCTTAGCAATGTTTTCCATGTTTATGCAGCATAGGTTGACTCAAGACTAATTATTTTTCACTAGGTTCTACTATATTTATAGCGAAACAATCGAATCCTTTTCTATATCTACCATCATTAATATTTCTATCTTTATCTATAACAATAAAACTATGTTTACCTTCTACCCAACACTTTGAGCACAAGTTTTTAAATTGATTGTAAGGCATGTCAGTATTAACGTGATCGTCATAAATATGTTTCAGATTCACTTCATCTTGACGAAATAAAATCAACAAGTTGACATTATCTCTTACTAAATGTTTAGGTACTGCGGCATACGACTGACATAGATAAAAACAATCTACGCTCTTATGTCTCCCCATACAATAAAAGGCTTTAACATTATCTTGCTTCTCACATGCGATATCATCGAAGATAAAAATGGAATTAGGTAAAGCATCAGCTGGAGACACTACCTCATCATGGTCACTAAATGCAAAATAATTCATCCCCTCGATTGGTTCCAAGAGTTGTTCGAGAAACTTATACTTTGGTTGGTTCAAAGATTTAGAGTAGACGTAAATGTTTTCAAATCTTAAACCGTTTGATTGTGTTAAAAGAGCTAGTAAGCTGTTAGTTTTCCCACAATTCGATGGTCCTGAAATAACTGCTCGAATGCTACTCGGGAGTAAGTCACCATGACGTTTTTCTTTCTTTTCCTGTTCGGCAATAATATCAAAGTTTGGTACTGGCAGTTTCAGAGTGTTTTGTGAAAAATCCATGTTGATCATTCGGAATCTGAATGTTGAATACTAAGGAAACCTATAAATATATCGTTTTTATATCCACAAGCTCAGTCGTTAGTTGGCAGTCATAATGAAATGATCATTCACAATAAGAAGAAGAAAGGTGGCGGTTTATTAAATAACATCATCAATAAGCTTCCAGTTGAGTTGCACTTACCTGGTTACAACTATTGTGGACCTGGTACTTAGTTATCCAAGCGACTAGCACGTGGTGATCTAGGAATCAATCCATTAGACGCAGCTTGTAAAGAGCACGATATTGCTTATTCACAGAATCACGAAAATTTAGAGGCTAGACACGCAGCAGACAAAGTCCTTGCTAATAAAGCGTGGGAAAGAGTAAAAGATAAAAACGCAAAGTTTGGAGAAAAAGCAGCAGCTTATTTTGTTACCAACGCTATGAAGTTGAAAAGTAAATTAGGCATGGGTCTCAAAGTAAAATCTAAGAAAATGACTCCACTGAGTTCTATTATAAAAGTTGCATCAAAATCAGTAGCTCCTAATAATACCCCGAAAAGTATTATAAATGCAGCTCTTCAAGCATCTAAATTAGCAGTTAAAAAAGCTGGTGGAAAAAGTAAAATAAAAGTTCCTCGAGTATTACCGATGACATCGAAAATTGGGGGATTTCTACCTTTGGTTCCCCTATTTGCCGGCTTGAGCGCTATAGGTGCATTGGCAGGGAGTGCAGCTGGAATTTATAAGGCTATTAACGATGTAAAGTCAGCTAAACAAGATTTGGAAGAGAAAAAAAGACATAATAAATCTATGGAAGCTATAGCTGCAGGTAAAGGACTTTATCTTGGACGTCATAAACAAGGATTTGGTCTATACTTAAAAAAAAAAAGGCAAAGGAGCCTACTTGAGAAAAAGAGGCAAAGGGGTTTACTTAAGAAAAAGAGGAAAGGGGGTGTACTTGAGAAAAAGAGGCAAGGGAGTGTAGTTGAGAAAAAGAGGCAGGGTCTAAAAAAGCTCGAAATAACTTTACCAAATCGTCAGCTGACAAACTTTGACTTATTAAAGTATGCGCAAAAGCTTAAAATTCCACATTTTAGAGGAGTTTTTATGAAAAACATATTACCATATTCTGGACCTAATTATCGAGAATCCGCCATCGTAAACCTAGATGATGAAAGTGGGCCCGGAACTCATTGGGTTGCTTATCGAAAAAATGGTAACGATGTAGTTTACTTTGATAGTTTTGGTGATCTCAAACCTCCGCTCGAATTAATGCTTTACTTGAATGTCAACAGTGTGAAATACAATACAGAAAAATTTCAAGACTACAATTCTTATAACTGCGGTCATCTGTGTTTACAATTCCTTAATGGAAGCTTGGGTATATAAGCAGTCTCTTTCATAAATTATGCTCAGTTTAGGGTGAGTCGTGATGGAATCATTTACTCTTACCCTATCAGCCAATTCTTCAGTTCTTGAAGCTCAGTATTATCCACCTATTCAACTTTTGCCGAATAAAAATTATACTCTTGGTTTAGTACAGTTGTTTACATTCAATTCAATACCTAATATTGACATTGGATGCAATAAATTTTATGTTGGCGATCGAGTTATCACCTTCGATACAGGAAATTACGAATTGGTTGATATTGAAAAAATTCTTCAAGAAAAAAACATTAAAATATTGATTAAACCTAACGATAATACTTTCCGCACTGAAATTGAATGTACTGAAATAGTTGACTTCACACCTGTTGACTCGATTGGAAAACTTTTAGGATTTAGTAGACGCAAACTTGAAGCAAACTTGAAACATATTTCTGATAATCATATTAATATCCTTAAAAACAGTTCATTGAGAGTGGAGTGCAACATCACTGCTGGAGCTTACATAAGTCATAAACTAGTTCATACTATTCACGAATTTTATCCTACAGTTGAACCTGGGTTTAAAATAATTGAGGTACCTTCACAAGTTATATACCTACCTGTGAATGTAGAGTGCATTGAAAATCTGCAGTTGCGCATTGTTGACCAAGACGGAGAGTTGGTAAATTTTCAAAAGGAAGTTATTACAATAAGATTACACATTAAATCCTCATAATGGGTATTGTATTTTATGGAAAAGGGCTTCAAAGAAACTATAAAACTCAAACATCATGCAGTTCTTCAATCAGTCATCGTCGAGCATCCAAAGCGCTAACACGGCAGAACATCCAGTTTCTCAAAAGTCTAGGACTAAGAATCGTTCGTGGTGGAAAATAACTTGCAATTTCTTTTGTTGCTATAAAAATGGAAGATATTCTAGAAATTCAAGCCCCCATTCAGTTCGATGATAGTATCTCAAATTATGAGTTACATGCTCATCAACCGTATACCGGGTCTAATTTCAATCATAGTGATGAAATTCGTATCGCTATCCAGTATCAGGACTTGGCTGTTTTACCATCGCGTAGTTATCTACATGTGACCGGTCAATTAAGAAAGTCAGATGGTACAAAAGCAGCGAATACTCATTTCGTTAGCAACGGTGTATGTCATTTATTTGAAGATATTAGATATGAGCTCAATGCAATAGAAATTGATCGTATAAAGAATGTAGGAATAGCTAGCACTTTAAAGGCTCTTATGTCTTTAGACTATGGTGCACAAACTGAGAACCGTGGGTGGTATACCGAGGGAACCTTAATGCTTGATTCTGAAGGTCGATTTGATGTATGTATCCCTTTGAAACATCTCTTTGGTTTAGCAGAGGATTACAATAAAATCATAGTCAATGCAAAACATGAATTGATCATTCGAAGATCAAACACTGATTATAATGCTGTTTATCAAACAAACACAGGGACGGAACAAGCTCCTGTATACGAAGATATCAAGATAAACATTTCTAAAATCGAATGGTTGATGCCTTATGTAACTCTTTCGGATGCATACAAAATAAACTTGCTCAACTATCTTCAAAAAGGTAAATCAGTTGCTATGAGTTTTCGAAGTTGGGAACTCCATGAATTGCCTCTAGTACCAACAACCACTAAAAATAATTGGCTAGTAAAAACATCTAATCAGTTGGAGAAACCTCGTTTCATGATAATAGGCTTTCAAACTAATAGAAAAAATAGTAGAAAACTCAGTCTAAATGTATACGATCATTGTAATATCAATAACTTGAGAGTTTTCTTAAACTCGCAATATTACCCGTATAATAACTTTAACGCTGATTTCACCAAAAATCAAGTTTCCATACTTTATGAGAATTATCTAAATTTTTATGAATCCTTTTACAATGTAAGGAGTGAAAAACGAACGCCAATGCTAACTAGAGAGAGGTTTGCAAAAGAAGCGTCTCTATTCGTCATAGATTGTTCAAAACAAAATGAATCGTTAAAAAATGCTCCAGTAGATGTGAGAATTGAGTTTGAATCATCAGAGAATATACCTGCGAATACTGTGGCGTACTGCTTAATTATTCATTATCGTATAGTAGAGTATAATCCTATGAATGGAGATGTTAAAAAAATAGTTTAAGATAAAAAAATGTATTGGAAATTACTGGAATAAATTTTTTTTAGAATAAAAAATTAATGTTATCTTACTTCTCAAACCTTCCCCTCAACAATTTAAAAAATAAATTTTCATTCTTAATTTTTTATAATTTTTATAATTGTTTATTCTTAATTTTTAAATAATTGTTTATTATATGGAACTCCAGCTAGGCTCCTTCAAAATCCGTGGGACCCCGGCTAGGCTCCTTCAAAATCTATGGGACCCGTGCACCTCGAAAATCCATGGGACCCCCCCCCCATAGAGTACCTACTTACATGGGTAAATACGGTATTCAATAAACTATATCATGCTAATCACACGCAGAATCATGTGTAAAATAACTAAAGAATAGTATATTATTCACCGAGGGACTTAAGTTTGCCGTTGAGACCCGCTGGCATTGCAGCCCGAGATGAAGTCGACGGCTGCAAATACGTGGGTCTCCTCAGCAAACTTTAGTCTTCAGTGATATATACACTTTTTTAAAGTCCGTTTATCACAAATAAACACTTGATTACCTCCGATTAAAGCCGAAAGAACGAAAGGTACTCCCGAAGCACTAGCAGCTGACACGCAGCTGGCCGTCATGTTGCGGTAGGCCAGATGCGCGTTGGTCGATGGCACAGGGAGAACATTTCATCCTTTTGGCTTGTGTCGGAGAGACTCAAGTTATTACTTGTAATCAACGAGGTTAAAAAAGAATCTTATTCATTTAAATACTTTCATGCTGCGTATGGCTACAGCGTTTGGATTTTCTTTTTTAGAAAAATGCTCAGTTAGGTAAATCACGTTTTGTTGAGAAATGTGATTTACTTGAGAAATGATATTTATTTGAAAGATGGTAATTTATTTACGTGAACTGTATAGTGGGTGCAGTGAGTGGTGTAAAGGAAAACTATTATACTCGTAGCTTAAAGTGCTTGATACGTGAGCCTTCGGCTTAGCGCTCAAATATCCTTTTTTTTATTCGAGTTATTTAAATGACGCGGTACCGTTGACTGCAAATATTTCCTATTACAGTGGCTTCTTTTTGCTGAAAAATCTATCAGATTTCCCACTCTACCTAACTGACATGGGCTAGGCCCACCGTATGTGATGAAAGTTGCGAACGCCTACCAGTTAAAGAGAAAAAAAAATGTGGCCAAATTGAACAGAACCCACTTGAGTGTATTTCCTTTTTGGAGGGGCGGGGGGGGGGGGTGCCACCAGATATAAGTCTCGGCTCGGGGAACAGCTATCATCTCGTTCTGCTCCGGAGGTCTTGGCAGAAGACCCAAAAAAAGTTCAAAAGGAGGTGATTACCTGTTCAATTGTTGCATCCCGATTCACCAAGAGATTTATACACGAAAAATTAAAGGTCACCTGGTTGACTTGATGCACAGCACTCGCAATAAAGGTGGATAAACTTTGTAAAAAGTATAGAAACAAAAACTTTAAACGAATTTTGCTCGGCGAGTATCACCGGAGTTTAGAATATCTTCGAATACAATAAATTTTTGACAAGATTTATTGTGTACTTGAAGACGGAAGAATTTTAAGATCCTGCCCATGGCAGGATCGAGCTTTTAAAAGGCCGTGAAAAGTCGATCACTTCGCGTAGCAATGTGGTCGTAGGTTCGGCCGGTGGTAGTAGGAGTATATTCCGAACTCTGGCATTAGACTCGATGAGGTAGGGACATTTAACACTTCAACTATACTTTAAACTGACCATATAAGCAAGCAAGGGCAAAGCCCGATGGGTGATAGAGAGAAATAGAGTTGGCACTTACAAGGTCGGCTTCTCAGAAGAGCACGCTCAGGAACAAGACTCCACGTAGCTACTCAGTTACAAGACACGATGACGGTGTCGGTACTAGCATCCACGAGGACAAAAGAATTTGCAAAAACAAAGGAAAACGTCGAGTATACTCAATCACAACCACGCGTGTGCTCTACCACTGCTTGAATAATGACACCTCACGTACTAACCATCGGCCGACTGCACACTTGACCTTCTTTTTTTCTCACTCAAGGCGATCACAGAAACTTTGCGTCCACGCACTAACGCAGCGACGCCGTAGCAGTTTGTGTACCTTTATTTCAGGGGCCTTATTCTGGGATGTTGAACGCTTTCGTAAGGATCTCTAAGATGCCATTACGCATGAGTAGTTAAATTATTTATTCATTTTTAATGAAAATTCAGCGAAATATTACTTAGCGACCGAAGAATGACAACTCGATAAAATCGATAACGCACGATAAAATCGATTTAACGTGTAATACAAACAATTTAACGTAAACTTAATCAATCGTTGTATTACACATATTTAAGTAAACGTCCTCTATTATATTAAGAAGTTTATTTTTGTCGTCGTCATCGTCGTCGTCGTCGATTTCTTTTTTCAAAAAAAAGTAGCTTAGACGTCTCAGATCAATTAGAAATTTGGAACTGAAAGGTTTTCGGGGCTGCTGATCACGAATCCAACATTCATTTTTAAATTTGACCTATGTAAAGTCTACTTAATCAAAGCTGAAATTTATTTTTTCTCAGGCTCTTTTCAGACTTTGACGTCTATGATTGATTAGAAATTGAGTAGTCAGGGATTTTTGGGGTTGCTGATTACGAAACTGACCTCTATTTTCTGATTTGGCCTATGTAAGGGCTACTTACTTAAGGTAAAAATTCATTTTCAATAGAATTTTTTTGAAGCCTCGTGTATGGAATTTTTGGGGTTGCTGATTATGAATTTAACTTTTATTTTTAAAATTGACCTACGTAAGGGCTACTTACGTAAGGTAAAAATTTATTTTTAATAGCATTTTTTTGAAACATCGTATAAGAAGGTTTTTGGGGTTGCTGATAATAAATCTGATATTCATTTTTAAAATTGACCTACGCAGGGGCTACTTACTTAAAGTTAAAATCTATTTTTCATAGTTTCTTTTTTAAACTTTGTTTACAGAGGTTTTTAAGGTTGCTGATTACTGATCTGAAATTTATCTTTTAATTATGTCTACTTGAAGGGCTACTTATTCAAGGTAAAAATTTATTTTTAATAGCATTTTTTTCAAACTTCATGAACGGGGTTTTTAGGGAACTAGACCAGTGTCCGACAGACACGCGAAGATCTGGAAATCGACTTGTATCAGATTTTGAGGAAGCTTACTTGTTTATGGAAGTCGAAGCAATTATTGTTATTCACGTCACGCGTTGTTGTAAAGTTGCAGTGGAAGACTGCGGTGTTTATTTGTGAAGTTGTTATTTCACGTCAACGCCGGGACCGCTTTATGATAGATACATATCGACTCGAGTGTGATAGCTTTTTCGGCTGGTAGGCATTGTAGCCTGGCATTTTGTTTAGCCTGATGGCTTGGTTTGAGGTGCACCTTGGCGATTCCGTAAGTTAATTGTTTATGTGCGAGTGAATGTGGATGCGCGTAAGTGTATTTAGTAAACTGTTATTATCATAATCTTTGTTTTTCTCGAGTGCGCGATTACTACGGCAAGTAGTTTGAATGTGTGTGCACGCGCAACCCCCTGATTGAAAAAGTCAATACTAGGATTGTTTACTTTCGATCACTTCGTCCAGCCTGCAACGTTGTTGTCTGCCAGCCATCTCTCGAACCACCAAGAAAGAGTAAGTTCACAGCCAGTAGGTCTAAGAGGGGGATGCCAATATTGTCTGAAAACGCCTCTTTTTCGGCAAAAAACATTTCAGACAAATGAAAAAAAAATATACTGTCATCATCGTTTTGTAATGTACTTTCATAAAATCTGGAACTTTTCGATCGATTGTATATATTTACCTCACTTTGCGACGTATAAAAATGTAAAAAAACGAAAAAATGGGTACTAATTTTATATATCACTCATGCAAACATGGATAATCACAATATTGCAATCTGAAATTATGCAGAATTATGTATTTTGTGCCCCCCAATCTGAATGTGGTATAAGTTTTATTTTTTAAGCCTTTCTATTCACATGCACCCAAAATAGAAAGAGGCACAGTAAAAAAACAGTAAAAAACAGTAAAAAATGAAGTTTTTCGAGCTTTTTCTCTCTCTCAGTCGCGTGAAATCGAAGTTTTAAAAATTTTAAAAACACAGGATTGTGTGTCATTCAATCCAGAATCCGAAACTGGATTTACTTTTTCAATTAGATGAATTTTGTGCGCATGCGCGTGAAACAAAAAGCTTAAATTGAAAATAAGCTTATAAACAAATATATAATTCAGTTAGTATTATATTATTGAAAATTTTTTTTTTAGGTGTTGTTCTTTGCATATTAGCTTTGTTGAAAAAATTTTATTGTTGAAAAAATACTGTTAAAATTTGAGGCGGTTTCACACTCATTTCTTTTATAAATTTTCACTTTCACAATCAATATCTGAAAATTCCTTTTCGTCATCACTCAAAACTTCTTTCTTCTTCTTCTTCTTCTTCTTCTTCTTACTACTCCTCCTTTTTCTTTATGTTCATCAAAAATAAGAAGTTTTCTCATCGTGTCTGTTATTGGTCCGATTAATTTTTTCTTTTCTTTCCTTTTTTCGTTGTTACGAGCTGATTGAGTTACTTCTGGGTCTGAATAAAGGAGAGTCCTGTGAAATGTATCATAATTCAAGTTTTCTCTGAAATATAACGTTAAAATTATAAGCTTACTTCACAATTAAGTTTGATTATAACTTACAAGTACTAAATATTTTTTAATACATTATATAGATTATCTAGATATTGTAGCGATTTGATTTTTTTATTATGACTCATGTTATGTAAGTCTATCAAAAACCAAACCTAAAAATTAGTGGTGGGATACCTTACATAAAAAAGATGTGAATAACCACTTCATAAATAAAAAATTTTATTAATATTTGTTTTAAGCGTTATTCATTCATTTATTTAAAGTAATTTTCATTAAAAAGGAATGAACTAAATTTTTTTTGTATATTTTATTATTACTACTATTATTATTTTTTTCAAAAAATTAATACAATTCCAATTTTGTTACTGAAATCAATTTGTGTTACTCAGTAGTAAATAATTTTTTTTAAATCTGCTTTCGATTAATAAATGGTACTGAAGGAAACTTTAAGATAAACTTACTGGCTCATTTTTCTGGCGTGATCTCGTCTGATTTTTTTTATTATATAGTGCATGGCTTCTATAGATTCCTCAGAAAATCTTCCGGACGAATTGCCAGGCAAGTTTATCAGAATTTGATAACCTTGTATCAATATGATGTGAGCAGTGGTGCTCATATTGTACCAGTTATATTTTTCGACGTATAATCGAGCTGTCTCTTCGCAGTACAATCTGAACCTTTCGGGATGAACCGATTTTTTAAAAGAAATGACTGCTAGTATTTCCCAAAATCTTATCAGCAAATCAAGATCAAAATCTGAAATAAAACTTATAAAATTTCAACTGCATTTATATTTACTAGTTTTTTTGAACTCCATATATACCTACTTGTTATGTCTGATACTGTTTGAACATTTCTAAAAAATACACGTGCAGTGTTGCCGCAGTTTGAGTTTCCAGCACCTACTTTAGGCATGTCAACCAGCAGTTTTAATTTTTCTTTGAATAAACTTTGAATTTTTTTTGTTTATTTCAACCATTTTTTTTAATTCATCATCGGTAACTTATAACCAACAAAATAAATCTTTAATCTTTAATCTTCATTAAATTTTAATATTTGGTGGGTAAGCAGCTTTTTTCCCTTCCAACACCTAACAATAGTAAAAGCTACAATTAAGAATATATTGAAATAGTCTAAAAATTAATAAATTTATTTTTATTATAAAATTTTTTTTTATCCCTATTTATAATGATGAAGCACGTTCGAATGTCTTCGTTTTATAATTGATTTGATTAGTCGATAACATTACATTCAAAATTTGAATTTAGTTGAAATTAAAATGTTTTGTTTTTAAGGATTTTTTTTAATAATAGTTATTTATATAAATGAAAATTGCGATTGAATTGATGGAAAAAATTTCATCCTAGAATTTTATGATATAATAAAATAAGAATCTTTATTATTGTACACTCAATTTTTTTTAGAAATATAACCACAAAAAGATCAAACTGAATTGAGTCGCAAATAATATCAATGATGAATTGGATGATTATATTTGTAGTACATAATTTAAAAAACGCTCAGAAATATATTATTTTATTTTCCTTTTTTTGAAAATAAAAGCTGAAATCATTGTCAGTTACTATGAAGATTAATAATTTGATTAAGAATTAAATAATAAGCGCGCTTGCGTGCAAAGACAGACTAGTTATTATTAAAATCAAATTATTCATGAACAGTAATAAGACCTTACCAGGTTCTGTCACTATTTCATCCATTTCACTAGAAAAATTGTTGATTTTTTGTAACCACTCTTTTTCTTTTTCTTTGAAATTGATCCACGTCCGTTTACCAGCAGGGAGTGAGCTGATTTTACGCTTCATTCGATAAAAAAAGCCTTTATCAAAAACTCTTTAATCTCCTCTTCTGTCGTCTCATTCATTTTTACGTTCATTATATATTTCTCTTTAATATGAGCCAAAACAAGATTGACTCTATCCGGCATATTTTTAATGCTCTCATTATTTATAATTACGTTCAAAATCTCGTTATTATTTACTTCAAACGATATCATCACTTATGAAAAAGGGACGGACACAAACAAAAGACACACAAAACCACGTAAAACATAAATGATATATTAAAACAAAAAAAACACTAAAGAAGAGGTAAATTATTTATCAGGAATGATATTTTAATCAAAATTTTATATCTGACTACTTGTTCACTTTTCGAAGTCTCAAGCGAGAATGAACAACAAAACAGAAGAGTAGAATGTTTTTTTTACGGATATACAAAAAGTCTAACAACAAATTTTGGAAGGCTTACAATTCATGGAATTGACGCGCGCGCGGTTACGCGCCGCGCGCACTGCAACAATAGTAAACAATGCTCTAATGCTTGGTTAAGACTTTTTTCATTTTAGTAGTTTTCTACTTTTTCTTTATATACTAAATTTATTTTTTCATATTTGAAAGAATATTAAATAAAGAGTTAGTGAGTGCATTAGTATTAATGGCTCTATCAACTTTTACAAGCATTGAAGAGTTTTTTACCGATAAAGATAAAAATCAAATTAAAATGATAAATTATACATTCTATGAAAAAAACTCTCTCTTGTTAAGTTAAGTACCCAATGTATTACTTGATTTTTATATTAAATCAAGTATTTTTGTTTAGGTTTTAAATTTTTCAAACGATTTTACGCGACTGAAAGAGAGAAAAAGCTCGAAAAACTTCATTTTTTTCGTTCTTTTCGAGGTTTTTTCGCGCGCATGCACACTAAATTCATCGAATTGAAAAAGTAAATCCAGTTTCAGATTCTGGATTGAATGACGCACAATCCTGTGTTTTTAAAATTTTAAAAACTTCGATTTTACGCGATTGAGAGAGAGAAAAAGCTCGAAAAACTTCGTTTTTTACTGTTTTTTACGTGGTTTTTTCGTGCGCACGCGCACAAAATTCATCGAATTGAAAAAGTAAATCCAGTTTCGGATTCTGGATTGAATGACACACAATCCTGTATTTTTAAAATTTTTAAAACTTCGGTTTTACGCGACTGAGAGAGAGAAAAAGCTCGAAAAACTTCATTTTTTTACTGTTTTTTACTGTTTTTTTTACTGTGCCTCTTTCTATTTTGGGTGCATGTGCAGAGAAAGACTGAAAAAATAAAACTGATGCCACATTCAGATAGGGGGGCACAAAATACATCATTCTGCATAATTTCAGGTTGCAATATTGTGATTATCCATGTTTGCATGAGTGATATATAAAATTAGTACCCATTTTTTCGTTTTTTTACATTTTTATACGTCGCAAAGTGAGGTAAATATATACAATCGATCGAAAAGTTCCAGATTTTATGAAAGTACATTACAAAACGATGATGACAGTATAATTTTTTTTTAATCAAGTATGCACATTTGTCAGAAATGTTTTTTGCCGAAAAAGAGGCGTTTTCAGACGATAGTGGGACGCCCGCAGTGACGAGAACGGCCTCCGCGGAGACCATCCTGTAAGCCAAAGCTATGCTGTGTTCTCCCTGCGCTGAACCTTAACCAGAATCTTCGAATCCTTCCCGTCACCATGGTCGGGGTCTATATTTCCACGCCGTAAAGCATGATGGAGTGTGTGGTAGCCATCACGAGCCTCCGCTTACTCAGACTGGGTCCCTTAAGGGGGGAGAAGGGGCTAGACATTTTCAAAAAATCGATTTTTTGTAAGAATACATTTTCGTAAAGAATAGGGTCTTATGAATGTCCCCTCAAAATTAGAAGTAATTTGGAGCAAAACTTTCCAAGATACAGAGCTCTAAGCCCAGGCGCTGCAGCTCGGTCGCACGGCTCGTCGCACGGCCGAGCGGCAGGTGTGTCTCACAAACAGCAGACGAAAGAAGGTCGAGTACTTCGTAGACAGCAATCAAAACAAGCCCTTGACAAGGAAACTGCAGCAGGGAATGTGCTTTATGCAGCTGGAATCGACGATTCAGTGTAAGTTGTAAAAAAAAAATTTTTTCATGATTTTTCCCCCTCGAAAACTTAAAACGCGTTTTTCTCGAAACTAACTTTTTCAAAGTCGGTGAACGCTGCCATTTAAAGACTACTCAACCGATCGTTCTAAAATTTGACACATTTAGTTGTTATATAAAATACCCAGCCCCTACAGAGAGTTTTTTTTTTTTCGGTTTTACGGATACAAAATGGCGTTAATTTTCCGCGAAAAATCCGATTTTTTTTTAAATTGTTGCTAAATCTTGAAAAAAAATTTTTTAAAATAAATACTCTCCGCAGGGGTCGGGAAAAACTCCTACTTTAACTAAAAAAATTATTTAATTTCATTTCAGGTAACCCAGTGCAGCCCAGGAGTGTTCACCGTGGATGACCTTTTTTTTCGACGCCTCCGAAAATGTTACGTCAGAGGCTCATTTATGAATATTCTTATTCAAAAATTTGACAAAATTTACTTTAAATGTTGCTCTATTATGTGTCATTGTTTAAATAAATGCATTTGTTTATACGTTGCCCCAAAAAATCGTCGAAAAAGTGCTTTTTTTTTACCAGTTAACCCCTACTCCCCCCTGAAGTCCATCGTAGGATCAAGGTATTTTCAAAAAATAATTTTTTTTTTTACATTTTCTAATAGCACAACATCTTCTTTGATCCGTCAAAGTAGCATCATAAAAAAGTAATTAATTGATAGAATTTCTTAACTTTCAAAAATATATGATCTTTCTAAAATTAAAAGTTATATTTTATTTATATTTGTAGTTTACTTTATACTAATCTATATAATTTATTGTTTACAATTTTAAGGCTTTACTATTGACAGAAGTAAACTATTGACTGAAATAAAATCAGACAATAATAACGACAAGTTTTTCTTCGTGCCTGTATTGATTAAATTAACTTATTAAACTTTATGCAATTTATCAAGATTTATAATATTAATTAATTCTTTACAATTTTTATTATTTGTAATATAAACTATTGCCTGAAGTAAAATCAGGAAATAATAACGACAAGCTTTACTGCGTTCCTTTATGAACTTAAATATTTATAATATAAATATTTACTAAATAATTTGTTTATTAAGTTTTAAAAATTTAAATTAAAAAAGGGAGTTTCTATGTCGATAAAACCATTTTGATACTTGACGAACCCATGCAGTCTCAAACTAAAATTTATAACGTTGCACATAAAGGAAGATATCAATTTCCTTTATTTTAACGAAAAACTGAATATGGGCAGTGTTTTGCTAATATGACCTTCTGTTTTTGTATAAACGGCAAAGAAATGGGTTCGTCGAGTATCAAAATGGTTTTATCGACATAGAAACTCCCTTTTTTAATTTAAATTTTTAAAACTTAATAAACAAATTATTTATTAAATATTTATATTATAAATATTTAAGTTCATAAAGGAACGCAGTAAAACTCGTCGTTATTATTTCCTGATTTTACTTCAGGCAATAGTTTATATTACAAATAATAAAAATTGTAAAGAATGAATTAATATTATAAATCTTGATAAATTGCATAAAGTTTAATAAGTTAATTTAATCAATAAAGGCACGAAGAAAAACTTGTCGTTATTATTGTCTGATTTTATTTCAGTCAATAGTTTACTTCTGTCAATAGTAAAGCCTTAAAATTGTAAACAATCAGGGGCGCAACAACCCATGTAAGCTAGGGGGTGTCCTGATCAATTTTTTTCCTGACACCCCCTAGTATTTTCAGGGGGTGTCAATGAAATTGTACAATCCTCAATCAAGCCTTAAACCTCAATATGCCTAAGTGCCCTGGGCGCCTGAGTTCAACAAAAAAACTAATCAGTTATCTCCCAAGCTCTGAATCCCCAAATATTCTGGGCGACCGAGTTCAACAAAGCAATGATAAGCTATCCCCCAAGCTCTAAACCCCCAAAACCCTGGGCGTCCGAGTTCAGCAAAAAAACTTATCGGCTATCCCCCAAGCTTTGAATCCCCAAATAGCCAGGGCGCCCGAGTTAAACTAAAAAACTGATCAGCTATCCCTCAAGCTATAAACCCCCAAATACCCAGGGCGCCCGAGTTCAACAAAAAAATAATCAGCTATCCCCCAGGCTCTAAAAGCCCAAAACCCTGGGCGTCCGAGTTCAGCAAAAAAACTTATCGGCTTTCCCCTAACACTGAATAGGTTAAGGTAGAAATAGTTGCGTTTTCGGCCGCAAGTCGCGACGGTGTCTTAGGAAGGACTGATTCTCACTGAGAAACGACTGACTGCCTGCTGGAGGAGACTGAGTTGCGTGCGTGAAACCTCGCGTGAAACCGGCAATTCATACGGACGCAACTCAGTCTCCTCCAGCAGGCAGTCAGTCCTTTCGCGGAGACAAATCAGTCCTTCCTTAAGACAGCGGCGCGACTTGCGGCCGAGAACGCAACTGATTCTACCTTAACCTTTTCAGTGAAGCTCTGAATCCCCAAATAGCCAGGGTGCCCGAGTTAAACAAAAAAACTGATCAGTTATCCCCCAAGCTCTAAACCCCCAAAACCCTGGGCGTCCGAGTTCAACAAAAAAACTTATTGGCTTTCCTCGAAGCTCCGAATCCCCAAATACCCAGGGCGCCCGTGTTCAATAAAAAAAACTGATCAGCTATACCCCAAGCTCCAAACCCCCCAGAATCCCTGGGCACCCGAGTTCAATTGAACGAAATTTTTTTTGTTGCAACAAAAAAAATTATCAACAAATTTTTTTTTCTAACTAGAAAATAAAATCCACAACCTTATTGTGGAACAAAAAAAAAAAAAAAAAAACACTTTTTTATGGACTTGATATTCAATTCTATAAAGTACGCTTAATTTCTAAAATTATTCCACTCGGTAACCAGAGTTTTAGGAGGTTTAGAGCTTGGGGGATAGCCGATCAGTTTTTTCGTTGACCTCGGGCGCCCAGGGTTTTGGGGGTTAGAGCTTGGGGGATAAATGATCAGTTTTTTTTTTTATTGAACTCGATGTCCATGGTTTTGGGGGGTTTAGAGCTTAGGGGATAGCCGATCAGTTTTTTCGTTGACCTCGGGCGCCCAGGTCTTTGGGGGTTTAGAGCTTGGGGGATAAATGATCAGTTTTTATTTTTGAACTCGATGCCCAGGGTTTTGCGGGTTTAGAGCTTGGGGGATAGCCGATCAGTTTTTTTGTTGAACTCGGGTGCCCAGGGTTTTGAGGGTTTAGAGCTTTGGGGATAGCTGATTAGTTTTTTCGTTGAACTCGGGCGCCCGGGGTATTTGGGGGTTTAGAGCTTGGGGGATAGCTGATCAGTTTTTTTGTTGAACTAGGGCGCCCAGGGTATTTAATGGCTTAGAGCGTAGGGGACAGCTGATTTTTTTTTTTTTTTGTGTTGAACTCGGGCGCTTAGGGTATTTGGGGATTCAGAGCTTGAGGGATAGCTGATTAGTTTTTTTGTTTAACTCGGGCACCCAGGATTTTGGAGGTTCAAGGCTTGAGATTTCAAATTCCGTGGACACCCCCAAGAAACTGTAGAGGGTGTCGTCTACTAGCCCAGGGGGTGTCCTGACACCTCTGCCCCCCCCCCCCCGTTGTTGCGCGCATGAAGGTCTCCGACCCCGAGCATTTGACCAAAAATGCTCGGGGTCGGCGAAGACTTTCAATCGACGAAAAAGTAAAAACAGCATAGATCTTTTTTCAATGAAGTTGTCAAAATCACAGAAAATCATGATAAGATTGGAAAATAACAAATACAAAAAATTATAAAGGTCATGAAATTAAATAAAACTGACTTATATCGTTTTGGTTATTCTATGTTCTGCTAGATGTAGTCTGCTATGAAAAAGCCTTATTGTAGAAGAAGTAGAACAAAAAATTTTTTAGGAGCACATGTTTTCACTTTAACAACCACTTTTTCTTTTTACACTTAACTACACTCTCTGCTACCATGTTGAGATTATTGTAGAGGTAGATCAAATTAGTGAAACACTTTGTGGTTAATTAATAGTATTTAATTATTATTTAATAGTAAGGTTACAAATTATCCGCATGCGAGCATCGTGCTCCACACCGGTCAGCTGCTAGTACAGTACTCGACTGATTGCGTCGCGTCGCGTCGTTGCGTGTAGCGTTCTCACTCACACATACACATATTCTATTCGAGTTCACCGTCGGGCGTCGAGACAATAGATGGTGATACGATTCTAATATTATAATATTTAGCTATATTTCAACAAGAATGAAATAGATATTATAGCGGAGGGATGTCCAGATTTGATACATCAATTGTTAGTGTCTCAAAAAAGTATATTTCTGTAAACCCACTTAAAATCAGCTCAGTGTAATCGTACAGGTCTCATTGAAAAGTTGTTAACGTAAGCTTCAAAGTAAGACCTTATGTTAAAAATGTTTATTTCCCGCATACTAACGGGTAAATCAGAAGTTTGCTCCTTTTTTCGGTTCATCATACATGAAAATACATTACTGTACTGGTGTACTACGTTACTAGGTCTATTGCGTTATCCGTTAAAATTTTAACGCATAGCACAAACAATAAACACAGTCCATAAATACATAGAATTTTAAAAAATTACTCAATCGTTCGTTAAACTGATCGTTTGGAATTCGTTGAATCTCGGAATGAAGCCCGAGGCAGCCAACGCACGAACGCCTGATCGCTGCGTTTATACAGGTATACAAACAGCTGCGTAAGTGCGTCGATGGAATGTCTGTGATGGCCCTCACACCATGCGCTTATAGGGCTGGCGCTCGCTGCAAGCTGCTGCTTGTGTGCATTGACAATTGATTAGCACTAATGCTTACTACATAATATTCCAATGCCTTAGGGGAATTGTATGGGTCTTCCGTTACAATATCACTTATTATTACGCAGAATAATTTTTATTGAACAGTTGTTAAAATTTTATAATTATTAAACAAATTAAGTGACAAAAAGAAAGTTTTATTCTTAGCAGATTATGTTTAGTCAGAGGGACAAAAAGTTGATTCCGAATAAGGACCATCTTTACCAAATTTATTTATTTTTTTTTAAGTACCTTTATTTTGTAGATGAATCAATGTTGAATATTCATTTAACTGCTTGGAACGTTGGATATAAATTTGTTTATCAAATTACATCATAGAACTGCATTTCGGATTGTTAGAATTTAATACGATGATCTTCAGTTTTAGAGGTGCCACCTCAAAGATAAATGTTTAAAGCTTTGAGAGACTTTGAATGTATTTTCATCTTCGTCGTTGACGTACTACCAGAATTTGACACATCTTTTAGATCACCTTATGATCATGATAGAACGTCTTGATGGATTTCAAGTAACTTTAAAGTGGAATATTGTAAATTTGCACTGCCCGAATTGATTTTCCTTGATCATCACGAGGAAGCAGAAGAGGTAATTACCAAGTCTAGCTAAGAGATAAGAAATTCACTATCACTCTAAGCGATTTGCGATTCATGAACTAAGACAATTTTCGGGAATGAATAATTATTATCATCGTTGTATTTTTCATCTAGCTGAAACTTTTATTTCTTTGAATGCGTGTATAAATATACTCGTAAGCAAGATAACCATCGTATAGTTTGTATTTCAGAAGCTTCAGCTCTTTTTGAGAAATGAAATCAGATTTAATCAACGTCAGTCGTTCTTTTCCTGTTAATGATGCACCCTTACATAAATTCAGCGATGCACGCGATGATGGGGGCTGCTATAGAGCAAAAAATTGACTATGCTTGGAAACCGCTAGCCCTTTTCTTTCGAAAGCTTACGTCCACCAAACAATGTTATCATACTTACGATGGAGAACTAAGTATTATTTACACAGTTATTAAACAATTAGACTATTTAACCCATTAAGTCCCAGGATTTTTTAAATTTTTCTTGTACTTTGAGCTCTGGAATTTTTGTGAAAACGATAAAAAATATTTTCAAAAAGACCATATACCACTATTTTTGGGTATGTTCTATACGATGGTGTAGTTTAAAAAAGTCAAAAATGTCATTTTCAATTGTTAATTAACAAATTAAAAAAAAAAACTCAATTTTTTGCTGCATTTTTTTTTTATGAATTTTTTCAGTTGGATTTTTTTTTTTTTTTCAAAAATGTGATCAGAGGTGATCACGATACTTGAAATTTACGGTAGGATTTTTTTTTTTATAAAAATCTTTTTTAACAAAATTGCAGCCATAAAACGAAGTCGAAAATCTCGAATTTTTCGTTTTATTCACTTTTTTCAAGTTTATTCCTTGAAATCGCACAAGTATTTAACGTTTACTGCTATTTTTTGTTGGAAAAGTCAAAATAACTGTACAAAGAAGCATAAAAATTGTAATAATAAAATATTAATTGTTAGGTTATGAGAGGTGATTTTTACACGATTTTAGTAGGGTCCGCGGTGATCCAAACAGAGTTATTCGGAAACTTCCAACTAATGAAAAACGAAATGTATCAAAAAAAGAACTAATGTGGATATATTCATTGTTGATTTGAATTGTTTAAACATTATTTATTTAAACAATTGAAAAAATTTTGACAATAAAAAACCATTTTTTGAATCAAGTGAATAAAACGAAAAATTCGAGATTTTCAACTTCGTTTTATGGCCGCCATTTTGTTAAAAAAGATTTTTTTTTTTTTTTAAATCCTACCGTAAATTTCAAGTATCGTGATCACTTCTGATCACAGTTTAAAAAAAAAAAAAAAAAAAATCGAACTAAAAAAATTTATAAAAAAAAAATGCAGCAAAAAATGGAGTTTTTTTTTTAATTTGCTAATTAACAATTGAAAATGACATTTCTGACTTTTTTAAACTACACCATCGTGTAGAGCATACCCGAAAATAGTGGTATATGGTATTTTTGAAAATATTTCTTATCGTTTTCATCAAAATTCCAGAGCTCAAAGTACAAGAAAAATTAAAAAAATCCTGAGACTTAATGGGTTAATGCAGCAAAGTCCTGAAAAATAGACTATAGTCTATAACGTCAATTGCAATATATTTCTCAATTTCCTTCCAATATTTTTAACATAAAAATAATTGTAAGTTCAGAGGCAGGTGCGTTATCTAAAACTAATATCAAACAACTTCCTATTGATTCCCTTAATTTTTCATCAAAAATACTGTGGCAGTGGAGATAAAGCATGCTTAGCGTGATAAAATTCCCTACAATTTTCACTGCTTAGGAACTATGTCTTAGTTTAGCCAAATACCACCAGGCTAGTGGAAAAATCATCTTAGTGAAAGCCAGTCTGAGGTCCAGTTTCTAGGCTACACCATCTCGCCCGAGGGTTTCCGGCCACTTGCACGCAAGGTGGTCGGCATCATGGGGATCCCCAAGCCTGAGTCGGCCACACAGCTCCACAGCTTCCTTGGGGTGCTAAACTACTGCCGATGCTGTCTTCCTGAAGCGGCCAAACGACAGGCGTCGCTAAACGACATACTGTGCAGCCTTCCCAGAGGAGGCAAGGTCAGCTGGACTTCTGCAGCGGAGTCAGCTTTCCAGAAATGCAAGGAGAACTTAAAAAGGGTCACAACCAATACCTTCCAGTTGCCATCGACGCCACTGCGCCTGAGGACAGATGCCTCCAAAAAGGTCATCAGCGCTTCCCTAGAGCAGCAACTTGACGACGTCTGGCATCCGGTCGCGGTTTCTTCTCCAGCAAGCTGTCATTCACGCAACAGAAGTACAGCACCTACGACCAAGAGCTGTTGGCCATTTTCGAGGCCATCAAGTTTTTCCAGAGGTACTTGGAGGAGCGGAGCTTCAAAGTGCTTACCGATCATAAGCCTTTAACCTTTGCGGCCAAGCAGCGGTCGGACAAGTCCTCCCCAAGGCAGCAGCGCCAGCTGGACTAGTTCCTCCAATTCAATGTCACCCTGCAGGGTGAGGACAATGTAGTGGCTGATACTCTGTCCAGAGTCAATGCAATCGCCATGCCATCCACTCTGCTTGCTCTGGACATTGAGGCAGCACAGCTCGAGGACGACGTGTTGGAACATCTGCTGGACAAAGGCATTTGAGACTTGCAGGTACTCCATGTTGATTGCTCTCCAATCGCCTGCAACATTGAGGATGACATCGTCAGGCCCTACCTTCCAGCCAACCTGTGGCATCGGGCCTTCGACGTCCTGCATTCGCTGGCGCATCCCTGTCCACGCACGACTACAAAGATCATTACCTCCAAGTTTGAAAGACCATCCAGAAATCCTTTTCACAAAGGCTGATAAAGGTAATAAGACAGTTTGTTTGCTCATCTCAGATTATGAGAAAAGGATGAATGATCTACTTTCTGATACAAATACCTCTTTAAAATTGAGAGCTTATCTATTGTCAGATTTGAGGAAGAGAACTCAAAAAGTTCTTATGGAAGTTAATAGCAAGAGTTAGTTTAGATATGATCACAATTACAATAGCTTAACACAGACTGATATGATGTTACCCAAAGCCTACGGTCTACTTAAAATTCATAAACATAATTTTCCTTTACGTCCCATAATCTCAAGTATCAATAGTCCTACACAATTTTTTGCTAAATTTATTTATAATGAACTTTCACGTATATTCAAAAAACCTAAATCCCACATCAATAATAGTTTTGAGTTAGTCAGATTTCTAAAACAATACAGAATACCGAATGATCATGTTCTGATTTCCCTTGATGTCATCTCTTTATTTACTCACATATCATGTGAAATGGTCTTAGAGAGTTTAGATCGTTATTATAATTTAATCAATGGAAAATGCAGAATATCGTTTGAGGATGTTAGATCGGCTGTAAGATTTCTTTTTGACAGTAATTTTTTTGTTTTCAAAAAGAAATATTACCAGCAAATTTTCGGTTCTCCTATGGGCTCCCCAGTATCTCTTTTTTTTGCTGACATGGTTTTGAATCACTTGGAATCTGATTGTTTAAATATCCTTCGAGATAAATACAATTGTACACCTCTTTTTTATTTTCGATATGTAGATGACACATTACACGGAGAGCAGACTTTGGTTACAGCAGCGAGAGTCTGTAGTAGCCACAGTGAAGTGATTCTAGTAGACCATTTTTAGTAATGACCACTAGAAAATTATGGTAGCCACAAGCAAAATTTGTTTAACTGCCATAGCAGTTGGCAGTGTCGAGAATGCAGATGCTGATTTTGCGCGCGTGCATCAATGACGTCTGCTTTTTGAGAGTTAGTTTAGTCTTGACTTTTCGACACTTTTTGAAAACTTAAATGAATTAAAAATCATCGAAAAATTCTTTAAATGAAATTTGATATCAAAGAATCTTGTGATCTCACTTATTTGAGCTTTTTACACTTCTTAAGGCTAAAAAAAGGCATTTCAAAAATGTAAAAAGTTCTAGTAGTGGCTACCATAATTTTTTAGCTGTGGCTACTACAGACTCTCGCAGCTGTAACCAATTTCTGCTTTCCGTGTACTTTGTGTCAAGAAGGATATGATTGATATTGTTAATGAGGTTGTTAACGGTCAGAATTAACATATAAAGTTCACATGCAACACCGAGATCAAGAAATCTTTCAATTTTTTCTATTTTTCCCTATCTAGAAACGATGATTATATTGTTACCAATTGGTATAGAAAGTCTATTACCTCAGACAGGATATTAAATTTCTATTCAAACCATCCTATTCATTTGAAAAGAAACATTGTCTATAATTAAGTTGATCGCGCTATCCTTTTGTCAGACAAAAAATTCCATCATGAGAATATTTCTACAGTTAGACAGTTTCTTTCTCAGAATAATTATGATTTGAATTTTATTGACAAACATGTAAAACAGAGGTTACGGAAAATTAATTACACGAAAGACGTTGGTGACAATATAAAAAACCGTTATTCTCGAAATAAAACCCCACTATTTTCGTTATCTCTTCTATATAATAAAAACCTGTTAAGCATATTCTCTAGGACTCTCAAAAAATACAAAATCTAACCCATTCCTCGTTGCAACAAAAAACTTGACCGTATAATCAAGTTAGGCTAAGATCCTACGGTTCATACACACCAAACTAGCGTTGTTTACAAAATCAATTTTAAATCTTGTCCGGCTACATACATTGGCCAAACAAAGAGGGAATTGAGGCACAGGATTTATGAACATAAGATTAAGAAAGACTCTCTTGTTTTTCGACATGCACAGGATAACAACCATGATTTTGATTAGAAGGGAGTTCGTATTTTAGACAGGGAAATGATTAAAGAAAAACGTCTTATTTCGGAATCACTTTTTATTAACAGTTATGATGACACTTTGAATATGAAGGAAGACTCCCAACTCGTTAATCGTGTTAACAAAACTTTCATGAAGTCAATTTCTGACTAAATGTGCCCCCTCCTTCCCTTCTGCTTTCCTAATTACATTTTCACACATAATAATATACTCTTACTTTTCATTTTATGTTCAGCTCTTGACCGAGACCGATATAATTATTGTCTTCACTATACAATATTTTATTTAAACTTGGTAAGATAATTATCCATATTTGTAATACTTTTAATTTGTACTGTATATCTGATATTTACTTTAAATAAAGTTAAAGCCTGAAGAGGTCCACTATCACATGGACGAAACGTTGCTGTAAATAGAAAAAAGAAGTTTTTCATTGGCCTTGCCCTTTAAGATCCTAATATAATTACCTTATTTATATATTGAGGGCGTTCATAACACAATAATTACCTCCAAGTTTGTCTGGCCTGGCATCAGGAAAGACGTTGACCATTGAGCTCAATTTTGTGAACCATACCAACGGTCCAAGGTCAGTCACCATAACCGAGCCACTCTTGACACCTTCCACGAGCTCAGCAACCGCTTCGAGCACGTCCATCTGGACATTATCATCATGCCACAGATAGGCAACCTACGTTACTGCCTCACAATGATTGACAGGTTCTCGAGGTAGCCCCTAGCAGTTTCACTGTCGGTCATCACGATGGAGACCTTGTGGCAAGTTCCTACCAGCACTTGGTCTCGAACTTTGGTTGCCCAATCAAGATCACCTCTGTTTAGGGCCAACAATTCGAGTCGTCACTCCAGGCGGCTCTTGCACGAATGATTGGGGCTAAGCCTATCCACACCACACCCTGGCATTCAAAGTCTAACGGAATGGTGGAGCGTGTCCACCGCACCTTGAAGGCAGCTCTAATGTGCGAGGGTCAGATTCCTTGGCCACAACGCATATCCCTCATTCTGCTTGGCCTGCGCAACTGCTTCAAGGAAGACCTGCAAGCATGACCGGCCAAAATGATCTTCGGTACCACTCTACGCGTGCCAGGAGTATTTTTCACCCATACTACGAGAGAACTTGACCCCAGAAGCTTCTTGAAGAAGCTGCGAACCCTCATGCAGGAGATCAAGCCTGTGCCAGTCTCAGACCATGCCAAACATCGACCGTTCACATTCAAAGACCTCAAAACCTGCTCACACGTCTTCCAAAAGGTGAACACCGTCAAGAAGCCTCAAGAACCTTCGTATACTGGCCCTCACGGAGAAACGAAACGTGTCAACGAGAAGGTTTTTGACATCATGGTCAACGGCAGAGAGAGGGTCGTGTCCATCGACCACCAAAACTCCTCATCTATCGGAGTCATGCGAGTGGTCTATGAAACCTGCTGCAGAGCCGACGACTCCAACAACTCTGGCTCCAGCTGCATCTTTGCCATTCTCTCCTCGCAGAACGAAGCGAGTATCGTTCTCTTCGCTGCTTCAACCTGCGAAGGTCTCTGAAGGAGTGGCTGTGGGGATCGCTCCCTAGAACGTTCCGCGCGAACACAGGTGCAAGCAGCAACTTCAACCGCGACTGTAGACCGACGTCGTGAACAATCGAGCCACGCATATCCAGGCGCCATCTTTAGTCTTGTACCAGCAAGGTCACGAGCAGCAGCTAACCTCGTTCCGCACGACACTAACACAAGCCCTAGCAACGGCCCTCGAACCATTGTAAAACTTCGAGGTTTAATTAAAAATATTGTTAATAATTGGACTGTATTTTCATTATTTAAACCCGCACCTTATTCAGTCCATAAAGGTATTGAATTATTACATGGTTTACCTTGAATAAATGATTATAAGGATGACATTAATGTCAATGTAAGACGAAAAAATGATGAAATCAAAATTAATGAAAATGATGAAAATGGATTTTTGAAAAGAAAATGGATAATTCGTATAAAGCAAGATTACTTATTAGAGGTTTTCAACAAAAAAAATAATTAAAAAACGTATATCGGTCGATGAAATGCAAACTTTAAAAATTTTGTTAAGTTTCATTTGCGCGAATAATTATTATGTTGAACAAATGGATTTAATTTGATAACTTTATGTATTGTACAGTTTGTTGTACAAAAATTGTAGGGTACAAAAGATACAAAAATATACTATAATATAATTGTTGGAGTATGTGAATATTCCGACATAAAATTAAATAATAAATTAATATGTATGAATTATGAGTACATTAAGTATGATTTAAATATTCGCGGTATAAGTGTCGTGTGCAAAGATTACAAGTGCGCATGAGCGAAATAAACATGCTAGCCATGATATAAAGATTACAAGGCAGACAAGGTATGTGCCTCTGGGAGCACAAAAAATACAACCCTCTTGCGCAGCTCTAAAACGCCGCCATATTGGACGTGCCATGGTTCAAAAGGTTAGTTGCTCTTTGTGAAGTGTTTACATATGTGACCCGAAAAAATAAATCTCAAAAATGCCTTCCTGTTCAGTATTATCCTACAAAAACACAAGCAGAAATACGAAAACTTCAGAAATTAAGTTTTTCAGATTTCCTAATGATGAACAAAATTTTGAAGAATGGATAAAAGCATGTGGTTTGACTGATAAGTTTTCTAACCTAAAAGATCGTAAGTCAAGAAGAGTGTAATTTGCGATAAGATTATATACTCGATTATTTGAAATAATTTCATTTTTTTTTTTCGTTTTTTTTTTTTTTAAATTATACAGCTTGTGTGCATTCAAAACATTTTCTACCATTATGCTTTTTAAATACAACACATTTATGTTTACAAGGTGAATCTCCTAAATAAAAGTTGAATCCTAGTGCTATCCCAACAGAGTTTTTGTCAGCAGATAATTCGAAAATAAGGTATAAATAAACAGTATTACATCGTAAACTACTTGAACTCAAATGATTTAATTCTTGATGAATTAATTATTTTCAGTTTTAAATGGAAAGTAGCTGAAAATTGCCATCAAAATACGGGTACCGTAAAAAAAATTTGTGCAGAAAATAAAATGACTTCAAAAAAAAAAAATCATGTAGTTCCTTCACAGCAAGAATTTCCTCCAAAGTAAAAAATAATAAAAATTTTCTTAGAGTATTGTTGTGATTTGAAATTAACGTTTAATCTTAAAAATAATCATTTAATTTATCTATTTTAGAAATATTTAATCAACATTTATTTTCAACTTATTTAGTATATTGTTTCAAAAATTTTTGAGGATTTTTTTTATAATTTATTTCTGAATGTAACCTGAATTTTGAAAGTTGTAACCACAGCCTGGACTAGGGTAGTCGCACATGGCTGCAGATTTTTGAGAAAGTTCGCCGTTATCTGGACTTTGGATGGTAAAGTTGGCTGAATTTTGAGAGAGCTAGCTGATGTCTGATCTCTACATGGTTCAGCTGGCTGGTTCACTAAGGTTGATGCCAACACCTGGACTAGAGGTGTCGCAGGTGGCTGAATTTCAAAAGGTGTACGAAGCCTGGATTAGATGTGTCTCAGGTGACTTAGTTTTAAGAAATTGGATGTACGAGTCATGCACGTCGTCAAAGGTGTCCTGGGTGTAGTAGAACAGGTCTTTGACGAAGTAATCGTGGCCACGTTTAACTAGATTAATTCAATTTTGGGTTAGGTTGCTGAAAAACGAGCCTTCAGCTGGGTGAAATTAGATTTTGGCCAATTAGTTGAAAAGCAAGCTTTCAACTAGATTAGTCCAATTTTGAATTGTTCAACTTATGTTAGTAAATAAATTTGGGTTGGGTGGCTGGGATGTGAATGTTAGCAGGGTCAGGTTTGTTTTTAGTTAATTAGTTGAAAAGCGAGCGTTCAACTAGATTAGTACTTCGATAAGTCAGTTAAAATGCGATCGTTCAACTTAATCAATATAATTTTAGATTGGGTAGCTGAGAATAATTTTAAATTGAAAGTACAATTTAAAATATAACAATTATTCCTTAAATAAAAGAGTTGAAAAATATTGAACCGTAGAGTAGGTTTAGAGGTTAGGAATTGAATATTTCTCTAAGCAACTACTATGTCATGAAAGTGGCAGGTTTAAATTAAACCCTAGCAAAGTTCTAAAATTATAACAAGAAAATTTTGAATTGAAAATACAAGTGAAATTACTCAGTTTGGACTGATTGCTGAAAAAAGAATTTGGTATAGTTCTCTAAGCAAATTATTCTTCTTATGTGTATTCAACTTTGTTTAGTACTTATGTCTATTTAATTATAACTGCATGTTGACGTACTGCTATGACAGTTAAAAAATGTGTGAGTCACTGATTAATTTATTTTTATCAAAATTTGTAACCATAATTTTCTAATTTTTAATAAAAAATTGCATTATATAGATATCCTGAAGAGGACACCATATGAAGGGTCGAAACGATGATACGTAATAAAAGAAATTTATACACAAGTTTGCTGTTATGCTCTTTTACCAAATCACAAATCCTTTAGAATAAATTGAATTGAGCAAATTACTTATGATTATTTAAATTTACAAGTTTTGTTTTATCTAAATAAATTCAAGAGTGCATTGTAGACTTGATTGTTAAATGATAACTGCAATCTCTTTTTTAATAATTATAATTTCAAGAAAAATTATTAATTTGATTTCAACTAAAAAAATAATGTTGGCTAAAAAGGTATGCAAAGTTTAAGGTTATAAACCAGATAGACAAAAATTTCAAAATGTAAATAAAGTTGTAGGTTAGATAAAAGTAAATAACAAAAAAGGGCAATTGGTTTCTGTTTGAGTTTCTGCGTTTTGGATTAGGATAAACGTGGTGCGAGTAAATTAAGGAAGAGCGAGGAGAGAGGAAGAGGACAGTTTCGTTGGGTGAATGAAACGCAAACTCGCCGTTTTCTTCAACTATAACTTTACTGCCGTAAAATCGCGGGATTGTCGATCTTACAAGGGGAGGTGAGAGTTTACTCGCCGTTTTGGCCGGGAGAAACTCAAACCTCGATATAACACTATTAACGAAAAAATGGAGCACTAGAAACACATGTAATCTCTCTCGCTTGCGCGTGATGACTGACTGCGGACGGAAGTCTCTCTCGCAGCCACGCCGCGCGCGGATCGCTCGACTGACTTCGGACCGCATCAGTTATACTGCCGGCCTTAGCGCCAAATACAAATATAGTAATATTAAAATAAATGTAATAGTTTTGTAAATAACGTAACTTTAAACAGTTTCAGTATTAAAAGAAAACTAATCTGGTTCGTACACACCAAAGTGAGTAATCCATCGACGCCAAGGTACTGTTACGAGCTCTTGTGTGGCTACGCGATCAGTATTTGGGAGCTAATCTGCTAAGCGGTTGTGAGCAGCTGATGAGGTTGGCCACTGCTTGCTCGCGCTGTATGGTTGACCTGGTGCTCCTGGTCTCACCGAGCGAAGGCAGTCGTCCAGGTTTTGTTGCAAGCGACGGTGCGCTGTAGGTTGAAGTGATGTAATGAAAACAGTCTTCTGCAGGCTGCTGCTGCAATAATTATGCAAGCTGCTTCACGTAGCTTCGCTCGTCTACTTGCTGCTAGTGTGCGGGCCGCCGCGTCGACGGGCTGGTACTGTGTGGCTTGAGGTACCAATAAGATGGTCGCTCTTGTTGTCTGTTCGCTGCTGGTACGCACAGCGAGTTGGCTTTGGCTGGAACAAGCGACTCGGACGGGGCCAGTTAAGCCGACTGTCTGTATCACTCGCTCCCACGACGACTAGTTGCTGGTAAGTATGGCTGCGTGGTAGAGATGCGCGTACCACTGGTTAGCTGGCGCTGTTGTTTTCTTCCTCGTGTGAAGATGAAGAATGAAAATGGCTGTCACGGAAAATGACAGCGTGGCTATTTTCAATTTTACACTTTTTAACTTCACTCGCGATGCTTTTTTTTTCTGTTTTCAAGGGGACAATTCCCCACAAGGAATGCCAATGTTTCGGACGCAAAGGATTGCGCTACTTAAAAAGGTTAATGTAACCACAATCGCGAGGGAATGTGAAAATGGAAAGGAAAGGGTCTGTAAAAGTACAACACGTGTATTTTATGCTGCACTAAAACTAGGTTTATTTATTAAACTATGTAGAAATAAGGAGAGAGAACTCACCATTTTGGCCAGAAACCCCTCAACCTCAGGTAAATTAGGTAGATCGTCGTAGATAAGTGGGCAGTCTACGACGAATGACGGAGAGTCCCGTGAAACGTGGTAGTGGCTTTACGGTTGCAGCACGATTGGTGTGTGGACGATAACTGGCTCTCCACGCAGCTCTAGCGTCGGTTGCTCGGATGACCAATTTGGTGTGAAAAAGAGGAAGTTCATTTTTAACAACAACAGATGTCTTAAAGTATGAGTAATATTGAACATACCTCTGCAAAGCAATGTAAATATTGCACACACAATAAAAAAATAATAACTCATGAAAAAAAAAATGAAAAGAAAAAAATTACACGTGTCATATTTGTAGATAAAGAGCAGCTGCATGCCTATTTTGCCTTTACGTGCATGGCAAAACATGATGTTACCGATACGGATTACAGACTTTCAGCAGACAGCATGCATATTTTGCTTTTCTCAGTGCATGCATGGCAAAACACTATTCAACCTGCACATCACGAGGTGATTCTTCCTTACTAAGCAATAAATGAATTATACACGTATGAATATAAAAATGGATATGTGTGCCCTTGGATAAGAGCAGAATACTCACGCTTGATTTCAGAAGGCTTGAATAAAAAGTTTTGGAGAAATTGGATGTAAAAGATGTGCTGTAAAAGGAAATAAAGGAGCTTCGTCCCAACATGGTAATGTGCTTTCACGAGAGTGGTTATAAAAACCCATTTGCTATTAAAGTGCTACCCAAATTTATAATTTTATTTTGGTACTTACTTAAAGTAGTCGTAGAATGTCGATTTTTCAGGATATCCACTGACCAACTAGTCGAATCATTGAATTTCTTGTCGAAAATTTGTTGATTTTTTGGTAATAACTTACTCTCTTTTATATAAGCTAAAGTATCCAAGACTGCGCAAGTATCATTTTGTTCATATGGTAAGTAGCTCACATTGTTTTCATTGTAACTTATCAAGCCCATCTTAAAATAATTGTTAATTCTGAAAGTAATTATTATTTTATGATACACTCTTTTTATTTAAATATTAACTGGTGCAATCAATTCAATAAAGATATAGTGGTCCATCAATTTTTAAAGGTTGACATAAATTATAACTATATCCTCATAAGTCCATTTTTTTAATGTTTAAGTAGCTTTGAGTTTCACAATTTGTATACTGTATGCTTTGAGAAAGAGCCTATTTTTTTTTTAGTCAATTGCTTAGTAGGTTTTCACCCCTCAATCAATTGGATATTGGTAAATAAAAAAGTACGAGAAAGGAAGTAAAACCTCTCCTTTGTTATAAAAGATTGACTTGTCAGATTCAATTTCGTTGCTTTACTTTAATAGATTTTACAAAAGCGTTCATACATGGAAACTCGTTTTATCCACTAGGCACATGAATGCTTTCTATTTTCATTGGAACTAAAATCTTTACCTATAGTAATAATGAATCACTCCTAAAAACTATGACGACCTTTTCATACAACAACATGCAAATGACGTTAATGGTTTTTGCAGTGAACGTCACCACTTCATGAAATTTTTAGTGAACCCATCGATCTTAATTTCAAATAAATATTTACTCGCCTGGTTGTAGAAGAAGATAAACATGTACAAGAAAATCATTAAAAAAAAAAAAAAAAATTCCTTATCAAGTTGGAAACGCAGGACAGTAAATCAATTTTAAAATAAATACTTGGTGTAATTTTTCGGCGATTATTTTGTCCAAACAATTAGTGTTCATTTACTTACTACAGATCTGGATGAGTATGCAAGTCAAAAAAAAACCTTCTCCAGTTATTTTTCGGAAAGATTTAAACTTTAAAAATTACGATAAATAATCTCAAGAGCTTTTTAATAAGATATAATTTTATTATCATACCCTGTATTAAGTATTGAATGAATATTTGAATCGGCCGCCTCAATTATTTCGCATCGGTCACTTATCGGCCAGCTCACCGACCAAGCGCGTCCTCGACAGAAAATACGGTGCGCACGGGCACTCGTTTTTGAGGTGCGTGGTGCACTGTAAAATCCAGTACACCCGTTCAACTCAAAACGAGCTGGCAGTTCTGATTTGGGCCCGATGCGGTCTCTTAAAAAATTGCTGGCATTTTTTATCTAATACGAATATTGTAATGTAAAACATTTAGTAAAACATTCTTTGAAACCTAATGAAAAACTTCCTTGTCTGAAGTTTTTTCAACTCTTAATTTTTTTACCTACTTTTTTAATCCAAAGTTTGAGGTTAGAAACAGTAAATTTTTGATTTTTATTAGTTAATTACTCGGCTTCGAAAGCCTTTTAAATATACCTAGATCATTCTATAGGCATTGGAAAGAGTTTAAGAAAATTCTGCTAAAGTTTAATCAAAAAGTATTCAGTAGTTTCCGAGTTCTTGCGAGTTAAACACAAAACTTGATTTTCTTCAAATTTATGAATTTTACGTTTAACTCGCAAGAACTCAAAAACCATTGAATATTTTTTTAATAAAATTTTAGCAACATATTTTTGAACTCTCTCCGCTGCTAATGAAACGATCCGGATATTTTTAAAGTGTTTTAATGCCTCGTAATTAACTATTAAAAATCGAAAATTAACAGTTTTTAATGGTGAACGTGGTATTTTGGTTTTGGCTTTTTTTTATCAAGCGACTACTCATCAAGCTCATCTCAACGCTCAAGTTGGTTTGCTCATCAACTAAAGTCACTCATCCGCAACAATCATCTATGGACCTAGCTCAAAACACGGGTGGTTTTTTATCATAACAAGCTTGGAGAAAAGGCTCATGCAACAAGGAACTTATTCTCAACAACACGGTTTTCCTCATCAAAGATTATTCTCCTTTGTTATTACACAACTAAGATTAATTGTTATTGTTTCAACTCACAAAAGGTCTGTATATATTGCGAAGGAGTGAATCCCTCGTCATACTTCTATCTTACCTGGCAATGTCGAGTCAACTGGGAAAACACGGAATTTATTTTATTTTATGTTTTTTTTTTTTTTTTTTTTTTTTTTTTTTTTATCACTTTTCCCAGGTGATATCGTGTTGGCTGCCACCGCTGGTTAACTGATGCTATACCAGCGCGAACCTACAGCTGCGCACCGCACACATACACACTCACACACACACACACACACACGCTCATATGACAAACACCCGGGAGCACTCTCCTGGCCTCGGGACGCGCACGTACACCACACCAACACACTACGCAGCTACCACGACTTTCCATCCGGGAGTCTCCGGCGATGGAGGAGATGCACAGCACGTGTCCGCAGACGACGCTGAGTATAAGCTGGCTGCGTCTGCAGGCGCGTGCACGCACATTGGAATGAATACGAGATTACCGCGAGTGAGTGACGAATAAACCATACGCGGTCTGCGTGAGCGAACGTAGGTGAATAACTATGCGCTGCCGACGTGTGAAGAGACAACGAGTGTGCGTGTATGTAAGCCCAGTTTCTGGTATAATTTAAGTACTGCAGGCGCGGTAGATTTTTTTTCTTGTTTGTTATTTCGCGCGTGGTATAGGCGGCGTGACGATCGCCACCGGAGATTTAGTTTGAGAAAAAGTGATTGGATGGATTTAATTGAGTGAGTGTGATTGGTAGAAAGGTTATTCTACTACCAGTGTGGATGGACATTTAAGTTATTAGTTATTTTGATTGGCCGAGGGAGACTTTGAGAAACGAAGAAGAAGGAAGTGAGGATGGCCAGACGTGAGGAGCGTCACCCCGATCTTAGAAGCCGTAGAGTGAGGTAGTTTTGTTTGAGAGTGCCATACTTTCCAAGTTTTTTTTTTTCGTTCTTCTTTAAAAATTTTTGTAGACAGTTTTCCTTAGTTTTTTTTTCCTTTTTTTTCGTTCTTTCAGCTAGCGCATCAAGTCTCTAATTTGTGGAAAAGACTTTAGTTGTTGGCAAGTTGAAAAATAGGAAAGGAGAGTAATTGAATAACGTGTCCATTTTAGGATCAAAGTCCAAGATATTAAATAGACAGTAAGATCTCAATTTGTTTTTCTTTTAAGCATGTTTTTTTTTATTTGTTGTGCGTGACGAATGGATTAATTGCGTTCGTTTAATTTTTTTTATACAAAAAAAATTTAGGATCTCCGCGTAGCGTCGTTCTCCGTCATTTTGTTTTCTTTATAAGTTATTTCCTTTATTTCTCGGTAAAAGAAAAAAAAAAAATTATTTTCTTTTGTTTTTTTTTGTAAATTGTAGACTGGGTTAGAATTGATTTTTGTAGACAAAAATAAATCTTTGAACCAAATTCTACAAAAATGAAAATTTATTTATTGCTTCTTCCAGTGTTCAACCGCCAGCCGCGGATGGTTTCTTTCTGCGGGAACCTTACACCCCCAGAAACTTAAAGAGTTTTCCCCTAAATTTTTGAGAGTAAATTCATTGTAATGGGAGGGCCCGGGAAAACTCCTTTAAACACTTAAGGGAGGCCCTTTTACCAAAAACTCCACCATTACAATATTGTAAATAAACCCACACTGTAAATAATGTACAAGGTGTTTTGTTTAATTACTCACTCCCCCTCTACTTCCAATAAAATTATTTTTGAAATGCAAAGTTAAGCTCAATATTTAACACCCTGGCTGAAAGTTCTATATTTTCCCTTGAATTTAGAGACAAAACTATGAAATCACCACCCAAAATATGGCAGCTAACTGTATGGAGAACAAAGTGATTATGGTTTCCATTTCCAATTCTCAAGACCCGCGGGGATTTTCTCATTATAAATTAAACATTTTTGCTATAAATAACTCATTAAACAGAGAACTGGATTGTATTAACAGTGACTGATAAAGTCGGTTTGAATTTTAAACTTTTTTTTAGGAAATTATCAGTAATTTATCGCACGTGTCCCACCGGTCACAGGTACGTGCCCCACCAGTCACGTTAGTCTTTTATTTTTTTCTTAAAATTCATTATTATTTTTGAAAAAGCAATCAATGGACCTTCAAGTTAAGGATTAAGGCTTTAACGTGGTATTTTTTATAAATTTTTAGCTCTTAACAATAAGTACATTATCCTTCATTGTTGAGAGAAAAAAAAATCGGTTTCATTTCGTGCCCACTGGTCACGGCCCCTATTTTGTTGAAGATCTATCTTAAAATTTGGAATAATCAAAAAAGTCAAGAGTGAAAATTAATCTACGCACTAGCAGCTTTCTAATTATTACATAATATGTAGTAAATATTTCTTTTTATTTGGTTTAAAATTACTTGAAAGGTATACGAATGAACCACCAATCCCAATGGAATGACCCTTTTGCTAATTTTTAGACTTTAATTGAAAATAAGTAAATTAAATAAATCCTCAGCCCCCAAGAATTAAAAAATGAGAAAGAAAAAAAAAATTGGAATCACCCCAGCCAGGTATTGAACCTGAATCTCCTACTTTCACGGTCGGTGCGTTAAGCCTTACGCTACCGGAGATCGCAAACTCGTCACAGACTGGGTATTTCTTTGTTTTCTCAATTTTTAAATTCATTTTAAGAGACGTATTGAAACCCAAACATCAATAATAATTATTATGAAGACTCTACCGATAGTTTCATATTAAAATCATAACAAATGAGTTTACTTAGTATCACTGTCCAAATAATAGTAAAATCAACGGTAGAGTCTTCATAATAAATAATAATGTATTTTTTTATAACTAAATCAAAGCTTGAATCGTAAAAAACAATACAGTAAAAGTTGTCTAAGCCGGTATCTGGATAAGACGGAAAGTTGCTTTCCCGGAAAATTTTTTCAGGTCCAGAGGGGTTTTGTACATAAAATATCTCCTACAAGACAAAAAGCAACAAAATATCTTGTCACTGGCTGAAGAAGTACCTGAAGATATTAGAAGAAAGAAATAGTTTATAACGACCTATTGAAAAAATACAAGTGCGGCAAAACATAACTATATGTAAAACGAGAACAAGATCATAACTGATCGGTTGTGTGGAAGCCCTGGTTTGAAAGAAAGAAACTTAAAATCGATGGGAAATGAAGAAACTGACAAGCAAGTTTGGGACTGGTATCTTCGTTTAGGGCCAAAAAGTTTTCTTCCAGTGGCCCACTAATCCAAAAACAAGTCCTCAAAATTGCTAGCAAGTTACAGAAAGTGGCATCAAAACAGTGTGTGGGAAAGCTGCCGACGTCAATCAACAGATTATGCAAGAAAAAAGGCTTAACTTGCCTAGACAATCGAAGATTACGAATCTCAACATATCTTCAATGGTAACGAGACAGTACTTTTTTTTAAAAATGATTCCATCAAAAACTTTTGCAGAGGAAGGAAAACATTGCGCTGGTGGAAAAATGTCAAAAGACAGACTTTCTGTTTTTCTAACAGCAGGATAGTGCGTTTTCAAGATGCAAGCATGGATAGTGAGTTTTCAAGATCAATAGTAATTATAAGATCTGAGAAGCTACAGAGCTTTAAGAATTTAGATAGGACCATACTTCCGGTAGTTTGGAAATTTAATAAGAAGCCTTGGATGCTTTCTGGTATAATGAAAGAGTTGCTGTGTCAACACCCACACTTGAGAGTTTATATTCAATAGGTACAATGTTAGCACCACCGTTAAGTGTTGACACTTAACTTTCGGTTATCAATATTCAAAATTGGGTATCACACCCAAAAGAATGAGTATTTACACTTAAGTTGAATGTGTATTAGACTGTTACCCTTATTGAAAAAGTCGTTGTGAACACCGAAAAACAGCATTGAAAATGACATTGAACTGCTGCACCGCATTGGGTGTGATTTTGTAAACCCAAATGGGTGCTAAATCTAAGGGAGTGTTACACTTAACCGAAAAAAAACTGTCCCAGTGGAGGACTTGAACCCTCGATCATCAAGTCGAAGGGTATTTTAGTAAATCTTGTTCATCACTTTATCGACTTAGCCACGCTCTTGATGAATGATGTACATAGGTTTAAAAGTTAATATGAACATTGAAACAAAATTTATCGGGTTATTTAGTTCATTTGCGATGAAAAAAAAAAAAACATTTTTTAACTTGTTTATAAAAACAATATTAACAATTATTAATAAAAGCTTCAAATTTGGGTGTTTTTCATAAAAATTCATATTCATTTTATTCTGAAGAAATAAAATAAATCAATCAAGCTGCCTACATTTATTTTTTGTAAGATCAACTCATTTTAACTTTTTATTATTAATTTTATTTATTTTCATGCTTTTTCTAAATTTACAAAGTCGTCTTCGTCGTTGTATGTCCAAATCTGTCCAGCATTATAACTTTGAGCCTACATGATTTAGAGGTCTAAAATTTTGCAGAGGGTATAAGATTAGATGTCAATACATTAATCTGTAGTCTTGGGCATTCAGGTCACCGATGACGGGAGTACCTGGGAATCATCTCCGCTGAATTGAGTCTAATTCTTCGGGGATTCACCATACAGTATATAAAAAATTATGCGCTTTTGTGCGCTTGGAGCAGGCTGATGTTCATGTGGTACCTGAAGAATATGCAAAAAAGAAAATTGATTTTCATGACTTCTTAAAAATCGGTGTACCCACTTGATGAATTTTCACTCTTCTGTCGAAATAAAATAAAAAAGAATCTTTATAAAAAACAACATAATTTTTGGTGTTAACACTGAAATTTCTATAGTAATAATAATTATTAATATTGTTTTTATAAGCCGGTTAAAATAATTTTTTGTAATCATAAATAATAATCTAATTAAGTTTGTTTCAATTTTTATATAAACTTCTCAACTTAATCATATCAATCAAGAGCATGGCTAACTACGCAAGTGATTGACAATAAATACAAAATTACTCTTTAACTTGAAGATCGAGGTTTCCACTAGATCAGTTCTTTTTTCTTCTTTTCGGTTCAGTGTAACACTTCCTTGGGTGTAACATTCCATTTGGATGTGAGAAATCACACCTAATGCAGCGTATCTAGGTACGCCCTTCAGAGAGATTCCTGTGTTTATTGTTCAAATCACCTTCTTTTTGGTGTGCTTGCAATTATCGAGTCCATGTTTATAAAATCATTTTTCTTTGGAGCTCGAGAGTCTGTAAGAAATGTCTTTATACTCAGTGTAAAAAAATCAGCCGTATACCAGTTGAGAGTCGAAGATAACTCCAACGGAGAAACAGTGTCGGAGAAATGTACCCCAATTCTTAAAAATCAATTCAAGCATTAAAGAATCACCTTTCCAATTTTCATCAACTTCTTTGCGTTTTTGCGGATGAGTGTAAATCCTTAAACGAAGTGTAATCTAGGTAAGAATAGGTGAGTCAGTTGAGGCCGCTGTTTGCTGATTGCTGACGCACAGAAGTTGATGAAAATTAGATACGTAATTTTTTGATGCTTTAATTTATTTTTGAGATTTTTTTGCAAAAGTTACAAACTTTTTAAAAGAAATATAGGAGTTTGAAATGAATACGTGCGCTTATGGCATACAAGAGTAGATAGAAAAATGTAATAACTTACTCAAAAAAGCAGAGAATTGAGAAAAAAAATATAAGTTGATAGCTAGGAATCTAAGGAATCGATTTTTCAAATCAAAACTAGTGGTTGCAAGGTATTTAAAATTTATAAAAAAGTGCGAAAAATTTGTTATATATAGACTTACAGTTTGGCCTTAATGCTAGCAGCAGACGTAACCTCGTTGCATGCAGCTAACTCTCGACTATCCGCCTGCTTGAAGTTGTTATAGGGCTCAAATTAATGAGGCAGACTCGGGAATACAACCCACGTTGATTTGCCGAGCTCGCCTTACAGCCGCTATAATCTTTGTCGGCTACCCGCCGACAAGCTTTCTGAAAAAGGAGAAAAACCCGACCGCGATAATAAATACTCAAGCGATTTAAGAATCGGGGAGGGCGCGACAGCTCGTTAAATTCGGTAGGTGGGCGTGGGCTAGTGGATTCGAGCGCAAGGAACACCGGTCAGAATAAATAATTGCAACTCAAAAAAGTTAATTTTCAATATTTAATGATAAAAAAATCAACCTAAAACTATTACAAAATTGATATCCAACGCAGTAATTAACTTTAAATAAATACTCGTGTAATCGAGTTTTCGAAACGACAACAAAGAATTATCGTTGCTCTTTAAATCGAGCGGCGCGCGCACACAACAACCTGCTGCTATCGGTAGCTTACGTGCGCGCGAGGAAAGAAAAAGAAAACAAAGTATATCGCGATTTACAATTAAATGATCCCGGACACACACATTCACAATCGCTGTTTTACGCAAAACAAAACTCACTCTAAATCGCCGCAGGTGCACCTGTCCTAAGCCGCAAGGCTGCAAACAAAGCCGCTCAGCTGTGTGTAGCTCTCCAAGCTACGATGGCTCCCGACCGGCGTCTGGCTCAGCGTCGTCGTCTTAGTCTGGAGAATACCAAGTCGTCAGGTGATGACAACCTTCCTGCTGACTTGGTTTGTCCTGCTGGATATCTCATTGACACGCACGACACTGCAACCGATCTCTCTCAAGCGAATTTCTAACGATATCAGTGAAGTTCTAACACGCGAGTTTTCGAACGATACGTGTTCGTTCAAGCGTTGACTCCGGAATGCTCTCTCGTCCTCGTTCCACCCGCCCCAATATTCCATAGCTTCCCGCGCATTCCGATCCCACTCGTGCAGCGTTCTAACGGTCGCGCGGTGAACATGAAATTAATTTAATAAATTAATGAAATTAATAACATCGTCGCGTTAATTAACTCGACCGTTACACCCCCCTTCCAGAGGTGTCGTATCCGAAAAAATACGTCACTTCGATATACCACGAACGCGGCCTATCCGAGTTTGGGAAAACGTAGGTTAGGGTTTGGTTTGAGGAAATAAGAACACGTCATCTGTATATGGCCACTTTATTCACTTACAATCGTAGACGGACCACTTGTCCACGTCGGTAGGCTTATTAGCCAAGCCATGTGGCTGGTCTTTCTTCTTCAGGCTGCCTACTCGCCTTGTCTTCGGGTTACGTTAACCGCCACGCCAGTGTTGTGCCCTGTTTGGGCAGGAGTTAGGGTCTTCCACCGCTGGGTAACGACACACTGGACACCAGCGCTGGTCCTCTTTCTTCTTACGCCACTCAAGCTTAACGGCTTCCTTCCTGGCATTCAAATCAAGGAAGAGCAGCTTGCTTGCTGCGAATTGCCGATCCCTTTTGGACTGTTTCCACTCGTTCACGCTGTGGGCCTGTCTGGCTCTTGTTTCTTCTTCAGCAGCTCTCGCTTGAGATCGTACTGCTCGACGTTGACGGACCACGTCTAGGTCGGACAGTCGATCAGTGGCTTGGCGACGCCACTCTACCATCTCTGGTGGCATAATTCCGGGCCACTCCTCACTCATTTCTTGCAGCTGGCTGAAGAGGCTGCGTTCCCAAACCTCCTGCACCCTCGAACTTTGCCGGCGCTCCTCCAACTCCGATGCCAGCATGCTCCAATCATTAGGCGTTGGCCAGGGGTTTGCTGCCGTTTGGTTATCGTCAGGTTCATGGGTTGTTGTAGACTCATCCACTCCGACGGTTGACGCTGCAGCCAATTCCTGCGTTTCGCTAGGCTCGTTTGGCGTTGCAGCCAATGCCTGTGTTTCACTAGGCTCGTTTGACGTTGCAGCCAATGCCTGTGCTTCGCTAGGCTCGTTTGGCGTTGCAGCCAATGCCTGTGTTTCGTTAGGAACCGTTTCGGCTTGGGGCCTCGTGTGTCTTTCCGATTCAGTTGTGTCTGGCATCGGGACTCGACCGAGCCTGACTTCTTCCTCCATCATCCTTACCAGTTCTTCCCTGGTAACAAACTCTGCCATTTCCTGCAACAAACAAAGGGAGGAATAAGGATAAGAATAGGATGAAACGGATTAGGCTCTGCGTTGCGCGCGAGTTTTCCGCGGTGACGGTGTTTTCGCGTTATCGACGCAAATTTTCCTAGTCGACCCTTTCGGCCTACCCCTACGCTTTCCGATCGTTGGGTCGACTGGTATACATGGCTCGCTGCCATTTACAATTTGCCGCACAGACTCACTCAAAACATTTGTCCTCGCGGTAGGCTCATTCCTGCACACCACCTCACGCTCGCTAGCGTCAGGATTTTCGCACGCATTTTCCGTCGCTGTATCTTCTTCACCTGAAGACTCCGGTTCAACTCTTGCGATCCATTTCTTCAAATATTGTACAGCCACTGGACTTTGTTCGTTGCCAAAGGCGTCTACTATCGTATACGTATTGCTAGCCAGCTTTTTGACCACTGTATATGGACCTGTATACTTGGGTGCTAGGCTAGCTGTGAAGCCTTTAGCCTTACTGGATAGGACTTTGTTTTTTCTCTAGACCATTTCACCAGGCTGGAAAATTACTTCGCGGTGTCGCTTGTTGTAATGCTCAGCCGCTCTGTCCTGCTGAATTCTTGAATTTTCGCCAGCTTTTCTTCTTAAGTCTTCGGCTCTGGCTGTCTTGTTCAGCCTTTCTTGAAGAGCCATTTCTTCGTACTTCCTTAGTGTCTCGTCAGCTAGCTTTTTGCTGTCTACACTACAGTCGATCGGCTGACGCAACATGTTCAACATGGCCGGAGTCGTTTTTATTGCCGAATGCTCCGCCCTGTTGTACGCGCAGACCAGCTCGGGTAAAAGGACGTCCCACTTCTGCTGATTGTCTGCAATAAAGCATCGGATCATCGTTTTTAGAGTCCTGTTCAGCCTTTCGACTTGGCCGTTAGACTCAGGGTTATTAGTCGGAGAGTTTTCCTGTTCGATACCGAGTTCGACCAGTCGGCTATCGATTGTACGATTTTTAAACTCCGACCCTTGATCCGACAAAAACATTTCTGGCTGACCCCACCGTAAAATCACGTCTTGCCAGATGTGGTTCCATATGGCTTCACCATCAGCTCGTTTTAACGGTGTCACTTCTGCCCAACGTGTGAACAGATCCGTTAAAACTAAGACATACTTGTGTTCGTTATCGCTACGGGTATATGGACCCAGTATGTCACCTGACACCGCTTGCCATGGCCTTACGATTGTCCGTTTTCCCATCAGACCTCCAGGCAAACGTTGATCTACCTTTTGCATTTGATATATCTGGCATGATTTAACATAGGCTTCTATGTCCTTATACATGCCAGGCCAAAAGAATTCTTGGGTAACTCTCTTCAGAGTCTTGTCTCGACCCAAATGTCCTGCAAGTGGTGCGTCGTGTTTTTCCTTCAGAATGTCATTCCTCAGAAATACTGGTACCACCAACTTCCATGCGGAGTGGTCGCCGACTGTTTCTTCAATTAAGTCGTCAGACTTAGAATAATAAAGCCTGCCACCCACGACCTTCCATCTAAGGAATTTGCCTGGATTTCTCTGTACGGCTTTCATTTTATTGACATACCAGTCGTCCAGCTCTCCGTCAGGATAGCCTACGGCTGCAACAGTCGTCTCGTCCTCCTCATACATACGTGACAATGCATCGGGCACCACATTTAAGGAACCTTTACGATATTCCGTTGTAAATGTGTAACTTTGCAATTCTAGCGACCATCTTGCTAGTCTGCCCGTTGCGTTCGACAATTTATTCAGCCATCTCAGCGAATTATGGTCCGTAATTACGTGAAATTGAAAACCTTCCACATAACAGCGGAATTTCCTAATCGCCTCGACCACTGCTAAGCATTCTCGCTCTGTCACTGTATAATTCCGTTGTGCTGGATTCAGAACTCGGCTAAAATACTCGATGACTCTCTTTTCACCATCAATAGTCTGAGTCAAGCACGCCCCGATGCCAGTGTCTGACGCATCGGTCTGAATCACAAACGGCTGAGTGAAATCTGGCCTTGCCAGTACTGGCGCTGAGGCTAGCAGCACTAGGATTTTTTCAAATGCCTGCTGTTGCTCAGCCTCTCATTTATAACAGACTCTCGTACTTGTGAGTCTCGTTAGCGGTTCGGCTACCGTGGCAAAATTTTTCAAAAATTTCCTATACCAGGAAGCCATTCCCAAGAACCTTTTCAATTTCTTGCGGTTGTTCGGGATAGTATAGTTCAAGATGGCTTCGACTTTTCCTGGGCATGGGCGAATTCCATCTTTGTTGACTATTACGCCTCGATATTTCACTTCAGACTGGCAAAATTTACTTTTACTGCGGTTTACCGTCAGTCCAGCCTCTCTCAATCTAGCCAGTATGGCTTCGAGGATCCGCATATGCGTCTCGAAGTCTTCCGTAACGATTATGATATCATCGAGGTACGCATAGGCATATGGGCCAAACTCTCGAATTATCATATCTATCAGGCATTGGAAAGTCGATCCAGCCTGATCTAACCCAAACGGCATTCTTTTAAATTGGAACTGGCCTAAGCCAGGCACCGTAAAAGCCGTTATTGGCCTCGACTCTTTCTTCAGTGGCACCTGATGGTACGCCGATGACAAATCAAGAGTCGATATGTATTTGGCCGTTTTAAACCTTCTCAGGATATCATCCATATAAGGTAAAGGATAGGCTTCGGTTTTTCTGGAGACTGAATTAACCTTACGGAAATCTATACGAAATCTCCTAGTGCCGTCCTCCTTCTTCACCATAACCACCGGTGACGACCAGCCGCTTCTCGGAGCAGGCTCAATAATGTCGTTCTCAAGCATCTTTACTACATGCTCGTACATCTCCAGTTGTACTACCGGTGAAACTGGATAATACCTCTGTTTAATAGATTTTGAGTCACCTACATCGATCTCATGTTCGATCCACGTAGTGCAGCCTAAAGGCTTGTCGTCTGGCTGGAAAACTCTATTGTAACATAACTCAAATTAATCGTTTGTATATCTATATTGAATTATTGATTATTATTAAACAATGGGACAGTAAGTAATATAAACGAGTGTAATTGCTCGCAGGCGACAGTCTGCCGTCACACTTCTGCTCGCAAACACTGCGTACAATTTATGTAAAATAAAAGAAACTAATAAATAAAGATAATAAAAGTGAAATATAAACATTTCTTTTTAAAAACATAAATACCATAAAGTTAGGTATTACATATTGGCGCCCAACGTGCGTGGCCGAAAAGTGAAAATCGGTTGTGTTTGATGTTTAGTGCATCAAATTTGCGAATAAGGACTGTGAACACTGTTCGGTGATAAATCGCCTCCTTAAGTTTAAGGACAACGTACTCCGGATAGGACAATTCAAAGCAGTTCAACGAAAAATGCTGATTAAGGTTAGTTAAAACTATACACTTACCTTATGAATAAAAGCACAGGCTCAGACACAGATTCTAATTCAAATTTACAATCCGACGAAGAGATTGATAGATTTTACGAGGTAGACGGTATACATAAACCTTTGATAGAAATAATTAGAGATAAAAAAATGAGTCGCGAGCAGCAAACAATCGTACCACAAACTCAGACGGAAGAGATACTTTTAGAACAATTAAGAGTAATGCAGCAGGCGGTATCATCTTTACAGGCTGAAATAAATTCTTTAAAGGGAGAAAAAATTGAGCCAACGGCGCCGCCACCACCAACGACGATTTCCACAGATTCTCATCGGTTAGTTAGAGAATTATTGAATGAAATTAGAATTTTCGATGGTAGTTCGAACGTTGAGTATTTTCTCGATCAATTAAGAAATGCACGGGACCAGCTAGAAAATGAAGCCGAAAGAAAGGCCCTGTTGAGAAAAGTAATAGCTTCAAGATTAATAGGAGAGGCTGCAAGAATAGGGGAAAGTACACAAGGTGCTGGCTATTCAGATTTAGCTAACGCGTTGCGAGCTAGTTTTGGGCAGGCCGATTTGACATATGAGCAAATATCGGAAATTCGTAATAATACTAGACAGGGCCAGAACGAATCTATAGATAATTATGTAAAAAGATATGAAGAACTACATCGACGTGTGCAAAAATCGATCGAACAAATAAAGATTGAATATCGAGCTGGAATTCGGTACATCGAAGAGGACTCCCATGTCCGACGTTTTATTCAATCACTGAAACCAGAGCTAGAGGTAAGGCTTTTAAATATAAAAATTGACTCTCTGCGTCACGCCATGCAGGAGGAGCGGGCTATTGATAAAAGACTACGCGACGACGAAGTAATCCGAAGCCGAACACAAAGAAGAGGTGAGCCATTAAATAATACAAAGAGTAAACCCAGAGACGATAACAATAAGCAAGATGATAAAAATGAAATTAAAAATAATTATGTAAGTAATAGTAGAAACGAATTAAAAAGGTGTAAATTTTGCAATAAATTGAATCACACTGAAAATGAATGTTGGAGAAAAAATCCACAGCTTCGAAATTTTCAAAGAATTCCACAGATCGACAAAGGGCCCCCACGAAAATTTCTGATGACCGACGAGAACCAGCAAGATACTACATCGGATCTGGAGGAAAATATTATGACCTCTACATCCAACTCCAAGGAACAACAGGAGTTAACAAATTTCTGGTCGACACAGGAGCGCCAGAATCAATTGTAAAAAATTCAATATTAAAATTAGAAGACTGCAACCCAAAGAAAATACCACCAGGAGATAGAAGGAGATTCCAGATTGTAGATGGCCCTCACGAAATGATAGGTGAATGTACATTAAAAACTTTAGGTAGGTCGCATATTTTTCATGTAGCCATGAATGAGTTTCCTTTAAATACACATAAAGGAATTTTAGGTAAGGACTGGCTCGAAAATTATGGAGCCCTTATTGATTGTAAAAATAAAATAATTACTCTGTCTGATATAAGTAAGAAAAAACACGATTTTAAATTAAATACAGAATTGCTTACAGAAGTAGAAGCAAATTCTGTTAAACATTTGAAAGTACATACAAAACCAGGTACTCATGTGTTTTTCGGCTCTAACTGTGTCCCTGCTTTATACACAGGAGTCGAGGCTACTTTGTATTTAATGAACGACTCTTATAAGAAAATCCGTGTTTACAAGTTAGACATTTGTCATGAATATTACGAGAATGATGAGTTAGGGGCACCATGTATGCAAACTCGAAGAAAGGAAAGAAAGCAAGAGTCCCTCGTGTCAGAAATTCTAGACAATAATATATCTCAAGAAAAAAGAAAACAGATGTTGAGAAATTTGTATGAAAGTAAGAATGAAACAAAAATTTTTACAATGAAAAAGTCTGAAGATGAAAGAATTGAACTGTTGAAAAATAAAACAAGATTATCTCACTTATCTGAAGATGAACAGAATGATTTGTGGGAAATTATAAAGAAATATAATGATATATTCAATTTGCCAGGTGACCCAATGCCTGTAGTAAGTGATGTAGAACATGAAATTCTACTAAAAACAGGTAAGCCAATATCTTCAAAAATTTATAGGCAACCTATTCATATACAAGAAAAAATTGATGCTCATATTAGAGAACTCGAGAGCAAAGGTTTAATACGGCCAAGTTCGTCACCTTACTCAGCAAATGTGCTGTTGGTACCAAAGAAGATGGATGCTTCTGGAGAAGTAAAATGGAGGCCGGTTTTTGACTTCAGGAAGGTTAATTTTGAAACCGAGCAAGACAATTATCCTATTCCTTGTATCGAGGAAATACTTTGCTTATTGGGAAAGGCAAAATATATGAGTGCATTTGACTGCGCTAATGGATTTCATCAGGTGGCAATGAAACCAAGAGACATCCCAAAGACGGCTTTCAGTACACACAAAGGACACTGGGAGTGGTTGAGAATGCCTTTTGGACTGAAGAATGCACCAGCAACCTTTCAACGGATGGTGAATTTTAAATTGAGAGGCTTGATAGGAAAGATATGCTTCGTATACCTAGATGACATCATAGTATTCTCTTCTACGTACGAAGAACATTTGAGAAATTTGGAAATAATATTTCAAAGACTGAGAGAAACTAAATTATCTCTACAGCCAGATAAGTGTGAATATATAAAGCCGGAACTTGACTATTTAGGGCATCTCATTACACCAGAAGGTGTAAAACCTCAAGAGAAGCACGTTGAGAAGATGAAAAATTTTCCAGTTCCCAAGGACGTGAAAGAGATGGAAAGATTTTTGGCATTGGTAAACTACTATAGAAAATTTATCCCAAAATGTGGCGAAATAACAGCCCCTCTTCATAAAATGAGAAGAAAAAAATGAGAAGTATGAAATCACAGATAAAGAATTGAAATGTATAAAGAAACTGAAGGAAATAATAACAAGTGATCCAGTATTGAAAAATCCTGATATAAAAAAACCCTTTATTTTAAATACAGATGCCTCTAATGAAGGTATTGGTTGTATATTATCGCAACTTGACGATAAAGGAGATGAACACCCGTGTGCTTCTGCTTCAAGGATACTGAATGCAGCTGAAAGAAGATATTCAACTACGGAGAAAGAATTTTTGGCAATAGTATGGGGATCGAAAGTTTTTAGACCCTTCTTATGGGGAAGGAAATATACAGTTTACACAGATCATAAACCGTTGGAAGGAATAATAAAAAGTCAATCCCCAGACATAACTTCAAGATGTTTCAAATTTATAGAAAAATTAACTGATTATCACCCAGAGATAAAATATAAAAAAGGTAAGAAAAATCAAAACGCTGATGCCTTTTCTCGGGCATTCGTTGCAGAAGACGAGGATGATACTCCAATCGAAGAACTGTTGGATTATATGAACGAGATGGAAGCAGATGAATCAGAATACCCAAGCTGGATAGATGAGACAGTGGATAAAGAGGCAGCTGAAGAAAATTTACCTTGTGAGAAGGAAACGACAGATGAGTCCAAATTACAACCAGAAGTGACAATTTGTGATGAATTTGAAAATGTGGGATTGAGTAAAATAAGGTTGGTAACTGAGAAAACCAGTGGTGAGCAGATTGATCGATGGGTAAATATTAATAAATTTACACTCTTCTACAAGACAAAGCGAGATTTTGAAAGAATCATAAAGGCAGGTAAAAACACCATGACTATAAATGCCTCCAACATGAAGAATTTTGAAATACACTTTGAGGTAAGGAAGAAGGCTGGACTAAAAGAAAAGTCTAGAGAAATAGAAAAATACAAATTAAGAGGTGATAAAAGAATTAATGGTGCACCATATTGTGAACCAGGTGACATCATCAGTCTGTTCTCATTATTGGATGATATAGAAGATGATGAAACCACCATTGAATTTACCCACGTTCAAGATAATCAGCATGAAAATTTATTACTTGGTACATATATTTATACAAAGATGACAGAAAGAACTTTGTATGTACGACAAAAATATCCAATTTATATAGAAGATTTAAATACAAGAAAGAACTTAATAGCAAGGGCTCACGAGCATGGACATCAAGCTTCAAAGAAGATTGTTATGCAACTCCGCCAACAGTACGTGTGGGAGAACTTACCTAGTGATGTGGAACAATATATTAAGATATGTCAGGTATGTAACAGGCTGAAAGATAACTCTAGAAAATATAATACTCCAGGCATGAATATAGAACCGCCAACTCAACCATTTGAGACAATAGCGATAGATTATTTAATGCTTGAACAAAGAAATTACTTACTTTTGGAAGACGTATTTTCTAGATATGCATGGTTAAAAGAAACAAGAGGAAAAAATCCTTACAAAGTATTCGAAGAATTCATTCTTCAGCAGAGAATTCCGCAGAATTTAATAACCGATAATGAGTCTATATTTAAATCAGAATTGTTAACAAAAATTGTAGAAAAATATGGAATCTACAAAATTAAAATTTCATCATATCATCCAGAATCCAACGGTGCATGCGAAAGACTTGTGAGAACAATTAAAAAGATAGAAAAGACAGAAGATGATAAAGCTAGTCCAGCTTTGAATTTGAAAATACTGAAGGCGGCTAATCATTATAATTCAATAATACATTCCAGCACTGGCTATAGTCCTTCCAGATTATTATATGGACTCGAGGAGAAGAATTACGAAACTTATGAGGAACGACAGGAAGAAAGAATGAGGCGAATGACAGCAGTAAGAAGAAAAGCAGATGAAAACAACAGGGAATCAAAGGAGAGAAATAAGAAGATTATGGAAAGAAGACAAACAGGAAGCAAGACATATGAGGTTGGAGATTTAGTATTAATTATTTTAAATAATCAATGGTCAGAAAAACCCTATGTTATACGAAGAATACAGGGACATACTGCATATTTTATGATGAAGAATAAAGAAATAATGAGACATTTTAATCAAATTAAACATTTTTATGGCGAAATAGTCTAATCAATTTTTTGTTTCAGATTCTACTTTTGGTAATTTGTATATATAAAACAAAAGCTTTTGACAACAATACTGAAATTTATAAGATAATAAATGAAATACCAGATGTCGCAACGACCTTTTCGGGAGAAGTACATCTTTACTCTGAGCAGTGGAAAGTAATTCATACAACTGATCTCAACAAAATCTACAACCAAGGTCAAAACTTGAAATCACAGCTTGGAAAAATGAAGAATATATGTAATAAGCCAAATACAAAATGTAATTTACAGGGTCTAATTGAAACTATAAGTAGAGAATTAAACTCAATCGTCGACGTACCAATTAGAAAAAATAGAAGAAAAAGAGGTTTGTTAAATTTAGTAGGAAAAGGTTCTAAATATTTGTTTGGTACAATGGATAGTGCCGATGCTGAATATTATAATAAAGAAATAGATTTAATGCATAAAGAAAAAAATTATCTTTTAAAATTATTGCAAAAGCAAACTGCATTAGTTGCTGAAAATATTAATAGTTCATCGATTCATTTAATGAATTATGAGAAAAATATTAAAGAATTAGAAAGTTGGAGTAATAATGTAAGTAGATATTTAACGAAATTAGAAGTTGATAAAATGTTAATGATATCACTGCAAAATTTTCAGTTTGCACTATTTGAATATAAAGAAAGAGTAGAGACAATACATAATGCAATTGCTTTTGCAAAGTTAGGAGTAGTATTACCAACATTAGTTTTACCAGATACTTTTTTGAAAGCTTTGAGGGAGATTGGTAAAAATGAGACGATAGATTCATTTATAAAAATTGATAAAGATCATTACGATGATCTAATTAAAGTATCCTCTTCTATAGTATATATAGAAAATGATAAGTTAGTTTTTATTATAATAACACCTATTCCTGAAAAGACCCCTTACGATATAATGAATTTTGAAGTATTACCACATAGAGAAAGTAAAACTTCTTTTAGTAAAATTTTTATTGAACAGAAAATAATATATATATATCGAAAGATAAGATGTATTATACATATCCAAGCCGTTGTTGTATTGAATATAAACCAAAAATAAAATTTTGTGAAAATAAGAATCATATAACAAATTTACTTTTAGAAAAAAATTGTTATACACAATTAATATTTCAGTCAAAAATAAATAAATGTGAAAGAGTTCTATATCAGTATCACGGTAATTATATTACAAGAATGAGTGGGGAGGAAAATAATTGGATAATTTTACCCAGAGAGGAAATAAATTTTAATGTATTTTGTAAAAATAGTCATACTTTTTTGAAAATTGATACCGATACATTACTCCAAGTAAGTGATCCTACTTGTATATTTATGTCAGATAAAATAAAGTTAACTGCATTTAATACGAGAGAAATAGAAACTAAGGTAGAATATATATATTTAAATAATACAATAGACATTGAAAGGGAATATTTAGATAAAATAAATTTTTATGGTTTGGAAAATAATTTGCATGAGAAATTAGTAGAGTTGGAGGAAATCCAAAGTAAGATAAATCAATTTAAATTTACAGAACGCACTACGACTTTAACACAAAAGATATTAAATTATTTAAGTACTGTAGGACAAATAACTTTGATAGGATTAATTTTATTCATTATTCATAAATGTAGAGGCTTTAATTTTCTATATAATATAGTTGGAAAAATTTATCGGAAAATATGTTGTTGTAAAATAAGTTATAAAAGAAATGTAAATGTGGTACACAACCCAAATAGTCCAGTGTATATAGCTTCTTATGATTCTGGAAATCAAGGAAGTGAGAATATACCTAAAAATCCTAAAATAATATTTCGGAAAAAACTGTCTGATGAATTTAAAAAAAAAATGATAAACGAAAATTTTTCACTCTGAAAAATTTTCTAAGCTGGATAATGGGGGTGTAACATAACTCAAATTAATCGTTTGTATATCTATATTGAATTATTGATTATTATTAAACAATGGGACAGTAAGTAATATAAACGAGTGTAATTGCTCGCAGGCGACAGTCTGCCGTCACACTTCTGCTCGCAAACACTGCGTACAATTTATGTAAAATAAAAGAAACTAATAAATAAAGATAATAAAAGTGAAATATAAACATTTCTTTTTAAAAACATAAATACCATAAAGTTAGGTATTACACTATCTAGCAAGTCGTTTATACGTTCTTGCTCTTCAGACCCAATGTCGGTTAGACCTATTGACGCTAGGCTTGTTACTTCAGCCTCAGTCACGGCTGCAACCTCTAGGTCTACTACTTTATCAGCAATCCGGATGTTCAACTTATTTGTGGCTGGATCTAGTATCGTATCAAATGCACGTACGAAATTTGTCCCCAGATAACAATCTGAGTCTAGATCCAACATGATATCCACTTTAATTTCTTGCATCGCTCCTGCAACTTCAAACGGTAGGACCACATGTCCTGCAATTGGGCATCTACGGCCATCAGCCACTTTGGCTCCTTTGCCGTGGTAGATCTCAATTTTCCGCCTGAGCGCTGACGCCATCTGGATAGCTGAAGATCCCATAACTGTGAGTGATGCTCCGGGATCATACAGAGCTCTGATTCGGAATTCACCAATGTCAACTGGTAGCCACCATCTTCCTTCCGGTTCAGTCTCCTGTGTAGCTGACTTCTTCTTTGCTTGCTCAGTACTCTTCGGGTCTACCGAGCATGCATGAGTACCATCTCCGAGTGATGGTTGGTCTGTGACCTTGGCGGAGTAAGATCGACGTCGACTTACTCCGCCTTTTTCTCGTTTTCCGGCCTCTCGGGACAATCTGGACGCTTATGTCCTTCCTTGTTACAATGGAAACACGGACTACCCTATCCTCGTCCCGAGGTTTTTTCTTCCTTTCCCCACTCCTGCCACGCTTCAGAGAAGGGCTCCTAGACTTCCCCCCGTCTGCCGATTTACGTCTTTGCTTGGCCTGTTTGGCTTTGTTTGAATTCTGGAGCCTCGGGCCCGATGGCTTACCAGGATTCTTACTTTTAGCTTGAATTTGAGACATCAAACTCAATAGGCGGCTCATAACCGTGGCGTCGTCAGACTTGCCATCTATAGTCGTTGCGGCTATGTTTATTTTCGGTTTCTTACTCGCCTTGCTCTCTTTATAAGCTAGATTTGGCCATAATGACGTCGACGGTGACGGTGGTGGTCTATACAAGGTTTCGCTAACCATTGTTTTCTCGATATCAACCGCTTGACTAAGTAAGCCCGTAACTGATTTTACTTCGTCTCGCCTAATTTGTCTACGCAAATTAGGTCGCATATTTGTCAACATAAAGTCGACCATCTCCGTCTCGGTTGGTACCGGTCTCATTTTCAGCAACAACGATGCAAACACGTCATGTAGTCTCTCACTGGTTCATCGACACCTTGTGTTCTGTTGGTAGCCTCGACTCGTAGACTCTGTTGATAATCGCCTATCCCATACCATCCACGAGCAAAAGGCAAAAGGCTGACCATGTGTGTATGTTTTTCTTGCAATCTCGGTACCATGTTGACGCTAACCTGGTTAACAATATCGGTAATGTGTCTAACAATTGTTTTTCTGTCAAGTTAGCTAGCTCATTAGCCTCTGCGACTTGGATCAGAAATTGCTCAATGCTCGACTCGTTGCTACCGTCGAACCTAAAGTTCCACCTCCGAACGATCGAGCCGATATCGATAGGCTTTTCTAGCCTTTGTAGGTTATTACCTGCCTGTCGTGGCATTGGTAACTCACTTTGTTGTGGGCCTTGTAGTCTTTCCAACTCTGCCGTCAAAGCTCTCATCTGGGCTTGTATTTTCTCTATGGCCCTTGCCTTTGCTGAATCACCGATCGGACTCGAACTATTCCTATCATGAATCAGCGGGCCACCGAAATTTACCCTCGCCCCATTGGCTTGATGCGTGTTTTCCATAGATATACTGCAATCTTCCATAGAGTGTTGCAATAAGCCTGGCCTTATTGTACTCGACACAGGCCCCCTGAGTTGCTGACTGTCCGTGACGAAATGCTGCCGACTGACTCTGTCTTTTATGGCGTCTATCCTTGCCGTTGTCCTTGTAAGAGTCTCTCGCACTTGCCTGAACTCCCTCACGAACTCGTGCATGGTCCGTCGAAGTTCTTCCATCACGTCGCCATCTTGACTGGCTGTGTCACTGTCTTCAGCCTGACTGGCCTTTTCTTGACTCCTGCTGTTCGCATCGTTCGACTGAAGCTGGGTCGCTGCCTTCATCACCTGTTGGTTGATCAGGCAGGCTAGCGGGTGTTCCCCGCTCGTGGTATAGTCCGGGTTTAAAATTGTTGAACCCGACTTTTCCCACAAAGTCATGGCTATAAACTCAGTCCGGAGACCCTCGCGTTTAATCTTTACCGCATCCTGGTCATCGGACTCGTCCGCGACAAAATCTTCGGCCGGATAGTTGCCCACAAGCCACTTAATCAGCCTTTCGTGCCTCTCACGAGTCGAGCCATCAGGCTTGAGTTGTAAATCTCTCATAGCCTCCTCGATTGTCTCCTCGTCCTCTGCGAACAGCCAGGAATACACCAGGTGCTCCTTCGCCCTCCTCTCTGACTCGTCCATCCTAAATCTGACAAAAAGGAGACCCTAAACCCTCGTGACAGTACCACACACTCTAGCTTAATTTAATTTTACAATCGCAATGATAATTAAAAATATATTTTCTAACTTCCAACAATCCTGTAAGAAAGAAAAAAAAAAATTTTTAATTTTCAATTTTATATTTCTGAGTTTATTTTAAAATAAAGCGATATTCGAAAAAGAAAAACAACCCGAATAGGCTTAATAGCCTACCGACTCACCAAAAGGTTTTGATAAAAACCCAAGGTCGGCAACAAAAACAACAAAAAAATCTGGCTGTTCTAACCCGCGTTGGAACACCGATTTTTATGCTCAGAAATATAAATTACAGTTGCTACTAATCACTAGTTAGAAGCACGCTGTAAAAAAAAATCAAAAACAAAATTGCAAAAAAAAACAAAAGAAATAAAAAATAATAATAAAAACAAATTATTATTTCCCAATCCGGTAGACACTCATTAAACGTCACGATTTATGGGTTTTTTACAAAGTGGAAAAATAAATAAATCAAAAAAAATCAAAATCACAAATTTTCCACTTTGTAATTTACAGCGCATGAAAATATTCTCTCACATACACGCTAATCGAGACTTTGTTTTCTTTCGCGCTCGCGACGACCGACCTTGAACCTAGTCGGCAGCAGTACTTCGCTACTGCGCTCGTCTTCACACACTACGCACACTATCAAGCACCGTGACGTAGATACTCGAATTTAAAAATCCACCACGTTGTTGGGCGCCATGTTAGAGGGCTCAAATTAATAAGGCAGACTCGGGAATACAACCCACGTTGATTTGCCGAGCTCGCCTTACAGCTGCTATAATCTTTGTCGCAGTCGGCTACCCGCCGACAAGCTTCCTGAAAAAGGAGAAAAACCCGACCGCGATAATAAATACTCAAGCGATTTAAGAATCGGGGAGGGCGCGACAGCTCGTTAAATTCGGTAGGTGGGCGTGGGCTAGTGGATTCGAGCGCAAGGAACACCGGTCAGAATAAATAATTGCAACTCAAAAAAGTTAATTTTCAATATTTAATGATAAAAAAATAAACCTAAAACTATTACAAAATTGATATCCAACGCGGTAATTAACTTTAAATAAATACTCGTGTAATCGAGTTTTCGAAACGACAACAAAGAATTATCGTTGCTCTTTAAATCGAGCGGCGCGCGCACACAACAACCTGCTGCTATCGGTAGCTTACGTGCGCGCGAGGAAAGAAAAAGAAAACAAAGTATATCGCGATTTACAATTAAATGATCCCGGACACACACATTCACAATCGCTGTTTTACGCAAAACAAAACTCACTCTAAATCGCCGCAGGTGCACCTGTCCTAAGCCGCAAGGCTGCAAACAAAGCCGCTCAGCTGTGTGTAGCTCTCCAAGCTACGATGGCTCCCGACCGGCGTCTGGCTCAGCGTCGTCGTCTTAGTCTGGAGAATACCAAGTCGTCAGGTGATGACAACCTTCCTGCTGACTTGGTTTGTCCTGCTGGATATCTCATTGACACGCACGACACTGCAACCGATCTCTCTCAAGCGAATTTCTAACGATATCAGTGAAGTTCTAACACGCGAGTTTTCGAACGATACGTGTTCGTTCAAGCGTTGACTCCGGAATGCTCTCTCGTCCTCGTTCCACCCGCCCCGATATTCCATAGCTTCCCGCGCATTCCGATCCCACTCGTGCAGCGTTCTAACGGTCGCGCGGTGAACATGAAATTAATTTAATAAATTAATGAAATTAATAACATCGTCGCGTTAATTAACTCGACCGTTACAAAGTATACCTACTTATAATAAGTGTATCCTTAATACAAGCAACATAACCTCGTTGCATACAGAATGAAAGTAAAAGAAGTCTTTTTAAGAATTATAGAATTTTGAAATGAACTCGTGCGCTAACGGAAGGCATACAAGAATTGGTAAAAAACATAATACTTACTCAAAGAACTTACTGAAAAATGTAGAGACTTTGGAAAAAAAATGAGTTGGTAGCTAAGAACAAAAAGGACAAACAAAGAACAACGAACAAAAACCTTGTGAATCGATTTTTCAAATAAAAATTAATGGTTGCATGACGATTGAAAAAGAAAGAACTGCAAAAAGTTTTATGTATAAATATACAGTACGGCATCATGCTAGCAGTCGACGTAACTTCTAATTGTTGCAAGTATCTGACTCTCGACTATGCGCCTCCTTGAAGTAATCCTATAAAGAGAACTGAATATTTTAATCTATTGGTGCCATTATCTTGAAAACAAAGCCCCCTGTGAATAAGTTTTTTGCATAAAATCTGTTTGGATTGGAGGGGAAAGTAAAATGGGACATTGGATTCGGGCCCGGGGCCTCATGTTGGGCCCTACGGACCCAAAATTCGTTTTTTCGAACGGGAACCCCTTTTTTGACCTCAGACCTGGATAGGGCAGAAAATTTTACGATTTTTAAGTATTGCAAAAAATTATTTTGGACCCCCTGAGACACAGTGAGCTCTGATAAGGCCCATTTATCATTAACAGCACTATTTCCGAGAAAAAAGCATTTGTACAGCACATGCATTTGGAAAGTTTTTAAGGTTTAAATTTCATACAAAATGAGCCCAAAAATTTGGTCCATTCTCTGAATTTTTGAGTAAGTTATTACATTTTTTTACCGACTTTTGAATGTCTCCCATAAGCACGCCTATTCATAAAAAAAAAAGCATGCAACACCCCAAAAAAAATCTTAAAAATCAATTTTAGCATTAAAGAATTACCCATTCAAGTTTCATCAAACTCTGTGCATTTTTGCAAATGAGTGCACATCTTTAAAGTGTGCTGCCAACTGCAGTTTCGGTTATTTTCTTATTTTCCAGACATATAATTTTTTGTAAGTTCAAAAAATAGTATTTAAAGAGCAAGAATTTTTCATTCATATACTTATAACTTTTTAATTAGAAGTTTGATCAAATCATCTTTTTTGAGAACTGAAAAATTGTAATTTTTTGTGGCCATAAATTTTTTAGTTTTTTTACAACAAACTTCAACAAATTATACAAAAATAAACTTATTTATAATTGTTCATTTTAAGTAAATCTTAGTTGTGCGAATCGGTACTGCTTGGCAGAGTTTGGTTAGCGCGCCTACCCCCCTTCCCCTCTCCGGCCAAGGTCCAGAGCATTGATTTTAGATTATGAATTAGTCAGTCTCGTTTCGATCTCGTTCGAGCACCCGCTCGCACAGCTTTCTCTTGCTGGAGTAGTTAGCCTGTAATTTTAGATTCATCTTGTTTTATTGTAAACTTAATAGTTATTTTCATTACCTTCTTTTCTTTATTATTTGATTTTTCTCGCGATTTTTCCCGAAATTGTGATCGTAATTCAGTTAAATAATAAATTCAAGTTTTCTTTTTGTTTAATCGACTGCACAATAATTATTCATTTACCACGCCTCCACACATACACAGTCACACGCAAGCTTCAACGACTTATCGATCGTTAATTGAAAAAACCCATAACCCTGGCAATTTTGATTCGTGACTTGCTACTAAAGTCACAAGAAAGCGCCAGGTCCAAACATTTTTGTAGCAGAGTGTAGTTTTTACCCGAAGAGGTATTCAATTCTACGGGCGGTTCAAGGCCAAGGGACGTCATCGGTCGATCAACTCGGATAAAAACAACAACAGATCGCAATACTTCGGTTTGGCTCTTTAAATTGGGCGTGACTTTCTTGTCATTATCCTGTACGGCTCTAACTCAGCTAAGTTAGATTCTCATTGTTTTAAAAGAATTTGATTGTCAGCGGGAAAGCTGTAAAATTTGGCGAGTCAAGCTTTGTTTTTGTTTTGGTGCTGATCTACTTCTCTCTCCCGTTTCTGGCGATCAACTTCCTCGTTGATTAGTATCAATTGATTGTTTGATTTACTGATTATTCTCTATTAATTTTCGTGTCTTTCCTATTTTATCTTTCATCTTAGAGCATTTAACTTTCCGAGATGGAGCGAGTTTTAAAAGCTCAACTTTCTGCCCTGCAGAAGATCGTGAATTTTTATGTGAATTCTATCGACAAGATAGGCGCTGCCGCCCAAACCACGACGCGTTTCGAGGCCAGTTTATTGTTGCCCTACGATTATTGGAAGAAATTTCAAGAACCTCATGATGATCTTGTCGGGTTTGAAGAAATCCTCTTGACTGAAGAGTATTTTTCACAAGATTACTTCACGGTCATCGAGGGCGAATATATTGGCGCCAAAGCTAGATTTCGGGACAAGCTCGATTAGCTTAAGCCTGCTTTGAACCTACCACCGCCGGCTCAGGTAGTGCAAAATTTTGCGGCTAGTGCATCAATCGCGACTTTGCCTACTCTTGCGTTACCTACCATTTCGGGTAAGCAGGGACAGTGGGAGAGTTTTAAGCAGCAGTTTTCGTTCTTGATCAAGGCATCGGTTCCTTGCGTCAAGAAATGGCAGCACCTCTTTAATGCTGTTCAGGGCCCTGTGGCTCTGCAAAGGGGCTTGACATGACGAACGCAAATTTTGATATCTCTTGGGAAAAGCTTGCGCGTTGGTACGATAACGTGCGCATTCGGCTTTTTAACGCCCTTGAGAATTTAATACAACTACCATCGGTCAAAGCGCATGAAGTTCAGGATTTTAACGACGTGATCGATCGATCGAAAGAATCTGTGCGCGAATTGTCCGGATGATGATTATGATAGTTGGCTCGTTCATTGTGTCCTCCGCAAGCTCGACTTGGGATCTCGTGAAGCCTGGGAGAATTCTCAAGCTTGTGCCCACCAGCTAACGGGTTTTTAACTTACGCGGATCTTTTGACATTTTTGGAGAGACATATTCAGACTCTCAAGCAAGCTCGTAATTCTAGCAATTTCAACTCACAGACTTAGCGTAACACGAACTCGGCTCCTTGTTCGTCTGGCCACGTTGCTGCTAATAAGGTGTCATCGGGCTCAAAAAATAATCCTTTATATGATTTATAACGCCAAGACTTCAGCACAGCGCCTAGACTTTTGCAAAACGTCCAGGCTTTATTTGAATTGCTTGAGGAAGGGGCGCTTCATCGATAGATGTCCTTCCAGCAAGCGTTGTTTATCGTATCAAGCGGCACATCACACCAAGCTTCATCTTGACTTAATTTTCATGGCCGAATCCCGAGCGACCGAGGTGCTCACTTGGATGAGAGCAGCACGCAAGGCCCTGGTTCCAGGGCTCCCAATGTTTCGGGTATCAACATTGCATCTCATAGCACTTCCGTTGGAGCGGTATTGCTAGCAACCGCACGTGTAATAATCGCAAACCCTTCTGGTAAATCATTAGTTATTCGGGCGCTGATTGATCCGGTGCTGAACGGGCTATATTACGCAGTGTACCGTGCAGTACCTCGGACTCTATACGGAGAGGACCTCGCTTTCGGTAATCGGCGTTGGTGGGTCGGAGTTTTCAAAGTGTAATTCACTTGCTTCTGGTATTTTGAAGTCGAGTAGGAATTGCGAATTTGCCATGGGTTTCTCTGCTCTTGTTCTTAATGAGTTGACGCGTTGTTTATCGAGCGAAAAAACTTCGGGTGGTCCTTGGCCACATCTGGCTGGTTTGGATCTCGCGGATCCTGAGTACGCTGAGCCTGCGAGAGTTGATTGCATACTCGGAGCCGACGTCTACTCTGCGTTGATTTTGAAAGGCTTAGTGAATGGTTCCGTAGGAACCCCCGTTGCTCAGTAGTTCGTTTTGGATGTTCTTGACAGGTGCAGTTTCGTTGTCCACTCAGAGAAATTCTTCTGCTGCTATTCGCGCACTTCACGTTTTCTTAGAACCTTCTCTCTTTTGGAGGCCCTCACGCGTGTTTGGGAAATTGAGGAAGACCCACGCAAAGTACTCTTTACTCCCAATGGTGCGAAAGACACTTTGCTGATACGCATAATCAAGATGCAAGCGGACGTTTTGTCGTTCGATTACCCTTCGCTAAAAATCGGCTTTCGTAGGCTCGCAAGAGATAGCTGCAGCGTGTCTAGCTCAATCCAAGCGGCGAAAGCAGCGCGACCCTCAGCTTGCTGAACGATACGAAGCTTTCATGCGTGAGTACGTTGACCTGCATCTCCTGGAGCTGGTTCTCACATGACAGTTGAATTGACCCAGCTTTTATATACCTCATCGCGCAGTTTTCAAGCCAGACAATCCCACAAAAATCCACGTGGTATTCAACGCACCAAAGGAATCTCGTATTGGCCTGTCTTTTATTGATTTTCTCCTACCTGGTCCAAAACTACAAGCGGATATATCGTCCTCACGAGCTGGAGATCTTATTATTTCGTATTTATTACCGATGTTGTTAAAATATTTAGGCAAATACTGGTGCTTCCAGATGATGTAGATTGGCAACGTATCCTGTGGCCAGGTGGCGACGACAATCAACATCAGGATTTCAGGGGCCTCATGGCAACTTATGACAAGTCGTCGGCCCCCTTTACTGCGCTCCGAGTGATGAAGCAGCTGGCTAAAGACGAAGCAGCCACGTATTCTGAGGCCACAGACATTCTTGAGGAAAAGTCCTACGTCGATGACGTCTATGGTAGAGCGGACACGATCAAGGAGGCGCTTCGGAGACGTGAACAGCTAGTTGCGTTATTGGCGTCAGCTGACATGGAACTTGGCAAATGGGCAGCCAACAAGCAACGGCTATTGGAAGGCCTGACGTCGAAATCTTCGCTCAAGGTAGACATTAAGTCAGACGAGGTAATATCCACCCTTCGGCTCAAGTGGCTTCCCAAGGACAACACATTTGTTTTTAAAGTTGCAGCTATACCGCAAAAAGCCGAGGTAACTAAGCGATCAATTCTTTCCGATATTGCTCGATCATTTGATGCTTTAGGTTGGCTCACTCCTGTGACTGTTGGCAAAATTATCATGCAAGATTTGTGGCTGGATAACCTAGACTGGGAAGAAATCGTTCGCGAGCCCCTGCAAAATCGTTGGATGCAGTTTCGAGACAACCTTGTTAACGTGTCCTTCATTCGTATTCCTAGATGGATCGGCACGTGGGACATGGATACTTGGCATCTACATGGGTTTGCAGATGCATCGCAACGAGCCTATGCAGCATCAATTCAAGCAGTGATTCCTGGACGCTCATCTACACTGCTGACCGCTAAAACGAAGGTCGCTCCCACGAAGGTCCAATCACTGCCTCGACTAGAGCTTTGTGCGGCAACGCTACTCACTAGATTGGTAGCGCATTTTTTAAATATAACACGGCGAAAACCAACTCTCAAGTCGTATTGGAATGGTTTAAAGGTTCCTCCTAATGGCAAACGTTCATCTCAAACCGCATGAGTGGGGTCATGATCTTATTACCAACAACTACTTGGAGGTACGTCCGATCCGCTGACAATGCTGTGGATTGTGCGACACGAGGCCTAAGCCCTACTGATCTCGCTGATCATCGTCTTTGGTGGCATGAGCCAGCTTGGCTGACAGAGCCGAAATGCAGCTGGCCATCTTCAGTTTCTGTCAATTTGTAAGCTGACGAAGAAGTGCATCTCCTCGTTGCTTTGGAAACGAAAATCAAAGAGCCGACTTCGTCTTCATCGTGTAACTGCTGGCCGGAGCTGCAGAAGTTTTCGAGGTTTGAGAAAATCATTCGGATGTTGAGTTATTGGGCTGGTTGGGGACTTTGAGAAGTCGAACCAAAGAGCCACTTTAATTCAAGAATACGCTCTTGGCCGAGTTTTTTGTTTCAGAGCCATTCAACTGCATCATTTCAAGGAAGAACACGCGATACTCGTCGCTGATAAGCTTTTACCAAAACGCAGCCCCCTGGCTAGGCTCAGTCCCTCCATCTGCGAGCAAGGGTTAATCAGAGTTGGTGGAAGCCTACATTACTTGACTCTTTCACACAATAAAAAGCACCCGATTGTGCTGCCCAGAGAATGCATTTTAGTCAAGGAAGCACACGAGCTCACATTGCACGGTGGCGTGCAACTTATTCTGTCACACCTCTACCGATCGTTTTGGATAACAAGAGGCCCAGGCATTGCAACCGGAGCGTATCATCAGTGCGTTCGTTGCACTCGAATTGGTGGCAAAATTCCATACTCAACAGATGAGCCCATTGCCTGGCGAGCGCACCATTCCGTCAAGGGCTTTCGCTATCCCCAGCCTGGACTATTTTTCTGGACTTTCCCCTCCTACTCAGTGGCGTCTTGGTTTGGTCACGAAAACAAATCTTGGCGCAGATGGTCTTGTGCGTGTAGCGACCGTGAAGACAGCTACCTCGAGCTTTACTCGACCAGTACTGAAGCTCATCAAGTCACCGACCAAGCCCGGGTTATACCAATTTAAATCTGTTGAGCTTTAGTATCTTCTAATTATTTTGTTGTTTTTCTTTTTTTTTTTAATTTTATTGAATTTTTGTAAAAATTTTTGTAACACTGCTAAAAGCGCAAGTAGCCTAGGGATAGTTCTTTTCACTAAATTCGGTTTCCTATCTCGTATTAAATCAATCATTTGTTTGTTTTTTTTTTTTTTGTTGACACTTGTTGCGTCAAGGGGGGCGATATGATCATTTTAGAATAAATCGAAGTTGTAAATCGGATCGGTACTGCTCAGCCGAGTTTAGTTAGCACGCCTAACCCCACTCTCCAGCCAAGGGCCAGAGCATTGATTTTGGATTATGAAATAGTCAGTCTCGTTTCGATCTTTGATAGCGCCAAACGCTCCCGCTGAGTGACTCCGGACTTTTCATTTTGCCTTGCTTTTCGTGCTGTAGCAGCACCCACTTGCACAGCTTCTCTCCCGCTGGAGTAGTAAGCCTGTTATTTTAGTTTTATCTTGTTTTATTGTAAACTTAATAGTTATTTTCATCACCTTCTTTTCTTCATTATTTGATTTTTCTCGCGATTTTTCCTGAAATTGTGATCGTAATTCAGTTAAAAAATAAATTCAAATTTTCCTTTTGTTTAATCGATTGCACGATAATTATTCATTTACCACGCTTCCACATATCCATAGACATACGCAAGCTTTAACTAGTTATCGCCTATCGGTCGTTAATTGAAAAAACCCATAACCCTGGCAATTTTGATTCGTGATTTGCTACTAGAGTCACGAGAAAGCGACAGGTCCAAAAAGTTATACTTTTTTTCCTCAATCTTAATCTTAAAGTGGTTAATTTTTTGAGCGCGATTCATATATATTTTTGTAGGTATAAAAATAATACTTGAAGAGCAAGATTTTTTCAGTCATATATACACCATATTTTTCCTTTTACTAGACACGCTCCGAAAATAAGACATCCCTCAGAAAAAAAGCCACTTCGTGAATAGTGTCTTAGAATATAAGACTCACCGACATTTTCGTCGGTCACCTTGCAGTTAAGAGCTAATACGGCAGTGTGCTACGCAAGTTGAAACGACAACTGTTATTTTTATTTTTGAATAATATTGCAACAAAATGTCTGGAAAAAGAAAGTCTTCTTCTGATCAGAACTGCTATAGTCAAAGAGTCTAAAAAAAAAAAATTTAGTAACTTTTTGCAAAGAAAAAAATTGAGATTACCAGTTGGTTCTTAAATAGCGTATTGAATTCGAAAGTCTTGAAATCCTTGCAAAATACGGTTTCTCTAAGAAACGCAAATGCGGATCAGACCGTACCCCTTTCAATTCAGAATTAGAAGACGCGTTATTAGATTGGATTGTGGATAGGTCATCATCTAAAGTAGTGCGTCGATCGGAAATCCACGACTGTGCTTTAGCAATAGCTTTACAGTTTGGTATTTTGGATGATAAATTCAAAACATCGTCTTGTTGGCTTGATTTTCTTCGTCAACATTCATTATCTTTACGAAAATCTACAACACTTTTTAAACTAGCCTGAAAAAGTAGTTAAACGAGCTCTTTCTTTTAAGCAATTTATTGACAACACATACTTATCTAAATATCTTCCATCACAAATGATCGCTATGGATAAAACTGCTGTTTTTATGGGAGAAAGACCTTGAGCACAATTGATTTTCGTGGTGTTTCCAGCTATTGGACATGAAAGCTGCCGTGTGACTTGTGTCTTCATGAAAGTAAAATCACTCCTTTAATCATAGATAAAGGAAAAAAAGAATCAAAAGAACGTATTGCAGGTATGAATATTATTCATACTCCAAAAGCTTGAGCCACACAACAGGTTATTCGTAAGTGGATTGGTTTAGCATTGCCGTCAATTTTTAAAACACTAAAAGAGGGCTTATAATATGAGACTCCGCTAGCACACGCCATACGCAAGATATGAAGAGTTTTTTTTGAAGAAAACTATTCATCAAATAGTGATACCAGCTGGGATGAAAATATACTTACAGTCACTCGATATTGTCATGATCAAACGATTTAAAGACTTTTTACGTTCAGAAATCTATACTATAACTACATAGAAAATAGATTGGTAAGAAATCAGCAAGGCAATTAGAAATGCTTTTAGACATAGCTGGCTGGGTAAAAAACTCATAGAACAAAATAGGCATATATACCGTTAAAAAAGCTTTAAAAGCTGGCTATTTACAAAGAGTTCAATCTTTTGACGACACCGCAATTGCGAAGCATGAAAGATCAGGACCAGTTATTTTACGACTTTTGCAAACTGCTGAAGTTTCTGAGAATCTCAATATATACATACTAGGGGGGATTCCCCCTGCTCGCTCCGCTCGCCAACCCCCTAATTTTAATTGACTACAATATTATTTAATGATAAAAAAAAAATCCTTAGAAAACATTTAAAGCACAAGATCAAAGTAGTGATAAGTAAGCTCTATTTGTGGTTATTAAATAATCATAAGACTAAATTGCCCAAAAGTTTTAATCAGCTAGACAAACTCAACAGGTAGTCTATAATATAGAATTTTATTCCTTTTTTTCATAAGTTTTGGTAAAAATTTTTCCAAGGCTAAAATTGATCTAATATATACAAACGAAGATATAAATCAATTTTGAAATAGTTAGAGTGTTAGTGTTAAGTACATACTGTAGCGGTCGAGTTAATTAATCGCGACGACGCTGAATTAATTTCATGTTAGCCGCGTGACCGTTAGAACGCAGCACGAGTGGGAATGGAACGCGCGGGAAGCGGTAGAATATCGGGCCGGGTAGAAGGAGGACTGAAGCATTCCAATCGCTGCACGTATTCGAATACGCTTCGTTAACGATTCGAGCGCACGCTAATTTATTGAAATCACGAGTGAGAGATCGGTTTCGTTGTGTCGCGTGTGCTCGGGTGATATTGTCGTAACTAAACCAAGTCATCAACAAGATTGTCATCCCCGGACAACTTGGTATTCTTCGACGACGAGACGACGGCACTGGACCGTACGCCGGTAGAAAGGCACAGCAGCCTGATATTTTGGCGTCTAGCTTGGTGGCTAGAGATTAAGCATGACGGTTTATTACAGGTACACCTGCGGCGTTAGCGTGAGTCATAATTTGTTGACCGATAATAATTGCGAGCGTGTGTGAGTGATTGTAATCGATTGTAATATACTTTGTTTTTTCTCGCGCGCGCGGATTGCCGATAGCGGCTGAGTGTCTATGCGCGCGCTGCCCGATTTAAAGGGCACCGACTATTTTGTTGTCGGTTTCTTTAATACTCCGTCGTTGGAGTGATAGCTTATTTTTTCTACACTGCGATATTAATTAAATTTGTATTAGTTTTAGGTTGAATATTATTGAATTGAGGTTAAATTCAACTGACTTTTATTTATTTATCATCCGGTGTTCCCGCGCTCGTTCCTATTAGCTCGCACTACCGAAATAACGAGCTGTCGCGCCAGCCCCGTTTTATTAAATCGTGTAGGGATTTATAAACGTGGACGGTATTTATCCCCATTTCAGGAAGCATGTCGGCACGGAGCCGACTGCGACGGTAGATTATAGTCGCTAGCATCGAGGACAACGGGCCTTCGAGGGTTGTATTCCTGAGTCCACTCTTTGAATTGCAGCACTATAACAATAAATACATTTTTGGTTACTCATAAAAAATATTTCAGTAAATCAACTGGAATTTCAAACCAATTCACTAGATCTTACACAAATAAAAATATTTTTTAGGGCTATTTTCATTTATGGTGGACAAATTAGATAAATTAATATTATATCGACATGACAAACTTTATTATATCTGCCAGCTCACCGTACATATGCCCAATACCGCACCCTTCGAAATCAGGTTGCCGATGACCTTGGTAGGCTTCAAAACACATGTGTTAGGAACATCATTGAGGATACCCCCGATCACGCTACCAAATTGCGTGCGATTAGAAAAGCTGGTGGCATTGCTCCAACTAAAGCATCCTTATTGTCCATCTTTAATAGACCTTCCTTAAACTACCACTTCGTTTCTGTATCTCAATCCTAAGCACCCTTTTCATCCCAAGATCTCATTGACATTTTGTCTATTTCACCCAATCTCCTTCCTTTACCACTTTTTAAATTTTCACCTGTGAATGAGACATTCACATCATTGTTTTGAATACTTTCAATAAAACCCGTTCCAGAGAAATGGGTCCTGACTGTCTCTAATCCTCCATGATAAAACTTTCCCTTCCCTCGATTCTCCCCTACATCACAAAACTCATAAATGCATCCCTCATGACTGGTTACTTCCCCTCTGAGTGGGAGAAACAGGTACTGGACTAAAATCCTCTCGAAAGAAGGAGGCAATAGACAACTCAGGAAGGAGGGCGTACCATTGCCCTCCTTACTGAACTACTAAACTACTGAACGTCTAAACTACTCGAAAGAATTGTCTCCACTCAACTAACTTACTTCAATATTCATGACAACCTTGTAACGAAGAGAGGTTTAGGTCGAGGCACGAGGATAGGTACGCGGTCTGGTTGCACCCAGGCTCAGCGTTGGTAGGTGGGAGTTAGTCTGGGTAAATACTAAGAATATGTTCATGTATCATTATAATTAGGTATCGATTATCAACAAAAAAATATACTGTGCAAATACCGTCAAACGGTCAGAAAGAAAATCATTGGCGTCTATTCGTCGCCCAGTTCACTTGTAGGTATATTCCTGAAAGAGAAATATCATTCGTGATCAGAAACTGTCCCTCACGTTACAGTAGTCTGTCTTAATTATAGAGGGTACGTACCCTCGGTCAGTCACTGCTAAACTCTGGGTTACCAACAGAGAATAAATAGGTTCTCCGTACGTAACGTCTACTGGGTGATCGTTCGTATGACACAAATGTGTCCAAAGCCGGAAGGGCCGTAACTAATCGCGTACCCAGGGACGTCTCGCGCCTCAACATACGATCGAGTAAAATCTATTAAAATCAAATGACTGTTGATCACGTAATTGTGCGCTTACAAACGCGTCACACTTATGTGATCCATCAGACTCTCAGTTCGCGTCCATGGCTAGGGCTGGAAATCGCACCCTGCGTAGCCGAGAAGCTCTTTTTCCACCAGGATCGTAGGAACAATGACGATCGGAAGAACAGCTTGCCTCTACCCAGCCAATCGCCAGGCTATATACTCCTAACCCGTCTGTTTCCCTTGCGAGGCGGACTTGAGCCGAGGCCTCGTAGCGGCGACAGTGATAACTAAATTCCCACCGCTTCAGTTGTGGGAGACGCTCGCCACCTAGCAGCTGCTCACTAGACTCGAAACCTGCGGGTATTCGAACAGTGACGGAGTCTACTCCGTCACAACCTAATAGATCCACATCAATACGCCTACATTCTCAATCACTCCGCACAAACAGCTAAACTCGGCATCTTTAAAGACGCCCGTCGATGAATCAATCTAACAAAAGTCACAATCCTTATCTCCTTCGATTTCTCAAAGGCCTTTGACACCATCCCTCATTGTCTTCTACTATCCAAAAAATCTAACAATACATTTAACTGTCCTCGTGAAAAAACTTAAGTGTTATTATTATTATTTATTAAGGCGTACTAAAACCTTTAAGGTTTACATGGCCATTAAAAGTTAAGTGTTTGTATGTATGCCAACTCTATCAAAACTTTGCACTTGTGACTTATTAACTGTCATTGCAAAGGCTAAAACTAAGGGAAATGTTTTCTATATAAAATAAACGGATAACTTAAATTTTCGTTTGTACTCAAAGTAATTTTCGGAATGAACACAATTTTCACACTTTTATCGACCGTAATAGTTTTTGCTTCTATGTTATGTTCGTATCAATTCATGATTTATAATTGTGTACCATTACACAATCCATCATTGATACTTACATTCGTATTCATATTACTATGGCATTCTTTTTTAGCTTCAATTCATGTTAGGTTCAACCATCATTAATAGAATTTAAAAATTCAATTGGATAATCAAATATATGTTGCTATCTGTCTGGCCAACCCCTTTATGAATAGGCTTGTCTACACTATAATATTTTTTACATTGACCATTTAATATATTTAAAACTGCATTATTCAACATTTGTACGTTTTCACTTTTTAGAGCTAAAATAACTTTATTCAATTCATGATTTTCATTTATATTTCCAAAAATTGAATGACGTACATCTTTAGTTTTCCATTCTTTTGGAATTTAAAAATTTTTTATAGAACCTTCGCCAATCTTTAATAATAAATTAGAAAATTTTTTATCTTTACTTCAAATATTTTTAGTTAATTTTAATCTTTGAAGCTATTCTATTATTTACTAAATTTAATAGTATCAACCACGACAATTTTTTCATTACCTCTTTTTACTACTGGAAGAATTTGTCTAAAATCACCCCCTAAAATTATTTATTTACTTCCAAAAGGTAATTTATTCCTAAGGTTATTTATTTTTTGTATGATTCGTTTAAAAAAAGAAAAGTTTCAACATTATTTAAAATTAACGGTAATTTAAAAGTTTTATGACTGATCATACCTGTTGGTAATAGAATTGAAGCCATACCGCTCCATGCCATGGATAAAATATTTTTATTTTTCGACATAAAATAATAAATTAAAATTTTATAGTGGAAAGTTTTTGCCGTGGAAAGTTTTTCCAGTGCCTCCTGGACCATCTATCAAGTACATACCATTGGAGTTTTTGGTTGTTAGATTAAAAATCGATTTTTGATCATCATTCAATTTTGTAAATAATTCAATATATTTTTCATGAATGTCATTTACAGAATCATAATTTTGGAAACTGTTTTTTAACTTATCTAAACATGTTTCTGGTAAACCGAAAAATTTGCAATTTAATGAAGAATCTTCATTTCTCAATAATTAATTTATTCCATTCAAACCTCTATTTTCCTTATTCTCCATAAATCTTCTGTAAAAATTTGTGTATACTTATTCCAAATTGAACTACCAGGAATTTTTTTGGACATTAAAAACAAACAAAAAAATTCTCTCAATTTTTTAGGTGTCAGATAATTAGCTTCGTCGAAAATTTCAAAAATATGTTTATCATGTTCCATGAATCTCATTACTACTGCTGCTTCTCTACATGTTTTACTACACTAAACTACACTTTACATATTAAAAAAAAAATTGATTTTAAATTTATTTACGAAAAAATTTTGAGGATTGAATTGAGGACTCCATAGTGAGGATCAAATTTTAAGGATCATCATATTTAGTTATTCGTATGCGTTTTCACGGTGTTTTTATAATAATTACAAAATGTGAGGATCGAATTATGGGGATCGAATTTTAAAGAAGAAAAAAAAACGGAAATATAATATTGGGAGATAATATTCCTGAAGAAGATGAAGTATTTAATATTCTTAAATGATCATATTTTTGTTAATTGTTTATAATCATTTAAAAATTGATGTACAGTTTTATCATTTGTATTACTGATTTTTAATACCTATTAAAGTTCAACTTTAGGATAAGAAAAAAATGTATATGTGTCGTTTGATTTTATTCATACAGGACGACCCAGAAAAATAAGACACATCGGATGACCCAAAAAGAATCTAAAACATGTCTTATAATAGGAAAAACACAGTACCTTTTAAATAAAAACTTTGATTAGATGATTTTTGTAGAGCAATTGAGAACTAAAGAGTGCTGTCACGAAGAAATCCCCTAATTAACTTAAATTCCTCACGAAAATTTTTCCAAAAAAAATTCTTGGACGGAAATTTAAAAACTTAAAAATTCATGAAATCATTACAAATTTAAAAGTTTTAGTTACCATCAGTAGAAAATCAAATTTGTTTTTGCTTGTGTTTATGAATGAAAAGGTTGTAATTGAAAATTCTTTATTCGACTTATTGATGATCAATTTCTGAAAGGCCGCTGTTGGGTTTTGTCACATATTCAATATCCCTTTACATTGGTCATAAGTAAAAAAAAAAAACCTTTGTTTAATATTGGAGGACATTTACATTTTCGTCAGCGTATCAATAAAAATAGAATTTGTTGGAGGTGCACTCACAAGGAGATAATTTGTCCTTTGGGATCTTGATTTTCATGAAACTTTGCGCACAGCTTTCATTCATCATAAAAAAGCCTTTCAGTGTTCTTTTTCTAGAATGGACCCTTTTTCACCTACTTTCCTATTAGCCCCTGTGTTAAAAAGTATACTGATTCCAATAAAAAGCTGTTTTTGACCTCATTTTCGAAAAATTCTCACTTGAAGCGTATTGCACTAAGAAATATCTGAATCCTCTCATTTTTTTTTCGTTTTTTCAAGAACTTTCGGAAAAAAGTTGTGACAAGTTTTTTTTGAAAGATATTGTGTATACAAAATTTAGGTTTCTAAAGCCAGTTTTTAACGAGTTTTTCGGTTTTTAATCTGTTTGGGTTAGAATATACATAAAAGTTCGCTCCAGGCTATCGTATATATGTATATGAATTATTTACTGATAAAAAAGTAAAACTCTTGTGCTCACCCACATAAGAAAACGAGGCACAACCCTGCCATATATTAAAAAACCCAAAATAACCCATCACTAACTACTTTTTCCAAGTATAAGCACCAACTACTTTTAATATTTTTTTCCAATAACCCATCCAATACAACCCATCTCTCTTTTCCTGGAACTTGGTTTTACCTGGACTCGAGTTTATTGACATTGAAATTTCGGGCACTATCCTGATATGTGTGGATAGTGACCAACTAATATATTGATATTTATATAATAGGAGCTACCTTGGCTCGCTTCGCTCACTAACCCCATAAAAAGTATTAAAATGATAATAAAAAAAAAAATCTCACGTGACTTTTGTACTCAATATAGTAGTTAAGGTAGGACCGAATAAACTAGAAAGAGATGTGTTAAAAATCTAAAACTTTAGGAAGTCGAAAATAAATATTAAAAAATGATGCCACTAAATTTTCAGAACCTGGGGGTTTTTCGTTTTTGAGTAATTGAATATTAACATCGCGTCGATTCAACCCGTAGTCTTATGGGAGAGCACATTTTTTATACAATTTTTACATAATTACATGTGATCAAGTTTTCAGAATATTTGTCAGTTTAACTAGAATGCACAAGAATCACATAGAATTAATTAAATCATCGATTCGGTTCCTCCAAGTATTAATAAAAAACAAAAATATGTGTTTTAGGTTAAAAAAGCTTCTGCTGCTAATGCACTTCTATATCTTTATACGCGTGAAGCTAGTCAAATGTTTAACCGAAAATGCGTCTTGACTAGAGCCGTAGGTGCGGTCCTACCTTAATATACCACTTATAAATATTATTCCAATATTCAATAGAGAAAATGCATAAAAAAATTATTTAGTTTGTTTGACTTTATTAGATGTAACAAAAAATAGTCGGCACATATTCTTTCTTTTTGAAAAAAAAAAAAAAATGAAAATTGAAGGAGATATAGACTTTATAAGTTTCCAAAATAATCATATATATACAGGGTGTTTTGATAACCTTTCACCGAAAGTACACTATGAGGTGCGTCATAAAAAGTTAAATAAGAAAAAAAAAAGTTTTTAATTATGATGGTACAATTATTATTAATTTAACATAAACATTAACCAATCAGCGTGATTTATGCAAAATTGTGGGAGGGTCTAAATACTGAGAGAAGAACCCTTTTTCCCGTGGTTGACCCTTCCTCAAGGAAGAACTTCCCTGTTGAATGTCCACACGTAACGTTATTTTCAAGTAGATGATTATAAAAAGGAATAAAATATGGATATAGTTAATTATTTAATGATTTTATAGCCTTTTATGTCATAAATAATCAAAAAATTGTTTTTTTTTTTATTTTACGTGCTTTTCTTTAACTCACAATGTTTCGTCGTTGTCGTCGTACGTTCAAAACTGCCAAGCTCTAGAACTTGGAGCTTGTAAGACCTGGAGGTCTGAAATTTTGCAGAGAGTCTAGGTTCGGATGACAATACATGAATCCGTAGTCACTTATCGACCTGGACCTCCAGGTCGCCGATGACGGGGGTACTTGAGGGAGTCATCTCCGAGAATTTGGGATAAATTCTTCGGGGATGACTTTGAGGAAAGTTCTAGAGTATTTATCGAGGCAATTTGAACCTAAGTACTAAGGTCACCGATGATGGGGTTACCCGGGGTACCTGGGGGTCATCTCCGAGAATTCGAATCAAATTCTTGGGATATGACTTAGGATAGATTTCGGAGGTGTTTCACAGCATATGAGGAAGAAGTTTGAACCTGGAGAGCCAGGTCGACGATAACGGGTGTACCTAGGGAACCTGGAGGTCATCTTCGAGAGTTAGGAACAATTTCTGCGGAAATGACTTTAAGAGGTGTTATAGAGTATTTATCGAGGCAACTTAAACCTAGGTACCCAGGTCGCCGATGACGGTTGTTCCTGAGGAACCTGGAGGTCATCTTCGACAGTTTGGGCCAATTTCTGCGGGGATGACTTAAAAGTTCTGCATTTTTGTTCAACTAAATTATACTTCTCGGAGATGACCCCCAGGTACCCCAGGTACCCCCATCATCGGTGACCTTGGTACTAATGTTCAAATTGCCTCGATAAATACTCTATATTACCTCTTAAAGTCATTTCCGCAGAAATTGTCCCTAACTCTCGAAGATGACCTCCAGGTTCCCTAGGTACACTCGTCATCGTCGACCTGGCTCTCCAGGTTCAAACTTCTTCCTCATATGCTCTCAAACACCCCCGAAATCTATCCTAAGTCATATCCCAAGAATTCGACCCGAATTCTTGGAGATGACCCCCAGGTACCCCGGGTACCCCTATCATCGGTGACCTAGGTACTAATGATCAAATTGCCTCGATAAATACTCTATATTACCTCTTAAAGTCATTTCCGCAGAAATTGTCCCTAACTCTCGAAGATGACCTCCAGGTTCCCTAGGTACACTCGTCATCGTCGACCTGACTCTCCAGGTTCAAACTTCTTCCTCATATGCTCTAAAACACCCCCGAAATCTATCCTAAGTCATATCCCAAGAATTCGACCCGAATTCTCGGAGATGACCCCCAGGTACCCCGGGTAACCCCATCATCGGTGACCTTAGTACTTAGGTTCAAATTGCCTCGATAAATACTCTAGAACTTTCCTCAAAGTCATCCCCGAAAAATTTAGCCCAAATTCTCGGAGATGACTCCCTCAGGTACCCCCGTCATCGGCGACCTGGAGGTCCAGGTCGATAAGTGACTACGGATTCATGTATTGTCATCCGAACCTAGACTCTCTGCAAAATTTCAGACCTCCAGGTCTTACAAGCTCCAAGTTCTAGAGCTTGGCAGTTTTGAACGTTCGACGACAACGACGAAACATTGTGAGTTAAAGAAAAGCACGTAAAATAAAAAAAAAAAAACAATTTTTTTGATTATTTATGACATAAGAGGCTATAAAATCATTAAATAATTAACTATATCCATATTTTATTCCTTTTTATAATCATCTACTTGAAAATAACGTTACGTGGCTCACACGTGTGGACATTCAACAGGGTTGCGTGGAAAAATTAGTTATTATGTCTAGAAAATATGTGGTGAGCACGTGTTAAATTCTGAAAAAATTTTTACATGATACGAAAATGAATTTTTTTTTTTAAAGCATTATTTTCGTTGGATAACGACGATCCATAGCAAATTTGAATTACAGTTGTAGCTTGAAAATTGAGAAATTTAAAACGATTAATCACGTTGCGATTATTTTGTTTATAATTTTCATTCAATTCATAACTCAGCCATTCATGATCGTACGATTACGATTCAAGTTTCTTTGGAATCGTCGTTTTGAGAAGAATGAGATTACCTTATTAAAAATTTTTTATCTTCAATTATTATAAAATTTAAAATTCTTGCTCTAATCCCTAAAACAAATAGAGCCTCCCCTTTCTTAGCTTTATCCAAAGCAGATCAGTGATGCACTAGCCCCCCCCCCCCCCGGACAGACCCATGCTGACGCAGCCACCTGCGGCCCTGTCCCTTAACGCTCAGGTATTAGAACTCAAAATTGAACTTTTGTTTTGAATAAATAATTGATAAATTTTTAATTCCTTAATGTTTTCATCACCTCACTGAAATTTATAGGAAATTTTAATAATAGTTGTAGCTTGAAAATGGACAAAATTTAGACAATTAATCAGGTTTCAATTATTTCTTTGATAATTTTTATTTAACTTATAATTTTGATATTTATGATCGCACGATTACGATTTAACTTTCTTAGAAATTGCCTTTTTGAGAAGAAATTATTTACATTTTCTAAAAATATTAATTTCGATTTTTTATAAAAACTTTTTTTTACTTCTAAGTTGTAAAACGATTAGGAGGATTTTTGGCAGTAAATTGACCATCTTAATTGCTTAAGCGTTGACCTAGACGTGTAGACATACAAATTTTTACCGAAAAATAAATTTTAAAAATACAAATTTTATTTTTAAGAGCACGTATAAAATTTTTAAATTGTTTATTATTAACCTAAACTACATTTTTACATATTATTATGGCAACAAAATAAAATTTATAAAAGCAAATAAATCCATTAAGGCATATGTTACCTGAGCGCTAAGGGACAGGACCGCAGGTGGCTGCATCGGCATGGGTCTTTCCGGGGGGGGGCCCCCGGTGCATCACTGATCTGCTTTGGATAAAGCTAAGAAAGGGGAAGCTCTATTTGCTTTAGGCATTAGAGCAAGAATTTTAAATTTTATAATAATTGAAGATAAAAATTTTTTAATAAGGTAATCTTATTCTTCTCAAAACGACGATTCCAAAGAAACTTGAATCGTAATCGTACGATCTTAAATGGCTGAGTTATGAATTGAATAAAAATTATAAACGAAATAATTGCAACGTGATTAATCGTTTTAATTTCTCAATTTTCAAGCTATGGATCGTCGTTATCCAACGAAAATAATGCTTTAAAAAAAAAAATTCATTTTCGTATTTCGTAAAAATTTTTTCAGAATTTAACACGTGCTCACCACATGTTTTCCAGACATAATAACTAATTTTTCCACGCAAGTTCTTCCTTGAGGAAGGGTCAACCACGGGAAAAGGGTTCCGCCTCTCAGTATTTAGACCCTCCCACAATTTTGCATAAATCACGCTGATTGATAAATGTTTATGTTAAATTAATAATAATTTTACCATCATAATTAAAAACTTTTTTTTTTTTTATTTAACTTTTTATGACGCAACTCATAGTGTACTTTTGGTGAAAGGTTATCAAAACACCCTGTATGAACTAGGGGGAACTACCCCCTGCTCGCTTTGCTTGCCAACCCCCAGAAAAATTTAAAAAATATAAAAATAAGAAAAAACTAAAGAATTTATTTGAAAATGAGAGAGAAGCACCTCAAAACAGTCTAAAAACAATTTATTGACAAAAATACTCAACTAAAAACTTATAAAAATTATAAAAAATTAAAATATTAAAAAATTTATTTTGGTACAAACTGAAGTTTAACATTCTTTTTAAAACAATCTAGTCCGGGGGCAGAGGCCGATTTTGTAGGATTTTGAGACCGGCTCACTTTTTCAAGTGATTCCCATGTATTGTGGCCCGCTAAATACGAATATCGAGGTTAGAAGTGTCAAAAGTTGTCAGATAATTTGTTATTAACAAATTTTAACAATAATTAGGAAAAAATCGCGTTTTTGCTAAATAAAAAATTTTTTTCAGGTTTTTTGGATAAAAAAAAAGAAAAAATGTTCTATAAAATTTTTCTCTAGGATACGTAATTTTTGCGTTAAAAATCGCCAAAGTTTTAAAAAATGCGATTCTTACGATTTTTGACTTCCAAATACTATGTGAAAAAAATTATTTTTTCACACGATTATAGGGTTTACTCGTTGTCTGGGATCTATTCAACAATATGCGTAACAAGTTTTATGTCATTTTTGATTTTAAGTACTTTTTTTTTATTGACAAAAAGCATAGGCGCTAAGCGCTACGCAACTCACTCGAGGAGCGCCTGTTAATGTCCAATACTCTTGGCTCAGTTTTCATCAGACTTGAAGTTTTTGAAATCAACATTTATGCATTTTTTATATGTTCGAGAAGAGTATGAGAGATGGAAAGTATCAAAAACTGTGTGAAAATCTATAACTGATAAATTTAAATAATAAAAAAATCACTTAACCTAAAAAAAAATTTTTCTTCTTCTAATCAAAAGTAATAATACATTGACATGAATTTTTTTCGAACCCGTCAAATTTTCGAATTTAATTAAAGCTCCTTAGTTAAAAATGTGGGCATTCGAATAATACGTAATTTTTTGTTTTGAAATAACTAATGTCATTTACGTTTCTTAAATTTTATATAACATATATAAAAAATAATCGTCAAATAAAATAAAAACGAGATTTTTATGCATTTAAATTAGCATTCATGCACGTCTTTAAAATACAGTTTGTTAAATAAAAAAATACATAAAATAGAGTCTTCTTAGTAATGCATAGAATTATAAAAATTTTAAAACAGTTTTTACGTATACGACAAACAGATATGGGAAAATGTAATATAATTATTTACTTCTTTAAAATAATTTTGATAATCTTTGACTTTATATAATATATTTTAATTTAATTGATCGTAATATCACATTTTTTTAACGAGCACATTGAATTTTTTTACCAGTCTGAATCGTCATCACTTTCTAAATTATCTATTAGATTAAATTTGTTTTTGCAAGTATTATCCTTTTGGCATTTGCAAAATTCGCAACATGGTACTCCTGAAGATTTGCAAATGCAGTGTTTTGTGGTGCATACTCGACACGAGCAGCTAGGAACTAGTTCATCTGATGGAGGTATAAGAATTTCAACTTTTGCTGGTATCAAACAATCATTTTGTTCTTCCCATCATTTTGCTGTCAACTAAAATGCATCAAAACAAATTATTTTAGAAAATTACTTTAAAAAATTCATGTCAACGTATTATTACTTTTATTACTTTTGATTACAAGAAGAAAAATTTTTTTTTTAGGTTAAGTGATTTTTTCATTATTTAAATTTATCAGTTATAGATTTTCACACAGTTTTTGATACTTTCCATCTCTCATACTCTTCTCGAACATGTAAAAAATGCATAAATGTTGATTTCAAAAACTTCAAGTCTGATGAAAACTGAGCCAAGAGTATTGGACATTAACAGGCGCTCCTCGAGTGAGTTGCGTAGCGCTTAGCGCCTATGCTTTTTGTCAATAAAAAAAAAGTACTTAAAATCAAAAATGACATAAAACTTGTTACGCATATTGTTGAATAGATCCCAGACAACGAGTAAACCCTATAATCGTGTGAAAAAATAATTTTTTTCACATAGTATTTGGAAGTCAAAAATCGTAAGAATCGCATTTTTTAAAACTTTGGCGATTTTTAACGCAAAAATTACGTATCCTAGAGAAAAATTTTATAGAACATTTTTTCTTTTTTTTATCCAAAAAACCTGAAAAAAATTTTTATTTAGCAAAAACGCGATTTTTTCCTAATTATTGTTAAAATTTGTTAATAACAAATTATCTGACAACTTTTGACACTTCTAACCTCGATATTCGTATTTAGCGGGCCAAAATACATGGGAATCACTAGAAAAAGTGAGCCGGTCTCAAAATCCTACAAAATCGGCCTCTGCCCCCGGACTAATCAGGATTCTAGAATGAAGTTGAAAAAAATTAAAAAAATAATTACACAAAATCGAATGAAAATCAGATTAAGATTGAAAATAACTTATGTTGATATGAAAAATAGATTCAAATAGTATGAAAGTAATTAATTTATAAAATAAATATTAATAAAAAAATAAGATTCGAAAATAGAGGATAAGCAAGCGAAATCAGTGTGAATGTATAAATGATTGGATTCAAATCAAAGGGTGAAAGCGATGAAAAAGTGCAGAGAAAAAATAAAAATTAAGGTAAGTCTACATTCAAAACATCGAGTAAAATAATGCGGAATTTAGTTGGCTAAGGAGGATGAGAGGCTTCGAACACCCAGTGGCGGAGTTGGTAACTCAACTGTTAGTCTAGCCGCCATACAGAAGGTTTTACGTGCAAGTTCGCGCCACGACGGCAACCCTGGTTTAAAAGACGTATTTCGATGTCCTCTTTCGAATTAACCAAGGTTGCCGTGCTCAAAATTACAATAACAACAATTAAACAACAATTTTTATATTTTCATCATACTTTATATACACGCAAGACCCCTTCATATTTCGTATGCGTCTTGGTGGAATGGTTAGAGGTCTTACCTCTGACCCGGGAGACTGGGGTTCCGTTCCCACTACGATTGATTTTTTTTTTTTTTTTTTTTTTTATTTAGGTTCGTTAAATAACAAAAAATTTTAATTTTTATTTGATAATTTTCTTTTTTATTTTATACCGTTGAACATATATACAATAATTATAATTCTTGAAAATCAGTATTTAAAAGCAAATAACTCTTAATTTAACTTAAATTACTTAAACAATGAAAAACTCTGTATCAGACAAAAATAAACAATAATTTTTAATCCGACATTGATTCTTCTAGGATGGATTCAGAATCGCAATCGTTAAATCCGCAGTCGTTGTATTTGTTTTTGCACGTATCAGTCTTTTTGCAATAAAATAATGAACAGCACGGTATACTAGCTGCAACTCAAAAGCTTTTTATAAAAAATTGATTAATTTTGTGAATATTCTATGGGGTTATTCACAAAGTACGTCATCAATTTTTTAGACACTTCTGACGCCCCCCCCCCCTGTAACAGATAGTCACATCTTCGCAAACCCCTCCCCCTAAAAGTACGTCACCATTTTATCATTAACCCCCCCTTTTTCTGGGAAATGAGCTATTATAACTTTTTATAAGTGTTTAAAAAATTAACAGTAATAATAAATGAAAACAAAAACTTTTAGATGGTATGCTTAGTTTTATTCATAATTATAATGTTACTTATTTTATTATTACTTTCATTTTTATTTTAATACTTGGTGCATTAGAGTTAAATCAATAGTTAATTAAGGATGTTTAGTACTTACAAAAAATTGCAACCGTTTTGTCAATTTTAATCGAATCTTCTAATAATTTATATCAAAATAATCGTCGGAGTTTTTCCCTATTTTTGTCCATCTTAGTTTTTAGAAAAATCGAATTATTTGTTTAAACAATTGAAGAGGTGGTCTAAAAAAATCAAGCATTTTGTTTTCTTAATCACTTGTAACTCTCTCAAAAATGCAGAGATCGTTGAAAAAAACATGAGGTAGTTTCGGTGATACTTCAAAGAAAATTTTAATATTTTAAAAATATTGAATTTAAAATTTTTTTTATTTAATAAAATTTTTCATAAGATTACGTGTTCAATTATTTAAACAACTATTACAATTTTCGAAAAACCAAAACGGAGAAAAATAGGAGAAAAATCCAACGTTTATTTAAATATAAATTATTAGAAAATTCAATTAAAATTGACAAAATAGCTGCATTTTTTTGTAAGCACCAAACATCCTTAAAGTGAATTAAAACTATAATACTTTTTAGCAGGGGCGCAACAACTCCTTCCAGCTAGGGGGTGTCTTGAGGTCCAACCCCCCCCCCCCCATGAAACTGACGTCTAAAAAAAAAAAAAAAAAAAATGTGCGTTTAATAAATAGACTGGTTAATAATCCCCCAAGCTCTAAACCCCCAAAAACCCTGGGTGCCCGAGGTCTACGAAAAAACTGATCAGCTATCCTCCAAGCTTTAGACCTCCCAAAACTCTGGGCGTCCGAGTTCAACAAAAAAACTGGTGGGCTTTCCCCCAAGCATTAAACCCCCAAATACCCTGGGCGCCCAAGTTCAACAAAAAAACTGGTCAACTATCTCCCAAGGGGGAACTCGGGCGCCCATGGTATTTGGGGGTTTAGAGCTTGGAGGATAGCCCACCAGTCTTTTTGTTGAACTCGGGCGTCCAGAGTGTTTGGGGGTTTGAAGCTTGGGGGATAGCCGACCAGTTTTTTCGTTGACCTCGGGCGCCCAGGGTACTTGGGGGTTTAGAGCTTGGGGAATAGCCGACCAGTTTTTTTGTTGAACTCGGGCGCCCAGGGTATTTGGGGGTTTAAAGCTTGGGAAATAGCCGACCAGTTTTTTCGTTGACCTCGGGCGCCCAGAGTCTTGGACACCCCTAAGTAGTTGTAAAGGGTGTCCTCTACTAGCTTAGGGGGTGTCAGGACACCTCGGCCCCCCCCCCCCCGTTGTTGCGCGCCTGCTTTTTAGTAATACTGAAAAATTTAGACGGTAACATACAAAACCAATTTTTATCTTTCTTTTACATCTTGCCAAAGATTTTCCGTGCAATTTTCAATAGATTCTATTACAGGAATATTATTTGATGGATCAGTTTTATCTATTTTTGAAGAATCATACTCAACATCGGATTCTTCGATCCATTCAGTATCTTCTGCTCCTGTTTCTTGATCTTTTATTATTATCATTAATTCGCGTGCTCGTTGACCTGCAATTCTAACGGGTCGAATTTTGGTAGCACGAGCCAATGTTTTTTTGTAGGTTTCTTTTATATGCTTTTTAAAAGACGTGCAATTCATTTTGGTGCGATTAAATCTTGAGAAAGAAAAAGAAAAGCAAAAAATTGTATGCATGTGCAATTTTACTTAGTTTTAAATTTTCATCAACGAGATTCATAAAAGTATGATTTTTTTATATAACTTTTTAGCAAAAAATATATTTTTTTTTCAACATAAATCATTTCTAAAAAAAACTTTTGTTTGTTAGAAAAATTTTTTTTTTTGTGACGTAACAATCATATTAACCCCTCCCCCTCCCCAAGTCACCAATAGTAACATCTCAAAAACCCCTCCCCCCCTCCCCTGTGGTGACGTACTTTGTGAATGACCCCTATTTAAATTTTTAATACAGATTTTCAAGAAATTTTTTTATATATTTATACATGTTCAACGGTATAAAATAAAAAAGAAAATTATTAAATAAAAATTAAAATTTTTTTTTATTTAACGAACCTAAATAAAAAAAAAAAAAAAAAAAAATATCAATCGTGACGGGAATGGAACCCCGATCTCCCTGGTCAGAGGTAAGACCTCTAACTATTCCACCAAGACGCATATGACATATGTTGGAGTCTTGCGTGTATATAAAGTATGATGAAAATATACAAATTGTTGTTTAATTGTTGTTATTGTAATTTTGAGCACGGCAACCCTGGTTAATTCGAAAGAGGACATCGAAATACGTCTTTTAAACCGAATTGCCGTCGTGGCGCGAACTTGCACGTAAAACCTTCTCTATATGGCGGCTAGACTATGTCCGGTAAATAGGAGATCGAGGGTTAAAGTTCCTCCTGGATCAATTTTTACATCATTTTTTTCTCAGTATTTCAACATTGTAAGAATAAAATGGAATCACACCCGATTCATTTATTCAAAACTACCGTGAGATTTTTGAGGATTAAAAATCTGTGTTAAAAAGAAAGAAGATGCTTTTTAATACATTGGCTTCGCTCGTATTAGATCTGTTGATATGATTCAAATTTTTCAAATTTTAAAACCTCTACAGTTTGAGAGGGTTTTACATAATGTTATGTATACTGTTTTATTCTGGAGTAATTCGAAACATAATCACAAAAACCGGATGAAAAAAATTTCACTTGTTCATGAGTTATTAAAAAACGAACACATACACAGAAAGACATGCAAAACACTAAGTGATTCAGAGATATTGATTAAATGTCATGAGGCTAATGTATTAACTAATGTTAATAAATAAATTGTGAAAATCGAAAACATTTTGTTTTTTATTATTCTTGAATTGATGATGGATTTTCACCAAGTGAATGCAATAACTCTACAAAAATATTCGAGTATTTAATCCAAAAATTTTTTGGCTTTACGTAGGATCTCGTAACAAAAAATCATACATAAATAATATTTCTACAATGTCTAAATATAAATACTAAACTCACGGGAAAATCTTCAGCAATTTTTCCACAAACGGATAAAATACTTTGGTCATCTCATCATTGGAATTAGATAAAAGTATATAGTAACCACTACTTTTTTGAACATCTTGACTTAGAGTTCTCACCATTCGGCTTAAATAAACTTGAATATCTGAAACATTTATTCCATACTAGTTAAAAAATAACTTCATTTATTTTACGAATGTTAAAATGAGCTTACTTGAACATCGTGGCATCTCTATCCAATCGTAAGTACTGTGCCAACCAAATTCTAAACTGCAATGCAATTTGAGATTTCCTGTCATGTAATAATCTTTTTCGCATTCAAAAGAGCATGTTTTTCCTCCTAAATCATTGTTAATACAAATCCATAATCCATTTTTCAAAACTGGAGGCTCCTCGCAACCTGTTCATATTTTTCATAAATAAATATGATTTTGTTAATTTTTGAAATGTTTAAAAATTAGACAGAAATTTTTTTTACGAAAAAAAACTTTTTTTTAAATTGAAATAATGTTATGTTTTACCATTACCCGAGCAAACACTGTAATGCGGCTGCCGTAGCCGCGAAGTCGGGTCGAATTCGGCTTCCGAACTCGGTACGAATTCGGTCGGGGGCGCGGCTAGGGTTCCGGCCCGAGCGCGGACTGGTGCATCTGGTCGAAGTTGCGGTATAAAGATGATTCCTACAAGAGGTTAGAAATCCAGTGTAGTCAGGGTGGATAGTGCTCCAGGAAATAGCTTCCCCAAGACGTTTTGACTTCAAGAGGGTGAACATCTGAAGCACCAGGTGGTAAGTATCCCCGAAGATGATTTCTCCAGTAAGTTTCGACTCCAGAAGGGTCAGGGTGGATACCTCGAGCACCTGGTGATAGTTACGCCTTAGGGATGATTTCCTCGGGAAATTTTGGATCCGAAAGGGTCAGGGTGGACACCTGGTGCACTCGGTGATAGTTAAGCCTAAGAGACGATTTCCTCGGGAAGTTTTGACTCCGGAAGGGTCAAGGTGGACATCTGGTGCACTTGGTGATAATTACGCCTTATAGGTGATTTCCACAGGAAGTTTTGACTCCGGAAGAGTCAGGGTGGGTGCACTCGGTGATAGTTACACCTTGGAGATGATTTCCTTGGGAAGTTTTGACTCCGGAAGAGTCAGGGTGAACCTCCAAGGCGTAATTATCACCAAGTGCACCAGATGTACACCTTGACCATTGTGGAGTCAAAACTTCCTGGGGAAATCATCTCCAAGGCGTAACTATCACCGAGTGCACCAGGTGTCCACTCTGACGCTTCCGGAGTTAAAACTTCCCGAGGAAATCGTCTCCAAGGCGTAACTATCACCGAGTGCACCAGGTGTCCACCCTGACTCTTCGGGAGTCAAAACTCCCTGGGGAAATCATCTCCAAGGTGTAACTATCACCAAGTGCACCAGATGTCCACCTTGACCCTTCCGAAGTCAAAACTTCCCGAGGAAATCGTCTCCAAGGCGTAACTATCACCGAGTGCACCAGGTGTCCACCCTGACCCTTCCGGAGTCAAAACATCCCGAGGAAATCATCCCCAAGGCGTAACTATCACCAGGTGCTCGAGGTATCCACCCTGACCCTTTTGGAGTCGAAACTTACTGGAGAAATCATCTTCGGGAATACTTACCACCTGGTGCTTCAGATGTTCACCCTCTTGAAGTCAAAACCTTTTTGGGAAGCTATTTTCTGGAGCACTATGTGTCCACCCTGACTACACTGGATTTCTAACCTCTTGTAGGGATCATCTTTATACCGCAACTTCGGCCAGATGCACCAGTCCGCGCTCGGGCCGAAACTCTAGCCGCGCCCCCGACCGAGCAACAGCCGAATTCGGCACAGCTTCGGATAGTTCGGATACGAATTCGGGCCGAAGTCACGCCGCATTAAAATGTTTGCTCGGGTATCTTTCTAGTATTATACGTGATATATGGCAATAGGTTTTTGAAAAACTATAACGTAATAAATTCATAAGCTAACTTACCAATAACACATGCAAATGACTGTTTACTTGTACAATCTAATCCATAAAAATGTGGTTTATTATGGTCACTTCTATCTAAATTTAAACACAATGATTCGTACTGATCTTCATTTTCTATTACATTTTCAGTCCACGGAGGGAAACCGAAATCATTTTTTTCAAGAGGAATTAATCGATTGTCTTTCATCCATTTCCATTCTTTAGAAAAACTAGTTCTATAACCACCTACCCATATATGAGACAATTCTGTGAAAAAAATAATAATAATGATGTAGACAACAAAAAATGTAATTAATCGATATCAGCTGAGATCTACTTAAATTTGCAGTTGGGGTCTTTGATTTATCTCAAAATGAAATATGCAACTTTTTTTATTAAATGAAAAGAGATTTCCCTCAGAAAAAAAAAGATTTCGCTTCAGAGTCAAGCAGAAATTGCTTAAGACTCTGGCAATAATTGCTTGACAGCTCAAGCAAAGGTCCTCGGAGTCATCGACTGTTATCGAACGTTGTTGGATAAATAAGTTGCCAAAAAACTTAATTATATCTATTGTAAACAAAATCAATGTGATTTTTATAAACTTGTTAAAAAAATTATCTTTTTGTATAATAATGTGAAATAAGTTATCAACATTATTCAAAATATAAAATTTGAGGTTATGACAGAAGTATTTAAATATTTGGAAAATGAGTTTAATTGAGATTTCCCGAGCTTAGAAATTGAATAAAATCATCAGAATATTATTTACAATAATAAATTAACGTTTATTCAATTAATAAACAATAAGTTGAATTTTATACCAAGTTTGATTGTAATGACGATGACCGGTGCGTGCAGAGGTTGGAAGGCGAATGACAGCTTCTCGTTATTGGTGTCGTTGCCTCGTTGTCAAGCACGACGTCGTCGCTTAGCGCGTGAAGACGAACGAAGATGTTGAATTCGAACAGAACGGTCACTGGGTGTTCGAACCGCCACAGGTACTCCCCCTGCCAGTGCTGCTCGCAGGTGTTGAGCAGAACGAAACTCGTTTTTTTGCAGGTAGACAACTCATTGATGACGGGGAGTCGTAGGCTGGCATCGTGTCGTTTCTAGCTGAAGGCTCGCGAGATGAAGAAGGCAGGTCAGAGGCTTCAATGAAAGCTGGCTTTAAAACGTTAGTGGATCGTGTGTGGGCTTTTTCATTGATGTCAATCACATAATCTCGCTCGTTAAACAACCTTGTGAGGGCCAGAGTAGGGTGGGTCCAGAGGCTTCCTGATGGAGTCAATACGCCTGAAAAAATGTGAGCAGGTGGACAGCTTATTGAAAACAAAAGGCTTCTCGGTGATATGTCTGGATGCAGGAACAGTTTGATGGCCTGCGTAAGCCTACGGAGACCTTAGACGAATGATGGCGGGTCAACGTGCACGTCCTTCTTGTTCACAAAAATGTCGACGGATACTCTAATTGTTGTTCCAAAAAGCATTTCAGATGGTGAGGCTTGGAGGTCTTCCTTGAAAGCCGTACGCAGACCCAACAAGACAGATGAGATTTGATCGGGCCAAGGATATTCCGGGTTATACATCAGGCCAAGGATATTCCGGGTTACAGCTCTAAGCGTGCGGTGGAAACGTTCTACCATCCCGTCAGATTAAGGGTGATACATTGTCTTTCGGGTTCGTTTAGCGCCAATCGGTTTCCCCAACTCAACGAAAAGGGCTGATTCAAACTGTTTGCCTTGGTCTGAAGTAAACTCGAGCGGAGTGCCAAAGGGACTGATTTAACCCTTGAACATAGCCTTGCCGATGGTTTGTGCAGTCATGTCTGGAATCGGAATAGCTTGAGGCTACCCAGTATACCTGTAGATAATTGTTAAGCAGTTCTGAAAAGATTGAGCAAGAGGTAACTTGAGAATATCGACATGAATATGATCAAAGCGTCCATCAGGCAGTTTTAAGTTTCCAAGGGCAGCATGATTGTGACGGCTGATTTTTGATCGTTGACAAGGTTGATACAGCTGTGCCCATCTAGCTAGATCCTTGCGAATTCCAGGCCGAATGAATTTTTTAGAAACAAGTCGCACGGTAGCTCTTACACCAGGGTGAGCTAGATTGTGCAGCAGCTCAAAAGCTTTCTTACGTAGTTCATTGGGTAGGTTTGGTTTGACGATACAAATTGAAGAATCGCAGTAAACAGTGTGCCCATCAATGTCCAATGGTTGGATAGTTAATCGTGGGTTGCCAATGAGGTTAGGGAGCTCTGAGTCTGCATTTTGAGCGTGGACCACGGTTTCAGCATTGAGGACCGAGGGCATGGCAACAGCGCAAGCACGAGAAAGAGCGTCAGCGACCACGTTGTCCTTGCCTTTGACATGCTCAAACGTGATCTGAAACTGATAAATGTAATTCAATTGTCTGGCTTGCTTTTTTGAAGCTTTCAATGAACTCTTGTTGGCAGCGTAGATCAAAGGCTTGTGGCCAGTGTGTACAAGCATGCCCCTCAAGGATACGCCAGAAGTTCCCTGTCGTAAGCACTGTAGCCTTTTTCGGTGTCGGAAAGCTTCCTTGAAAAAAAAACCAGTGGTCTCCAAGTACCAGGTGGAAATTTTTGTTCCAAGCTGGCTCCAATAGCCTTGTTGGAAGCGTCTGCCGTTAGTTTTAAAGGTGCGCCAAAACGAAGGAAAGTTGTTGTAGCAGCTTCTCAGAGCTTTTTACTGAGTTCGAAAACGTTGTCTGTTTCTTGAAACCCTGTCAGGCTGGAGTGCTTCTGCTTTGGTTGAAGATCTTTTAACATATTATTCAGTGGAGCCATTATTTCGGCTGCTTTTGGAATGGATTGATGAAAGTAGTTAACCAAGCCCAAGAAACCACGTTACTCGTGGGCTGTTAAAGGCTTTTTGCACTCCGAAATGACGTTTAAAGTTTTTGGAGGAGGGGTAATACCCTCTGCTGAAACGATGTAGCCAAGATATTTAACTTTTTCTTGACCAAGGACGCATTTCGATGGATTGATGCGTAAGTTGGCTTCTCGAATAACCTTAAAAAGTTGTCGTAGGTGAGATAGGTGTTGCTCGTGGTTCTCTGAATCGATGAAAACATCGTCCAGGTAACATTTTGCAAACGGCAGCTTGCGAAGCCGGTAATCCATAAACCTCTGCAGGGTTCGAGCGGCGTTACGAAGACCCATGGACGATCACAAAAATTCAAAAAGCCCGACCAGCGTTGTAACTACTGTTTTTGGTATGTCTGACTCTGCGATAGAAATTTGATAAAAAAGCTTTACGTGAATCAATTAGATCAAAGATTTGGCCTTTAACCTCCAAAAGAAGGTCATCAATGATCGGCATCGGGTAATGATCTGGCTGGGTACAAGCGTTCAGACGCTTGTAATCCCCTGTCATGCGCCAGGAGCCATCGCTTTTCGGAAGCATGAGAATTGGGCTTGCCCATTGACTGTTCGAACGTCTGACGATGTTCTTCAAGACGTTGAAATTCTCATTTTGCGGTTTCAAGACGATCACCTGTGAGTCGACGAGGACGCTTGAAGACCGGCGGACCTTTCGTGGTAATCATGTGGAACACGGGAAGATCTGGGGCTGAGACAGCAGTGATGTCTGGTGAACACAGGTCAGCAAACTCTTGAAAGAGGTCTAAGTATTTTTTTACCTAATTCACCATCTGGTATTTCAGCTGGCGTCATAACGACCAAGACGCTATGAATGATTGCTACTGAAACGGAACCATGTGAAGTGAGGCCTGTAATTAAGTCTGTCAGTAGTTTGGTGCGTAGATCGATGAGTAGGCCAAAGTGAGCCAAAAAGTCGGCACCGATGATGGCTGATTGGACGTCTGCGATGATAAACTGCGATGATAGACCAGCGAAAGGAACGACACAGACCCAGGTTCAACGTCATCGAATGAGAAATACGTAGCAATTTGTGATGAATTGGCTGCATGAAGTGTAATTGGCTGGCATTTTAGATTTTTTACTTTGATTGAGTTCTTGGGTAAGAGCGAACACACAGAGCCTGAATCGACTAAGAATTTAATTCAAGACCCTCGGTATGAAGGCAGTTTTTTGATGGCCATGCATCATCAACCTCCACCGCCTGAATCAGGGTTGGGCTTATCGGTTTCCCTGCGTTGAAAAAGTGCACGGATCCTTACACTTTTGGGCTTGGTCGAAGTACATTTGATGGTACCAACACCAATCAGGACTGACAATACAGACTTGGAGTAGCTGATCGTGACTTCTTATCACCAGACGAAGCTGAACGACACCGAGAGCGTGATCTTGAATGGTTGACTTGATTTGGTGTGCCTTGATTTTGATTTTGTCGAGTCAGTGAGACGAGTTGAGCTATCGAAAGTCTCATAGCAGCCAATTCTCGAGCAAAAAGATTTTCCACAGCGGCAACAGAAGGCTGGCGTGATGTACACTCAGCGGACATCATATCTGTCCAGTGTTTTGAATTTGGCAGTCGATTTATGTTTCCCAACCTGAAAATTCCAGGGCCGTATGAAATTGATTTTTTTGTAAGGGGGCAAGGGAGGCACCGGAATTAGAGGTTATGTTGTGTTTATCAGTGTGTTTTATTTATTTATTTATGTAATGAATGAAAATTTTAATAATTTATAGTTTAAAACGGTGTTTATTTGAAAAACTTTTTTCGAAAACTGAGTGGTTAAAAAAGCGAGCGTTAATGTATTATAGTTTTTTAGAATAAACTGAATTTGACATAATAATTCCTACTGCTCTTGTTATTAATTAATTTGCGTTTACATATTTAGTGGTCACTAAGTTTTTGTAGTTCATAAGAAATTAAAAATTAAAATTACAATAGTATATTAAGATGACGATTTTCAATAATATTTTTATTTTATTATATTTATTTTTATTCATTCTTTTTGCTTTAAACATAATAAAAAAATTTGTTAGCAAGATTAATTTTGTAAAAAGTTCAAGTCACAAAAACCAAAAATAAATAAAACCACTCAGTTTTCGAAAAAAGTTTTTCAGATAAACACCGTTTTAAACTATACTAGCTCTTCTGAGCGCGCTTCAAGCGCGCATAGGAAAGAAACAATAACTATAACCTCTATATGAAGTTTTCGAATTTTTCAAAAACTTTTCCTCCAATCAGCTTACGAATAAAAATCTTACACTTACGCAAGATGGCGATAGCTCTCTTTTAATAGTGGAAATCATTAAAATTTTCATTCGTTACATAAATAAATAAATAAAACACACTGATAAACACAACATAACCTCTAATTCCGGTGCCTCCATTGCCCCCTTACAAAAATCAATTTCATACGGCCCTGGAATTTTCAGGTTGGGAAACATAAATCGACCGCCAAATTCAAACCACTGGACAGATATGATGTCCGTCGAGTGTACATGCCGAATTTGGCGTGACCACGATGACAGCTGCTATCACGGGATCATTGGCTATAAGTTCGTCAGCAAGGGTAGCTTGCTCGTCCAGACCTGTTGCTTTGAGGACTTTGACTAGCTTACTAAGCTGGGCCGGAAGAAGATCTTGCCACTTTACTCTTAGCGCCTCATTTGTTATTCCGTTCCCAGCTACAGAACACATGTGACAAAACAGCTGAGACGGTTCTGTGTCACCAAGCTGCAATTCATTGAGGAGCTTGTGCAGTTGTCGATCCACCGAGTCAGTTAGTCGTTTAAGGATCGCAGCTTTGAGGAGGAGGAGTTATTTTGAGGAGGGTTCAACAGTATATCCAATACTTCTTAGATGATGTCCGTGTCCAAGGTGTTTACGACGAGGCCGTACTTGCTAATATCCGATCGAATCCAGTGCGTCCCAAAAGCCGACTTAACCTTGACGAACCATAACTAAGGGTTGAATTTTCAGAACCTTGGTAGATGGCAAGATGATGCGGACTCTACGTTGGCCAGCTGTACTGCATTAGCCTGTTGAACTTATCCTCCGTTGAGCTCGCCAAGACCATTTTGTTGAGCCGCTTGGACGTCGTTTTGATTTTCGACTTGCTGAATGTTTTGGCCATTTTGTTGACAAGTTTAACAGTGCCAGGACCAGTGAAAGTACCTCCATCCGCTGGATTGACCATTATATTATTCTGCACGCGTCGAATGCGCACAAAAGAACTTGGCGGTGAATGAAAAATGATGAAAAAGAAATAGAAGATTATGAAAAATTAATAAGAATGATCCAATCTTATTAGCAAGCAAAGAGTTTTTTATTAATCCAACGTTTCGGCTAGACTAAGTAGCCATCCTCAGGGATCTACAATTGAAGTAACAATTTGATTTATAATGCTTGGCATAATTTTAAGTGTAAGATTTATAACGACAATATATAATACAAAATGGTGCTTACATGTAAATTTTTTTAGGCGTATGTCTCTGACATGGAGATCGGTCAGGGAAGCTTGTGAACGCTAAAGTGGATATTACTCAGGTGTTTGAAACAAGAGCAAGGAAGCTGCCTTTTATAGCTAAAAATCATAAGTAGAGGGGGAAGAAAAAGGATGGAAAACAGTCCGAAAACTTAGCTAAGGAAAGGGAATATTAGGAGAGAATAGGAAAGGAGAAGTTGTGGTCAAAGAAAGGGTAATGCTTAACAGAGTTGCGTCAGCTGAGCTGTTTACAAGATAGCGGGGTCAGCCTATCAGGTGAGCTTGTAAGACAATAGGCGTATGTTTTGACAGTTAGCTGAGCAAAACCAACTCGCAAGTTATGTACTCCTGGTTTTATTTCATATGCAGGTTACGAATTTTTTTCTACTGGTGTTTACATTTTGCAGACAGATTTTTATCTTGTCTAACCAGTTTTTATAGTCGTTTTTTAACATAGTGGTGTCCGAGGTTAGGTTCATAGTTTTGTCATGATAATAAATATTTAAAGTTAGCTGAAAATGCGTTTATACAAGTTACTTTCGGTGTCAATAATGTTTGCAGTTTCAAAATTATTGATCGATCTTAACATCTCGAATAAGGTTCGTTTATCAGGCTCAACGGTTAAATTGAATTTCTCACCTAACAGCAAGGTGTTGTTAACTTGTGTAGGGATGTCCATGAGGTTGATGACCCAAAAGTCTTTACTTATGTAGTGTATGTGTGTGAGCGCATAGCGCCGAGTGTGCTGAATACTGCATCTCGTATTATAACGAATATAACGAATCAGTTGTAATGTGACCACGGTGGTTATCACTTCACCCTATCCACTCCTGTCCCATATATCAAACACGACAAGGCTACGAGGATGGCGATGAGGATGAACTAAATTAAAAAAAAAAAGAAGTGAACGTAAACGTAATCGTTATAATCAAAGTAAAAGGCACGCGTTAAAGGAAGTATTCGGTAAAAGTGTGACAGTGCGAGAAGAAGTTTTCGGGCGTGGTCAATATTCGAAAGTAGTATTCGAAAAATAGTCGAACGGTTATCGGGAAAATTGTGAAAAGTGATGGAGTAACTATTATAAATATATATTGTTGAATATTAATCAAATGAATAGAGCAGAAAGAAGTGCACTTGTTGAAGGTAAAAACGCAACATGGGTGCATGCGCAATCAAAGAAAAGTTTCATTGAATATTTGGGAAAGTTTAAACCAGAAGAAGTTTTAAACTAAGTGCCAGATAAACAATTGAATAGTATTGGACAGTATGCCGAAGAACCTGTTCATTCAGACAGAGTATCGAAGCAAGAATTGATCGAAGTCTACTTATGGGTACCAGGACATCTATGAGCGAATCACTTTGGATAAACTACGAAAAGTGACTAAGAAGTTAATAGAAAATTTTTAAGTGGTCATAAAAAAAGAAACTGAACAGTGAACTCTAAAAAGAGAAAAAGGAAAAATGGAATTGTCAGCAAATTTGGATTTTGACATAAGACAAAACGATTGGCGAAAATTTGTGGACCGTATCGAGCAATATTTCATAGCAAACGACGTATAACTGACGAAAAGAAGAAAAAAGCTATTTTATCGAGCAAAGTAAACACAGAAACATATGATGTAATCGATAAAATTTGTCAACCACAGAAACCAGGTGATAAAACTTACAAAGAAATTATTGAATTAGTTGAAAAATATTTAAAGTCGAAAACGTCATGTAGTGATCAAAATTATAGAGCACCCCCAAATTTCATACTTCAGTCTATAAATTTTTGTGCTTTTATACGACTGTAAACACTTAAATATTTTTATAAATGCCTGAAACCTTTTTTTTGACTTAAACTACATAAAAACTGGAAAGAAGAAGTTTTACTTAACTTAAATTCAATAAAAAAATTAAATTTTACCTCCATTTTAATTAAAAAGTTCATTTTTCTAAAAACAGCTAATTTTTGCTTTTTTTAAAACTTGCGTAGTATATTTCAACCAGTTAAAAACATCTGAAAATATTGTAAATTTTTTTTCTTTACTTTTTAGTATTCAAAACCAACGAAAAAAATTTTCAAGTTGATTGGTGCAAAATTTTTCAAACCACAAGCAAATAACTCATTTTTTTAATCATTGTAAAATTACCGATTTTTCATGATTTTACATAATTTAATGCCTTAATCTCATATTTTTTTTCAGTATTACAGGTAAATTTGAATAAAAACACTAAATTAATAATAATTTAACTAATTTAATTTTACATTGAAGAAAATCTTACAGAAAATCACCATAAGTTTTAAAATTTTACAAATTTTTCAACACAATTGATCTTTGAAAAGAAAACGTTATTTTTGTAATAGTTGCTATGTATAAAGTATACTTTTTAAAATGTTTTTACCTTTCGTTAACAATTCAGTATAAATCTAAAGTAAGCTTATTTTAATTAAATATATTATTTGAATTATTCAGATTCAAATTATAGACTATAGTTGCGACGTCTATTCAATCGGTAGATAATATACCTGCCTTACCGACTGAGCAGTTATTATACACAAAATGATAATTTTTAATGTTTATTAGTAACTGTAATCATGGGCAGAAGAGCAATATCTGAGTCGACAAAGTGGCAAATCGTAGGATTATTTAAGGGAGGGAAAAATCAGTGTGAGATATCTAGAACTCTAAAAATGAGTAGGTATTGTGTTCAAAATACTATTAAGTCTTACACCAGCGCGAAAACCGTAAAAGTTAAAAAAGGTGCTGGGAAACCAAGGATAACAAGCGATGGAATAGACAGAATAATTATTAAAAAAGCAAAAAAAGAACGCACTGTTACAGCAAATACTATAAATCAATTTACTAATGAACTGAATGTAAAAGTTTCAAGAGTAACAGTAAATAGGCGCTTGCTTGAAAATAATTTAAAGTCTGCTGTCGCAGTTCGTAAACCACTTCTGACTGCAAAAAATCGTAAAGCTCGTTATGAATGGTGCAAAGATAAACTATCATGGACTGTTGAGAAGTGGAAGTTAGTTTTGTTTTGCGATGAATCCTCTTTTTAATTATTTTCCAACAGACTGAGAAGAGTGAGACGTTCTAGTATTGAAAAATATAATGCAGATTGCATCGCTCCCAGGGTTCAAAAAGGTGGTGGATCTCTTATGATTTGGGGCTGTTTCTCAGGAAAAGGAATAGGAGAATTAAAGTTTGTGCAAGGAACTGTTAACAGCGAAAAATACATCGACGTGATGAAGGACTACATGCTTCCGTCAAAAACAAAAATCTTTGGACGTCGAAAAGTTTGGTACTTTCAACAGGACAACGCCCCCTGTCATACCTCAAAGAAAACTATGCACTGGTTAAAAGATAACAAAATACCAGTCTTAGATTGGCCAGCCCGTTCGCCTGACTTAAATATAATTGAAAATTCTTGGGATCAACTAGAAATGATGATCAAAGATAAGAATCTGAGAAATCTTGATGATTTAAAAAGAGAAATTGCAGCAGCTTGGCAAACTTTAAGTCTGACCTATTGTAAGAAGCTTGCAGAATCCATGCCACGAAGGATTCAGGCTTGCTGTAACGCAAAAAGAGGAGCTACTAAATATTAGCTGGATCAAAATTTAAGCAAAACAAAAATTTTTTATTCATATTACGTATAAATTATTACTGAATTGTATTAATTTTATTATTTTAAAGCAATTATTACAAAAATAACGTTTTCTTTTCAAAGATTAATTGTGTTGAAAAATTTGTAAAATTTTAAAGCTTATGGTGATTTTCTGTAAGATTTTCTTCAATTTAAAATTAAATTAGTTAAATGATTATGGGGAGTATTAAAATGCACGGGAAAAAAAGAGTTTGAACGACAGGGCACTGCACGGGAAAAAAAAAAAACTTGCATGGGAAAAAAAATAAATTTGCACGGGAAAAAGAATAAATTTACACGGGAAAAAGAATGAATAATATCTGTATTAGGGATGATATCTGTATTAAGTATAAGAGCTTATTGCTCCTACTCAAGAATCTCATGGCACTCAGCACCTTATTATTAGGTAGTTGCTCCACCCAACAAAACATCTACATAACGTCAACACCCAGACTCATAAATTCAGTTTTAATTCAAACGACGAGAATTATGGCCGAGGAGCTAACGTTTTTTGAAGATTCTTCTGAAGATTCGTCCGAGGATGAGCCGATTCAGCCCGTCAAAAAACGTAGGCGCGTAACACGTAAGTGGTGCGAACGCCAGACTTATTCATCTGCATCAGAGGCTGAAAAAGCTGTCGAAGACATGCAAATTTGGAAGAAAAGTTCTTCAAAATCAACTACAGCAGAAAAACGGGTCGAGTATCGGTGCAAAGAAGGAATATACAGAGTGTCGGAATGTCCAGCAGGACTGTACTTATTTTATCAAAGTTCTAGCTCTTCTGTATCCTTATACGAGACAGAAAACGAGCATGCAAATCATTCAGCTGACAGTAGAGGCTTGTCCTCAGATTTGAAACTGTTTATTAAACAAAAGTTTTCTGATGGAATCAAGAAGCCAAATAATATCTTAAACCTCTGCCGCCTAAACAATATTGAAGAACCAGAGAAATCGAAACTTGTTGCGTTTCTGAAAACTCTCCGATCTAATGAAGGCACTCCTACAATATCGGCAATTGAAATTAAAAAATGGTGCAGTGAGCTAAAAATATTCCCTCGAAAAATATTCCCCTAGAGCAGAAGCGAAAACGAGGCCGCCCATCGAAAGCAAAGAAAGCTTTATTGGTATAGTTACTATTAATAACTTTTACATGTATAACTACTATAACATGTGTAATTTTTATAATAAAATGAATTTTACTTTTCCTGTTCAAAAAAGATTTGTTTACCGTTACTTTACTTTTATTTCCCGTTTAAAAAGTATTTTTTTCCCGTTCAATAAATTTAATTCCCGCTCGATTGCTTTTTTTCCCGTTGAAATATTTTTTTTCCCGTGCATTCACTTTTTTTCCCGTGCATTTGTATAAAAATTTACCGTGCATTGCCTTTTTTTTCCCGTGCAATAAATCATACCCAATGATTATTAATTTAGTGTTTTTATTCAAATTTACCTGTAATACTGAAAAAAATTATGAGATTAAGGCATTAAATTATGTAAAATCATGAAAAACCGGTAATTTTACAATGATTAAAAAAATGAGTTATTTGCTTGTGGTTTGAACAATTTTGCACCAATCAACTTGAAAATTTTTTTCGTTGATTTTGAATACTAAAAAGAAAAGAAAAAAAAATTTACAATATTTTCGGATGTTTTTAACTGGTTGAAATATACTACGCAAGTTTTTAAAAAAGCGAAAATTAGCTGTTTTTGGAAAAATGAACTTTTTAATAAAAATGGAGGTAAAAGTTAATTTTTTTATTGAATTTAAGTTAAGTAAAATTTTTTCTTTCCAGTTTTTATCTAGTTTAAGTGAAAAAAAAAGTTTCAGGCATTTATAAAAATACTTAAGTGTTTGCAGTCGTATAAAAGCACAAAAATTTAATGACTGAAGTATGAAATTTGGGGGTGCTCTTTATCTTTGATCACTACTGTATTTAGTGCATCGTGCTAATTTTCGGCATCGGATGCAACATGATGATGAATCCATTAGTAAGTACGTGGCACTGTTGAAGAACATGGCTAAAGATTGCAAGTCTTCGAGCTTAGAGGAGCAGGTTCTAGATCAAATGGTAACTGATCTTAAAAGTAGAGCGATCAAAAAAGAATTACTACACATTGAAAATCCTACATTTTAAAAGGAAATAAAAAAAGCATTAGCTGCAAAAGCAGCGAATAAAGGTTCAGAGACACTGAATCCAAACGAGCAACAAAAAAGTGATGAATTTCATAAATTGGATAATGGTGGAAAAAGCAGAGGCGTCCATCAGAAGCAGCAAAATTCTTCGTTGAAAAGGCGAGGTGGAAGTAATTCATCTCCAAGAGGAGGTTTCAGACAGCAACGTCTTCAAGTAGCAAATCAAGGACAAAGTGTTACCTGTTATTGTTGCGGTAAGAGGAATCATTATGCGAGAAATTGTAAACATAAAAAAGAATATTGTAACTATTGTAAGCGATGCGGGCATCTAAAAAGAATGTGTAGAGATAAGCCGCAGCAACGAAAAAGCGATAACGGACGCGTGAAGGTTGGATATATAGACGCTTACGACGATGATGAAAGCGATACCTAGAGTATCGCACGTGACTTAGGTGTCATGTTTCCCGCAGGTCAGTCAAAAAACGTGCACCTGATTAAAAACGATAAACGACGCGGATTCCACAGCTTGAGGGAATGCGAGTATGTGTCGGGTAGAGAAAAAGTGGATCCACAATTTTTGACCGTGAAAATTAATAACGAGCCGATTTGGATGGAAATAGACTCAGGGGCAGCTATATCAGTTATGCCGATAAAGATTAAAGATAAGTATTTCGGAAATTTAAAAGTACACGAGGCAGCCATTCAAGCGAAAAATTACGATGATTCAGAGGCAACGTTCGTAGGTATGTTGAAACTGGTCGAAGCAATCGCAAACGGAAAAAAAATTGTTTCAGACATTTACTTAACAAAATCGGCAGATTTACAAGTAATCGGACGTCTGTGGTTAGAAGCATTCGGACTATGGCCGTTGTATGAGAATTTAAAATTGAACGCGTTAAAGCCTAGTATCAGCAAAACGGAGCGATTAAAGAGTATTTTGAACGAACATAAGGAAGTTTTCGAAAATAAAAGTAGGTCGTTCAAGCGAGCAAAAGTAAAACTTGAATTGAAAGAAGGGTCAAAGCCAAAATATATGTTGGCACGGACGGTACCATTTTCTTTGAAAGATCGCGTTGAGAAAGAGTTTGAGAAATTAAAAAATGACGGAATAATTGTACCAGTTGAATCCAGTGAGTGGGCAACACCGATTGTACCAGTAATAAAGCCGAACGGGGAAGTTGTTATTTGCGCGGATTTTAAAGTTACGTTAAATCCACAATTAATAACATTAAGACATCCAGCTCCAAATTTTGATCACGCGATAGCGAAGTGGCAGGGTGGTAAACGATATTCAAGGAATTATTAAGGAATATCGTTTATTAACAGGAATTATTAACAATAAACACACATACATAAGGGCTAACATAGATATTTATTTATAGCTTACGGTATAAGTTCGGGGCCAGGATTTTTCTAACAGCAAATGTAAGAATTATTGAATGGTATTAAAGGGGTGGCGATTGTAGTCGATGATATAGTTATAGCGGGTATGACTGATGAAGATCATTTAGAAAATTTGTACAAAGTCTTAGCAAAAATTAAAGAAAGCGGGTTGAAAGTACGTGTGGATGAATGAAAATTTTTTCAGAAACAAATACCGTTTTTAGGATTTAAAATTAACGAGCACAAAGTCAGCGGAGACGAGGAAAAACTTTAAGCTACAAATGATATGAAAGTTCCGGAAAATAAAAAAGAGTTAGAACTGTTTATCGGAAAAATTAATTATTATTGTAGAATGTTTAAAGATCGAGCAAAAATGTTAGCACCATTATATGATTGTAACAAGGTGCAAAATTTTGTATGGACGAATGAATCTAAACAGGCTTTCAAGGATGCGAAGAAAGCTATAAAACAAATTGTTGTAAATTACTATCCGGCAAAACCATTAATTTTGACGTGTGACGCTGGACCAAAAGGCTTGAGTGCTTATTTGAGCCAACCTTATGAGGATAGTGAAAAACCTGTAGCGCTTGGATCGAAAAGATTGAGTAAAGCGCAAGAAAATTATCCACAGATTGATAAAGAAGCTGCCACGATAATATTCGGGGTAACTAAATTCTATGATTATGTGTACGCGAGACATTTTATTTTGAGAACTGATATAAACCGCTTTATAGATTCTTCAGACCTGAAAAAGGTATTCCGAAGATGGCATCGAGTAGATTGCAAAATTGGGCATATTTTTGACAGCTTATAATTACGAAATTGAATGTATTCGAACTAAAAAAAATATCGTGGCAGATACTTTATCAAGATTACCAACCATAAGCGAGGATGGTAATGAAATTTTAGATCAGTTTGATAATTATACTTATTTACATTATGTTATGCAAGATTTTAATACGTGTTTAGATTATAAAGTTGTAGCGCGAGAAGCCGGGAAAGATAAAGTACTCAAATTAATAAAGCGAATGGTAATCCACGGATGTCCAGACTGGAGACTTATCGTTATAAAAAGGTTGTATTGTATGGGGTCAACGTGTCGTGATACCGAGTAAATTACGAGCGAAAATTTTGGAAAATTTGCATGAAAATCATTTTGGGATTGTAAAAATGAAAAGTTTGACAAGATCGATTGTTTGTTGGCCGGGTATAGATAAGTAGCTTGAAGATAAAGCAAAATATTGTAAGTATTGTGCTAAGGTGAGAGACGCACCGAGAAAAGTCGTCTTACCACCATGGTCGTGGCCAGAGAGACCATGGCAACAGGTCCATGCGGATTTTGTGGGACCATTTTTTGGTCATGTATTTTTATTACTTATAGACACGCATTAGAAGTGACCGGAAGGTTACATTGTAAAAAATATGTCTGCAACAGCAACAATTGAGTTATTTAAGGGAATTTTTGCAAAACACGGGTTGCCAATACATATGGTGACAGATTCAGGTGCTCAATTTAAAAGTGAAGAGTGCCAAGAATATTTAAAAATGTTAGGAATTCGGCATACGTATACAGCTGCTAAACATCCAGCAACCAATGGCGTGGCAGAAAATTTTTTAAAAACGTTTGAGCGTAAAATAAAAGCAATTATAAGAAGTGATTGTGTGAATGTGAAAACAGCATTGCAAGGATTTTTATTTGCGTACCGAACAACCGAACCTAGTATGACGGGCGAAACACCAGCGAAAATGATGTATGGTCGTGAATTAAGGACAACGTTACAACTATTACGTCCTGATATAAAAACGACAATTTTGTTAAAGCAAAAAAATCAAGTGAAAAATTATGAAGGTAATCGTGTAGAGTCATTCGAAGAGGGTGATACTGTGATCGTGAAAGATTTTCGAAAAAATTATCCATCTGTGAGTGAGGGGAAGTTGGTTAAGAGAGTGTCACCGCGTGGTGTGCTTGTGAAGTTTGACGGGGAAAGGCTACATAAGCGACACCCTAATCAAGTGCAGCATTCGAAAGTGAGAAATAATAGTAATGATAAAAGTAATGGCGAAAAGTGTGATCCAAAAGTGAAGTTAAGAAAATTGGAACGCAAGAGAAAAAATGTTGTACGGTATGAGGCATGAGAATAGTATGAGTATTCGAAGTTAATAAGCCGGAGATGATGTAGTGTATGTGTGTGAGCGCATAGCGCTGAGTGTGCAGAATACTGCATCACAGGTGTATTATAACGAATAAAGAATCAGTTGTAATGGGACCAATGTGGTTATCGCTTCACCCTATCCTCTCCTGTCCCACATATTATACAATTTACCTTGGCAATGTCGGAATTTTCCAAGTTACTTTGCTCGTAAGAAGAGTTAGATTTTCTTCTCAGTCGTTCAAGCTTGTTAGTTTTGGTTTTGTCAAGATTTAGTCGCTTTTAGAAATTGGTTCTTTTGCGGTAATGAAAAAAGGTTTAAAAGGCTTATTTTAAGGTTATGAAAAAAAAACTACGGGGTCACCGCTTTGGGAAATGAGTTTAATTGAGCTTTCCCGAGCTTAGAAATTTAAGAAAATTATAAGAATAGTATTTACAATAATAAATTAATGTTCATTTAACTTATTAACAATAAGTTAAATATTATAATAAGTTTGATTGTAATGACGATAACCAGCGCGTGCAGAGGTTGGAAGGCGAATGACAGCATCTCGTTGTTGATGTCATTGCCTCGTTGTCAAGCGCGACGTCATTGGACTGTTTTCAGAAGCGTTGTTTCAAGTCATAGTGTTTGGAGATAGTTTGAAATCAAATTCATAAATTTTGCTAACCTGCTCGCTCCGCTCGCCAATCACCCAATAGGGGAGATACATAAAAAATTATTTAGTTTGTTTGACTTTATTTGATAGAATATCAAAAAATATATTTTTAAAATAAGAATAAATTTAAATTTCAAAAATAAATTGAAAAACTTAAAAATATAAAAGTATATCAAAAATTTGTATTGATCTATGAGGCATCGATTCACCATCATATTCAAATGCAGCAAATGTCAATTACCAAATATGAAAGTTAGTGCAACAGCTACAAATAAAATTCCACATCATTATCGGATAAGTTCATTTTAGAAAAGTAAATAGAATAATAAACATCATAACTGTAGCTGTATCTGCTCAGAACCTGTAAGTTTTAATGATAATTAAAATGAAACTGTAATTTTATCCACGCATAGCTGCAGTCATAGACATTAGTCTACTGAATATACACTTGGTGCAGGACTGCATGAATAACAGTAGTTATTTCGATATAAAAAAGTTGGTATTCTAGTAGTAATTTCATTATACTCAAAAAGGTTTATCCACTTTACTTATTAAAAAAGTTTAAATTTATTTAAATCTTTATGACTTTATTGGTTTAAAATCAATACTTGAAAAACTCTATGACAGCTAAAAATTAGAATAGTTTTGAATCATCATTGAATCATGTAGTCTCTTAACCAATACATTTGCGCTGACAAAGATTAATATTTCAAGCATTTTTTCAATATCAACTTATCTGATACTCAAGTTGAATATTCATTGCAGTCGCTGCAGTGCTAACTCCTCACATATTTGGTCATTGACATCCCTTCCATTTGGATAGGCTGGTGAGTCAAGGCTAATAAAAAAATTATCAAATAAGTACATCTGTATTTAAAAAGTTACAGATATAATAGATTACATCCAGTGTTTTAATTATTATATTTTTAAGACCTTATGATCTATGAAATGTTTTTAACTAAATTAAATACAGAATATGATCTGCTTTCATACAAGCAAAATTAAGAATTTACACCCATCCGAAATATATAGGTATACTGCAAGCAGGCTCATACTCTAGACTCAGCTGCTAGCTACCATTTGAGGTTACATCAGCTGCTAGCATTATGCCAGTATATATATATAACAGTATCAAACCTACTTTAAAGATTAAAACTTTATCCTCTAATTTTTAAGGCAGTACAAATTACCAACGATTCTCGTAGTTGCAGTTTTTTTCTCGAACTATAAAATGGTGACCTTAATTTCGACCCTGAACTCAAATACCTTAATTGCATCCTCATTTTTTTTATTGAGGATCAAAAATTATATGCGCAACAACTTTATCACCATCTTTTTTTTTATATAAATTTTTATATTGAAACATCGTTTTCTAAAGCCCATCGTAAGAAGTCAATCTTTAAAAACACACATTTAAATATGTAAGATATCAAAGGTGAGTTATATTTTTAAAGGACTTAATAGTTCTTAACAAAATTATCACTTTTTAAATTTATGTTTGAAAAAATGTAAAAAGCTTGTAACAGCTAGCGCGTTGATTAAATTTGAATTCGGCACTGACTGTTATGAAACGCAGATGCGGATCGGTAAGTCAGGTGATGACGAGATCTACCGATCAGCATTACTCTAATTTTGGCGCTTGGCGCGATCACACGTGTGTCAGGGAGCAAATATAAAATTTACTTTATGTGTTGTTATATAACTTTATCAAAGTGTGTTAGATAAAGTTATCAGTGAGAAGTTGTGTAGATTTTCTTGTGATCTAGTTGTCACTGGATTGGAGCCGGGAAGACGAACATCTCACGGAAAGTCAGCGTTCGGCCTAGGAAGGCATTGTCGTCTTGTGTGAAGCCAATCGGGCTAGTAGTAATTATCATTATTATTGTTTAATCAAGAGAAGGTGCACCTGCTAGAAAAGTAAGTCCGCGTAGCGGTTAATCATTGAGTATTTGTTCGTGTGATAGTTAGAGTCGGAGTGTATGTGTGAAGTACAGTAAGTACTTAGATTTTGTATCGGAGTTAGTCCACGCCTTTGTTCTTTTGGCGCGCTGCAGCAAGCAGACGAGCGCGAGAGTGTGTGTGTTTATTTTTGTAAAATCAATTTTCGTCGACTTAAGACTTTGAGTCATTCGGGTTTACTTGTTTGTAAACAATCGGGTAGAATTAATTTGAGATATCATGTAACTTTTGATTTTTTTTATTTTTATTGTTAATTAAAATATTAAAATTTACATTTGATCATTAATTTAATTAACCCGTGTTCCTGCGATCGGTCCACGTAAACTCACGCCACTACCGACGAAGGAGAGCAGCCACGCCACGTAATAATAACATTAGTTAGGATTGTCGTGTGCACAGAAAGTGCATTTTGTCAGCAGGTCGGAGAAGTGCGGACGACGATCGCCGCGGGTTCTCGTGATCAATCACGATCCTCCGAGGAATTAAATTCCTTAATTCGAGCCCTGTGACAAGCTATTATTTTATTTTAAATAGAAACTAATCAAAATAAATGAAACCCAAGGAAAAAAACGTCAAGTTTTACGTAAAGTATTTTTTGTTACTCATTATTTTCCAGTAAAATTTTACTCATAGAGTATAGCCGGATAAGATAGTCGGTAAGAACCCCTACAAAATATAAATCATTCAAAAGGGCATGAACAAAGAAAATTTTGGGTGCTAACCCGAATTTTTTCACCCACTACTGCGCATGCGCGATCCAAAATAATGATTTTTCAACTTTAATCTTTATCTTGAAATCTAAGAGGGTAGAGAAACGGGGTTTGTTGCAAAATTTTGTTTAAAAAAATGTGGTTAGCCGATATAAATATTGTTTTATTTTAACGCAGTATGCAGCCACTAGGTGGCGATTTAGATTATAAATTTTAATAATTTGGTCTAAAAAGTGTCTTCCACCACAAACCTCAAAAAAATTTTAAAAATTTTTGAAGCTATTTTTTCTTAAAATACGTGACATTTTTTTCAGAGAGGTATGTATCACCTTTTTTTTTTAATCGCATTTTTTAGGGAAAAGTTTTCGAAAAACAGCCTTAACAATTTGAATTCAGCGCCAGAAATGATTTTGAAAAATATGGTTGAACTACGTTTTTTTTTAACAAAATTTTTCCGTAAGCCGCGTTTCCGTCCTCTTAGATTTAGAGATAAAAATTAAAGTTGAAAAATCATTATTTTGGACCATGCATACGCACTAATGGGAAAAAAAATTCCTGTTGGCACAAAATTTTTTCTTTTTTTATACCCTTTCGAATGGTTTATATATTGTAGGCGTTCGCGCTGGGAGCAGATTCGACTATCTTACCAGGCTATATATACCCTTTACTTGTGAATAAAATTAAATTTGAAGATTGATTTCTTTTAATTGTCCTCTAATATCCATGTAACCATTTATCTTGACGGAGCGATACAGTTATGACTAAAACTTAATAAGTAAAATTAGAGCTGATAAATTTATTCGTATATATAAATATACTTTGAATGAATGGGATTATATACAGTAATTATATTTTTACGTGAACAATTTAATATTAGGGTTCAAAATTTTATTATGTATTGTAAAGGTTTTCAACATGAATTTTAAAGTTTTTATTAGTTTGAGCTAGCCGATACAGTTTTTTCAATATTGAACTGGCTCCGTCACGATAAATGGTTACATCGATATTGGAGGATATTTCCGAGGAATCAATTTTTAAATTTAATTTCGTTTACTTTAAATACCGTAGTTTATCCCTCCTCACTTCTCTCACTCACTCTACCCACAAACCCCACTCACATGATTCATTCTCGACGGTAACTCATTTTACATATCTAACTTAAACTGCCCACCCTGAAAATTACTTTTGTAATCAGCGAAATAGTAAAGAAAAACACGATTATTTTCAAACTTCGCAAACTCGTACAAACAAGCCTCAATTTTCTTCAAAATTTTTTTACAGATTTTTAACGAGATGAACTTACTTCTTGTACAGTAAAAATCGCGGAATGACGTTTAAACCAACTTATAATTTTTTGATAGTAGGGTTGAATATAAAATGATAAACGGTTTTGTTTAGCACTCCATCATGGCAACACAAATTATTTAATAAAAATTTAAATGACATAATTAGAAAGCTGGGCTCAAGACCTTTTTAATGACACCTAGTTTTATATAAAAATTCTAACTAGAGTTAAGGTTATGAGTTTAATATCTCTACCAGCCCACAACCATCATACACCTTTTTTTTTTTTTTTTTTTTTTTATTTATTAAGGCGTACCCAAACCAAAAGGTTTACACGGCCATCATCATACACCTTATCTAACCAGGTTTACTATTCTCACCCTTATTGAGGACCCTAACTATACGAACTTTTTCATCTTTAACTACCTGACCTACTGTCCACATTACTGAACTCACTAATCCTAAAGCTCAATCGGGCTTTAACGGCGATTTGGTTTTTTTTAAACCGACTGCCGTGAAAGCCTGCAGGGCTTTATATACTTTGATTTTTGGTTTTAGGTTAGGACGCTTCAAAGAAAAACTATTTTAGGATGATTATTTCATTTATATTATACATCCCGCGCGTAGCTGATGATCTCCTGAGTAATTTAAAAAAAAAAATTATCCCGAACAAAGCCCGCATTGAAAAGTTATGAACGTTTCATTTTTCGAAACGCTGATTTCCTTTGGCTCACGGTAGTCAGGGGACATTCGATTTCAGTTTCGAGCATCCGGTCTCTCTGCCTGCGCTCTCTATAGACTTAACCGGACGTGACGTATGCGGTGGGCGCGTCTATTTTTGCTGTCTCACTCTTACTGCTTACCTACAGCGGCAGACAGGGGCATGTAGGCCCGAGCCTGTAGCCATGAGGCGACTGGTGGCGCTGTATCAATTAGCAGCTCCCTACAGCTGACTCGTGAGCTGACTACAGCTGACTGCGGAGCCGCTGAGCACTGAGCACAGCAGCTTGTAATGTGTTATGAGCAATAACATTCTTATAAATAATTGATTGTCATAGAAAAAACAGTACTGAAGACCCTTATTTTCATTATATATTAAATAAGTGGTAGAATTTATAATTATTAATTTGATTAATTTCAATAAAAGAGTATGAAATAAATAATCTCTACAGTCTATCTATGATCATCATCATCAAAGATTTTTCAATTATTGTGGTGTGCCCTGTGAGTTGATAATAATTGTGCTGTGGTTGTGTTGGGGACCTGATGGCTGGAGGTGCATATTGGCAATATTAAAAATAAAGTTTTTTTGAATGAGTGTGTTTATGTGTGTGTGTGTGTGTGTGTCAGGTTGAACTTGCAAATTACTTTTTTATAATCCACCCAACTTACAAATTGTAAAAGGTGCAATTGCATATATGTCATTGTCATACATATTATCGCTTAATTTAATCATCATTGAAATGTATATGCTCTAAGCCAATACAGTTGAACTGTTAAAGTTTTGTAATCCCACCTTTTTTCTAAAATAAACTTGATGTCTGACAATGAATTTTAATTTTGATTGTAACTGTTACATTAACTCAGGGTGTTAATGATAAGTATATTTATATTACCCGTAGTCTAAAATTCGTATTTTACGCATTCAAAAGAGATATTTTGAGTGTGTAAAATCGCACATTATGATTGTGCTCATGTTGATAGAGCTCCCATCTATTGATTTAAATTCAAAGCTGAGCAGCAGGCACATTTGGTTTTAGCTGCTTTCGCTTGTTGCAAGTGTCTTGCTGCGGCCTGCGGCTCATATCATTAATCGTCCGTGTAATTTACAAAATAATACTTTTTTATAAAAATCAAACGTCAAGTATAGGTAGTTATTAAAAGTTTTATTTTTTTCTTTTTATAAAAAGTCTACTTAGTTAAAAAGAAAACGTACATAACCTCAGCCATCAAGTTGTGTTGCGTGCAGCAGTGAGGCTACGTAGATTTTGCTAATCATATTTTACAAAATAATCATCAGCAGTTGAAATATATTTACTTAAATAAAAATCTGCTTATAGTTAAAAGTGTAATAATAATAGTATCAAATGTTATAAAAAGTGTTTTAACTGTAAGTTGAAGTTAACTTAGGAAGAACAGTGTGTTTGATTTCAAAAATATATTTTATTTTAAAACACATTAGACTATATTATGAAGGATCAAATGTTTTTAAACACGAGCAACTACCTCAGTTTTTGGCTTGAGCACCAGCGGAGACCGCGACTTCAAAAAATTAACGTCGGGAAAAATTAGGTGTAGGTACTTATATAAACAGTAAACACAACACCAAGACAGCGGCCGGCGGCGGCAGATGGAGAAAGCAGACGACACTGGCAGCAGCTGTGTTTTGATGATCGAGCTTATACTTATATTAATGATTATTTTGGGATCATTTTTGTGCATCAGTTTCAACGTTAACATTCCTAAGTAAACAAATCAAGCGACGCTAAATCGTGAAATCTTTTCTCCTTACAAGTTTACAACGCGCTGTTGTGAGTTCGAGTTCGAGGCCGCGGTGTGAAACGTACACTATAGCAAACCCATGTATTTTATATAGTGTACAGCTAAAACCAAAGTACCCATGCTAGCAAGAACAACTATGGCGGTCTGCTAGCAGGATCTAACCTATCAATCTAAAAATTTAAAAGTTGAGCCAAATTCTGTCAATAAATTCACACTTTTGACGCATTTTCGAGTACTCGTAATATGAAATAGTATACATAATGCGTGCGTAAACTGCATTGTTCACACACTTGTGCTATTGGCGTCGGCAAAGCCGACGCCAGCACACGAGCGTGAATGATGCATTTTACGCACTTATTATATAATATACTATTAAGTCAACATGAATCAATTATTAAAAATTTTTATCTTTTTTGTTGTCTGTATGCAAGCCTAAGTTATGTGGCCAAAATGATTTTACATTTTAAAATTGGTTAATTAAGAAGTACAAAAGAAATAGATAGTTTTGGGTCTAGGTATCCAGTGGACCAGAAATTATGAATTCTATTTGGCATGGATTTTAAAAGTACGGATGAGCATTTGCTTCATTATTTTCAAAGTGGATTTAGTTTTTCCATCAATTATGTATGCAAAATGAATTCAAAAGTACTTCATAACAGTAAATTATGTCTATGATTTTAATGTGTTCTGACTAATGATAAAATTTATATAAAAGAAATTTAAACCTAAAGAACTACATATATCCAAGTCAACATGAATCAATTATTAAAAATTTTTATCTTTTTTGTTTTCTGTAATCAAGCTTAAGTTATGCGGCCAAAGTGATTTTAAATTTTAAAATGGTTTAATTTTTTTTTACAAGAATTAAAAAGTATAATAGAAATAGATAGGTTTGGGTCTAGGTATCCAGTCCATCTATTTGGCATGGATTTTTAAAGTACGGATGAGCATTTGCTCCATTATTTTTAAAGTGGATTTAGTTTATCCATTTATTATGTATGCAAAACGAATTCAAAAGTAGTTCATAACAATAAATTATGTCTATGATTTTTATGGTTTCTGGATAATGATAAAATTATATAAAAGTAATTTTAAACAGAAGAACTAGATATATCTAAGTTAACATGAACCAATTATTGAAAATTTTTATCTTTTTTTTAATCATTTTAAGGTTACAAATGAGTATTTGCTACATTTCAATGTAAATTTACATTAAAATAAAGTTATGCAATGTACATTTAAAAAATAGGTAAATACTAAATTGAATTTTTTTTTTTTTATATATAAAATTGATTTCCCTAGGACTTTTATAGGTTCTGGTTTATGTCGTGGTTTTACATCAGAATAATTGAATATATCTTAGTTATTGTTAAATTATTTAGAATTTGTTAAGTTCGTGAAATAATCTATTAAGACATATTTCAACAATATTAATGATTTATTTATGGAGTTTGGTTTTTTGAACTTGTGGACAAAAAGGAAATACATTTAAATATTTACTGAATCTACGCAATAAAATCTTAAAAAAATACTTTTAAAAAAGTAATATTTACGGCGATTGGTTTTTTAAAAAGGAATCTAAATAAAAAATTATACGCTAAGTATGATCTTTAGAAAATACTTTTAAATAAGTAATACTTACGGCGATTGGTTTTTTTAAAAGAAGTCTAAATAAAAGGTTATACGCTAAATATAATAATCTTTTTTTGAAAATGAATTAATGAAAGAAGTGAAATCAAAAAATTTATTACGGACGACTTGAGGCCAAATTACTTATTATTTAAAAATAATTTCTCTTCTAAAAGATGATCATATTATGTTGAATCACCTTCAATATACGTAAAGTTAACAATTTTTCAATTATAGCACATACATGGGAAAACACATGCAAATTGCACACAATTTAAACACTTTTTCAAATTAAAATATGTTGTAATTCAGTTAGAAATCAACTAAATCACAATGTATGGTTATACTTGACCTGTAAAAATTTTAATATTCTTTGAACTAAATTATCTCGAAAAAATCATTGATACCTGTATTTTTTAAATTATATTTTGAATGCTCAGTGTGTTTCTTAACAACATATTTTAATTTTTAATTTTAAAAAGTGTTTGAGTTGTGTGCAATTTGCATGTGTTTTCCCATGTATGTGCTATAATTGAAAAATTGTTAACTTTACGTATATTGAAGGTGATTCAACATAATATGATCATCTTTTAGAAGAGAAATTATTTTTAAATAATAAGTAATTCGGCCTCAAGTCGTCCGTAATAAATTTTTTGATTTCACTTCTTTCATTAATTCATTTTCAAAAAAAGATTATTATGAAAGTGTCTAGGTACCATCGCCGTGTACCGTATTCGGTGCACGGTGCACGGTACACGGTACCAAATAAGAGTTACTTTAGACACTCTGTGAATTTAAGTGGGTTATTTAGGATGGGTAATTAGATTTAAAGTAAAAACTAGTAGTTTTTTAAACTTAAGTGGGTTATTTGGAATAAATTATAGGATCTAAAGTAAAAAGCTACCGTGTACCGTGTACCGTGTACGGTACACGGCGATGGTACCTAGACACAACCTTATATTTAGCGTATAACTTTTTATTTAGACTCCTTTTAAAAAAACCAATCGCCGTAAATATTACTTTTTTAAATTTGATTTACTTCAAATACGGTACTTTGTCTCCTACACTTATTTCACTTAATCTACCAACAAATCCCACTAATCTTATTCATCCTAGTCTTTTAGCTCAGTCACTAACACTAAAGTTTTGTTGAAATACTTTAAATTTTGAAAAAGCTCTATTAATACTATTAAGTGAAATAAAAAACCCTCCCTCACCTCATCTCCTCTCCCACCGTCCTCCTCCATAACCTTTGCCTAACTATCTTCATTAACCTGATCTACCCTACCAACCTAAATCACCTTAGCAGCTTAGCTCTCAGTACACTAACGTATTTCGCTTATCTCACCGGTTGGCTCAGGATTGCGCAAATCTGTCCACTTGAGTGTCCTTGAACAACCCTTGAAAATTTCTCATACTGCACAAATTTTAATTACTGCTCAAATTTTGTCCTGAGATACTTTTTCATCTTTTAAATCATAGGTATTTTGTTTCTTCATCGTGACTGTGGCTGAATCTAGTATTTATTCAATGGATGCGTTGTATTCTCGAGCGTCATTGGATCTCGTATCGCTTAAGCACATCAATGTGTTGTTCCTTCGTCGTAAAGATGGCTGGATATGGTATTTACCTCATACATCGACGCGTTCTTTTTTCATCGAATGTAAGGATCTTGTATTTATTTAAGGTGGTTCCCAATAATTTTGGTGTTTTTTAAAAAAGTTTTCTAACTCAGTACAGAGTTAGTTTTTTGAATCCCCCGCACGTTGGTATTTTACATAGCTGGGCTAATTTTTGGGATATTGAGCTCAGAAGTTTCAACTTATTACATGGGACTGCTGTACCAAACGTAAAAATTGGAATAAATTTTAAGGTTTATTCTTGAATTGTATATTTAATTTTCTTAGAATATTTTGTTGGCGGTGAATTTATTATCCAACACCGTCAACAGCTAAAAGCAACAGCAGTGAGGTTTAATGCGTCTGCGCTACAGGTGCAGCTGCCGTCTCTCACCTTTGGGCAACGAGTTGATTCATGGTTGCCGTCGCGTGCGTTACCCTGTCTAATTAGCTTTTGAAGATTGAGTAATAAATCAAGTCTTGAGTGTTACCGAGTAACTTATTTGTTTCATCGTGTTTACCTGATACCTTCCCGTCATTATTACTCAGCTGTCTACAGGTTCTTAGGCTCAGCATCGTTTGTAAAACTGCTGAAAGGCGGAAGGTTAAGGACGTTGCCTCGTCGCGGCAGTAGTGGCAGAAGCAACCCATAGGTTAGGCACGGGAACAGCTGATATTCGCCTCGACTCTACCCGGTCGATTAACAAAATTATTTTATTTTCAACTCGTTGGTACTCGAGACTGAATTAATAAAACTTTCTGAAATTTTTACATAGTATTACTGAAGACTTCTAGTTTTTAACAGTGTGAATCAAAAGTCTAGAAAACTTTTTTTAAAATAAGGAAAATCAGCAAACTTCTTACTGATTTTTTAATAACAAAACTATGCCGAAATTGTTTAAAAATCCATAAGAAGTTTTCCAAAAACATAGCAATTTGTTCTTTAAGACTTTAGGAATGACATATCTAAATTTCAAGATGATTGCCAACCTGGTTCGAAAACTGCAGCAAAATGAAAACAGCATGGTTTTCCCATAAGAGCCTATGTTAAATCACCCGATTTGGAGCGATTTTAACCCAACTTTGAATTAAAATTTCTCAACAACTGTATTGTAAATCCTCTTGAAATTTTAACACGTTATTCCTTAAGCCTAAACTTAAAGATTGCAATAATTTTCAAACGATTCTTATAGATTCTATTTCACGAGGCAACGTCCTTAAGGTGCCGGTTTACACGTGCACGCGGTAGTGCTGCTCGGTTTTTCTCCTTGATTACTCGCCGTGTTTTATTGTGCTAGAAATTTTGGTGAAAAAAGTTTGATTCAAGATTTAAGAAGAAAATGATAGTGTTTTTTTTACGAGTGAGGATAATTGAGCGAGAATGACTCTTGACTACAAAATAGGCTCGTCACCTTTGTTTTGTTTGACGCCGGCGAGTAGGAGGAGTTTCAAAAGTTTCATCGAGGTTTTGCTGTCAACATGGATAAGTGAGATCTGTATGTACAGAAAAAGTGAGTTTTTATTTAAAGTGACGAATGATTGAGTGCACGCAAGCGATTTAGGGTACAGAGGGAGTTAGCAGTATTTGATTTGATTTGATTGATTTGATAAGTTAATTGTATGTACATTATGCTGTACAAAATTACAAATTAATCAACAGGTAATAAACATTGGAATATAATAAAATAAAGTAACAATATTATATAAACAGATTAGAATAAAATAAAATCAAATAAATAAAATATAAAATCAAATAGTATACTAGAACATAGTAAGAACACATCAAAGATAGTTCAAAGCTTACACTTGTAGTTGTAATAAGTCAAATAACTCATGAGTAAAAACAATAACAAAAAATTCACAATTCATTAGCAAGAGGAAAAAGGGAGATATACCGATGCTCATCACAAGTGAACAGGATCTGCACCGGTTTTTATCATAATGAGTATACTTTTACATCATTTCTCTCGTGGTACTATATAATTTTCATCATATCAATTCAGTCTTATCAACCCTTCAAGTGGTCACTCTTCACCATGCCATCTTCCTTCTCACCCGTCTCCATTCACTTCACGTTTCACTCCAATCCAGAGATCCCTGCGGAATAGGGATGCTTAATTGCGCGTATATCATATTCTAAAAGATGATCATATTATGTTGAATCACCTTCAACATACGTAAAGTTGACAATTTTTCAATTATAGCACATACATGGGAAAACACATGCAAATTGCACACAACTCAAACACTTTTTAAAATTAAAAATTAAAATATGTTGTTAAGAAACACACTGAGCATTCAAAATATAATTTAAAAAATACAGGTATCAATGATTTTTTTCGAGATAATTTAGTTCAAAGAATATTAAATTTTTACAGGTCAAGTATAGCCATACATTGTGATTTAGTTGATTTCTAACTTAATTACAACATATTTTAATTTCAAAAAGTGTTTGAATTGTGTGCAATTTGCATGTGTTTTCCCATGTATGTGCTATAATTGAAAAATTGTTAACTTTACGTATGTTGAAGGTGATTCAACATAATATGATCATCTTTAAGAAGAGAAATTATTTTTAAATAATAAGTAATTCGGCCTCAAGTCGTCCGTAATAAATTTTTTCAGGCAGAGAGACCGGATGCTCGAAACTGAAATCGAATGTCCCCTGACTACCGTGAGCCAAAGGAAATCAGCGTTTCGAAAAATGAAACGTTCATAACTTTTCAATGCGGGCTTTGTTCGGGATAATTTTTTTTTAAATTACTCAGGGGATCATCAGCTACGCGCGGGATGTATAATATAAATGAAATAATCATGCTAAAATAGTTTTTCTTTGAAGCGTCCTAACCTAAAACCAGAAATCAAAGTATATAAAGCCCTGCAGGCTTTCACGGCAGTCGGTTTAAAAAAAACCAAATCGCCGTCAAAGCCCGATTGGGCTTTAGGATTAATGTAAGCTCACTGAGGGGACGCATTGAGCAGATTAAGCATTTTTTTTGTCACAGCCTTTGCTACTTGTTTTGGCTGTTAGTGAATCGAAGTTGAGTCCCTCGATTGAGGACTCGCTCGTGGCACTTGAGGGTCATGTTATTCTTAGGAGGGACCGTAATATGTAAGAGGAGGGGCGATGTCGCGCTCTTTGTGCATAAGTCGCTATCGGTTAGGCGTCTCTGCTCATCAACCACGGGGTGGAACGGCAAGCCGGGATATCCTGAGTATTTATTGGCTGAGATTTCTTCCCATGGATGTAACCGGGTCCCTGACAAAACGTCAGAACGACAAAACGTCAACGACGAAACGTCAGCGACAAAATGTCAGAACGACAAAACGTCAGATGACAAAACGTCAGAACGACAAAACGTCAGATTATATACATAAATTTTATGTTTTTATTGCAATTGTAACAATTTAAAATTTCGAATTGGTTGAAACTAAATTTTATGGCACGCATTTAAAAAAAAAAAAACTGTTAGTGTTTTATTAAAAATTAATACTCTTCTCACGTTTGTATTAATTCAATTTGGAATTATTTTGATCGTGTTATTAATGATGAACCAAGAGCGAATAACTCTGTCAAAGCTTGGCATCGTGGGTTTTCCACAAAAATAAATCAATCTCATGCTTCTTTATAGAAATTATTTAAAATGATACAAATTGAACAAACTTTAACTGAAAACAAAATAACTGATATTCTTGCCAAAAAAATTACTCCTATTTTTAATAAAAAATACGTTGCGTTAGATGAAAGAATAACTGAATTTATTACTGAATAAGGTAAAGATGCCAATTATGATCACATAAAATGCTACTTTTCAGCATTTTGAATTTTATTGAACAAACAAATCATTTTAGAGTAAATCTTTTTTTACATACTTAAATTTTAGGTTCTTAGGAACTCAACTAAATTTTTTTTATATGAAAATTGTATTTATTTATTGAGTAATTAATGTTTAAAGTCAAGACCTTTTATGACCCTTTTTTAAGTCAAGGCCCCAGTTTATTAGACAGCTTCAGCTTTGGTCCCAGTTTATGGAACACTTTTACACGTAAAATCCCGTGTGTGACTTAAGTACCCCGGTTGATGGAACGGAATCATCAAAATTCGAGGGTTTCATCACCCCCAAACACGAAAAAATTACAAATCTCATCTGAAAATCAGATAAACCGTTCCATCAACTGGGATACTTAAGTCACAGACGAGATTTTACGTGTAAAAGTGTTTCATAAACTGGGGCCAAAACTGAAGTTGTCTAATAAACTGGGGTCAAAAGGTCTTGTCTTTGAACATTAATTATTCAATAAATAAATAAAATTTTCATTAAAAAAAATTTATTTAAGTTCCTAAGAACCTAATATTTAAGTATGAAAAAAAAGATTTACTCTCACATGCTTTGTTTTTTCAAAAAAATTCAAAATGCTAAAAAGTAGCGATTTATGTGATCATAATTGGCATCTTTACCTTATAATACCGATAAATTAGAATATTTACAAAGTTTAGCACTCAATGTACGTTTGTAATATTTGTTATTGATGTATTAATATATGTTGTTTACAAGTTATAATATTGTAAAATGTTTTCATCATTTTAATTATATGATACTGTAGAGTGTTTGTAAAAAAAATTGTAAAGTTAAATTTGTTGTAATAATAAAAGTGTTTGAAATAAAGATTTGTTCCAGTTAACCCATTAAGTCCCAGGAATTTGAAATTTTTTTTCTGCGTTTGAGTTGGAAAATCTTAAAGAAAACGCTAGAAAACCTATATGAATATACCATACCCACCTATTTTCAAGTACACCCTATACGATGAGATAGTTTGAAAGACTCAAAAATTTGATTTTCAATTGTTTATTTACAAATAAAAACAAAAAATCAAGATTTTTCTGCAATATTTTTTTTTAAATCAAGAAAAATAGTGAGGAAAATTTTTGTTGCACACCTGAAATCATGATGAACGGTGAACATTTGGTTTGAAGTTTTCAAAACTTTTTGAATTTTTGATCTGCGATTTTTTTAAACAAAATGGCGGCCCAAAAACTACGTCATAAATAACTGCACAGAAGTGTAAGGCGAAATCGACAACGAAAAATGAGTCTTGCCTAAAACTACTTATCACCGAGCCATAAAAAGTCCTTAATAAATACATTGTTTACATTTTTATCATAAAAATAGCGAAATTCCAAGTATCAGGCCCAATACCATGGGGGCCCAAAAGCAAAAATAGAGTTATTGAAAAAAAAAAATACCACTATTTTTTACGCAAAATTTAAAGAATAAATTATACTTTCAATTTTTTCAATTGGATGCACCGTTTTTGCATAAAAATTCATTAAATTTGGGTCACCTGTGGTAGAACTATTGCGATTCATTTCTCCGTACCTGTAGCGAAGTTATCAATATTTAGGATGGAAAATAGTACAATTAGGATTTTTTTGTGTCGTTTATCATGAATTTGAGGTCAGCTGCGATATTAGAAATATTGGACCCAATGCCATGGGGACCCAAAAACAAAAATGGAGTTATTAAAAAAATAAAAAATACTACTATGTTTGGCGCAAAATTTTAAGAATAAATTATACTTCCAGTTTTATTAATTGAAAGCATCGGTTTCAAATAGAAATTCATTGAAGTTGGGCCTATTATAATAAAACTACTGCAATTCATTTTCTCGTATTAGAAAAAACTCAACAATTATTTATGTTGCACAATGATATCAATGTAGAGTTTTGGGATATTTGAACACGAGTATAGTCTTTTTTTTACCAAACGCTATCTCGTGAAAATTCTAACAATATTGCAACTATTGGATCGCAATTTTTTTTTATAAAAATAAGATCATCAATCATCAAAAAAATCCTACTTGTACTATTTTCCATCCTAAATATTTGATAACTTCGCTACAGTTACGGAGAAATGAATCGCAATAGTTCTACCACAGGTGACCCAAATTTAATGAATTTTTATGCAAAAACGGTGCATCCAATTGAAAAAACTGAAAGTATAATTTATTCTTTAAATTTTGCGTAAAAAATAGTGGTATTTTTTTTTTCAATAACTCTATTTTTGCTTTTGGGCCCCCATGGTATTGGGCCTAATACTTGGAATTTCGCTATTTTTATGATAAAAATGTAAACAATGTATTTATTAAGGACTTTTTATGGCTCGGCGATAAGTAGTTTTAGGCGAGACTCATTTTTCGTTGTTGATTTCGCCTTACACTTCTGTGCAGTTATTTAAGACGTAATTTTTGGGCCGCCATTTTGTTTAAAAAAATCGCAGATCAAAAATTCAAAAAGTTTTGAAAACTTCAAACCAAATGTTCACCGTTCATCATGATTTCAGGTGTGCAACAAAAATTTTCCTCACTGTTTTTCTTGATTTAAAAAAAAATATTGCAGAAAAATCTTGATTTTTTGTTTTTATTTGTAAATAAACAATTGAAAATCAAATTTTTGAGTCTTTCAAACTATCTCATCGTATAGGGCGTACTTGAAAATAGGTGGGTATGGTATTTTCATATAGGTTTTCTAGCGTTTTCTTTAAGATTTTCCAACTCAAACGCAGAAAAAAAATTTCAAATTCCTGGGACTTAATGGGTTAAAAAAAATAAAATTTTTTGTATCTTTTTTTGGAATTGTCGTTTATTAAATCAGTTTTATTATTATCTGAAATTTTGTCGTTCTGACGTTTTTTCGTTCCGACGTTTTGTCCCGTTCCCATGTAACCCTGTATTTGTACGTGGGGTGTATAGACCTCCACATGCTCTGTTCATATTTGGCACAGATTTCGTGTCTGATTTGCGTGATACGATAAATGGATACGGCACTAAGGTTATTTTAGGCGACTTTAATGCGGATCGGTTGTCGGATTCTGGAGACGTGATTTTTATTCGTGGCTTTAATTAGAAAAACTCTTTGTTTGTTTTCGGTTCCATTCGAGGCTACACATCACACCTCTCACTCAGATACCTGGCTTGATCTGTGTCTTGTCGATGCCTTTAATACGGTGACTAGCTACTGGTAAACGAACACCCTTTTCATTGCAGGATATGACCTATTAATTGCTACACTTAACATTCCAATGCCACAACAGATTACTAACGATTTTACTTATAAGGACTTCAAATCAATTAGTTGAGGCCTGAAACAGGTACTTGCTTGAATGTGATTGAGCGGTTATCGCGGATGGGACCAGCTCACTTACTGAGAGTGTGAATTGCTTGTATTCTAATCTTCGTGCTACACTTGATGTCTTTATACCGTTTAAAATCCTCAAGCATGGAAGAAATCTCCATCCATGGTTTACCGCTTATCACCACTCTCTACTAACTGAAAAAGACAGACTCTACAGACGCTATAGACTTGAACTTGAACTTTACTTAAACAGACAAGCGCGTGATTTTGCACACGAGCAGATTGAGACGGCAAGACTTGATTTCTACTGGCATAGACTGAAAGACATCACTGATCCACAGACACCTTGGAATCTCCCCTACTTCTGACTCCAATCTGGGTGACTTCTCCGTGGAAGAACTCAATGCTTATTTTGCCTCTTCTATGATGCTGCAACACCTCTCTCATTAAATGACCTGGAAAATGTGATGAATAATAGTGGCTTTGTTTTTCCAGATGTGACAGTGGCTGAGATCTCTTGTGCTATAAATCAGTCAACACCCGAGGCAGTAGGCGTTGATTCTCTTCCGCAGAGCTTCATACAATAAGAATTTCCATCTATAGGTACATTTATTTATAATATCTTGAATACTTCCCTACACACCTTGACCTTCCCCGAACAATTAAAAAAATTAATAGTAATTTCTCTTTATAAAACAGCCTCTCCTTCATGTCTAAGTGACTTCCAACCCATCTTACTGCTCAGCTTTCAGTCGAAGATACTTGAAAGACTGGTCCACAACCAGATTTCTTTTGACGCTTAATCGAACGGACTAATGGACAAATATCAGACAGGTCTCAGAACTGGACGCAGAATGCAGATATCACCTCTTAAACTCACTGACGATATCCGTGTGTGCATAGACAGGAGGCAGATGACCATGCTCCTGCTATTTGATTTCAGCCTTTGACTCTGTCTCGCAAGTGAAGCTGCTCATGAAGCGGCAGTCCCTTGGTTTTTCACATGGGATATTGAAATGGATTGCTAGCTATCTGCCAGGTCGGCAGATTTACGAGCAGGGTCGACTTGAGGACATACATGCCACTATGAATAAACTGAGTTGGCGCGCTGAGAACATTACTAACTGGGCTATCACTAATCATTTGATACTGAATCGGGGTAATTCCAAAGCTATGTTTTTTGGTACCTCAGTCTATGAGAATATCTTCAATGAGATGGGCATTCGCGACTTGCAGTTTGGTGGCCACTACGTCCCGTTCGTCTTGTCTGTGCGCAGTTTACGGTTGTGATGGATTCTAAGCTGAACTGAAAAGACCATGTTCAGTATGTTGGCAAGAGAGCAAATGCTCTGATGTACCAGCTTTATCACTTCAGGCACAGCACCACCTTTGAACTTCGTAAACACCTCGTAAAGAGACTTCGTTTTCCCGTGGTCGATTACAGCTCTGTCATGTATTGTAATATCTTGGGTGAATACGACCTCCGCCTTCAGCAAGTACTCAACCGTGAGATCAGATACGTTTTTGAAGTCGGGAGGAGTTATTACATTACCCCCTCTAGATGCGAATTGGGCTGGCTTCGAGTAGTAGGGTGCTGAGATTACTTTGTAGCCTGCTTGCTTTACAGAATCCTGAACACGGGTGTCCCGCCTTATTTGGCAAATTTTTTTGGTGAGAAGCTCAACTCGCATCCAACCACCACTGTTTTGGTCGTTCCTAGCTCCCGCATGGACTCCCTAAAACGATCCCTTCACGTTTTGTACTAAATATCTCTGGAATACACTACACATTCATATTCACCCGTTCCTCGACATTTTGAAACAACACATTCATTCACACATTTTTACCATCGAGGGAGAGATTTAAGTTCTTATTACTAAAGCATCACGTGATCTCTTCAGTCAAGGCTGCACTTTGATTGCTAACTTCAAAGCCAGAATTTGGTTGTTGCGAGAGAAAATGGTGTGGCGAAAATTGATGATTTCCCTGGGTAGGAACTCGTTAATATTTATAGGAGTAAAAGTATAGGAGCGAGGTGTGAGTTGTGAGCTAACAGTTTCCCTATATCCATTATTGGGAGGGGTTTTGTATAAATTAAAGACTTATAGAGTTTCTGGGTTATTTAAGATTAAGATTTTTTTTTGGTTTCCGACGATATTTAAACCCTTGGTATTTGGCCTTCCAATTCGTCTAAGCTCTTACTGTGGTCAGATTCTTTTCCATCAGTTTAAACTGATTTTGTTCCAGGTGTGTTTTGAAAAATTGTAAAATTGATTTGGTGTCGTCTATATGCTCTGGCGGCTTTTCGGTTGACAAGTCTCGCAGTTTACCCGCTTTTACAATCGGGGTTGCCGTTGATGCCAGTGGTTTGACTGTTTTTATTGTCGATCTCTTTAGCTTACATATAGTTACGGGAAAACGAATCTTTCCAGCTGATTTGGGCTCCTTTTTGGGAGCCATCTTGATGGTTTTCTTCTTTTTCATCATCTTTACGTTTCGCAAAGGCATGAGTGGAGCTGGATTAGATTGTTTACAAGTATCCTGCAGTGATATTTTATCTCCAATAATGCTTGGAGATGTCTCTTTGGAAGTAATAATATCGTGCTCTTGCATAAACTTTTAACAGCTTGCTGGTCTATATAAGTTTTCACTCCTGGAGGTGCTATGTATTCCAAATATGAGGTCAGCCCACGAGAAGGAACTAAACTTGCAGTCTCCTGTTGCAGCTCTTTCTCTTCAGAACTTTCCCTGCTATTTCTTGGTCAAGTAGTTGTCCATCGCTACTTGCACCCGCTTCCTGAGACTTTTGGATAATCTCTGGATCAGGAAGGCTCGGAGGATTCTTGTATTGCTCCAAGTCACCTGCCTTTAGTCTAAACTGGGTAAAGTATTTTTTAACTTCAAATCTACTACTCAACAGGCGTAATAATTCTTCATGGAAGAGGAAGTAGCATCCCTGGGTCACTTCCTGTCCCTCGCCATACAGATTATATTGAGCTTGCTGGAGAAAATGAACATAGTTTTAGGCCAAAATAGTTCTTGCTATGCCGTCCAAAATTTTGGCAGATACTTGAAACGTCATATTATATTCATCATACCATGGGATTTATTCCTTACAGCCAGATGCACTATGTTCTGGTATATCATGTTGGTGGTAACACTCTTGAGTTGGCTAGTAATTAGACTTAGGGTAAGCTCTCCAATGGTACAAGTTGGAAGGTGTAGAACTTTGACTATATGTGATGGGTTCATCATCTTAGTCTGGATCATAAGTTGACTTATTGCTGCGTGGGTCTCTAGTGCCCATCTCAATAGTCATAGCACCAGCAGTGTCTGACAAGACCAACGATGGGTCTCTATAAGTCTTTAATTTATACAAAACCCCTCCCAATAATGGATAGAGGGAAACTGTTAGTAAAGTAACCACCAAGTACCTAGGACCAAAACATTCAGTGGCAAGCCGAACAGATACAAATGAGTTTTGTTCGAGCCGTGCATATGGTAACATACTTCCAAAATCACATGGAAAGAACTCATGAGTGTGCGCTTCGACCCCGCAAGAACCAACAAAATCACTAATATCTTTTTGTATGATTACAGGTACTGTGGGAATTAAACGACATCATATTGGAATTTGGAATGGATTATAACTTAACCCAGATTTGGACAAACCGTGCCTGAACTATACAAGGGTGGGAGCCGCAAATCTGTCAAGCGCTGACGTTGAAAATACTTGTCTTCGCGAACACTAGAATTTTAATACCGTGAAGTGCGGAGCTGAATGCAGGCTCTCACCCACAAATGCCATCAACACGAAATGGAACTTTGATATGAGAGAGGCATTAACATCGAACACCTCCACGACACCAATCAAGCTCTGGACAAGTTAAGACGAGAAATAATGGACCGATTGGAAATCCTACTAGGACCGAGAACCTGAATTTACACCCATACCTTCAAACTTCCAAGTTCCCATCCTAAAACCCAAAAACAAACAAAAAAAGGACCAAAACAAAACAAAAGAACGAGAAAACGGAACGATATAACTGTAAAGCTTTTATAAAGATAAGTACCTATAAATCCTAAGGCCAGACAATGACAGTCAAGAGAAATTCCGACGGCTCTTCATCCAAACTGGAAAGAATTATGGAGACTACAAACTTACTGGACCTAAACTGGAAAAAAGGAACCTCATCTGCAAGTGGCTGTGAAAACAATTGCAAGAATTAACCAAGAAAATTTTCAAGAAAAATAAATAAATAAAATAAAATACCTATAGGATGAGAGTTGCTATCACACACCGATATCCAACCACAATCAAGACGACAAGCAATCACATAAGAACATAAAAAGATCATGATGGACCCTTATTCAAAGTACCTCAACAATGCGGATTACATGGAATATTTTCTACGGCTCAACTCTGAAGAAGAGTGACCAAACAGACCGTCTAGGGCCAGATGTCCGGACCTCCCACATCGAAGCAGACCCGGCCTTTCTCTCAATGCGGGCAGTTGCGGCCCAGATGACCCTTGCCCCCACAGTTGAATCAGGTCATATTTATTGGGCAATCTGGGCTCAGATGATCGGACTTGTGGCCCGTTCAGCAAAGACGCTCATCATTTTTTCCTGGTTGTGCATGGGACTGGTTCGATGCTTGGGCTCGACTGGAACGCTCCTGAGAAACCAGTTGTGTTTTTCGTGCTTATTGATCCCGCCAAACTACCTCATACGTAGCAATGTGCTTTTTGAAATCATTCAGGATGGTGCAATAGTACATGGCCTGCTTGTGACTAGGGTCACCCGGTAGTCCTTGGCAGATATAGCGGATAATTCACGGAACGGACACACCTCCTTTGGTTCCTATCGACTGCATTTGGAGGCTGAAGCTACGGAAGCTTTCACCTTTTTTCGGTCGCTTGACTCGCATCCGTTCAATTATACGGGTTCATCTGTTACTAAATTCTTCTGCAAGCACCTTCTTGATGTCAGTCCAGGTGCTTACATTACGTTGTGCCCGCAGCCAATCTGCGGCAGAATTTTTTGATGCCTTTCAAGCAGCCAATTGCAGCTGGTTCTGGCTCCAGTCAAAGGTCTCGGCGAGCTGCTCTGCCCGTTCAATCTAAGCTTCCACTGGGTAAATCTCATCTTTGCCTGTGAAGTCATCCATCTCTTCCAAGGCATCTCGAAAGGGAATCTAGTTTCTCCAAGGAGATCTGGACCACTACCGGTCACCGCGGCGTAGATCGTATAGCTGATTCTCCAGCCTACCAACTTCATTTAATGCATTCACCCGCTTCTGGAGGTCTCGAATCCTAGCGTTGGATGTCTCTAGATCGGGGAGTGGTGGGGTTACCCCTCTGCTGCCATGGTCACCGTTATTGCTGCAGTTTCAATGGAGAGTTACCCTTCCACTTATTGTCGACAGATGGATCTACTAGCTGATTGCTCGTAGACGTTGATAAACCTTGACTTCTCGGTCCGCTCATTATTCACCTAAAAACCCCATCGTTAGTTCTGTCTCAACCATCCAATCTCTAGCTTCAACTCTACGCTTTACTCTAAGCAACTGACTTTATCTTTTCCTTTCGCTCGACATTTTATACTTATCTCCATTCATACTTTGCTTATTTTTAACTTCTATTCACTCACACCTCGCTCCTATACTTTTTACACGCTTCGTGACTTCGCTCATATTTCACTCTTACCTCGCTAATACTTTGCTCATACCTCGCTCATACTTCACTCATACTTCGCTCTTATTTAGCTCATACTAAGCTCTTACTTCACTATTTCACTAACTGCAATCTTACTTTGCTACTGTCAAATTCCGTTTAGCTTGGCTCAGCTCGTGTTTTTATGGGTTAACCTACCATTCGTCCTCGTTTACTGCCGTTGCTTTCTTTTATCCCGGTTGAACCCCAATCTAGAAAGGTTGGAAATAGAAACAAGAAGAGACGCTAATGAACTTCAAAAACGTTTCTTTATTTTCTTCAGTACAAAACTAAACTCCTTTTTTGGGTTATACAGTTGCTCTGGTCGTTATTTAGTTGCTGCTCCTCTCTCCGTGATTCTCTCTTGCATGCTCCTTTCTCTCTTTCTCACACATACACATACATACACATACACACTCTCACTCTCTCTACCATGAATCTATCAACTTCCCCACACAAATTGGTACAGAAAACCTACTTTCTCAGGAAGATTCCTAAATTTTTTATCACACCACCCATTATCACAAAAAAATGCTATTGTCAGCGAAATGACCGATAAAGCCATAATATTATCAGACCATGAATTCCACAAAAAAAACTTATATTTAGTTATTGAATTCTTAATGAACAATAATCATCCTATTGAATTTATATTGAAATACATCAATCACAGATTAATAAAACTAAAAATACAAACAGTTCCTAACAAAATTACCTCACTCACTAATCAATACACTCCAAAAAGATTCCTTGTCGTTATCCCTATATAAAAGGTCTGTCCGAAATAATAAATAGTGTCTTTTAAAAAAAAATTTTTAACTCTTGATTAACTCTTCTATTCATAAATTCAATAATATAATTAAATTAGGTTAAGACAAGGAAGATATTCAATTTAGTACTGATGTAGTTTATAAAATATATTGTGAAGATTTCCCTGCTGTTTATATTGGTTAAACTGGTAGATAGTTTAAAAAGAGAATGCAAGAACATTAGAATGATTGTAAAAATAAAATACCTAATTCAGCTTTAGTTACACATATGAATTCTAATAATAATTTACATGAAAAAACACATACTTTTGACATTGATTATGCTAAGATTATTGATACAGAACACAGACAAACACGTAGACTTATAAGTGAAATGTTATGTATGCAAAAACATAATGATAACATAAATCAAATGTCTGACACACAAAATCTCAAATGTGGGGACCACGAGCCCCTGGTTTGTTCTTCCGCCCAGGCTGCTAAAATTAGGGAAACGTTAAGTGTCCACGTGGGCACTTAACACATATCAGTAGCACTTATTAGTAATTGTTTATAAGTATTTTTTTTATTTAAGTAAATTTTTGTAAATTAACCAAAACAAACATAAAATATTTCAGAAGACAATCATAATATCTTAATGATCAGTGATGATCGGGATAGCGTGACCGCGCATGTGCAGTGCTTTTTTGGTGAAAACGTAGCCACATGCTCGATGGCAGTTATTATATATTGCTCCAAGCGCGATTAGGCTGCCAGGCGCTAGCCACAATTCACACCATACGCGCTGTGAACGGGCTGCCTATACGGGGTCAGGGCATGAGAGCGTGCAGCCAGACTTGAATTGCCTGTCGGGCTAAAAGCTCAAAACCTCCAAACTAAACTTTTACCATAATTATATACAATTTTTCACTTTTACTTAATATTACCTTTTTTGTTTTATTATTTTCACAGATTACACTCAGGGGGCGGAATGTTCAAAATTGACTACCTCTTTTTCAAGCCGTACTGATCATCCGAGCGACTGACTCCAGAGCTACACAAAGAACCAGTTTCCGCCCGCGCGCCGAGTCGTGCTTCTACTGTGAAGTCACTACTACGCGTCACCAGTCGCTCTCTGCCCGTGATCGCGGCCAATTTGCATCGCGGGTCTTGCGAGTACGTCTTGTTTTTTACACCTTAACTGCGGCATTTTAGAGTGTGCAATACTTTAGCTTTGCACCTTAAATTGCTCGAGTCCTCTCGGTCAAAATGACAAGGTTCTTGACTCTCTTTGTACATAAATAACATACAATATAGTGCTAGTGTTTGGTTTTAAAGTGCTTCATATTTATTTATCCCTTCATTCACACACCTCATCCCCGAGTTTGTTGCCTCTCACGAAAAGGCAACTGGTTCTTCGATAAACTATGCGGAAATACAAAACAGTCACATTTTCTGAATTGGCCATGACGCTGTCATAGACATAAACCAATAAATTCACATTTTCATCGAAAAATTCAATTTTATTCTTCAACATATTCACTTCCAATGGTGATACAATCATTGTAGCGTCTTTCCAAAGCTTCGATACCTTTTTTATAAAAAGATTCATCTTTTGAGTCAAAAAAGGCTCTTGTTTCAGACATAACTTCTTCATTAGAGCCAAATCGCTTTCCCTGAAGCATTTTCTTGAGGCTTACAAACAGGAAGAAGTAAGATGGGGCCAAATCTGGTGAATATGGGGAGTGAGGAAGCAATCCGAGTCGTAGTTCTTTCAATTGATCTGTTGTTTTCATTGACTTGTGAATTGGAGTGTTGTCTTGATGAAACAAAACTTTTTTTTTAGCAAAATGAGGTCTTTTCTGCTTGACTGCGTCAACCAATTGATCGAATAAGGCAATATAGTAATCGCTGTTAATCGTTTGGCCCTTTTGCAGAAATTTGATGAGCAGAATTCCTTTTGCGTCTCAAAATACAGAGGTCATAACCTTACCAGCTGATTTTTGAGTCTTCAAGCGCTTTGGCCGGCTTTTCCTTTCTGCTCTCCACTCAGCAGACGATTTTTTTGACTCTAACGTATAGTGATGAATCCAGATTTAATCCATGGTTACGTAATGGCGGAAAAATTCCATTTTATTATGCTTAAGCAGGTCCAAATAGTGCTTATAGTCATTGATTCTTTGTAATTTTTGTTGCAATGAGAGAAGCCGCAGAACCCACTCTGATAAAATTTTTTTCATTCCCAAATTTTCATAAGGATAAATTAAAAACAAAACAAAGTTAAGTTTTTCCTGGACTACACAAATTTATTTAATAGTGACAGCTGTTTCAATGACTTGAAAGTCTTCTAATTTTAGACTCAAATTTTAAAGTTGCTTGGGAAAAACTATTACGTCGTTACAACAATCCAAGGTTACGTTTATCAAAGCATTTAGAAAGTTTGATAGAATTGAGAAATATACAAAAGAGAAATGCTTCAGAAATAAATGAATTACTGGACGCTGCTGCGGTAGCAGTTCAAGGTCTCCGAGATTTGAGATGTCCTGTTGAACATTATGATTGTTGGTTAGTTCATTGTATCGTTCGCAAACTTGATGTACAGCTTCATGAAAGCTGGGAAATCTCAGAGGAAGCTAGAAATTTGAACGTTGAGAATTTCTCATTTTCAAAGTTTGAAGCTTTGATTAAATTTTTGGAAAAAAGAATTAAGTCAATTGAGTTAGCTCGTCCTATTGAGCAAGATAGTTCTTTTTCCAAACCAAAAGGTTCGCCAAGTTCCAAATCATGTAACGCCAATACGGCAGATGTTAGTCCCAATAAAAACAAAGACAAACTTGTTTACAATTATTGCAAAAAGTCTCATTTAATTCACAAATGTTTTGAATTTACAAAGTTGACTGTCCAACAAAGAATTGATTTGATCAAATCGAAGAAAGGGTGTTTAAATTGTTTACACCTTGATCATCTAGTTTCTAGATGTATATCTACTTTTTCTTGTTTTTATTGTCAAAAGAAACATCACACTAAATTGCATTTACCTACTGGTGAGAAAAATCAGGACGTTTCAAAAAAATCTACTGACTCTCATTCAACAACTCCTATTGTTGATCAATCTTCGTCAACAAACGTTTGCTGCGCTGCTATAGGTGACCCATCACTGACCCAGTGAGATTGCTAGGCACCGCAGATTTAATTTTGCAGTCACTCCATGGATCAACATCAAAAGTGAGAGCATTGATAGACCCATCATCTTTTGTTTCCGAACGAGTCGTGCAATTATTGAATATCAAGAAAACCAAATTTTCTTCTACTATTTTTGGTGTAGGAGCTTCTCCTTCTGGCTAAGCTAGTAGTGAAGTTAACCTTACTTTGAGATCACCGATAGACCCTGATTTTTCACATAGTTTTGTTCCTCCAGTTCTTTCCAATTTGACTCGTAAGTTGCCAAAGAAAGAATTAGTTTTTCATGAATGAGAACAAATTAAAGATTGAGAGTTAGCTAACTCTCATTTTTTTTAAGCCTCTCAAGGTAGACTGTATACTTGATGCTTCTGTTTATACTGAAATAATCAGGGAGGGAATCCGTAGAAGTCCTCCACAAACTCCCGCTGCTCAACAGACAGTTTTTGGTTGGATTTTGACTAAGACTGTCTGTAACCAGTCAAATTCGGGGGAGAGGAACGAGGTGAATAATTTTTCTGCCTGTTGTGATTCTTCTTTGTCGAATAAAATTGCTAAGTTTTGGAAGATCGAAGAAATTGAATCACCTCCAAAATTGTCGAAGGATGATCAATATTGCGAGGATTTATTTAAAAATACTGTTTACCGGGATCAGGATGGTAGATTTGTCGTTAGGCTTCCATTTTCTCCTCACATCAAAGGTTATGATTTTCAAGATTCTCGAGACTTTGCTGTCGTTTTTTTATTACGTTCTGAAAAACGCAGATTCAAGGATGAGAGCTTGAACGATGCATACTGTCAATTCATGAATGAATATATTGAGTCGGATCATATGGAACTAGTTCCTGAGAATGAACTGAGTAAAACTTCTTATTATTTTCCTCATCATGCTGTTTTCCATAAAGATAGGACCAGCAAAATTCGTGTAGTCTCGAATACATCACAGAAATGTGGAAATGGTCTGAGTCTAAATATCGTGTTGCTTCCAGGTCCAAAATTGCAGAAGGACATCACTATAATTATAATTTTTTGGCGTTTTTTTTAGATATGCATTTACTGCAGATGTCGTGAAAATGTTCCGACAATTCAGAATTCATCCTGCAGATGCAGATTGGCAAAGATTGGTGTGGAGAGCAAGCAAGGATGAAACAGTTAGAGATTTTCGAGCAAAAACTATTACTTATGGCACTGGTTCTGCTCCATGGATGGCCTTACGTTGTATCGTAAAATTGGCGATAGATGGTGCTAGGGATTACCCGTTGGCATCGGAACTTCTCGAGCGGTAGATCTACGTCGACGATGTATATGCAGGCTCAAATAAGAAGGAAGCTTTGGAACAAAGAAATCAATTGATTCAATTACTTGCAACTGCTGGCCTTTCTCTTTGAAAATGAGCAGCTACGGATGATTTTTTACTTACAGGTTTCAAACCAGATGAAGAATCGACGATTTCTTTGGACATTCCAAATGTAGTTTCAACACTTGGTCTGAAATGGGTACCTAAGGAAGATTGCTTTTTCTTTGAGATCAGTACACTTAGAGAAACTACTGTATTTACAAAGCGTATCGTATTGTCAGAAATTTCAAGATTGTTCGATCCAATCGGATGGTTGGCTCCTTTCTTGGTCAGTGCGAAACTTATTATTCAAGATTTATGGATTTGCAAGGTTGATTGGGACGATCCAGTTCCCAAAGATTTAGAAATGACATGGCAGCGCTTAAGACGCCAAATTTTGGAGCTCAGTAACATAAAGATTCCCGGATGGATGAAGGTGACGTCTACGGATTGGCATTTTCATGGTTTCGCTGATGCGTCTTTGAGGACATATGCTGCAGTTGTTCATTTTGTGATACCTGGCCAATACTCTACACTGATGATGGCAAAAACTAAAATCGCCCCTATTAAAACACAGAGTCTTCCACGTTTGGAATTGTGTGAAGTACTTTTGTTAGTCCGTCTAATGAGGCATGTTCTGCGAGCAGTCCAAAATGCACCATCTGAAATTCATGGTTGGTCAGATTCAAAAGTTGTTCTGTACTGGCTTAAAAGTCACCCTTCAAGATAGCGTACGTTTGCTCCAAACCGCACAAGTGAAATTTTGTCCTTGTTTTCTGATTTGAGGTGGAAACATGTAAAATCATATGACAACCTAGCTGATTGTGCTACTCAACGTTATACTGCCTCTCAACTTGAACAATCTCAACTTTAATGGCATGGTCTGGAATGGATAATCGATAATCTAGTTGGTCTTGATTTGACGTCTCCTGATGATGAAGATGATATTTCATGTTTTCACCCTGCTGAGGAATTAAATACTGAGACGAAAGCGTCGATTTCAATTCTGGACTCATTAAAGAAATTTTCTAATTTTCGTAAGCATGTTCGAATTGTTGCGTATTGTCTGAGATTTTTGGCCAACACTAGACTGAAAGGACAAGAAAAGACCCACCGAAGAACTGAACTCATTTTTTATGACTTTTCTCGAGCAAACGGCAAAAGTTATTTCATTTATTAATAGTGCTCATAATAAAGTAACGTTTGAACTACTTTCTGTAATTTTTTTGAATAAAAATATTAAAAAACAAGCCGATGCCAGTGCTTTTTCGGAGACGCCTTCGCTCGTTGATTTTTTCCCGTAGCAAACGCCATTTTGTCCATAAACATCTGAAACAAAAATTTCAGGAAGATTCTGTTAGTGGGTAAGTTTTTCCTGGTAATAACACGAGGATTTTTTTTTTCACTTTTTGACGATTTGGCAAGTGTCATTTTTAGTCGAAAAAACGACCTTTGACTTCATACCGCCGCCAAATCGTCCAAAAGTGAAAAAAAAATCCTCGTGTTATTACCAGGAAAAACTTATCTTCTGACAGAATCTTCCTGAAATTTTTGTTTCAGATGTTTATGGACAAAATGGCGTTTACCAAGGGAAAAAATCATCGAGCGAAGGCGTCTCTGAAAAAGCACTGGCATCGGCTTGTTATTTAATATTTTTATTCAAAAAAATTACAGAAAGTAGTTCAAACGTTACTTTATTATGAACACTATTAATAAATGAAATAACTTTTGCCGTTTGCTCGAGAAAAATCATGAAAAAGGGTATAGCCGGTTAAGGGGGGGGGGGGTAATCGGCCCCCAGAGCAAACCCCTACAATATATATATATCATTCGAAAGGGCATGAAAAAAGAAAATTTTTGGCGCCAACCAGCGATGGATTCGAGAATCTGCTCATGGGGACCAAGCACTCATTTCAGGTCAAAGAAAGACGCAAACGGTCGACAGAGCGATAGTTTCAAGTCGGTAGCCGCTAGTGCCCCCCGCTTTATTTGGAAAGATTGACCGTCACAGTAACCGCGCAAGTTTGAAAGTTAAATAACAGAAACCGTTGCCAATAATTAATAAATAAATAAATGAATAAATAAATAAACCGCCAAGCTCTAAGCCCCAATAACGCTGGGGAGAGTGGTGAATAAATAATTTTTTATAAAGAATTAAACCGCCAAGCTCCAAATTCCCATTACGCTGGGGAGAGTGATAAATAAATAATTTTTTATAAACAATTAAACAAACCAACAAGCTCTAAACCCCCATAACGCTAGGGAGAACGACAAATAAATTAATTTTTATAAACAATTAATTCAACCGACAAGCTCTAAACCCTCATAGCGCTGGGGAGAGCGATAAATCATTAATTTTTTATAAACAATTGAATAAACCGACAAGCTTTAAGCCCCCATATCGCTGGGGAGAGCGATAAATAAAAAATTTTTTATAAACAATTAACTAAACCGCCAAGCTCTGAGCCCCCAGAACGCTGGAGAGAGCGATAAATAAATTATTTTTCATGAACAAATAATTAAACTGCCAAGCTCTAAATTCCCATAACGCTGGGGAAAGTTATAAATAAGTAATTTTTTATAAACAATTAATAAACCAACAAGCTCTGAACCCCCATAGCGCTTGGGAGAGCGATGATTCATTAATTTTTATAAACTATTATTTATAAAAATGTTTATAAAAAATTATAGATTTATCGCTCTCCTCAGTGTTGTGGGGGTTTAGAGCTTGGCGGTTTATTTAATTGTTTATAAAAAATGATAAATTTATCGCTCTCCCCAGCGTTGTGGGGGTTTCGAGCTTGTTGGTTTATTTAATTGTTTATAAAAAACAATTTTTTTATTGCTCCCCCCAGCGTTATGAGGGTTTAGAGCTTGTCAGTTAAATTAATTGTCCATAAAAAATAATATATTTATCACTCTCCCCAGCGTTATGGGGGTTTCGAGCTTGTTGGTTTAATTAATTGTTTATAAAAAAAAATATATTCATCACTCTCTCCAGCGTTATAGGTGCTTAGAGCTTGGCAGTTTATTTAATTGTTTATAAAAAGATATTTATTTATGGCTCTCCCCAGCGACATGGAGGTTTAGAGCTTGTCAGTTTATTCAATTTTTATAAAAAATTATTTATTTATCGCCCCCCCCCCCCTAGCGTTATTGGGGCTTAGAGCTTGGCGGTTTAGTTAATTGTTTATAAAAAATTATTTATTCACCACTCTCCCCAGCGTTATTGGGGCTTAGAGCTTGGCGGTTTATTTATTTATTCATTTATTTATTTATTAATTGTTGGCAACGGTTTCTGTTATTTAGCTTTCAAACTTGCGCGGTTACTGTGACTGTCAATCTTTCCAAATAAAGCGGGGGGCACTAGCGGCTAGTGGCTACCGACTTGAAAATATCGCTCTGTCGACCGTTTGCGACTTTCTTTGACCTGAAATGAGTGCTTGGTCCCCATGAGCAGATTCTCGAATCCATCGCTGGCGCCAACCAGAATTTTTTATACCCACTACTGCGCATGCGCGGTCCAAAATAGTGATTTTTCAACTTTAATTCATATCTTAGAACCTATTAGGGCTAGAGACATGCGGTTTGCGGCAAAATTTTCTAAAAAAAAAAATGTAGTTCACCTATATTTTTTAATATTATTTTTGGCGCCAAATTGGAACCGTTTGAGCCATTTTTCGAATTTTTTTACCTTAAATTTGCGATAAAAAAAAAAAGGTGTGGGTCTATAAAAATGATATGTGACGTATTTTAACAAAAATTAACCGCTCTGATTTTTTCAGATTTTCAATAGGAGGGGGGGGGGGAACTTTACTGACCGATTTATCAAGACTTTTTACATAAAACGCAACCTAGTGGGTGCATATTAAGTCAAAATTAAAAATTATAAATACGGTCGAACTACATTTTTTTTTTAGAAAATTTTGTCACAAACCGTGTTTTTCTAGCTATTTTAGGTTATGAGATATTAATTAAAGTCCAAAAATCACTATTTGGCTCCGCGCATGCGCAGTTGGGGGAAAAAAAATTGCGGCTTACGCCAAAAATTTTCTTTTTCAAAGACCTTTCGATTGATATATATATTGTAGGGGTTTCTGGGAAAAGTTTTTTAAGAAACATCGCAGGGCTAATTTATAACTTAAAAATCCTAAAAGTTAATATAACCTTATAAATAATTAAGCCAGATAAAGAAGTCAACGTTTTTTTCGCAGAAACCCCTACAATATATATATATATATCAATCGAAAGGTCTTTGAAGAAGAAAATGTTTGGCGTAAACCGCAATTTTTTTTTCCCCAACTGCGCATGCGCGGAGCCAAATAGTGATTTTTGGACTTTTATTAATATCTCATGACCTAAAATAGCTAGAAAAACGCGGTTTGTGGCAAAATTATTTAAAAAAAAAATGTAGTTCGATCGTACATATAATTTTTAATTTTGACTTAATATGCACCCACTAGGTTGCGTTTTATGTAAAAAGTCTTGATAAATCGGTCAGTAAAGTTCCCCCCCCCCCTTTTAAAAATCTGAAAAAATCAGAGCGGTTAATTTTTGTTAAAATACGTCACATATAATTTTTATAGACCCACACCTTTTCTTTTTTAACGCAAATTTAAGGTAAAAAAATTCGAAAAATGGCTCAAACGGTTTAAATTTGCCGCCAAAAATAATATTAAAAAATATAGGTGAACTACATTTAAAAAAAAAAAATTTTGCTGCAAACCGCATGTCTCTAGCCCTAATAGGTTCTGGGATATGAATTAAAGTTGAAAAATCACTATTTTGGACTGCGCATGCGCAGTAGTGGGTATAAAAAATTCTGGTTGGTGCAAAAAATTTTCTTTATCCATGCCCTTTCGAATGATATATATATAGTAGGGGTTGCTCTGGGGGCCGATTACCCCCCCTTAACCGGCTATACCCTGTGCTATTTTTTGCCCTCCAGGGTTTAACCCCCCCCCCCCCAAGACAACACGACACTTATTTTCTTGTTGGATCCAATTAGCCCTTTGTTGGCGGAGATTTTTATGAATCACTTAGAGAGAATTATCATGAAAAACCCTTTGAGCAAGTATTTACTCATGTGGTCCAGGTACGTGGACGATATATTCTGTGGTTGGACAGGCACAAGAAGACAACTCGACAATTTTCTTAATTTTATCAATTAACTCCATGAAAATATTAAATTTACATTAGAAATAGAAAAAGATAATAAAATTAACTTTTTAGATTTAACTATTTCAAAGTCAACAGACCACTTCCTAAAATTCAATATTTATCGAAAACCTTCCTATACAGATATTATTATCCACAAAACATCATTGCACCCGTATCAATATAAAATGGCTGCTTTCTATTGTTTTATACATAGACTCCTTTCTATCCCATTGAATGAAATAGATTACAACAATGAAGTAAATACCATAAAACAGATAGCAGTGAATAATGATTATGACCCTAGAATTATCGATCACCTGATTTCAAAAATTAACTATAGATTAACCATAAAAAACGTTTTTCCGCTAACTAAAAAATCACAAAATTATACTCATGTAATAAATTACACTGGCCTTTTCTCAGATAAAATCTCAAAATTTTTTAAAAACCATGATATGAATGTAGTGTTTCGCACTGACTATTCTTTGAAAAATTTAATTAAGAATAACAAAGATGTTACGCATGAGCTTGATAAGTCAGGTGTATATGTGAAAAAATGTGGTACTGAAAATTGCGATAAGATATATATTGGCCAAACAGGCAGAGCTTTTTCAGAACGCAACAAAGAACATGAAGCCGCGTTCAGAAATGTATATCCTAAAAAATCAAATTACGCGAAGCATCTACTCGATTATGATCATGCTTATGACAATAAAATAAAAATTATACATTTTGGGGAGAAAGGCAAAAAACTAAATTTTCTAGAGGCTCTCGAAATCAACAGATTTAAGAATTCTCACGTCTTATTAAATGATCAAAAAGACTTGAACAATTCTCCTCTATTAAATTTAGATTTAAGATAGTGAGTGCGTTGATCCTTGTATTTATGTTTATGTTTACGTTTCCTCTGTTCATGATTTTATATACCGATTATAATGCGTATGACTTCAGTCGATTATAGAAAGTCGTCTGATGAAGGTGCTGTGCACCGAAACGATCGTAACGACAATAATTTTGTATAATTAATTGTTAATAAAAAAGTGAAGATTGACAAAACTCTATATTTTGTTTTACTATAATTATTTTAACTTATTTTCTTTTAGATTGTGAGTAGGTTTATTTATTTATCTATTTATAAAATATACGGGCCAAAAGGTCCTTATAAGAGATAAATAGTAATGAAATGGAGGTTAGGTTAAATTATTATGAAATAGGTTAAAATATTTTTATATTCTTCTTTTTATAATTTTCTTTTTACTTTTTCAGGTGAATGCGTGATTGATTGAACTAAAATTTGCTTAGTTTTTCTTTCGATTATAAGCTTTCCTGTCTCGATTTGTTACTTGATGCTTATGTGAAATTATATTTTAAAGTTAAAATGAGATATTTTTTTTGCTTTTGTTTTTGTTTAATCTTGAATTGTGAATTCATCACTGATTTAAATCATATTCTGATTTTTTTTGCTTCTTTTTACTGTGACGTGGTAAGGCGGGCAGTATGTTCAGAAAAGAATGAACTTCTTTTCTGATTTTGTTTGTTATATTTTTAGGCATATTTGGTTCGATTTCAATGTTCCGCCTTGTCGCACCGATTTGGTTGTTTCCGTTGCCTGGCGGCAGTGTTTGCCGACCCTCGTAACAGTTAGCATCGCATAAGACGCGTCGATTTTTAGACCTGTTGTTCTCACGTCGCGTTTCTTTATTAAAATACAAACCCATGTACATACACAAATTTAATGAATAAATTGTGAATTGTTTTTTCGGTTAATCAACGAGTTTAATTTGTGTGATAAATCAGTTTTCTCCTACCTCATCGCACTTACTTATCTGGGCTTCGTGTTTTCTTAATTAATTTCTATTTTATTAATTGAATAGGACCCTAACAGTGTTTTCCTCAGATTCATTTACAAACTGTTACTCTAAAGCTGTTTTACTAGGTATATCTTACTATATTATAAAGTTGAAAGGTTTTTTTTTTCGTGAAGCGCAGCGAGGTGCAGCCAAAAGTACCTTAAATATGCGTTATTTTAATCAAAAATATAAGCATTTTTTTTCAGCTACACCTGAGACTTCCATTTGGAGAGTGTATAGTTTTGTGTGTTAAGGAAACGAGGGAAGTGAAGGATGAAAAGTGTTGGTTGAGTCTAAAAGAATTACACTTGAGTTTTGCAATAAAATACGCACTTTAGCACTTTAATGAATTTTAACTTAAGCTTACAAGAGTCGAGCAATTCGCTGTTTTTACCGGGAGAGCTCGAACTCCAGTTTATTTTTGTTTGCCGCGAGCCAGGCATTAATGTTTCGTGTAGATATCCGAGACGCGTGGCTGTTGCGTTCACGGACGGAGAGCAACTAGTGCGGACGGAAGTCTTGAGTAGACGCTCGCATGATGTAAAGCCTCATTTGACCAAAGTGGTGTCAGCGAGGGCTGCTTTGCGCGCGAAATATCAAACATTACCGCTCGCTTCAATCGATCTAGTTCGATTAATATGGATATCTGTAATATTGCAAATTAAACATTTCTATGATTAACACTAATTATAATTATTATTGTTAGGCTATTAAAAACTTTTTAATATTGAACCAAAAGCGAATTGCTTGCTTGTTTCAACGGAGTAATGTGGAACAATGATGACGAAGATTATTGCTCGTGAACTATTGGTACAAAATAAGGAACTTTTGATGGAACTTAAACCTTATCACAAATTTTCGGCAACTGGGGTATCTGGCTTTTCAGAAACAGGAACAAGAAGAACCAGCTTAATACCAGGGCGTTCGAAAACAGAATGCGCTGTCTTCACAGTATAATAACGAGAGTTTCCAAAACGATCAGGATTTCGACTTACTATTTTACCAAGAGGCCATTGACCTGGTGGTGTATTTTCATGACATATGAAAACGACATCACCAATCTGAAATGAGCGCCTTTTATACAACCATTTCTGGCGAGGCTACAATGAAGGAAGGTACTCGTCCTTCCAACGTGATCAGAAATGTTGCATCTTTTGGGTTACATCTTTCCAACGTTTACCTATAGGGATATTTTCATGTGTGTAATCCTGTTCCGGTATAAGAAAGGATCTTCTCTGAATCAGAAAATGAGCTGGTGACAGGAAATCGTAATCTGACGGATCATCTGATAATGGAAGTAAAGGCCTCGAATTCAAACAAGCCTCAATTGAACATAACAACGTAGTGAGCTCTGAAAAAGTCAAGACGCTCTCATCTATAACTCACTTGAGATGGAATTTGGTGGTTTTCACTCTACCTTCTCAAATTCTACCAAAATGAGGAGCCCCAGGGGGATTCCATGTCCAACAGGTACCCTGAGAGGCCAATGTTGTACTGACCTGTCCGAAAAAAGAAGAAGATTCTTACAACATTTGTTGTAATTCGGAATCGGCGCCAACAAAGTTGGTTCCTCCATCACTGCGTAACTCCAGACAATGTCCTCACCACGCAGTGAACCTGTGAAAAGCGGAAATAAAAGCCTGAGAAGTATAATCTTCAACAGCTTCAATATGGATGGCGCGCGTGAATAGACAAAAAAAATGGCAAATGTATGCTTTCATTGTACCCTTGCCGCGGGTTTTAGTGAGACGTATGTTGACAGGACCGGCATAGTCTACACCCGACCGGCAAAGCGGGAAAGCAGGCGAGATTATTGCCCTAGGCAGCTCGCCCATAAGCTGAGTATATTTTAGAGACGAGAATTTCTTACAAACCTTACAATTGTTGATGAGGCGTTTAACTGTAGCACGCCCGTTCAACAGCCAATACTGACGACGTAGCGTACCCAGAGTTAGCTGCAGACCTCCATGCAAAGTCTCGGTATGAGTGTCTTGAATCAGCAAATTGGCAAAAAAACAGTCTCCCGGGATGATAAGCGGGTGTTTTTGATCGAAGACCAGAAGAGCATGACTCAATTGCCCACCTACCCGGAGGAGCTTTTTGTCCATAAACGGGTTCAATCTTTGAAGAGATGATTTGAGTTTAGCATTTTTCTCATTCGAGATCAAATCAATCGCTTTGGAAAAGTGATGTTGCTGAAAAAAGTATGCCCAGTACAAGCATGAGTTCTGCAACTCAACAGGATGGATTGTAGTGGTTCCATTAGGACTAAAAGAGCTCAAAAATTTTAAACACAACAACTTAAATCTACTTTTTTAAAATTTTTCCTTACTATTAATTTTCCTTAGCAAGTTAGGATCCCCATAGGATTGAACAGTTGGGCAATGTGTGACAGGATAAGTCGTTTCGTGTAAGTTTTTCGAATCGGATGTGGAGTAATATTGAACTCAAAGCAATCATTTTTGGCCTGCCAATAGAGGCCTAGAACCGCAAATGACGAAGCATCTTTGAAAAGTATTTCAGGCTCGACTGCGAGATGATCATCTGGCAAATGATTTAGAAGATCAGGGTGATTTGACAACCATTTTCTCAATTTCATTCCTCCTGCTTCCAAAATGACAATCAGCTGGGATTGTTTTTCCAGGGCTTTACGAAGAAAATGTCCACCAGCCAGCATGTCGTCTACATAACGCCGAGCCTCCACAATCTCTGCTCCTTCAGGGAATTCAATTTTCTTATCACTAACTAGTGCAAGCATAGTGCGGTTAGCATGCCACACAGATGAACCAAGGCCATACGTAACAGTTGTCAAGTAAAAAATCAACACTGGATCATTGGGATCAGAACGCCAGACTATAGCCTGATAATGCATATCTTGTTCATGGACTTTGAACTGCCGGAACATTTGTTGAACTTCAGCTGCAAAGACAATCTTAAAAATTCTCCGATCGTTTATTAAATCTGGCAATTCAGGAATCAGATTTTTTCCGGTATGCAACAAGTCATTGAGTGAAACATTTTCTGCCGTCCTAGTAGAACCGTTAAAAACTGTCCTCAACTTTGTAGTCGCGCTCGAGGGTTTTAAAACCCCGTGATGAGGGAGAAAGTAACATTTTCCCGCCGACACGAATTCCGGAGATTCTGGCGTAATAAGTTTCATATGCCCTTGGTCAATATAATCTCGCATAAATGCTTTATACATCTAACCAAATTCAGGATCCACCTCGAACTTTTTCTCCATCTTCTCCAACATTTTTACTGCCTTGCAGTAGGAAGTTCCCAATTACCATGAAGGTGAATTAAGTCTTGCTTAAATGGAAGCCTTACAATGTAGCGACCTGTCTCGTCCTTTATCGTGGTTTCGGAGTATAATTTTTCGCAATATTCTTTATCTGGTGTCAGGATTTTGACTTGAGGTACCTCTTCCTGCTGCCAAAAATTCTGCGCCAGATCAGACAAGTTCTCAATATTAGAGCAATGATGAGCAACATTAATTGCGTGGCTGCTATTGGCTAGATTCTTGGTGGGAGTACCCCTAGAGATATACCAGCCCAAATGCGAAGCCGTTGCAATTGGTTCGCTTGGCTGGCCCTTGACGATACCCTCCAGTATAAGATTGGCATGTATATCGGCCCCTAAAAGAACTTCAACGGGGATGTTGACTATGAAATCAGGATCGGCGGGATTCAGATTCAGCAAGTGTCTCAAATTTGTGTTTACGTAAGTTTTGAATGGCACGTATGCCGAAACATTTTTGATTATCAAAGCCTCTGTCTTCAATGAAAAACCGGACTTGAAATATGGCAATATAACGAATTCAGCCTTCCAAGTGCACGTTGTGACTCTTTGACCACCCACAGACGAAATAGGATTAAAGGTGTTCTCATTCCTGAGTTTCAACCTTTTGACTATAGAACTTGATATGAATGACGATTGAAAGCATTGATCAATTAATGCCATAACCAAAATATACTCGCCTTTGTCATTTTCCACTCGGATTAGGGCTGACGACAAAAAAACCCCTGTGCTATTAGAGCCAACACCTTCGGTCACGCCAGAACAGTCGGTATAAGCCAAATAAGTGTGAGAATTCAAATTTTGGCTTGGACTGAATGGCGACGTATCTGGATTTATAGAATTTCTGGGTAAGTTGTGAGATTGAATAGCTGTCGAGGTCTGTGGACCCATACCAAGCGACGAAGTATTGGGACTTGGTGCGAAATTCTTGTCCCTATGTAACAGAGTGTGATGTCGTCCTCGACACTTGCTACAATTAATCTCACTCTGACAATATTTCACATCGTGCGATTTCAGACAGTTAAAGCACAATCTATTTGTTGTGATTATGTTTTTTCTTTCTTCCCATTTCTTGCTTTTAAACTGCTCACATTTTCCAATGTAATGAGGTTGACCACAGACTTGGCATTTCCAATTGGTTTTAGGAGATGGTGCTTTCTGTCTGGAATCAGTAGCATGTACTGTAGTATTCAAGGACCCAGAGGGCCTAGCGTTATTTTTCTTAGAGCACATCTCGGGATTTTCGAACCATTTCGACTTTTAGAAGCTCTTTCGACTGCCTCAAGAACGAAGGCTTGCTAACGCAAAAATGATTTGACACGCTCAAGTGTAGGAGCTTGAAACGATTTTCCCAAATGGACCTCCCATTCTCGCCGAGTTTTGGAGTCCATCTTGGTGACGATAATGTGGACTATGATATCAGACCAATATTTGGTAGGCCTGTCCAAGGCAGTCAGAGCGTCAAGAGGTGTAAAAACCTCGTTGAGCACTCGTTTTATCTCAATGTAGGATTCACGGGCCATTGGTTTTACGTCAAACAAATCAGCCCCGTGATTTTGAACCAACCTGCGTTCGTTCTCATAGTAAGACAGCAGGGTTTCCCAGACTTTCTCGTAATTTGCATCAGTAATTGGAATGTTACGCACAAGGTCAAGGGCCTCACCCTTGAGGTATCCTCTAAGAAAAATCAGCTTGACAACGTCTGCAGTGGCTCTTTCTTGTGAATGAATTAGAGATCTGAACATGTCACGGAAATGAGGCCACTTGGAAGTGAAAAATCTTATGATCATCCTACTCAAAAACGCCAGGGGGTGTCAGTCTAATGTGTATGTATAGTGAGGTTAGTAATCCAAAAAATGTGCAAGGCACAGTAAAGTTTTCGAAAAATACAGATTTGTCTTCTAACAAATCTGAGAAATGATTTTTGATGACTTCCTAAACTTCACGTGTTAGTTATTCAATTGGGGGTTTGATTTTGCTTGAGTCAGTCTTCATTAATCCTGCAAGAAAAACACAATTTCAGAAATTTTTGAAAAAAAAGATTAAAGAGGCTTAAAATTTTCAAACAAAATTCAGCAGAATAGCTGTAAGCAAAAATTCAAATTAAAAAGGCTATACGATACTGAAAATCAACTTGTAGGAGCCCAGTGTAGCCTGATGATTCCTTCGAACAATCAATTGAAGTCAGATAAGGTGCTCGATAGACAACCCAAGTGAATCAGAAGCTTGTCTGATGGCTCGAAGAACTATTGCAGGAGGATGAATCAGTAACCCAAAGCAGCGAAGAAGCAGGACTCAATGATGAAGAAAGCCCTTGTTGATCCTTCGCTTGAGATGTTTTGGTATCTTGATCCAGCTTCAAGGTGTGCAGATTTCATAAACAGGGAGTAAACCTGTAAATTCAGTGTGAATCAGTCTTTATTTAACAAAAATTTAGCTAATATGCCAATATTCATATCATTGTTTATTAAAACTTGATAAGTTTATGGTAAAAACTAACAAGTTTGAATTTAATTTGCTCATAAACAAGAGAGTTGCACTCTAAATAATCAAACTTAAATTTAATTCAACTCAAAATTGTTAATAATTAGTTACAAAAAGTTTCTTCAAAAGATTGTTGCAAAAAGAATTAAGGTTAAGAACTAAAATCTTAAAAAATAATGTAAATGTAAATATTTAACCTGTACACCAAAGGCTAAACAACAGAAGAAAACAAATACAATCTTATTAAGCTTGGAGAAAAAAAGGGCAACTATAGTGCGAAAAGGAACAAACACACCATAGCTGGCTCCAGAACGTCAACCAAGTAGCTGCTTTGATTTGATTTGCGTCAAGTCCAACAAAATCCCATGTTGACTGCCGGTGATGTACTCCCACGGGCTGTACTGCAAACTTGAATGCTGTCCGTTTGTTTATTGTTGTCTCGTTGAAACACCGTGTACGTTGATGTAAGCATGCGATACGTAGCGAGCGCCGTCCCTAGCGCCTGTCTCTCTCGCACTGCTGTTTTGGAAACTCTCGTTATTATGCTGTGAAGACAGTGCATTCTGTTTTCGAACGCCCTGGTGTTAAGCTGGTTCTTGTTGTTCCTGTTTCTGAAAAGCCAGATACCCCAGTTGCCGAAATTTTGTGATTAGATTTAAGTTTCATCAAAAGTTCCTTATTTTGTACCAATAGTTCACGGGCAATAATCTTCGTCATTATTGTTCCACGTTACTCCGTTGAAACAAGCAAGCAATTTGCTTTCAGTTAAATATTAAAAAGTTTTTAATAGCCTAACAATAATAATTATAATTAGTGTTAATCATAGAAATGTTTTTGATTTGCAATGCTACAGATATCTCTATTAATCGAACTTGATCGATTAAAGCGAGCGGTAATGTTTGATAGACTACGCGCAAAGCAGCCCTCGCTGACACCACTTTGGTCAAACGAGGCTTCACACCATGCGACCGTCTACTCAAGACTTCCGTCCGCACTAGTCGCTCTCCATCCGTGAACGCAACAGCCACGCGTCTTGGATATCTACACGAAATATTAATGCCCGGCTCGCGGCAATCAAAAATAAACTGGAGTTCGAGCTCTCCCAGTAAAAACGGCGAGTTGCTCGACTCTTGTAAGCTTGAGTTAAAATTCATTAATGTGCTAAAGTGCGTGTTTTATCAATTAACTCAAGTGTTAATATTTTAGACTCAACCGGGTCTGTCCGTATGTGACGGGTGTTACATCGTACATAGTTTTTCAAATATTTATGAACATAGAATACTAAAAAAAAAAAAAAAAATTGATACTAAAGGGAAGTACTTTTTTTTTAGAAAATTTTCATGTCATTCAAAAATTTTTCACATCTTTCATTTTTCTAAAAATTTAATGCAAAGTCCGTTCCGGGCGTTACTGAAAACAGAAGTGGTTCTGATGTTACCGGTAAGAATACAAGAACTCAGCGAATTATGAAATGATGCAGTTCTGAAAAAAATTCATGTTAAAGTTAAGTCTTGAAACTTTTACGCCCATATAAAAGTTTTTGTATTTTTCATTTTTTTTACTTAATAAAAATTTATCTTTATGTTCTGGGTGTTACGCGTACGAATAAATTTCTTGTAGAACACTGAAAAAATGATTTCTGATACATATTTGATACTATTAAATTAAAAATCATCTATTGAAAAACTCTGAAGCAGTTTATTTAAGAAAAAATATTTTTTGAAGATTTTACATTTTTAACGGTTGTATAATATAAACATTGTTATATAATACTACTTAAATTAAAATCTTTGATAATATAAGATCTAATAGTCAAATTGATCACCATGAATATATTTTTTAATATTTTATCTCATTTAATTCAACGGAATCTTTTTTTAAAAGTAATTTTTTCATTTTTCGTCTTTTTTTATCTCTGATTCTTTCTTTATAGTCTGGGCGCCGCGCCGTAGGGGTTTTCGTGACCCGATAGCGGTCAGCGATCCACCCAGGCTTAAAAGATGTATTTTGACCTCCTAATGAAGAATTTCGAGGGTGGACGGAAAAATTTGCTTACAATTATTTAAACAAATAACAAAGTAAAAAAGTCATTTTTTCGATGAAAAAAATTTTTTTTTATATTTTTCAGCTAAAAATAAGTTGAAAATGTAAGCGGATTTTTATTTGTAAAGTCAATAGTTTTCGAGAAAAAAATCATCAAAGTTTAAAAAAACCGTGCATATGTAGAAAATCAGTCGAGCCTACCATGGCGGCCGGAGTATAAGTTTTTTAAAACTTTGATGATTTTTTTCTCGAAAACTATTGACTTTACGAAAAAGAGTCCACTTACATTTTCGACTTATTTTTAGCTGAAAAATATTTAAAAAAAATTTTTTTCATCGAAAACATGAGTCCAAAAGATTGAACGGAGGCAAAAAGACCAATGCTCTAAAATACGTTTAAAAGTGAAAAAAAAAAAAAAAAGATATCTGTATTGTTTCTTTTTAATGCTTTAGTAATATTATACTTTTTTCTGCTTAAATAATGTATTAATTCTGAAAGATTCAAGTGCACTTTAACAGCGACGTCCGTGATATGTAACACCCGGAACGCATTTTTTCGGAAAGAGGAGTCTCAAAAATTTTTTCTACAGTAGGGGGGGATTAGTTATCTTAAGATAGCTTTGTAAACAAGAAGCTGAGTAAAAATATTAAAAACTCAAGTCACTATACAAACAATACCCTTTTTTAGCGTTTCGGGTGTTACAGAGAAATAAGAATCTTTACCACAGCACAAAATTTTCTGTAATTACCGAAAAAAATTGAAACTTTTCTGAGAGCTCAATCACACTGCATTCTAAAGAGTGAAACATAACTTATAAATCTTTGTTGATATCGAACGATTTACAGTGCTACCAACTTTGCACTAGAATCACACAAGTCAGGCCGGTGGTGTTCATAGATTCATCAACAGGCTAAAAAAATTTAAATTAAAAAAAAAAAGTGGTAGAACCAGTATAGTTCCAGAAACTACAAATAATTTCTGACCAGAAAAAACGGTTTATATATTTTTTTTTCATAATTTAATTTTTTACTCTGAGGTTAGTTTTTATACGGACAGACCCAACCAACAGTTTCCATCCTTCACTTCCCTTGTTTCCTTAAGACACAAAACTATACATTTGGAGAGCCTTAGGTGCAGCCAAATTAATGTTTTGTTAACACACAAAATATTAAAAAATGAAATTAAAGATTAAATTCAATCATAAGTGTAGATTGAATTTAATCTCATCGATATTGTTAAAAACAATTAAAAAATTGTTCTACAATTGAATTATTTTCAATTATATTGAATATAGATTTCAAAACAAATCAAAACTTTGTTCCAAGGAAAAAGTTTTGATTCTGCCGGTATATATATTGGTAAACCAATTTTTTCACATGGTCAATTGTATGTCGCTCTATCAAGATGCACATCTTCAAATCAAATATTTATAGAAATTCTAAAAAATTTTGAATTTTATGATTGTCCTTATACATTAAAAAAGTTTAAAATTTTAAAAAATTTAGGTTTTATATAAAATTAATAATATTGTTTCGATGAAAATTTTTAAAAAATTATTTAAGTTGAATTTTTTAATTTTAATTGGAAACTTTTTTCTTTCAAAATTTTTGTTTTGGAAAATTTTTTCGTCCATCAAATTTAATTTTGATTATTCTTCTGTATTCTGTATAAATTTGAAAAAATTCCTTATTTTTTTCTGTTGAATAAAAAAATTTTATGAGGTTTTAACTTTTATCATTGTCTTTATACAATCGAAAAATTTTTAATCATAGAAAATTTAATTTTTATGGAATCAGATTTAGGTTTATTTTTCAATAAAATGAAATTCTATCATATGATATTCCAATAACTTCAATGAAACTTTTAGGTAACTTTTCTTAAAAATGACAAATTTAAAAACTAATAAGTAAAGTATTATAAAAAAATGTTCATTAAATTAATAGTCAAGCTTTTATAACCTAAAAGTTGCCTAAAAGTTTTATTAAAATTCTTGGATTGATTTTCTTCAAAAAATTTAATTCCACGTATTAAAACACATTATAAAATGAAAAAACAGTCATGTTCTCATTGCGATGCAAAATTAAGTTCAAAAAAAATTTTAGACAGGCATCTATTACTTCATACTAAAAAAAAAAAACCGTCAGCTGTTCTAAATGTTTAAAAAATTCTTGTTCAAGAAAAGATAATTTAGATAGATGCTTTAGTAAAATTTGTTGTAGAAAGACTATAATTTTTTTAAAATGAAATTGTTATCCGGCTACAAGTGCACAGACGAGAATTTCAACGAAAATTTTCAAAATAAAGCAGATTTTGAAAAAAATTTATCAAAAACAGATTATTTTTGTTTTTCTAATTGTCAAAATCATTATTATTCAGAAGAAATTTTAAAAATACATTTGAAAACTTATCGTAATAAAAATTTATAGGTTCAGTTTATAAAAAAAATGTTTCATTTCAAAAATTCAAATTTTAATTTTAATCTAAGTCGGGGGTGGACGAGCGGAGTGAGTAGGGGGTACCCCCTAGTACATATATATCTTACTATATTATATAGTCATTTTTTTCATTTTTTCCCCATTAACTCCCCATTCCTCCCCACCACCTCCCCATTTCTCCCCACCCTTAATTCTTTACTTTTTGACCGTAAAACGTATCAATTTTTTAATATTTTTTTTTATTCAATACCTCCCCATTTCCTCCCCCATTCATCCCCACCCCTCCCCTTTTTTGGCTGATCCATTTTCGGCCCCACCCGCCCCACCCTCCCCATTCCATTGACCGTAAAACGTATCAATTTTTTAATATTTTTTTTTATTCAATACCTCCCCATTTCCTCCCCCATTCATCCCCACCCCTCCCCTTTTTTGGCTGATCCATTTTCGGCCCCACCCGCCCCACCCTCCCCATTCCATCAGTTTAATCGCTTATAAAAAGAACTTAAAAAATAATTAAAAAATAATACAAAAAATAATAAAAATTAAAAATTTCAGTAAAATAAATCTAAAAAATATATTTTTTTATATTTCATGTTCGGTTAAAGATTCTCAAATAAATTTTTAAATTTTTATCTTTTTTTTATTCTTATTCTTATTCTTTTAATTTAAAAATTATTCAACATTCGTAAAACAAAAAAAAAAAGATAGATAAACATAACCATTATATTGAAGTAAAATATTAAACAAGAATATTTCTAACAAAAATGTGTCGATTGTGTGTAGAAGATTTCTACAATAAAACCTGCCCACATTGTAAATTAATCGTCGAGTAAGTATAAATAAGTAAAAATAAAAATTTTTTTTTAATTACTTATTTCTATAAAATTATTTATTTTTAGTTCTGACAATGCTGCATATTCAAAAATTTGTGCCACTCATTACAATGAATTAGTTCAAATCGGCCTCGTTCAGCATTTAAAAAGATATTGTTTTTGGTAATATTGGTTTTTGGTAATATAAAAATATAAATAAATTAACATATAATTTTTATTATAGTAGTAACAACATTGAGAACGCTGATTCATTTTCTTTCGATCAACTGTGTAAAAAAGGAAAAAAATTTTACAATGAAAATTTTGTACAACTTTACAAAACGTATGTATATTTTATCTATGTATTTATAATTCTAATAATAATTTTCTAACTTTTTTTTAGTGCAAATTATGATGAGAAAAAACATGTTTCAAATGTAAATAAAGGTTCTGCACAGTCTCGTAAGACAACTTCAAAAAAATCAGAGTATCATCGCAAATGTAGAAGTTGTTCCCAGATTGCTGGAGAAAATTCCAAGTATTAATTTTTTTTTTTATTTAATTATAAATTAAATCAATGCATTATGCATTTATTTTCATGTCCTTCTTACATGCTTTAAAAGTAGTATTCATTGATTTTATATTTTTCATAATAGTGCTACTTTGAAGCAATAGTTTTAAATAATAAGAGATTGTAATTGTGTTCTCTATCTTATAAGGCTTTTTAGTATAACATGTCTCCATATAAGCTCATATCTTTGATTTATGATTCAGATTAATGAACCAATAATTTCTGTCGCTTACAAACTAAGTAAAAAAAACTCTCTCTGTAATAGTAATATTAGTTTAAATAAGTAAAAATTAGAGTTCTATGCAATACTTAAGTATACCTCCACTAAATGTTATAATTACTTGAAAATGTTCAAATTATCAATTCAGTCATAAGTTTAACAATTATCTTTCACATAGTGGATAGGTATTAATTTAATCCAGTACTGTTTGAAGTAAGTATTAAGTTGGGTATTTGTTTCATTTCCCTAATAATTGCACTAAAAAGTTTCTGACATAGTCTGAAGCCTAATCTAAACATCCAAAAATATTCATGCTTATAAGGATGAGATAGCGTTTAGATATACAAAACCTTCCAGATCCTAGAACAGCTGCTACTAGATTTTTTACAATTTATTTTAAAAAACAAGTTTATGAACTATCTCAAAAAACAAGCTTACTTCATAAAATTTAAAAGCATTGATTATTCTTGGTTCTCTTTACACTATAATATTGGTTCAGTAACATAACATATAAGGCTTTTTAGTATAACATGTCTCCATATAAGCTCATATCTTTGATTTATGATTCAGATTAATGAACCAATAATTTCTGTCGCTTACAAACTAAGTAAAAAAAACTCTCTCTGTAATAGTAATATTAGTTTAAATAAGTAAAAATTAGAGTTCTATGCAATACTTAAGTATACCTCCACTAAATGTTATAATTACTTGAAAATGTTCAAATTATCAATTTAGTCATAAGTTTAACAATTATCTTTCACATAGTGGATAGGTATTAATTTAATCCAGTACTGTTTGAAGTAAGTATTAAGTTGGGTATTTGTTTCATTTCCCTAATAATTGCACTAAAAAGTTTCTGACATAGTCTGAAGCCTAATCTAAACATCCAAAAATATTCATGCTTATAAGGATAAGATAGCGTTTAGGTATACAAAACCTTCCAGATCCTAGAACAGCTGCTAATAGATTATTTACAATTTATTTTAAAAAACAAGTTTATGAACTATCTCAAAAAACAAGCTTACTTCATAAAATTTAAAAGCATTGATTATTCTTGGTTCTCTTTACACTATAATATTTGTAAAAATAATTTGGTTTTTTTATTTTAATTTAATAATATTAAATTAATTCATTTTCTTTTCAGTAATTTTCAGAAAATTTGCAGTAGATAGAAATAATTAATTTTGAAATAAATAAAAAAATAGCAGAAAATTATAAAAAAATTAAATTGGAATAATAAAAAAAAATGCAGAAATCAAACAATTATTTCAATTACAAAAATATTATAAAAGTATAAATAAAATATATTAGAAATAATAGACAATTTTCAAAAAGTAAATGGATACAAGTAAATACAATAAAAGTAAAAGTAAAATATTCAAAAGTAAATTATATAAATTTAAAAATTATAACAGTTTAAAGAAGAAAATACTACTGATTGTGGTTTTTACGGCTACTGGCAACGGTTCCACAAAAACAAAAAAAAAACCAACGCACTGAAGCAGTACCCCACGGGTAGTGTGGAAATCTGCTTATAAAAAAAAAAATAAAAAAAATAAAAAAGGTTTGGAAATAATAATTTTATATAATTATTTAAAATATTTAATTGTTTTATATTTATTTAGAATACAATTTTTGGTTTAAAATATTATCAAATAATATTAAAAATTATTGCAGAAGAATATAAAAAAAATAAAAATGGATATAAGAATTTTATCGAAAAAATAAGGTAAAATATTTAATAAAATTATAAAGTATTTAAATATTTGATAACATTTTATTTCATTTTATTATGTTTTTTTATATTTTATTATGTTATTGTGGGGGGTTGGCGAGCGGAGCGAGCAGGGGGGAACCCCCCCTAGTATATATATATATTCGTAGTGGGTGTGGTCAATTAATGCTAAATAAGGAACTACAAATCTCAAAATTCTGAAACACTAAATAAGATTCACAAAATTCTTCACACTTATTTAAATTCTCTACATTTTCATGTACAATTTTAAAAGGCACTAACTCCTGCAATTTTATTTCTAGGTCATCCATGATGATTTTCTGCACTTTTTGGACATTTTTGGTCAAAGTCACTACAATTGGACGACCTGAGCGTTCCGCGTCTTTAGTGCAGTTTAAAATCTGCAAACCTCTAGCATATGGTTGTTTTCGACGGAGAATTTCCCACGCAGCATTTTTCGAGCCATTCCTGAGTATCAACTGTTTTTTTTTACATAAAAAAACAGTGTCTTATCAGTACACGAAATTCGTCTTTTTTCATTGATTAAACAATGTTATTAAAAATTTAATGTATCATCACGTAACTCTTAATGTGTATAATCGAAAATCTTCCGGTTTGGAAGATCCCCGTTTTCTCGTAATGGGAAAGGTTGACACAAAAATTGGTATAAAAATAAAAACACTGTAGCTATGGGAAAAAAGCCAGACGGCACAAAAAAACCCAGTTTATTATAATATTACACAAATTCACTTGCACAATGATTAATATAACAATGATACGCGAATAATATTACAATGACAATAATAAAAATGCGATGCGCAAATCGGGGCCCCGCTAATATTCGTAATAATGATTGACTGATAGCTGATGCTACCAGCCACAATTTCAAATGAAATCGCACTTGGGCGACATAAATCTTGCACTTGGACAAGCGATTGCACTCGCGCTTGGGCGAAAATGAATCTTGCACTTGGGCAAGTTATTGTGATCGCACTTGGGCGTATTATGGTAAATTTCTCGAAACGCGCGCGCGACTAATTGAAACTACAAACAGAACTGTACTGAGCGACGCGACGACAAGGGGCCGCTGCAGCGACGAACGCCGTCGGGCCCTGGTCGACGCGCGCATGCTCAACGGATCGTCGTTCGAAATAACTCGTAAGCTATCCCGGACGTAAATCCTACAATCTTAAAAATTCATAATTGTTAAATACTAATTATCTAACAGCTTACATATACAGAAAATATATACACAAAAATACAAAGGTATAAAATCAATCTAAAATTAAAATGAATAAATGACTTACAAAATAAACAAAATAGTTCAAACACGCGGTGTAAAATTAATTCAAAATCTACATGTATAAATAAATCAGAAAATAAATTAACCAGCTGAAACACACGGTACATTCTCCCCCCGTTTGGGAGTGAAACGAGCAAAATAAAAGTCAATTGATGTCTAGAATCCGAGTTATACGCTAAAATCGATTATTCTTAATCAAACTGTCCATTCAAGATGAAACTGGCAATAAACAGAGCGTCGTCACGTTACGTTTAACCACTCCCTGTGCTGTCTTGACTGAGACAACTCGAACAACGTTGTCTTGTCCGGCGTGTTCAGCCACCACTCGCCCTAGCCTCCACTGCATGCATGGCACGTTTTTATCAATCAAAATCACGACATCGTCGATCTTAAGATTGGTTCCACCACTGACCCATTTCTGTCTTTTCTGCAACTCTGTCAAATATTCGTGCTGCCACCTCCGCCAGAAATCTTGCCGAGCTCGAGTGATAGCCTGCCATGATGACAGGCGATTTTCTGAAACATACAAAAGATCATGTTCAGGCAACATTGTGAGTGGTCGACCGACTAAAATATGTGCGGGCGTTAAAGCTACGGGATCGTTAGGGTCTGACGACATCGGACATATAGGACGTGAATTAAGGATTGCCTCAATCTCCACGCCAAACGTGTACAACTCCTGAGAGGTGAACAAACGATCCCCAACAACACGCTTGATATGGTGTTTACAAGACTTAACGGAACTCTCCCAAATTCCACCGAAGTGTGGTGAAAGAGGAGGGTTAAAATGCCAATGAATTTTGTGTTCCAAAGCGAAATTTTTTACCTTAGTGCGCAATTCATCCTTCCTCATGAAAACATACAATTCTCGAAGTTGATTATCAGCGCCAACGAAATTAGTCCCATTGTCTGAGTAAATGTGGCTGGGAATGGCTCGACGACCAATAAATCGTCTCAACGCGGCTAAAAATGCGTCAGCTGTCAAGTCGCTAACCATTTCAAGATGTACAGCCTTCGTTGACATGCAGACAAAAACGCATCCCCAGACTTTTACTCGACCACGATTGCGGTGTTTTTTCTCCTTCACGTACATAGGTCCATAAAAATCGAGACCAGTGTGGTAGAAGGCGGCAACGTTGTCAACTCGAGATTCCGGCAAATCAGCCATATTGTATTTAATCGTTGAAGCTCGAAATCGTATGCATATTGAGCATCGACGTACGATCTGACGAACTTGATTTTTACCATCAAGCACCCAGAATTTGTGGCGTAAATTGTACAAGGTGGATTGAATGCCTTTATGATAGAATTTATTGTGGATTTCCCGAATTATCAAATCCGTCACGTGATGACGGGAGGGTAACAAAATAGGATGCCGTTGACTGATGGGTATATTTGCATGTCTCAAGCGGCCTCCTACTCGGAGTAGGCCATGCTCGTCAAGAAACGGAGAAAGAGATCCTAGCTTTGAACTCTTCGGATCTTTACCGACAGTAATGCGATCAATTTCATCGCAAAAACACAACTGTTGTATCACCTTTATGACTCTGCGCTCTGCTTCATCGATCTCAGCGATCGACAAAGCTTGATGTTTATACTTACTCGATGGCAAAATTTTGGCGGCGTAAGCCACGAAACGAATCATCCGTGAATACGAGGAAAATCTCTCGAAAAGTTTGTTTTGTGCATCTTGCACGAAAAAACAAGCGGTTTTCTTTAACCCAGGTAATTCACCATCAAATTTCACCACTGACTGTGGCCAATCAGGTTCGGGCTGAGAGAGCCATGAAGGACCCTGAAACCAGGTCTCGTTTCCCAAAAATTCCTGCGGAAGTTGACTCCGGGATAAGGCGTCAGCAGGATTGTTCTCGGACCGCACGTGTCGCCATTGAATATTCTTCGAAATTTCCTGAATTTCTTTGACTCGAACCGCCTCGAATATTTTCAATATATCAGGTGATTTTTGAAGCCACTGAAGGACGATTGTAGAATCACTCCAAAAAATCACGTTATCAGGAGTAAAGGTTGATATCGCTTGAATGTCATGGTACAAACGAGCAAGCACTAAAGCACCACAAAGCTCGAGCCTCGGTATTGTCATAGCGACCTTTCGCTTGGGTTTTTTACCTATGTCACCCTCGCGTTCGATAGGAGCGACGTGACCTTTCGCACAAAAAAGTCGTACTCGTGTCTCACCCCTATCGTTTTCTGAACGGACGTATAAACAAGCACCGTACCCGATCGAACTAGCGTCGCAAAAACCATGGATCTGAATGTTGACAGGATCCTCGATCAAAACATTTCGCTCAATGATCAAGTGATCGATCAGGCTCAGTTGTTCTGAAAAGGACCGCCACGAAGTATACAAATCAGTCGGCACTGATTCATCCCATGAAATGTCTGCCTTCCAACAGCGCTGCATGATAAGTTTCGAAGCCATAACAACGGGAGCAAGTAGACCAAGAGGGTCAAATATTTTCGAAATCTCGGAAAAAACGTATCGTTTGGTGACGTGCTCTACCCTTTCGATGGGGTTGACGGTATAGATGAGCTCGTCTTGCCGAGAGTTCCACGAGATGCCCAGAGTCTTGCGCACAGGATTTTCTTCGACAAGAAATTCAACATCACCGGACTTTTCATCCAAGCCTGAGAGAGCTTGCGGATGATTTGAAGCCCATTGGCGGATTTTAAAACCACCACGTTCCAAAATCTGAATAATCTCGTCGCGAATTTTCATGAGCTCCTCGATAGTGGATGCCCCTGTTATCAAATCGTCGACATACAAGTCTTGCTCCACCTTCTCAGCCCCAACTGGAAAGTCAGGCCTTTCGTCCTCCGCCAATTGATGCAAAGACCCAATGGCGAGATACTGTGCAGCGTTTATGCCAAAGGTTGCGGTGTTCAATTCCCACACGCATACCTCACCTCGAAAATACCAAAAGATCCGCTGGTAACGACGGTCATCAGGGTGAACAAGGACCTGCCGATACATTTTTTCGATATCAGCGGTGACAACATATCTATGCACACGAAATCGTATCAAGTGTCCAAACAGTTTTACCTGGATAGTAGGACCAACCATCAACAAATCGTTCAAGGACACGCCTTTACTGGTTTTCATCGAAGCGTCAAATACCACCCGTACCTTGGTCGTACTACTCGAAGCTTTGACAACTGCGTGGTGCGGGAGGTAATAACCATCTTTCGACTCGTCAGTAACTAAAGACATGTGACCCAAAGCGATGTACTCGTCCATGACGCGAGTATATTCAGCTTTCAGAGCTGGATCTTGATCAAGTTTCCTGCTCAGACTATGAAAACGTCGCAAAGCGATCGATCGAGAGTCACCCAAATCGACCTCGTTTACTCGGAATGGCAACCTAACTATGTATCGGCCGGAAGGATCGCGACTCACTGTCTGAGCAAATTGTTTTTTGCACTCTTGATTATCGAATGTACCAAGGTGCTTCGTGGTCGTATCCTCAAGCAACCAAAATTTCGCGATTTGTTGTTTCAAATCAATCAAGCTACAAGTCAATCTTGGTGAGGGAGAAATTACCCTGCCAGCAGCGACCCAACCCAGACGAGTCTTTATCAATTTGAGGTCACAGCCGTCACCTGACAAATCTAAATGGCCAACTGACAACATGGACAAAGTCGACCAAGAGCCTATAATCATATCAATCGGCTGAGGTAAATGAAATTGAGGGTCTGCCAAAGGTAATTTTGGTGGAATTTTCACACAATTTCGAGGAAAAACCTCGCTTGGCATACTCTCCGTTATCACTGGTACTACGAAAAATGACTGAGTTTCGTAATAACCGTCGTGTATAGAATAAAACGACAACCGTACTAAGCCTTTCGAGACTGACGACATATCACTGATAACACTTATTGGCAAAAAACAGGGGCTAACTGATAAATTCAATCTTTGAACAACCTTCTCGGTGACAAAGTGCGCCGACGAACCTGTATCCAACAATGCTCGGCACCGAATGAACTTACCAGCCGAATTTCTTACCCTAACCTGGGCAGTGATAATCAATTGCGACTGATCCACGCGCGGAGCCAGCTTGAATGCTGAAACACCTAGTCATGCAGTCGAGGGTTTGTTGTCGCGACCACCTGGGGGCGTTCCCGCGACTGCAATTTCATTCCCCGAAGTCTGATTCTTCGGGGCGGCGTGTAAGAGTGTATTGTGATATTTATCGCAAAGTTTACAATGTGACATTGAGCCACACTTGCTATTAATGTGTGATTTCAAACAGTTCCTGCATAAATTGGACCGTTTTACGAAATTCCAACGATCCTGGACCGATAGTTTCAAAAATCTGGGGCATTTGAACAATGGGTGTTTTTCATTCTCACACAACAGACACCCAGATGGCGCGTTGACGAGGAATGAACGAGCACCTTGTTCTCCCTTGCGTACCTTCGAGGGATTTGAATCCTTATCGGATTGATGCCGCTTGCTACCTGTGTTATTTTCAGGCTTATCACGCGATGAATTCTGTGCGATGGTAAGCATTCGAAAAGCAGTAGTCGAAATAAAGGTATAAAGCTGACTCAGAGTTGGAGACGTATCAAGACCAAGGGTCTCCTCCCATCGTGCTCTGACATTCTGAGGTAGTGCTCTCTCGAGCAAGCGAACGAGCAAAAATTCATCCGGGTTGACTTGTAATGATGCGAGCATGTTAATGTGTTGCTTCATACAATCAACAAGTTTCGTCAAGCCGGCATGGGAGGCCTTCGATTGAACGGGAATATCAATAATAGCGTCCAAATGCCGTGCAATCAGAATACGCTTTTTATCGTAAGATTCCATCAAAAGTCGCCACGCATGAGCATAATTTTCAGCGCTCACATCGTACATGGATATTTTCTTCAACGCGGCATCTTGCAAAGAATCCTTAAGGTAAATGAATTTTTGCAAGTCGGATATATTAGCCTGAGAATCTATCATTGCGATAAAGGTATTTCGAAAAGAGAGCCAATTTTTCAATTGACCGTCAAATTTGGGCAGCTGTGCCACCGGCAATTTTATCTGGCGTACGTGAGTTTCCTCGACTACGACAGGTTGCACGGCTGTGTCATTGCCTGGCGCTTGCTCTGCGGGAGGGCGAAGTGATGCGACCTTTGCAGCGAGAGCGAAAAACCGATCCTGAATTAAATCAATCTCAGCCAAGGCGTCATTTTCCGGGTCCAATAGAGCCAACTCGTCATGCAGCTCCTCGTACGCCGAAAATTGCTCGCGTGCCTTATCAATCCGCAGTTTCAAATTCATCGGACTCACGCTATCCATCACATTTTCGATGCCGGTCAATTGACGTTTCAATGACGCACGTTTTTGGCTGATAAATTTCACCCTCTGATTCATTTTGAAACTCGATGAAATAAAAAGGGCAAATTGAAAAAATAGAGAAGAAGTAGAAGAAGATTTCCAAAAACAGTAAAAATCAAGAAAGATATTGAAAGAAAAAGAAGAAGAAAAAATTCGAGCCTGTAAACAGTAGCAGCGGGTGGGATACCCGGCGTGCGCGCACGTGTTGCGAGCGGCTCAAGTTGCAAGACGCTGTACAGCGCGCGGCAAACTACAACTGTGACGTAGCTTCTCTCTGCCCCTTACGGTTCCGAGAAAAGCAATAAACCGGCCGGATGACGGTGGTCGATGTGTCGATCTCGAAATTTCGTAGGAAAATCCAAGATCGTTACCAGTAAATGAATAAGTAGCGTTTCAAACAAAGAAGTTCAAGTGTGAACCAAGGAAGTGCTGTGCTCCCCCCGCTTCCCGACGTAGCGGCGACGCTAAGCGATAATAAAGCCTAACTCATGGGATAAAGCGGTAAAGTAGAATGAATCATACGCTCCAAGAAGAAAAATTCCCCGTGATAAGAGCGATACCCAGCTCGGGTGACAAAAAGAGAAATCTCGAAATAAAAATTCCACGCGAATTATGCCATGGAGCAGGGAATGGGTTTAATCAAATGTATGGTAATTGCATGCATAATGATTTTATAAAATTACAAAAATGACTGTAAATCAAATCAAATTCAACTTATCTATGTCATAGCAGGAGGTGGGCCTTGCCAGAGTTGCAGAGTTGAGTTGGTGTGGTGGTCACGATGTTGATGAACTTGATGAAGAGCTGAGAGCGAGTGATTTTGTCCTGACGAATGCGTTAAATGTTTGTCCTTTCCCGTGCAAAGTTTGCGCGTCGTGAGAACCTCACAGGAGGCACCATCTGTATAATCGGTTAGCATTAATGCTAACTACAATATTTGGCGGTCGCGATCTCAACGTGGGCGCTGCTGCTACTCAACTCCCGAGCCTGCCGCCAGTCAGCTGGCGCGTAGCTTCCCCCTCTCTGTCTCTCTCACTCTCGTGCTCCGCACTCGCTCGAGCTGCTGCTTGTCGGTGTTGACAAGGGGTTAGCATTAATGCTAACTACAATTTTATTTATGTGAGGCCCAGGGGAGATGTACCGGAGTTACCCGTTACATTACCACCTAAAATTGACGGCATAGTGCCTAAGATCTTTCTTACATGCTAAAATTGGCTTTTTGAAAAGATTCCAGGTGCTTGAATACATGAAAAAATCTACCCGAAAAAATCTACCAGAAAAAATATATCACAAAGCAATGTAACAATGAGAATCCACCTCAAAAATATCAACTATTAAATATGTACAAAATAAAAAAAAATCGGATTACATGAAAAAATCTACGACGATAATATTAGATAACAGAATAAAAAAAAAAGGAAAAATTTATTCGAACTAGATTTTGGTTGGAACTAAATATTATGGCGCGCCTCTGCGGGGGCCCTTCGGACCCCACGGCGCGCATAGTTTTAAGAAATAACCCGTTAGTGTTTTAATATTGTTTATTTCAGTAATTAGTACATGATATTATTAATTACATAATAGTACAACTTTATAAGAAAAAGTAAACAATCTTATTATATCAAAACGATCATTAAAACACGATTATAGATGCTACTCTTCTCAAATATTCTACAATGTCAACACGTGCATAATCTTCAACTATGTTTTTTAAACGGGAGTCGTTATCTTTATACTTTTTTCTTTTCGGCTGTGCTTCTTCACCAGTTTTTAACTTTTCAATCAATAATTCATGATAAAATATGTTGTGTACCCAGGTGCTTCAAATGACCCCTCGAAATTTCGACTTAGCTTGTGGTCTAGATAAAAGCGTACTATGTAGACATTTATGTACTGATTTCCAAAATATGTATCAATTTTTATCTCAATTTTTTTTATTTTTCACTGAACTGAAGTTAATTCCTATCATAGTTCGATCATAAAAAAAAAAAAAAAAAAAATCACAATTTTACGGACTTAGCGAACTTTAAAACCAAAAATGAACGGTATAATTAATCTCAAGTAAAAATCAATCTAAATACTTGGCGAATTTTTGTTATCAAATCTCCATTTAACCATCCAACTGGCTAGGCGTTTTGGTGAAGACATATACAACCAGACACTTTAGTGGCTTCGAAAAAGTAACAGAGAAAGGCTGTCATGAAGCCTTTTTCTGAAAAGGGTTTGCGCAGTGTGAAGTGTCAAGAACTCAAAGAGAGCCGGTAAACGTGAAGTCTCTCTCGGAGGCTAGCATTCTGGCGTTCTCATCTTCAATGACCTGCACCGGTATCAACTTGGCACCGTTGAGCCTAGCTACGTCGCGCACATAACGTTGCTTCGGTCTATCTACAAAAACAATCTGGTGCAGCCTTATCATCTGAAAAAATATATCCTTTTGGAAAAAAAAAAATTTTCGTGCTTTTTTCACTCATTATTTGTGAGGAATTGTCTCGTCGGGAGTGATAATTACAAGAAAAGGTCTCTGTCGCGATCGAGCACTCGACCGAGTAGGACGTGTTTGTGAACGTAGTCTCGTCTGCTTGCGCCTTTGAGTATACACTCAGCACTTGTCATTTATGTGTGTGTGTGTGATGGTGATTATTTTGATCACATAAGCGCTAATAGCGCATCTAATTTAGTGCATTAAATTACTTAATAATTAATGCATGCATACCGCCATAATGTGTCTGCACTGCATAAAAATAAAGAAACGAGTGAATTTACTTCGGCAACCTTTCCCTCAACCGTTCAAAATACTGGTGTAGCTGATGCTTTAGCTTAGCTTCTTCAGCCTCCTTGTCACAACACATTATGGTACTCATGAAATTAGATAAATATCCCTCAAGAGAACAAGCTGTAGTTATGGACGCACTGGAAAAAACGTCTATTCGTGAATATGCTATTGCAATTGGAAGCATAATAAGCTCCAAGAATTTATTATCTATTTCCAAAATTTACAACAACAGTGTGTGCATGTGTGTAAACAGTATTGAAATCGCTAAGCATTTAGTCAACGTGACGAAACAAGTGTTTATCAACAACATTCCCGTAGCATCAAATCCTTGATGAAAAATCGACCTACAGCAAAAAGGTTTATTATTTCCAACGTCTGTCCATGGATTGCGAATGAAATTATCATCGCAGCAATTAAAAATCGTGGAGTGAGAATTTTAAGTAAAGTTACCGCCATTAAAACTGGAATCACAGATGAAGGCTACGATCATTTAATTAGCTATCGTCGAAAAATTAACGTAGTTGAAGAAGACGTGGGCAAGATGCCTGAAGAGTTGAAATTCACAATTGGGAACGTTAACGATAACTTCTACTTATGATCTGAGAAAATTCGGTGCGGTAATTGTGGTGTTGAAGGTCACATTAGAAAAGATTGCGATAATTTAATGATAAATATGGTGGGTTTGGAAAAGGCGGGCAAGGCAGAGATGCAGTTGAATCATCAATTCGAACAATCTGGACCAAATTCAGAATCTGCAGCCAAGCAGCAAACCTCGTGAAAAACAAAAGAATGAAAGAATCTTCGGATTCATCTAGTAGTGAGTCTCACCATAAGAAAAGCTCAAGAATTGATGTAGAGGAGAAAATGCCTTATAGGACTTATCACAGAATCAGTCCACCTAAAAAAAACCTTGTACCAGTAAAGATAGTGAGCTCGAAAAATTATTTGGCGACGATAAGGACAGTATCAGAGATTTCAAGAAACTTAACAAGATACTACGGCCCTGGAAAAAGGTAGATAGTAAAAGGTAGACAGATGGTATAGATTATGAAGAAAAAGATTACGAATTATCCTACTTCAGGTGTATTGAGCTCATAGTGGCAGCCCTGAAATAATATACTTTACTACTTTACTGCACTGGGAAGAAATTGGGGACAACCCTCCTCACAAGAATCGGATGGAGCTTCACGACGCTGTGAGGGCAGCGAAACTCATATGTGGGGATCACGATCCTCTACATAAACTTTGCGTCAACGACCGATTAGCGTAATGTTTTCATGAATTGTTGAAATAGTACTATTTTTACTTAAGGACAATCTTAACGCTCGAAAGACTTGTAAAGCACAATACGTATCACAAGCGAAATAACATATTTTGGCACACATATAACCAACATAATAAGGATAAGAACCCAATTTTGAGGTTAGACTACGCCAAGATACTCGATGATTGCTAAAAATAAATAGGTATACAAACTGCTGCTCGAGGAACGTTCGCACGTAGGGAATCCCCATGCACAACGCGTGAGGAGAGTCGTCCCCAAACTTTTCCCAGTGTGATTGGACAGTTTGGTGTTGAACTTGAAGAGGCAATCGAGTGCTTAGAATCTGTGTGTACCGTCATTATACGTGATGGAAAGGTGTTGGGAGAAAAATTAAAGACAGAATTTCTAGTCTTTGTAACAGGTTATCGTCCCTTATTCCGGATAAAGATTCAGAGGATGGGATGAATCTCAAAAGGACCCTTTAAACTCGAATCCTACTGTATAAACCAAATTACTGAACTGTTATGTTTAAGTTTGATATTGAATTTTTTTTTTTTTATTAATGATAAATTTCTGTAATGAAAACAAAATTTTTATAGTCATTTTCTTTAAGCATAAAAATCTGTATAATGGTTAAAAAATGCTAATATTAAAAAAAAAATTAAAAAAAAAAAAAACAAGGAAAAGTCTCTCTGTCCAAAACGCCAATTTTAATGAAACTTAAGGAATAATTCTCATACTCCTAAAGATGAAAGAGAATACCAATAACTTATGTCAATCGATTTTTTGACGCTTTTTAACATATGGCCTAAATAACATTTTTAATAGAAAAAAAGATTTTTTTCGCTAATTTAAAAATTTTTTTACTCAAAATTTATTGTACATTGATCGCAGTTTTTTGTCTTTTATGAAATTTGAGGAAAAAATATACAAAAATTAAATTTTGAAAGTTTTACTATAGAGTTTTAAAAGTATTTTTCAGCTTTTCACCTTTTTCTGAGTTTTAGAAATCTAAATGATGTACAGTAAAATTCGCCGAATCGATAAAAAGCATAAGCCGCCCCCCCCCCCCCCCGGCATATGGGCTCCCCCATGATTTCGTTATCAAGAATTCCGAATTTGTATATACTCGGCGTACAAGCCCCCCCTCAAATTTGTTAACATAGGAGAGACTTAATTACTTAATTACTGCTTCCGTGAAGAAACTCAATTTGCTACAGTTAGCATTTGAAGCCTGTCTCGTTCTGATCGAGCTTTTAAATTCTAAATCTTAGTGATTTGTATTTAATGTTGTATTTAATGTGAAACAAGTTGCAGTTTAGGAACACGTATGCACGAACATAAAAATTGTTATAATAAAGGCTCTTGTTGAATTATGTGAATATTCCGACATCATTTATATTATTATTTGAATACACGCGGTATAAGTGTCGTGTGCATAACTGCTATGCGTATGCGTGTGTTCTGAAGCTACTGACGAAGACCGACGGCGAAGACACTCTCTCCGTTCTGATACTCGTCACGCGATGTGAGGCTTATCGAAGCCAAGTATTTATTTTATCCAATAAACTTATAATAACTATTTTAACCATACTGAACCTTTATTTCACGATCCACGATCCCTTTCTTACGAAAGCTCTGAAGTCTCCTTACATATGCGTGAATTGGGACATTCTTTTGAATTTTAAAAACCGCGCATTTAAAGTAGAGAACCGAATTTCATTAACACTAATAGTGATAATATAAATGTAAAAATGAATACGTTTGATTTAGGTGACTCGTTCAGCAGTACCTTTCACTTTTTGAAAAGGAGGAAGACTTAACACTACTATGTATGTCTCTCGTATTTATTTCGTTCTGTTTCTATATTACTTTTATACTCAATTGTAAACGAACCTTAACGAACTAGTCTGACTCAATAGCGTCTGCTGTGATGTTTTTGTGATGATAAATATGGTATGTTATATGATTATATGTTTTGTATAAAAATAGCTATTTGTATGAATCTAAATTGTAAAGATATATATTTTTGTATAGCAACCGGAAGAGGAGGGTTGTTTCCTTGAAACGTTGTTCTATTTTAAATAAAATTACAAATTACAAACTACAACACTTGTAATTTCTTCATGCTTGGATAATCAATACAAAGTCTACATCAACTCAAGTTTTATGCATCTACTAGGAAATACAAAGTTGTTCTTCACAAATATTAATTATAAAAATTGTAAATGAATACAAATATTTTTCTCAAAAAATACTTGTTCGCTGTAAATTAAAGGCTTCTACCTCACTTTGATCAAAAGTTGGAATTTTTTGAAAAATATCTTAAAATTGCTTAAAAATAGGCCATTTTTTAATCTTTTCAAAAATCTAGCGCCAAGCAGGAATGAGATAGGGGCCTCTATTATGTGCAAAAGTCTTAAATAGTATTTTCACCAAACAAAATTTCAGAAAAATCCGTAAACCTTGTGCGAGCTGATTTGCCAAAAAGTATCAGTTTGATATATATACAGGGTGATACATTTTAATCGAGAGGCTCCAAAATCTCGAAACTGAAGCCCCGGACAAAAAAAATTTTTCGTTTAAAAGTTTTATGATTTGGAGGTGCAAAGAAAATGGTTATTTTGGATTTGGGCCCGGGGCCTTATTTTGGGCCCTAAGGACCCAAAGTCTGTTTTTTTAAATGGGAACCCCTATTTTTGACCCCCGATTCAGAAAGAGCAGAAAATTTTACGATTTTTAAGTATTTTTTGAAAATTTTTTTGGGCCCCCTGAGGCCCTGCAGGGGCTTGTATAAGGTCCATTTCTTTTTAACTCGAATCAACTCTGAAATAACGCATTTTTTGTATAGCACATGCATTGAAAAAGTTTTTTGGTTTGAAATTTCTAACAAAATGGGCCAAAAAAAATTGGGCCCGGGGCCTTACTTTGGGCCCTCCGGACCCAAAGTCCGTTTTTTTAAATGGGAAACCCTATTTTTGACCCCGGATTCGGAAAGAGCAGAAAATTTTACGATTTTTAAGTATTTTTCGACAAATGTTTTATTTTGGTTATTTGTAAAAAGATATTTAGCATTAACTTTTTTTGGTGATACATAGTATTTAGGACTTTGTAAATTTGGCAGCCTCAATTTTTTTTTAACTATCCATTCAGATTTGGCTTGAAGTGTCCTCCATTAGCTGTGATACATAAATTTATTCTTTTTTGAAAGTTAACTATAGTTTTTAATAGTACTTCACGTGGAATACCATCACACGCTCTTTGGATACGCTTGATCATACCTTGCCGAGTCGTTGGAACTGTTGCGTAGACAATATTTTTCAAAAAACCCCACAGATAAAAGTCCGGCAAAGTCAAATCTGGTGAGCGTGGTGGCCATGCAACAGGTCCACCACGTCCAATCCATTTGTTTGGATACTGATCATTCAAAAAAGCTCGTACTTCCGCTTTATAGTGTGGAGGTGCTCCATCTTGTTGGAACCACATTCTTTGCCTGGTTTCTAAATCAACGTTTTCAAATAAATTTGGAAGATGATCTCTGAGAAACTCTAGATACTTGTGTTTGGTTACACCAAACAGTAACACTCCATCGGTTTTGATTATCCACAGCTCTGGTCCAATGAGGATTTGTTGTAGACCAGTAATGGCAATTGCGACGATTTAACTGTCCATTGTTTTTAAAGGTGGCCTCATCAGAAAACATCACGTGATGAAAAAAATTGGGATTTTGTTGAATTTTTTGAAGAGCCCAATTGCAAAAATTTATTCGACTTATAAAATCAGCAGGCGTTAACGCCTGAGTCAAATTTATATGGTATGGGTGATATTTAAGTTTTTTAAATATCCGTATTACTGTCTTCTGGGGTATACCATGTTCTCTTTCGATTTGTCTGCTGCTCGTGTGAGGATTTAAATGCCTTACCGCTAAAATTAATACAGCTTGAACATCGTCAGCGCCATATTCTCGATGTCGTCGTTGCCGACATAAATGCCCAGCCCGAGCTCTTGCAGTAATATCCCTAATCGTAACTTGTGATGGATGTCTTATACCTGGAAATCGCTATGCATATAGCTCAGCAGCTTGAGCAAAATTCTCTCTGCATTCCGCAAGCACCATGATCATATTAACTATTTCGTCGGGTGTATAATCTGCCATTTCAAGGTTTTTAATAAAACGAAATAATTCGTTGAAATGAATTTTAACGTAAAAAATATTTTCACTACTTCTTGTTTATGGTAGAGTTTTAGTAAGATGAACTACGTATAAAAATAGCCAAAACCGAATCATACGTGAAACTAAAACTAACCAGTTTTTTAACTAAAACTTTATCAAACTTATTTTTAGAGTGATTGGCCAATACATTGATAAAATCATAAAAAATCTGCGAATAAGAATATGTATGTATCAAATGTCTTATTTGACAATAAAAATTTCAAGAAAAAACAATACAACGCAATCAGGTTACCTTTATAAAAAACAATAAGATGTTGGATAGCAATTTATTATTAGTAGTTATTCAATTATTTTGGACAGTTTTAATGTTAAGATCAGATTTATTTCTAAATTCAATTGATTATTATAGTTAACAAAAGCTCATTTAAAAAAAAAAGTAAACTCCTTCATAACTCTGATAACACTTACGATAAAGAAAGTAAACACGAACACGTGGTAATGGTTCTCGCGCTTTGAGGCTATATCACGCAAAGACCATGAACACACGCAGGACGTACCCAACAAAAAGCTAGAAACGCATAGCGTACTGTGTATTTTAGGTATGCGTGCGAGGTGTATACAACACGTAGTGATACTTCCAACGCTAAAGCTATGTAGGGAAAAATTTGACGACCCAATACACTGGACATTCAAGTAATTTTATGAATAAATAAATAAATAAATAAATAAATAAATAAATAGATAAATAAATAAATAAATAAAGAAGACCTTAAACTTTTCCAATGCATGTGCTATACAAAAAATGCGTTGTTTCAGAGTTAATTCGAGTTAAAAAGAAATTGGCCTTATAAAAGCTTTACAAGCCCCTGCAGGGCCTCAGGGGGCCCAAAAAAATTTTCGAAAAATACTTAAAAATCGTAAAATTTTCTGCTCTTACCGAATCCGGGGTCAGAAATAGGGCTTCCCATTTTAAAAAACGGTCTTTGGGTCCATAGGGCCCAAAATAAGGCCCCGGGCCCAAATCCAAGGTAACCATTTTCATCCCCCCTCCAAATCATAAAACTTTTATACGAAAAATTTTTTCGTCCGGGGCTTCAGTTTCGAGATTTTGGAGCCTATAGATTAAAATGATTCACCCTGTATATATAAATTTTAAAAAATTGAAGCGCTTCATTTCCTTTTGTTTTTATTTTTTCGAAAAGAAGTACATGTCAACCATGTTTTGATGCTCTAACCAACCAAGCAATAAAATATTACAAAGTTTCAAAACTTGCCAACCTTATTTTGGGCATAAAATGGGATCCAATTTGGGGGATCCAATACTTTCGACGAAGATTCAATTTGGGGGATGAAAAAACTACGAAGAAGTTAACTGTGTTTTGACCGAGTTTTTAAAAATCTCAGATTTACGAGAATCCAATTAAAGGGATGAAAATAAAAAAAGGAAATATCATATAGGGAGATACGTAACCTTATCTATAGGTATATTCTGCGCTTCCTTGTGTCAACTGGGAACAGTTCCAAAATTTGAGTTGAATAAGTCTATTAAGACAAAAAAACGCATGGTTCCGCATCTTACAAAGTTCACTAAGCTTCGGACACAAATTTTTTGAAAAATAGCTACAAAATGAAGAAAATCATTCAATACCAGAGGGCTACCCCTAAAGTTTCATTAAAATCAGTAACCCAAAGCTCTAGTCATCTCCTTGTGAGTATCAAAGAAATTAAAATTTAAATGAAGAACAACAAAATTTATCGGTTTAAAAAAATAAAAATTGCAGTATCCTTGCTGTAAGAGCTTGAAAATTGTCCTAATAAAAATATTTTATCAATAAAAAGAGTATATTGAAACTGATTCCTAGAATTAATTGTCACAACTGTATAAGAATATAAATGTCATATTAATACCTTTAGGATGATTACCCATTGCTTCAACGAATGATTCAGCTAAAGCTAAACTAGTTATGGAGGCTAAAAAATTGCCTCTCTCTTGACAAAAAGCTTTGCTTTTTTCCCATGACAATTCCTCGGGATATACCATGTACGTTGCATTTTCAAATGTAAATCTTATTTGTTCATTATTCCACTCCTCCAGTTCTTCAGATGGATCTAGAATGTAAAATAAAAACTTTATAGTGCTTCGCAAGACTCAAGAGTTTTTCAAGTCTTGTCACGGTCTTGTCTTGAAGAAGTTAAGACTCGGAACTCACGAAAACACGACCAGATATTCTCGGAATATTTTTGTTTTTCATAAATGTGTAACTTTAGATTTTTATACAAGCGATTTTTGCTGGGCACTAAGCTTGCGCCCCATAACTCACAGATATCGTTCGTCAAATTCTATTCAATGAATTTTTTTTTTTTTTTTTTTTTACAGAGATATAATAATAATAATAGCGGATAAGGGAACGCTCGCTACGTTTTAGAGGGTACCGGGAAAATAAAATACTCGGGGTGGACAGAAAAACCAACCTAGGGGAAGGATACCCTGAATGAAAACCTGTCATGGAAAACACGAATCGCAAAACAAGACTACCCCAGGGAGTAACCAATCTCCCCAGTGGTTCCGATCCGATGCAAGCCTGAGTGTCCGGCGCAGTCCCCATGAATTCTAGGGGGGGGGGGGGGAGGGGTATCAGGCCCTGTTCAAGTGAAAGAACTAAGATAAGATGTGTTAATTCAAGTACCAGCAACGAAGGAGAGAAGAGGAATTGCATCGAGCAATGCCAGCGCTGTGAGCGCCTTTAGCAATGCCACAGTCGAAGGTCAGGAAATCTGTGAAGAAAATTAGAAGAAGACCCTCGAAAGCAGGCAGGAAGAAAACCAAATGCTGGAGGATATGAAAGAACAAGTGCAACTGATGCTGGAGTCGTGTGAATTGCAGAAAAAGGTCAATATGACAATTAAAGATGTTTTGAGCGCTTACATCATCTGTATAGTTGTCTCTTTCAGTTATCAGTGATCTATGGTATGGCATGAACCAGAGGTGGCATCTACCTCCAACCTTGAAGGTCTTGATTGGAGCCAAATCGTTGAGCACTGCATCCAAATTACCGAACAGACGCTGAAGGCAGTATCAACCGGAAAATCGACACCTCCGATGACCACAGACCTGTCACAGTCTCGCAAATACTCGTTCAGATTTGTCGCATCTATAGATTTCATATCAAGCAATAAAGGTGGCATTAGTTTTACTATAGTCAAGCTCAGTGTCAACTCCATCAACAAAATAGAGATCAAGCATACTATCCAAGTGAGCAGTGTGATGAGTGGCAGCATATGGTACAGAGAATAGTGCATTATCCTTAATGAGCTTGCGAATAAAAATGGCATCATCTGAAGAGGAAAGGCGATCAGCATTGAAGTCGCCAAAGATCTTGGTGCTATAGTATATGAAATCAGTCTCTTTGATGAATGGAGCATATGGGGGTGTACACTACAGCAGTGTAAAAAGTCTCACCACCCTTAGGGGTAATTTCGGCAAACAGATATTTCGGATGACCTGGCTTATCTGTCCATATCGTGATAGGTGCGCAGAGCTTTTTAACCTTCAGGGAGTAATGAACGTGGAGTATCACCTCCTTAGGTGTTACGATCATTACATAGGACGGCATAGTTCTCTAGCTTTAGCAGCGAGTCATCAACAACAGGACTCAACCGTATTCCAGTAATCGCGAGAATATGAATCAGTCGATTTGACTGGAGGTGGTATTTGATGAATTCTAGATGGCTCCTTAGGGAGTTGTCATTTAATAGATAAGCATGCAATTCGTTTCCAGCTTTACGCACAAAAGAGTGAAAAAAGGAGGGCATAGGATGCATTAGTGATTGTTGAGATGGGTTGTTATGATTTAGGTTGCTTGGAGCTTGAATTTCCTCTGACTAATATAATGATAAATATAATGATGGAGATGATAGTGAAGATGAAAAAAAATGGATGTGATTGACATGTGTAAATGAGTGATGTCAGTCATAATAGGAGAGCAAATAAATAATCATACCTAGGTCCTTAAAAAACGATTCAGATCTTCCTTTGGAATTATGAGAGTTCCAGCGTTGCCTTTTCTTCTTCTCACCTAGAATTAGGCTGTCTAGCCATCCCATATACATGACGTTTGAGTTTAAAAGTATCAGCCGGTAGGAACTCATTGATGTTGAGCAGTCGAGGAGACAGTAAATCAGGGTTGATCTCTGGTAGTAAGGATGTTTTTAGTGAAGATGTGTAAAGCTTACCCATCTTGATTTTATCCCTTATAATTTCGCAAAGCGCATGAGGAAATTGTAACGACTATCGGTGGAGGGTATGGCTTTTTCCTGGGAGTAGTATCATTAACTGAAGATGCCACATTAGCAGTTTGGGTCTTCTCAGATGCTGAGTTAGTTTGATGAAGGTCATTTCCAGAGTCTTTTTCTTTTTGCAGTGTATTGATTGCATTGGCATTTGCTTGACTTTTCATGCTGCGGGCTGAGATAACATCACGATGATCCATTCCAGGGTGGACTGTAATTAGCACAGCAAGAACTAGATTTTTCAGACCAATATTGTTCCCCAATGAATGTTGCGCAGTTGCTGTGTACATATGTTTTGTTTTTGTTGTTGTTGCGGTTGCTCAGTGAGTTCGATTCGAAGTTTTGAGCTTTGGACGAGTTGCTGTTTGATTAAATGAATAAAAGCTGAGTTTAAAGTTTCTTTTTTTTAAATATTGTATTTTATTGAGTTTGATTAATATTTAATTGATTTTTTATTTCTTGGGGGTTCGTCCGGGATTGAACTGCAAAAAATAAAACACAGAGGTTGTTTGAGTGAAGATTGAGTCGACTGAATTTAAAATCGCCCCTCGGAGACCATCTTCAAAATCATCTTCGAGGTCAAGTACACCTTCGTTATATCTTCAAGATGCTTTGAAGGAAATTGATGATCTGAAAGTGAAATTGGTTGATAGCAAAAAAACCAATGAAGAACTTAAATCCATGGTTGATGATTTGGAGGCGAAACTTATTGGTGAAAGGAACAGCTTTGAAGAGGAACGATCCAGTTTACTCAAGAATATAGATCATTGAAACCAGATAAGTCGTTTAAATATTTTATACACTAATAATAATCAAAACACTCAACACATACGAAATAATGACATTGGTAATACAGGGGTTATACTGGGTCAGAATGATTTTAGGGTTGAGGGAAATTTAGATGCCATTAGTTCAGGGAATTTTAACTCATTGAATTCTTGTTTGGGTTTTTATTTGAAACCTAATTTTTATGATGGGTCGATACATTTGAGAAAACATCTTGATCAGTTTGAGATAATTTCACAGGCTTATAGTTGAGATGATTTAATTAAGACTACAGCTTTGGCATCTTATTTAAGGAGAAAGGTAAGGGCGGTTTTGGGTAATTTTTCAAGTAAGAATTTAAATTTTTCTAAACTTAAGGAGGCTCCTGCGTTTGGTGCGGAATCAATCGGGGGTTGCTAGAGGGGGCTTCACTATTTTTCAACTTAATTTTATACAATTACTGTGACCAATATTATAAATCAATTTTATAAAGTTTTTTCAAAGTGAAAATGTAAAAGTGAACAATCAAACTCATGTTTTTGAAATTTTTTATTGTCTAATCGAGGTTAGACTGAGCCGATTTTTAGCTTTATCCTTTTTTTCCTTCAAAATTAGGTCGGTTACCCATATTTTTTTTAATATCATCGTTAACGTCGAAAAATAATCTATCATTACTGATTTTATCAAAATTTACAGTCTTTTTATCTGAGAGAAATCTTAAATTAATCATATGATCCCATAAGAGCACGTGCTTAATTACAATCATTTCAATTTACAATAACTTTAAAAAACGGCCGGAAATCAGGATTTTTTTTTAAATGCATTGATTTTGCAATTAATAAAGAACATATATTACTATTCTTAAATGAATATATGTTTGTAAGCCAAAGTCGCATGAGCCTCATTAAAGAGAAACTTGAGCTACGTTTTGAGGATGCGCATTTGCTGGCGACGAACTATACTTTGTTTCAAAACAGGAGACAGAGACCTGAGAAGGATTTACCGTCTCTAGCTTTTGATTAGGAACAGATGGTTTTGACTGCTTATCCTGAATGTTCTTTTGAGATCCAGGATAATATTGCTTATTCTCAATTCATTGTGCTGTTAATAACTTTTCTGTTAGGAAAACTTTGCAGCTTGAGGGAAAGACTTATTTGAGATAGACTTTGGCAAGGATGATGAAGGTATATGCGATTAATTTTCAGAATAAGACTTTTCAGAATTTTAATGGTGGTCGTAATTTTTCATACAGGGAGAACACACAGTTAAAACCACAAGTTCAAAATTTTAATACATACACAAATACTCAAGTACATACATATCCAAATACATATTCTACACATCATATACAAAATGTTAGATGACCTAGTTTTAGTAAGAAATATTGATTTTGTCATCAGACAGATCATTTTAGATCAAACGGCCCTGATCAGATAGATCAGTAAAACTTAATTATGTCACAAGATGGGGTTAGTTTGACAGAAATTGGAAATCCTCCATTGAATTCTGTTCGTACATATTCTATAGGGAGGATTGATGAAAATTTGGATTTTTTTTTTATGATGGTTTAGTTAATGGAGTGAAATGTCGCATTAGAATCGATAGTGGTTATGTAAGGGATGAATGTATTCTAGGTAATGATTTTTTGTTTCAGGCTGAAGTTTTGAAAAATATGCAGGCAGGTTTGGATAGGTTGTTTGGTTTTGTTTCTGATTTGGATAAGATTTGTGGTAGGGTTGAGGTGGAGAATGTTCCTAGTCACCTTTTGGAGATTTTTAAAACAAACTCTGAAGGTTTAGATAAAGTTCAAAAAGATGTATTTCTTGAATTTCTTTTAGATTTTCAGGATTTGTTTAATGATGAGAAAGTCATTGATAATTGTGATGTTAATGAACATGAGATTAATTTTATAAATCCACGTCAAATTAAGCAACCTATTTGACGAATTCTATTTCATCAGCAGGCTGAGGTGAGATGGGCGATTGAAGAAATGAAGTCAGGGCGTGATTGAGGAATGTTCTTGGTATTCTCCAGCTGTGATGAAGCGGAAGAAGGATGGTTCAATTAGATTTTGTATTGATTATCGTCTTTCGAACAATGCTTCGATTAAAAATAGTTATCCTCTTCTTTGTATAAATGAAATTTTGATGAATTTGAATAGTGCTGAATGATTTTGTATGATTGATTTAAAGAGTGGTTATTGGCAGGTGAAAGATAGGTGTAGGGATAAGGATAACACTGCATTTTCAATTTGGGAATGACTATGGCAGTTTACTGTTATGCCTTTTTGATTGTTTAATGATTCAGCTACTTTTCAAAGTTTAATAAAGAAAATTTTGAAAGGTTTGATGTATCAACCTATACGTTGGATTTGTTAAGTTCATTTGAATAATGTGACAATATTTGTTAAGACTTTTATAGAAATGTTAGTTAGATTAAGGTTTGTTTTTGCTCCTTTTTAGACCATGGTTTTCCCTTGAGCTTAAGACTATGAATAATTTGTTGGAGCAGGGATAGAAGTGTGCACCGTGGTAAATAATTTCCCCTCTCTATCCAAAGAAAGAAAAAAAAAAGATCTTCAAGAACCGTTTCAAAAATGTTTTAAGTTTGAAGTTTTGTGTAAAGGAGTGTTTGGAATTTTGTTTAGTGGTTTGATATTTTTAATAGTGGCAAGTATTGTAAACAGTTATTGTGGTATGTTACAAATGAATGTGTTTGAATTTTGAAATATGTATGATAAGTTTATTGAATGTACGTGAAATTTGTTTTTTCGAGAACGGCAATTGAAGAAGGGAGAGAGTTATGTCATGAATTCGAATTTGGAATGCAATGAATGTCGCGCGCGTTGCTATGTATATATGTTTTGTTATTGTTGTTGTTGCTGTTGCTCTTTGAGTTAGACTCGTAACTTTAAGGTTTGGACGAGTTGCTTGGGGTTTTGTTGTTCATCAGGGTTTTTCATGCCATGGGTCTTCCTCCTACGGGTCCGCATGCACCGTCGACGTAGTTCCGCGATCTCTGTCGTCCACCAGTATGCGCGAGGTTGACACGATTCGTCCTCCATACGTGGCACCGAATGTTCGCAAATAGTAACTAGGAGTTCGCTCGTCTTAACTGCAAGCTGAAATGCTCTGACCCTACCAACTGGTATGTCACCCAGGATCGATTTGGAGGGTGCTGGCATCTCCCGCGACTTCCAAACGAACGCTTCTCTATCCAGCTTCCTCAGGTTCCAGCGTGGGGGTTTTCCGGTCATCTTGTAATTTTGCTTCGAAGGCTCGCCGACAGAGAAGAGGATGTACTCTTGGTCGCTACCCATGTAACGCTCAGTCACCCACCAATCTCTTATTTTTGGCATGAGCCTTGCCGATGCAAATGTGACATCGGGGATGGAGTATCCGAATCCTGGCCTACGGTACGTGTAGGTACGTCCCGTGTTCGTGACTATCAGATTTAGCCTCGCAGCCATCTAAAACAGTAACTGTCCTCGCTGGTCACCGTGGGGCATTCCCCATTCCACCGCTCTCGCGTTGAAGTCACTCACGACTATCACGTCTCCAGTCATCCCTCTATCACACTATCCATTGCGACCCCTTTCTCGCCATCTTTTCAGCGCGTCCCGAAACGCCGTGCACGATCCGTGTCCGGGGTCGTGGGTGGTGTTCCCAATCCCCGCCTCTGCACAGAGAAAACAGATGTGCTTCACCGCGCATTTTTTACACCTGTGCCCTTCCTTGCCGCATTTATTGCAGCACGCGTGTCTGTCTTTACCCTTACAGTCCCGTCGATAGTGTCCAAAGCCTAAGCATCGGAAGCATCTTGGGACCGTAATTCGCAGTCGCACTCTCACCTCGCACCAGGGGAGTCTGAGCTTTCCCCTTCGGAGGATCTCCCGCGCCACCTTGTTTTCAACGGAGATAACTGCAAGGCATTTCTGCCTCTTTTAAGGAGGAAAGACATGGGCGTCATCTGGCTCCACGCCGTACTCCCCGCGTACCGTGTCGTGAATCTCCTCTCGCGTCGTATCCAAACCTAGATTCAGGATCTCCAGCTTTGTTGTTGCTGAGAGTTCCTTCACCAAGCCCTCGTCGATAACTCCCGACAGGGCCTCCCAGAATTTTCCAACGTCGCCTTTTCCTCATCTGACCTGCAAGATGATGCCCCCATCGTGTGGGATTGTATGTCCACCCCCACCCCCCCTCCCCCATCATCCGTAGGATTCACCCTCTCCTTCAGGGTCTTCATTACGTCTGAGTATGACCTGCCTACCTGTGGCTTCAAAAGTATCTTACTCTTCACAAAAGCCTTCCTTGATGGTTTCCGCTGGAAGGTCGTCCCGCCCCCCCCCCCGCGCCTTTCTTAATGCCCTTGCGCCTTTCGATTCCCCGACAACTCGTCAAAACGACGATTCGTCAACGACAATTCGTCAACGACAATTCGTCAACGCGACAACTCGTCAAACGACAATTCGTCAACGCCACAACTCGTCAAACGACAATTCATCAACGCGACGACTCGTCAAATGAATAAAATGCATAAAATAATATATTTTGACTTAATAGAACTAGCTTTTGCTTGGAACTATATTTTATGGCACGCCTCTTCAAGGACTCTTAGGGCCTGACGGCGCGCATTTTTTTAAAAAATAACCCTCAGTGATTTTTATTTTATTAACCCTGGTCTTTTCCGTAATCATAGGAATGCATAAAATCATATATTTTGACTAAATAGAACTAGCTTTTGCTTGGAACTAAATTTTATGGCGCGCCTCTTCGGGGACCCTTTGGGCCCCACGGCGCGCATTTTTTTTTTAAATAACCCTTAGTGTTTTTTATTTTATTAACCCTGGACTTTTCCGTAATCATAGGAACGCATAAAATAATATATTTTGACGAGCTGTCGCGTTGACGAATTGTCGTTTGACGAGTTGTCGCGTTGACGAATTGTCGTTGACGAAATGTAATTTGACGAGTTGTCGTTTGACGAACAGTCGCGTTGACGAATTGTCGTTGACGAAATGTAATTTGACGAGTTGTCGTTTGACGAACAGTCGCGGTACCGCGCATTTCTCCGGCCTGGTCTCTATAGGCTCCGTCCTGCTCATCGCCAGGGACTCCCTCGCAGACAACACTCTGACTCCCCTCTCAGTTGGAGATGCCGGAGGAACGGCGCTTGACTTCGGACCTGTTGCCCCAGCGTCAGCCTGGCGTTTCGCTTTTTTCCTCGGCTTGACGATGCGGTAACTCCCACCACTGCCGTCTTCCTTGGCAACGTCATCCGCCGGTGACTTGCGCCGTTTACGCTGTACCCTGATGCCATCGATCGCTCGCATCTGTCGAGATACACATAGCATCTCTCCTGCAGTTGATCATCCTCTCTGTGCCTTTCTAGTGCTTTCCTGACTCGCTCTTCGACCACTTGGAGCCCGTCCTTTACCACCTTGTTGGTGTTCTTCTTTTTCTGGCATGTCTTTAGTATCTCTCTAACCTCTGCCTGTATCGCCACGAGGATTTCTTTCTCTTCCCGCCGATTTCGAAGAGCAGTCTCTCTGGTGCAGACGCTGAGCTCGCTGACGGCGTTGTCAAGACTCGAGGTGCTTCCTTCCTGTCTCTGCGTTGGCATTTGCAGAAACACTCCTTGCTGGTTTTTCTCCATGTGTTCACGGTCTTGCCCCCCCCCCCAGAATCCATGAGGCCTGCCGCGGCCGCCCGGGCTTGCACCTGATTGGAACCAATGGGAAAATTGGTTACTCCCTGGAGTAATCCTGTTTTAAGAGTCGTGCCTACCATGTTTAGATTTCATTTTGGGGTACCCTTCCCCTAGGTTGATTTTTCTGTCCACTTCGAGTATTTTATTATCCTGGTACCCTCTACAAACTACGAGCGTTTCCTTATCCGCAACCCGGAGAGGCGCTGGATAGGAGAAAACAACCAAAAAACTCCGCACTAGTCTGGGTGGACTTATTAGTGACAATACCAATGAACTTGTCCTTGATAAACGCGAAAAAAATTTCCAATTTTATCATGATAACGATGCAGTCTCTTAACTGAAAGTAAACTGGATTCCTTCACATGTTGGTACAGCAGGAAATTAATCAGCGGATACAGTGGCTAAAGAAGCAACTAATAGAAAAACACAAATGATATCGATCCCCTATACTAACTTTAGACCTTTCTACAAAAGACTAGCATACTTGGAAAACGTTGATCTTCTTAAAAAAGAGAGCATCTGCAAAGGACGTGAGTACTTCAATTGTCTTCAGCCATCTTCAAAACCATGGATTAGTGGGCACAGCCTTAGGAGAAAAAATATAGTATTCATCTCAAGTTGTCGCAGTAATCACTTCAGCCTCAAGGAATCGCTAATGAAAATGAACGTGGTCAATTCAACGGCTTGTAACTGCGGTCGTGATCCTCAGGATTTAAACCAAATCTTGTGGCAATGCCCCCTAGAAGAAATACTCAGACCAACGCCAAGGATCTTATCAAGATAAAGCCGTATCCTCCATACGATATCTCCAGTTTTTTGTGTGACCGAATATTAGTGTGATGAACTTAATTTATAGTCATATTTGTGGCGTGGAGAAATGCTACGCGGCGGGAGAGAGGAGGAAGTTCGGCGGCGTCCGTAGAGGGCAGTAGCTGCCGAGGAGCCGCCCGCCTACTTCCCCTCCCGCCGGTTACCGGCTCTCCAAGCCCGAGCCGCGGCCATTTTCTCTACTCTAGTTTGGAGCCTCGTGCAGTTCGGACGCCCGCAGCTGTCTTTTCCGAGCATTCTGAAATTTGTGGTATTCGCGACCGATTGTAAACCCGTGACCCCGGAGGACGCCCACGCGGTCCTCCTCGAGAGAGTGAATTACGCGACCGCGTCGTTTTTCCGCAGTGGAGAGAGATAAAGTGTAAAATCATCCGAACAGCTGTCCAAGTCACCTGGCGATCAATCGACCCGTCGCTGAGCGCTGAGCGGAGGAGCAGGAAAAAGGAGACGTGGACGCCGACCGACGACAACGGCGTGATTCACCTCTGAGGTAATCGAAATTCTGGGTTTCTACCGAGTTATAAGGTGCGTGACGGGAATACGTTCCCATTAGATTATAAGTAATCCCCTTGCCACCCGGTTCGATTAACTTTTAATTAAATGCGTTTCGTTAAGTGAACTGCTGAGTTTTTATTCACATTTATTGTACCTTTTTTTATTCCTTCAACATTCTTCCCGTCCGCTAAGATTATTTTTAGATTTCTTCACGGTCTTTCTTATCTAAGATTTTCCCTGGGCCGGCTATTTCTGTTTGTTAGGTGTAGAGCTCTTGTGCCCAGGGGTTCTGACCAAGTGATACGGGCGGCAGCCCTCGGGAATTATCGCGGCCGATCTCGCGCAACGAGGAGTCAGCAGCAGAGCAGAGGATCGTCGAGCGGCGACGGCGCGGACCAGCCCGCCGGCGAGCTAGCGGGGCCTTGGCGCCCAGAAAAATTACGGCCCTCGCGTTTTGTTTACTTCGAGGAGTAGTAGTGCCCGGGGAGACGATTTTGTGGCCCTAAGGGCTTGGTCGTTTTGTGTCTTTTTTTTTGTTAATTGAGCTCCCCTGTCGCGACTACATTCTCGTCATATATTAAAAAGTGTAAAATAAAGATCTGAATTGAAAGTTATGTTACCATTGAAGCACTTAAGTGAGGGTTCTTTTTATTTTATAATTATTTTCCTATACATATAAATTAATCTTCTAGTTTTCGCTAATAATCTGTCAAGGTAATAAAGCTCAATAATAAAAAAAACTGTGAGATCAATAAATTTACGTAAAATAATTTTGAAAATAAACGATAGGATTGTTAAAAAAAATTCAACAATAAATTTATATAATTAATAAATTTTTATACTTAAAAAAAAGTTTTTTTTTCGAACTCATGGTATGAGATATAAAATCACAAATCCAAAATATAATCTTTATTTTTGAAGTTGAAAAAATTACTAAGCAATTTATGATGAAGCCATTTTATTTGATTTTTTTTTAATTTTTTGTAAAAAAGGAATAGAATATACGTAAATTTTCTATGATTATGAGATTTTTGCAAACAAAAATAAATTTTGTACCAAATTTATTAAAAAGAACCTCTTGCAAAATCGCCAAAATCTAGCCTCACCAAATCAATTGTAACTTCGGGATTAGGTGTCTTTTAGGATCCCTCTCAACATCTCGTAGTTGTTTTTTCGGCCAGCTCACTTACTGTGCATGCGTAGAGACTTTTATGCTTCATTTAAAATACATAGAAAACCATAGTTTTAGGTCGTTTTTTTCATTTAAAAAAAAAAAATGGGGGTGACGCAGTTCTGGTTTTTTTATATGTTTTAGAGGCATCAAAGACACATTTTTTCCATCTATTTTGGTAAGGGGCAATAGTAGGCCACACCCCATTATTGACCATTGAAAATAGCGAACATTTTTTTTTTTTTTTCTTCAAAATTTAAGTGTAAGCGTCTAAATGACTCGTTTGAAATGGTCAAGGTTTCATTTTTTTGTCTTGAGTTGTAGTCTTTGAAAAAGTTTTTTAAATGTAATTAAATTTATTTTTATCGTCTCTGTGTGTAACATAACCTTAAAATTTTGAAAAAACGAGGTTTTTTGAACTTTTCTCTGTTGTTGAAGCTTAAAATATATATTTTCTGAAAAGGCGTTGAAGAATATATCACGTCCTGATGTTGCAGTAGTCAAGTTATGCAATAATATCGATGTTAGAGCTCATGACATAAAAAAAATGAAAACTCTTTTTAACAATCTATTTTTACTCAAAAATTTCAAATGGAAACCATATGTTTTTTTTTTAAAGATTCGTTTTTTGCTTTACTTTTTATTGATATATATTTTTATATGCCTTTACACTATACTTTTATCAAAAAGTTTTAAAAAAATGAAATTTAGTTTAAAAAAACACTTAAATTTTTGTAAAAATTCAAAAAAATTAACTGGAACCATCAAAAGTTTAACAATAAATATAATAAGATATTATATCGATTTATACTTTATTGTAGAAATACTTAAAATGTAGCCACCGTCAAGCACAAGGGGTATATCTCATTTGATCTAATCAGAATCCCACTGAATGAATTTCCCGAGCAAGCACTGTAATGCGGCTGCCATAGCCGCGAAGTCTGGCCCAATTCGGCTTCCAAACTCGGTACGAATTCGGTCGGGGGCGCGGCTAGGGTTTCGGCCCGAGCGCGGACTAGTGCATCTGGTCGAAGTTGCGGTATAAAAATGATTCCTACAAGAGGTTAGAAATCCAGTGTAGTCAGGGTGGACACATAGTGCTCCAGGAAATAGCTTCCCCAAGACGTTTTGACTTCAAGAGGGTGAACATCTGGAGCACCAGGTGGTAAGTATCCCCGAAGATGTTTTCTCCAGTAAGTTTCGACTCCAGAAGGGTCAGGGTGGATACCTCGAGCACCTGTTGATAGTTACGCCGTAGGGATGATTTCCTCGGGAAGTTTTGGATCCGAAAGGGTCAGGGTGGACACCTGGTGCACTTGGAGATGATTACGCCTTATAGATGAATTCCACAGGAAGTTTTGACTCCGGAAGAGACAGGGTGGGTGCACTCGGTGATAGTTACACCTTGGAGATGATTTCCTCGGGAAGTTTTGACTCCGGAAGTGTCAGGGTGGACACCTGGTGTACTCGGAGATAGTTACGCCTTGGAGATGATTTCCCCAGGAAGTTTTGACTCCGGAAGAGTCAGGGTGAACCTCCAAGGCGTAATTATCACCAAGTGCACCAGATGTACACCCTGACCATTGCGGAGTCAAAACTTCCTGGAGAAATCGTCTCCAAGCCGTAACTATCACCGAGTGCACCAGGTGTCCACCCTGACTCTTCCGGAGTTTAAACTTCCTGGGGAAATCATCTCCAAGGCGTAACTATCACCGAGTGCACCAGGTGTCCACCCTGACACTTCCGGAGTCAAAACTTCCTGGGGAAATCATCTTCAAGGAGTAACTATCACCGAGTGCACCAGGTTTCCACCCTGACCCTTCCGGAGTCAAACTATCCCGAGGAAATCATCCCTAAGGTGTAACTATCACCAGGTGCTCGAGGTATCCGACCTTACCCTTCTGGAGTCGAAACTTACTGGAGAAATCATCTTCGGGAATACTTACCACCTGGTGCTCCAGATGTTCACCCTCTTGAAGTCAAAACGTTTTGGGGAAGCTAATTCCTGGAGCACTATGTGTCCACCCTGACTACACTGGATTTCTAACCTCTTGTAGAGATCATCTTTATAACGCCACTTCGGCCAGATGCACCAGTCAGCACTCGGGCCGAAACTCTAGCCACGCCCCCGACCGAGCTACAGCCGAATTCGGCACAGCTTCGGAGAGAGCGATAAATAAATATTTTTTTATAAACGATTAAATAAACCGACAAGCTCTAAGCCCCCATAACGCTGGGGAGAGCGATAAATCAATGATTTTTTATAAACAATTAAATAAAGCACCAAGCTCGAAACCCCCATAATGCTGGGGAGAGCGATAAATAAATTATTTTTTATAAACAATTGAATAAACCACCAAGCTCGAAACCCCCATAATGCTGGGGAGAGCGATAAATAAATTATTTTTTCTAAACTATTGAATGAACCACCAAGCTTGAAACCCCCGTAACGCTGGGGGGAAAAGATAAATAAAAATTCTTTTATAAACAATTGGATAAACCACCAAGCTCGAAACCCCCATAACGCTAGATAGAGCGATAAATCAATGATTTTTTATAAACAATTGAATAAACCACCAAGCTTGAAACCCCCATAAAGCTGGGAAGAGAGATAAATAAATGATTTTTTATAAACAATCAAATAAACCGACAAGCTCTAAACCCCCATAACGCTGGGAAGAGCAATAAATCAATTATTTTTTATAAACAATTAAATAAACCGACAAACTTGAAACCCCCATAAAGCTGGGAAGAGCGATAAATAAATGATTTTTTATAAACAATCAAATAAACCGACAAGCTCTAAACCCCCATAACGCTGGGGAGTGCAATTAATCAATTATTTTTTATAAACAATTGAATAAACCGACAAGCTCTAAACCCTCGTGAAGCTGGAGAGAGCGATAAATAAATATTTTTTTATGAACGATTAAATAAACCGACAAGCTCTAAGCCCCCATAACGCTGGGGAGAGCGATAAATCAATGATTTTTTATAAACAATTGAATAAACCACCAAGCTTGAAACCCCCATAAAGCTGGGAAGAGAGATAAATAAATGATTTTTTATAAACAATCAAATAAACCGACAAGCTCTAAACCCCCATAACGCTGGGAAGAGCAATAAATCAATTATTTTTTATAAACAATTGAATAAACCGACAAGCTTGAAACCCCCATAAAGCTGGGAAGAGCGATAAATAAATGATTTTTTATAAACAATCAAATAAACCGACAAGCTCTAAACCCCCATAACGCTGGGGAGTGCAATTAATCAATTATTTTTATAAACAATTGAATAAACCGACAAGCTCTAAACCCTCGTGAAGCTGGAGAGAGTGATGAATAAATATTTTTTTATGAACGATTAAATAAACCGACAAGCTCTAAGCCCCCATAACGCTGGGGAGAGCGGTAAATCAATGATTTTTTATAAACAATTAAATAAACCACCAAGCTCGAAACCCCCATAATGCTGGGATGAGCGATAAATAAATTATTTTTTATAAACAATTAAATTAACTATCATGCTTGAGTCCTCCGTAACGCTGGGGGGGATTGATAAATAAATTAATTTTTTTGAACAATTGGATAAACCACCGAGCTCGAAACCCTTGTGAAGCTGGAGAGAGCAATAAGTAAATTTTTTTTTATGAACAATTGAATAAACCACCAAGCTCAAAAACCCCATAACAATGGAGAGAGCGATAAATTAATTATTATTTATAAACAATTAAATATACCGACAAGCTCTAAACTCTCGTGAAGCTGGAGAAAGCGATGAATCAATGATTTTTTATAAACAATTAAATAAACCACCAAGCTTGAAACCCTTATAACATTGTGGAGAGCGATCAATAAATGATTTTTATAAACAATTAAATAAACCGACGAGATTTCAACCCCCAAAACGCTGGGTAGAGAAATAAATAAATTCTTTTTTATAAACAATGAAATAATTCACCAAGCTCGAAACCCCCATAGAGCTGGGGGAAGCGATAAATAAATAATTTTTTATAAACAATTAAATTAACCGACGAGCTCTGAACCCCCTTAACGCTGGGCAGAGCGATAAATAAATTATTTTTTATAAACAATTAAATATGTTGACAAGCTCTAAGCGCCCATAACGCTGGGGAGAGCGATAAATCAATGATTTTTTATGAACAATTGGATAAACCGACAAGCTCTAAGCCGCCAAAATGCTGGGCAGAGCAATTGATAAATTATTTTTTATACACAATTGGACAAACCGACAAGCTTTAAACCCCATAACGCTGGAGAAAGCGATTAATCAATAATTTTTTATAAACTATTGAATAAACCGACAAGCTCTAAACCATCGTGAAGCTGGAGCGAGCTATGAATAAATATTTTTTTTATAACTAATTGGATAAACCATCAAGCTCAAAACCCCCATAACGCTAGGGAGAGCGATAAATAAATTATTTTTTTTATAAACAATTGAATAAACTACCAAGCTCGAAACCCCCATAACGCTGGGGAGAGCGATTAATCAATTATTTTATATATACAATTGATTAAACCGACAAGCTCCAGACCCTCGTGAAGCTGGAGAGAGCGATAAAAAAATATTTTTTTATAAACAATTTGATAAACCACCAAGATCGAAACCCCCAGAAGGCTGGGGGGAAAGATAAATAAATTATTTTTCATGAACAATAAAATAAACCGCCAAGCCCTAAACCCTTGTGAAGCTGGAGAGAGCGATATATAAATATTTTTTATAAACAATTGAATAAACCACCTAGCTCAAAACCCCCAAAACGCTGAGGAGACGATAAATAAATAATTTTTTATAAATATTTAAATACACATATGAGCTCTAAGCCCCCATAACGCTGGGCAGAGCGATAAATAAAATATTTTTTATAAACAATGAATAAACCGACGAGGTTATTTAGGTTCAGAGCTTGTCGGTTTATTTAATTGTTTGTAAAAAATCATTAACTTATCGCTCTTCCCAGCATTGTGAGGGTTTAGAGCTTGTCGAATTATTCAATTGTTTATAAAAAATAATTTATTTATCGCTCTGCCCAGCGTTATAGGATTTTCTGGCACGTCGGTTTATTCAATTGTTCATAAAAAATAATTCATTTACTGCTCCCCCCAGCGTTATGGGGGTTTCGAGCTTGGTGGTTTATCCAATTGTTTTAAAAAAGTCATTGGTTTATCTTTCTCCCCAGTGTTATGGGGGCTTAGAGCTTGTCGGTTTATTCAATTGTTTATAAAAAATAATTTATTTATCGCTCTCTCCATCATCACAAGGATTGAGAGCTTGTAGGTTTATTTGACTGTTCATAAAAAATTATTTAATTATCGCTCTCCCCAGTAGTATGGGGGTTTCCAGCTTGGTTGTTTATCCAATTGTTTATAAAAAAATATTTTCTTATCGCTCTCTCCAGCTTCACAAGGGTTAAGAGCTTTTCGGTTTATTTAATTGTTTATAAAAAATAATTTATTCATAGCTCTCCCCAGCGTTATGGGGGTTTCGAGCTTGGTGGTTTATCCAATTGTTTATAAAAAAATATTTATTTATCGCACCCTCCAGCTTCATGAGGGTTTAGAGCTTTTCGGTTTATTTTATTGTTTATAAAAAATAATTTATCCATCGCTCTCCCCAGCATTATGGGGGTTTCGAACTTGGTGGTTTATCCAATTGTTTATAAAAAAATATTTATTTATCGCTCTTTCAAGCTTCACAAGGGTCTAGAGATTTTCGGTTTATTTAATTGTTTATAAAAAATAATTTATTCATCGCTCTTCCCAGCGTTATGGGGGTTTCAAGCTTGGTGGTTTATCAAATTGTTTATAAAAAAATATTTATTTATCGCTCCCTCCAGCTTCATGAGGGTTTAGAGCTTGTCGGTTTATACAATTGTTTATAAAAAATAATTGATTAATTGCTCTACCCAGCGTTATGGGGGTTGAAAGCTCGTCGGTTTATTTAATTGTTCATAAAAAATTAATTATTCATCACTTCGCCCAGCGTTATTGGGGTTTCGAGCTTGGTGGCTTATTCAACTGTTTATAAAAAAATATTTATTTATCGCTCTCTCCAGCTTCACAAGGGTTAAGAGCTTGTCGGTTTATACAATTGTTTATAAAAAATAATTGATTAATTGCTCTACCCAGCGTTATGGGGGTTGAAAGCTCGTCGGTTTATTTAATTGTTTATAAAAAATAATTTATTCATCGCTCTCCCCAGCGTTATGGGGGTTTCGAGATTGGTAAATTATTTAATTGTTTATAAAAAATAATTTATTTATCGCTCTCCTCAGCGATATGGGGGCTTGGAGCTCGTCGGTTTATTTAATCGTTTATAAAAAATAATTTATTCATCGCTCTCCCCAGCGTTATGGGGGTTTCAAGCTTGGTGAATTATTTAATTGTTTATAAAAAATAATTTATTCATCGCTCTCCCCAGCGTTATGGGGGTTTCGAGATTGGTAAAATATTTAATTGTTTATAAAAAATAATTTATTTATCGCTCTCCCCAGCGATATGGGGGCTTAAAGCTCGTCGGTTTATTTAGTTGTCTGTAAAAAATCATTTATATATCGCTCTCCCCAGCGTTATGGGGGTTTCGAGCTTGGTGGTTTATCCAATTGTTTGTAAAAAAATATTTATTTATCGCTCCCTCCAGCTTCATGAGGGTTTAGAGCTTGTCGGTTTATACAATTGTTTATAAAAAATAATTGATTAATTGCTCTACCCAGCGTTATGGGGGTTGAAAGCTCGTCGGTTTATTTAATTGTTCATAAAAAATTAATTATTCATCACTTCGCCCAGCGTTATTGGGGTTTCGAGCTTGGTGGCTTATTCAACTGTTTATAAAAAAATATTTATTTATCGCTCTCTCCAGCTTCACAAGGGTTAAGAGCTTGTCGGTTTATACAATTGTTTATAAAAAATAATTGATTAATTGCTCTACCCAGCGTTATGGGGGTTGAAAGCTCGTCGGTTTATTTAATTGTTTATAAAAAATAATTTATTCATCGCTCTCCCCAGCGTTATGGGGGTTTCGAGATTGGTAAATTATTTAATTGTTTATAAAAAATAATTTATTTATCGCTCTCCTCAGCGATATGGGGGCTTGGAGCTCGTCGGTTTATTTAATCGTTTATAAAAAATAATTTATTCATCGCTCTCCCCAGCGTTATGGGGGTTTCAAGCTTGGTGAATTATTTAATTGTTTATAAAAAATAATTTATTCATCGCTCTCCCCAGCGTTATGGGGGTTTCGAGATTGGTAAAATATTTAATTGTTTATAAAAAATAATTTATTTATCGCTCTCCCCAGCGATATGGGGGCTTAAAGCTCGTCGGTTTATTTAGTTGTCTGTAAAAAATCATTTATATATCGCTCTCCCCAGCGTTATGGGGGTTTCGAGCTTGGTGGTTTATCCAATTGTTTGTAAAAAAATATTTATTTATCGCTCTCCCCAGCTTCATGAGGGTTTAGAGCTTGTCGGTTTATTTAATTGTTTTTAAAAAATATTTTATTTATCGCTCTCCCCAGCGATATGGAGGTTTAGAGCTCGTCGGTTTATTTAGTTGTTTATAAAAAATTATTTATATATCGCTCTCCCCAGCGTTATGGAGGTTTCGAGCTTGGTGGTTTATCCAATTGTTTGTAAAAAAATATTTATTTATCGCTCTCCCCAGCTACATGAGGGTTTAGAGCTCGTCGGTTTATTTAGTTGTTTATAAAAAATCATTTATTCATCGCTCTCCCCAGCGTTACGGGGGTTTCGAACTTGGTGGTTTATCAAATTGTTTATAAAAAAATATTTATTTATCGCTCCCTCCAGCTTCATGAGGGTTTAGAGCTTGTCGGTTTATACAATTGTTTATAAAAAATAATTGATTAATTGCTCTACCCAGCGTTATGGGGGTTGAAAGCTCGTCGGTTTATTTAATTGTTCATAAAAAATTAATTATTCATCACTTCCCCCAGCGTTATTGGGGTTTCGAGCTTGGTGGCTTATTCAATTGTTTATAAAAAAATATTTATTTATCGATCTCTCCAGCTTCACAAGGGTTAAGAGCTTTTCAGTTTATTTAATTGTTTATAAAAAATAATTTATTCATCGCTCTCCCCAGCGTTATGGGGGTTTCGAGATTGGTAAATTATTTAATTGTTTATAAAAAATAATTTATTTATCGCTCTCCCCAGGGTTATGGGGGCTTAGAGCTTGTCAGCATATTTAATTGTTTATAAAAAATAATTTATTTATCGCTCTGCCCAGCGTCATGGGGGTTTCGAGCTTGGTTGTTTATCCAATTAGTTATAAAAAAATATTTATTTATAGCTCTCTCCAGCTTCACGATGGCTTAGAGCTTTACGAATTGTTTAATTGTTTATTAAAAATAATTTATTTGTCGCTCTCTTCAGCGTTATGGGGGTTTAGAGCTCGTCGGGTCATTTAATTACTCATAAAACATAATTTATTAATCGCTCTCCCCAGCGTTATGGGGGTTTCGAGCTTGGTGGTTTATCCAATTGTTTTAAAAAAATATTTATTTATCTCTCTTTCCAGCCTCACAAGGGTTAAGAGCTTTTCGGTTTATTTAATTATTTATAAAAAATAATTTATTTATCTCTCTCTTCAGCATTATGGGGGTTTCGAGCTCGTCGGTTTATTGAATTACTCATAAAAGATAATTTATTAATCGCTCTCCCCAGCGTTACTGGGGTTTCGAGCTTGGTGGCTTATTCAATTGTTTATGAAAAAATTTTTATTTATCGCTCTCTCCAGCTTCACAAGGGTTTAGAGCTTTTCGGTTTATTTGATTGTTTATAAAAAATAATTTATTCATCGCTCTCCCCAGCGTTATGGAGGTTTCAAGCTTGGTGGTTTATCCAATTGTTTGTAAAAAAATATTTATTCATCGCTTTCTCCAGCTTCACGATGGTATAGAGCTTGTCAGTTTATTCAATTGTTTATAAAAAATAATTTATTTATCGCTCTCCCCAGCATTATGGGGGTTTCGAGCATGGTGGTTTATTTAATTATTTTTAAAAAATAATTTATTTATCGATCTTCCCAGCGTTAGGGGGGTTTCGAGCTTGTTGGTCTATTTAATTATTTATAAACTATTATTGATTTATCGCTCTCTCCAGCATTATGGTGGCTTCGAGCTTGTCGGTTTAATTAATTGTTTATAAAAAATAATTTATTTATCGCTCTCCCCAGCGTTATGGTGGTTTCGAGCTTGTTGGTTTATTAAATTACTCATAAAACATAATTTATTAATCGCACTCCCCAGCGTTATTGGGGTTTCGAGCTTGGTGGCTTATTCAATTGTTTATGAAAAAATTTTTATTTATCGCTCTCTCCAGCTTCACAAGGGTTTAGAGCTTTTCGGTTTATTTAATTGTTTATAAAAAATAATTTATTCATCGCTCTTCCCAGCGTTATGGGGGTTTCGAGCTTGGTGGTTTATCCAATTGTTTATAAAAAAATATTTATTTATCGCTCCCTCGAGCTTCATGAGGGTTTAGAGCTTGTCGGTTTATACAATTGTTTATAAAAAATAATTGATCAATTGCTCTACCCAGCATTATGGGGGTTGAAAGCTCGTCGGATTATTTAATTGTTTATAAAAAATTAATTATTCATCACTTCATCCAGCGTTATTGGGGTTTCGAGCTTGGTGGCTTATTCAATTGTTTATAAAAATATATTTTCTTATCACTCTCTCCAGCTTCACAAGGGCTTAGAGCTTTTCGGTTTATTTAATTGTTTATAAAAAATAATTTATTCATCGCTCTACCCAGTTTTATGGGGGTTTCGAGCTTGGTGGCTTATTCAATTGTTTATGAAAAAATTTTTATTTATCGCTCTCTCCAGCTTCACAAGGGTTTAGAGCTTTTCGGTTTATTTGATTGTTTATAAAAAATAATTTATTCATCGCTCTCCCCAGCGTCATGGGGGTTTCGAGCTTGGTTGTTTATCCAATTAGTTATAAAAAAATATTTATTTATTGCTCCTTCCAGCTTCATGAGGGGTTAGAGCTTTTCGGTTTATTCAATAGTTTATAAAAAATAATTGATTAATCGCTCTCCCCAGCGTTATGGGGGCTTAGAGCTTGTCGGCATTTTTAATTATTTATAAAAGATAATTTATTTATCGCTCTGCCCAGCGTCATGGGGGTTTCTAGCTTGGTTGTTTATCCAATTAGTAATAAAAAAATATTTATTCATAGCTATCTCCAGCTTCACGATGGTTTAGAGCTTTTCAGTTTATTTAATTGTTTATAAAAAAAAATTTATTTATCGCTCTCCCCAGCGTTATGGGGGTTTCGAGCTTGGTGGCTTATTCAATTGTTTATAAAAAAATATTTATTTATCGCTCTCTCCAGCTTCACAAGGGTTTAGAGCTTTTCGGTTTATTTGATTGTTTATAAAAAATAATTTATTCATCGCTCTCCCCAGCGTCATGGGGGTTTCGAGCTTGGTTGTTTATCCAATTATGTATAAAAAAATATTTATTTATTGCTCCTTCCAGCTTCATGAGGGGTTAGAGCTTTTCGGTTTATTTGATTGTTTATAAAAAATAATTTATTTATCGCTCTCTTCAGCATTATGGGGGTTTCGAGCTCGTCGGTCTATTTAATTACTCATGAAACATAATTTATTAATCGCTCTCCCCAGCGTTATTGGGGTTTTGAGCTTGGTGGCTTATTCGATTGTTTATGAAAAAATTTTTATTTATCGCTCTCTCCAGCTTCACAAGGGTTTAGAGCTTTTCGGTTTATTTAATTGTTTATAAAAAAAAATTTATTCATCGCTCTTCCCAGCGTTATGGGTGTTTCGAGCTTGGTGAATTATCCAATTGTTTATAAAAAAATATTTATTTATCGCTCCCTCGAGCTTCATGATAGTTTAGAGCTTGTCAGTTTATTCAATTGTTTATAAAAAATAATTTTTTTATTGCTCCACCCAGGGTTATGGGGGTCTCGAGCTTGGTGGTTTATTCAATTGGTTTATAAAAAAAATAGTTTATTTATCGCTCTCCCCAGCACCATGGGGGTTTCGAGCTTGGTTGTTTATCCAATTAGTTATAAAAAAATATTTATTTATAGCTCTCTCCAGCTTCACGATAGTTTAGAGCTTGTCAGTTAATTCAATTGTTTATAAAAAATAATTTATTTATCTCTCTCCCCAGCGTTATGGGGGTTTCGAGCTTGGTGGATTATTTAATTATTTATAAAAAATCATTGATTTATCGCTCTCTTCAGCATTATGGTGGCTTCGAGCTTGTCGGTTTATTTAATTGTTTATAAAAAAAAATTTATTTATCGCTCTCCCCAGCGTTATGGGGGTTTCGAGCTTGTTGGTTTATTCAATTGTTTATAAAAAACAATTGATTAATTCCTCTCCCCAGCGTTATGGGGGCTTAGAGCTTGTCAGCATATTTAATTGTTTATAAAAAATAATTTGTTTATCGCTCTGCCTAGCGTCATGGGGGTTTCGAGCTTGGTTGTTTCTCCAATTAGTTATAAAAAAATATTTATTTATAGCTCCCTCCAGCTTCACGATGGCTCAGAGCTTTTCGAATTGTTTAATTGTTTATAAAAAATAATTTATTTATCGCTCTGCCTAGCGTCATGGGGGTTTCTAGCTTGGTTGTTTATCCAATTCGTAATAAAAAAATATTTATTCATAGCTATCTCCAGCTTCACGATGGTTTAGAGCTTTTCAGTTTATTTAATTGTTTATAAAAAAAAATTTATTTATCGCTCTCCCCAGCGTTATGGGGGTTTCGAGCTTGGTGGTTTATCCAATTGTTTATAAAAAAATATTTATTTATTGCTCCTTCCAGCTTCATGAGGGGTTAGAGCTTTTCGGTTTATTTGATTGTTTATAAAAAATAATTTATTTATCGCTCTCTTCAGCATTATCGGGGTTTCGAGCTCGTCGGTTTATTTAATTACTCATGAAACATAATTAATTAATCGCTCTCCCCAGCGTTATTGGGGTTTTGAGCTTGGTGGCTTATTCAATTGTTTATGAAAAAATTTTTATTTAACGCTCTCTCCAGTTTCACAAGGGTTTAGAGCTTTTCGGTTTATTTAATTGTTTATAAAAAATAATTTATTTATCGCTCTCTTCAGCATTATCGGGGTTTTGAGCTCGTCGGTTTATTTAATTACTCATGAAACATAATTAATTAATCGCTCTCCCCAGCGTTATTGGGGTTTTGAGCTTGGTGGCTTATTCAATTGTTTATGAAAAAATTTTTATTTAACGCTCTCTCCAGTTTCACAAGGGTTTAGAGCTTTTCGGTTTATTTAATTGTTTATAAAAAATAATTTATTCATCGCTCTTCCCAGCGTTATGGGGGTTTCGAGCTTGGTGAATTATCCAATTGTTTATAAAAAAATATTTTTTTATCGCTTCCTCGAGCTTCATGATAGTTTAGAGCTTGTCAGTTTATTCAATTGTTTATAAAAAATAATTTTTTTATTGCTCCACCCAGGGTTATGGGGGTTTCGAGCTTGGTGGTTTATTCAATTGGTTTATAAAAAAAATAGTTTATTTATCGCTCTCCCCAGCACCATGGGGGTTTCGAGCTTGGTTGTTTATCCAATTAGTAATAAAAAAATATTTATTTATCGCTCTTTCCAGCTTCACAAGGGTTAAGAGCTTTTCGGTTTATTTAATTGTTTATAAAAAATAATTTAATTATCGCTCTCTTCAGCATTATGGGGGTTTAGAGCTTTTCGGTTTATTTAATTGTTTATAAAAAAGTATTTTTTCATCGCTCTCATCAGCGTTATGGGGGTTTCGAGCTTGGTGGTTTATCCAATTGTTTATAAAAAAATATTTATTTATTGCTCCCTCCAGCTTCATGAGGGGTTAGAGATTGTCGGTTTATTTAATTGTATATAAAAAATTTTTTATTTATCGCTCTCCCCAGCATTATGGGGGTTTCAAGCTTGGTGGTTTATCCAATTGTTATAAAAAAATATTTAATTATCGCTCTAACCAGCTTCACGAGGGTTAAAAGTTTTTCGATTTATTTAATTGTTTATAAAAAATTATTTTTTTATCGCTCTTCCCAGCGTTATAGGGGTTTCATGCTTAGTGAATTATTTAATTGTTTATAAAAAATAATTTATTCATCGCTCTACCCAGCATTATGGGGGTTGAAAGCTCGTCGGTTTATTTAATTGTTTATAAAAAATTAATTATTCATCGCTTCCCCTTGCGTTATTGGGGTTTTGAGCTTGGTGGCTTATTCAATTGTTTATAAAAAAATATTTATTTATCGCTCTCTCCAGCTTCACAAGGGTTTAGAGCTTTTCGGTTTATTTAATTGTTTATAAAAAATAATTTATTCATCGCTCTTCCCAGCGTTATGGGGGTTTCGAGCTTGGTGGTTTATCCAATTGTTTATAAAAAAATATTTATTTATCGCTCCCTCGAGCTTCATGAGGGTTTAGAGCTTGTCAGTTTATACAATTGTTTATAAAAAATAATTGATAAATTGCTCTACCCAGCATTATGGGGGTTGAAAGCTCGTCGGATTATTTAAATGTTTATAAAAAATTAATTATTCATCACTTCATCCAGCGTTATTGGGGTTTCGAGCTTGGTGGCTTATTCAATTGTTTATAAAAATATATTTTCTTATCGCTCTCTCCAGCTTCACAAGGGTTTAGAGCTTTTCGGTTTATTTAATTGTTTATAAAAAATAATTTATTCATCGCTCTACCCAGTTTTATGGGGGTTTCGAGCTTGGTGGTTTATCCAATTGTTTATAAAAAAATATTTATTTATCGCTCTCTCCAGCTTCACAAGGGTTTAGAGCTTTTCAGTTTATTTAATTGTTTATAAAAAAAAATTTATTTATCGCTCTCCCCAGCGTTATGGGGGTTTCTAGCTTGGTGGTTTATCCAATTGTTTATAAAAAAATATTTATTTATTGCTCCTTCCAGCTTCATGAGGGGTTAGAGCTTTTCGGTTTATTTGATTGTTTATAAAAAATAATTTATTTATCGCTCTTCCCAGCGTTATGGGGGTTTCAAGCTTGGTGGTTTATCAAATTGTTTATAAAAAAATATTTATTTATCGCTCCCTCCAGCTTCATGATAGTTTAGAGCTTGTCAGTTTATTCAATTGTTTATAAAAAATAATTTATTCATCGCTCTTCCCAGCGTTATGGGGGTTTCAAGCTTGGTGGTTTATCAAATTGTTTATAAAAAAATATTTATTTATCGCTCCCTCCAGCTTCATGATAGTTTAGAGCTTGTCAGTTTATTCAATTGTTTATAAAAAATAATTTATTTATCGCTCTCCCCAGCGTTATGGGGGTTTCGAGCTTGTTGGTTCATTCAATTGTTTATAAAAAACAATTGATTAATTCCTCTCCCCAGCGTTATGGGGGCTTAGAGCTTGTCAGCATATTTAATTGTTTATAAAAAATAATTTGTTTATCGCTCTGCCTAGCGTCATGGGGGTTTCGAGCTTGGTTGTTTATCCAATTAGCTATAAAAAAATATTTATTTATAGCTCTCTCCAGCTTCACGATAGTTTAGAGCTTGTCAGTTTATTCAATTGTTTATAAAAAATAATTTATTTATCGCTCTCCCCAGCACCATGGGGGTTTCGAGCTTGGTTGTTTATCCAATTAGTTATAAAAAAATATTTATTTATAGCTCTTTCCAGCTTCACGATAGTTTAGAGCTTGTCAGTTTATTCAATTGTTTATAAAAAATAATTTATTCATCGCTCTTCCCAGCGTTATGGGGGTTTCGAGCTTGGTGGATTATTTAATTATTTATAAAAAATCATTGATTTATCGCTCTCTTCAGCATTATGGTGGCTTCGAGCTTGTCGGTTTATTTAATTGTTTATAAAAAAAAATTTATTTATCGCTCTCCCCAGCGTTATGGGGGTTTCGAGCTTGTTGGTTTATTCAATTGTTTATAAAAAACAATTGATTAATTCCTCTCCCCAGCGTTATGGGGGCTTAGAGCTTGTCAGCATATTTAATTGTTTATAAAAAATAATTTGTTTATCGCTCTGCCTAGCGTCATGGGGGTTTCGAGCTTGGTTGTTTATCCAATAAGTTATAAAAAAATATTTATTTATAGCTCTCTCCAGCTTCACGATGGCTTAGAGCTTGTCAGTTTATTCAATTGTTTATAAAAAATAATTTATTTATCGCTCTCCCCAGCGTTATGGGGGTTTCGAGCTTGGTGGATTATTTAATTATTTATAAAAAATCATTGATTTATCGCTCTCTTCAGCATTATGGTGGCTTCGAGCTTGTCGGTTTATTTAATTGTTTATAAAAAAAAATTTATTTATCGCTCTACCCAGTTTTATGGGGGTTTCGAGCTTGGTGGTTTATCCAATTGTTTATAAAAAAATATTTATTCATCGCTCTCTCCAGCTTCACAAGGGTTTAGAGCTTTTCAGTTTATTTAATTGTTTATAAAAAAAAATTTATTTATCGCTCTCCCCAGCGTTATAAGGGTTTCGAGCTTGGTGGTTTATCCAATTGTTTATAAAAAAATATTTATTTATTGCTCCTTCCAGCTTCATGAGGGGTTAGAGCTTTTCGGTTTATTTGATTGTTTATAAAAAATAATTTATTTATCGCTCTCTTCAGCATTATGGAGGTTTAGAGCTCGTCGGTTTATTTAGTTGTTTATAAAAAATCATTTATTCATCGCTCTCCCCAGCATTATGGGGGTTTCGAACTTGGTGGTTTATCAAATTGTTTATAAAAAAATATTTATTTATCGCTCCCTCCAGCTTCATGATAGTTTAGAGCTTGTCAGTTTATTCAATTGTTTATAAAAAATAATTTATTCATCGCTCTTCCCAGCGTTATGGGGGTTTCAAGCTTGGTGGTTTATCAAATTGTTTATAAAAAAATATTTATTTATCGCTCCCTCCAGCTTCATGATAGTTTAGAGCTTGTCAGTTTATTCAATTGTTTATAAAAAATAATTTATTTATCGCTCTCCCCAGCGTTATGGGGGTTTCGAGCTTGTTGGTTCATTCAATTGTTTATAAAAAACAATTGATTAATTCCTCTCCCCAGCGTTATGGGGGCTTAGAGCTTGTCAGCATATTTAATTGTTTATAAAAAATAATTTGTTTATCGCTCTGCCTAGCGTCATGGGGGTTTCGAGCTTGGTTGTTTATCCAATTAGTTATAAAAAAATATTTATTTATAGCTCTCTCCAGCTTCACGGTAGTTTAGAGCTTGTCAGTTTATTCAATTGTTTATAAAAAATAATTTATTTATCGCTCTCCCCAGCACCATGGGGGTTTCGAGCTTGGTTGTTTATCCAATTAGTTATAAAAAAATATTTATTTATAGCTCTTTCCAGCTTCACGATCGTTTAGAGCTTGTCAGTTTATTCAATTGTTTATAAAAAATAATTTATTTATCGCTCTCCCCAGCGTTATGGGGGTTTCGAGCTTGGTGGATTATTTAATTATTTATAAAAAATCATTGATTTATCGCTCTCTTCAGCATTATGGTGGCTTCGAGCTTGTCGGTTTATTTAATTGTTTATAAAAAAAAATTTATTTATCGCTCTCCCCAGCGTTATGGGGGCTTAGAGCTTGTCAGCATATTTAATTGTTTATAAAAAATAATTTGTTTATCGCTCTGCCTAGCGTCATGGGGGTTTCGAGCTTGGTTGTTTATCCAATAAGTTATAAAAAAATATTTATTTATAGCTCTCTCCAGCTTCACGATAGTTTAGAGCTTGTCAGTTTATTCAATTGTTTATAAAAAATAATTTATTTATCGCTCTCCCCAGCGTTATGGGGGTTTCGAGCTTGGTTGTTTATCCAATTAGTAATAAAAAAATATTTATTTATCGCTCTTTCCAGCTTTACAAGGGTTAAGAGCTTTTCGGTTTATTTAATTGTTTATAAAAAATAATTTATTTATCGCTCTCTTCAGCATTATGGGGGTTTAGAGCTTTTCGGTTTATTTAATTGTTTATAAAAAAGTATTTTTTCATCGCTCTCCCCAGCGTTATGGGGGTTTCGAGCTTGGTGGTTTATCCAATTGTTTATAAAAAAATATTTATTTATTGCTCCCTCCAGCTTCATGAGGGGTTAGAGCTTGTCGGTTTATTTAATTGTATATAAAAAATTATTTATTTATCGCTCTCCCCAGCGTTATGGGGGTTTCGAGCTTGGTGGTTTATCCAATTGTTTATAAAAAAATATTTATTTATCGCTCCCTCCAGCTTCACGAGGGTTTAATGCTTGTCGGTTTATTTAATTGTTTATAAAAAATTATTTATTTATCGCTCTCCCCAGCGTTATGGGGGTTTCGAGCTTGGTGGTTTATCCAATTGTTTATAAAAAAATATTCATTTATCGCTCCCTCCAGCTTCACGAGGGTTTAATGCTTGTCGGTTTATTTAATTGTTTATAAAAAATAATTTATTTGTTGCTCTGCCCAGCATTATGAGGGTTTAGAGCTCGTCAGTATATAAATGTTCATAAAAAATTATTCATTTATCGCTCTCCCCATCGTTATGGGGGTTTCGAGCTTGGAGTTTTACCCAATTGTTTATAAAAAAAAATTTTTTTATTGCTCCACCCAGGGTTATGGGGGTTTCGAGCATGGTGGTTCTCTCAATTGGTTTATAAAGAAAATAGTTTTTTTATCGCTCTCCCCAGCGCCATGGGGGTTTCGAACTTGGTTGTTTATCCAATTAGTTATAAAAAAATATTTATTTATAGCTCTCTCCAGCTTCACGATGGTTGAGAGCTTGTCAGTTTATTCAATTGTTTATAAAAAATAATTTATTTATCGCTCTCCCCAGCGTTATGGGGGTCTCGAGCTTGGTGGTTTATTTAATTATTTATAAAAAATCATTGACTTATCGCTCTCTCCAGCATTATGGTGGCTTCGAGCTTGTCGGTTTATTTAATTGTTTATAAAAAATAATTTATTTATCGCTCTCCCCAGCGTTATGGGGGTTTTGAGCTTGTTTGTTTATTTAATTGTTTATAAAAAAAAATTTATTTATCGCTCTGCCCAGCGTCATGGGGGTTTCGAGCTTGGTGGCTTATTCAATTGTTTATAAAAATATATTTTCTTATCGCTCTCTCCAGCTTCACAAGGGTTTAGAGCTTTTCGGTTTATTTAATTGTGTATAAAAAATAATTTATTCATCGCTCTACCCAGTTTTATGGGGGTTTCGAGCTTGGTGGTTTATCCAATTGTTTATAAAAAAATATTTATTCATCGCTCTCTCCAGCTTCACAAGGGTTTAGAGCTTTTCAGTTTATTTAATTGTTTATAAAAAAAAATTTATTTATCGCTCTCCCCAGCGTTATAAGGGTTTCGAGCTTGGTGGTTTATCCAATTGTTTATAAAAAAATATTTATTTATTGCTCCTTCCAGCTTCATGAGGGGTTAGAGCTTTTCGGTTTATTTGATTGTTTATAAAAAATAATTTATTTATCGCTCTCTTCAGCATTATGGAGGTTTAGAGCTCGTCGGTTTATTTAGTTGTTTATAAAAAATCATTTATTCATCGCTCTCCTCAGCATTATGGGGGTTTCGAACTTGGTGGTTTATCAAATTGTTTATAAAAAAGATTTTTTTATCGCTCCCTCCAGCTTCATGATAGTTTAGAGCTTGTCAGTTTATTCAATTGTTTATAAAAAATAATTTATTCATCGCTCTTCCCAGCGTTATGGGGGTTTCAAGCTTGGTGGTTTATCAAATTGTTTATAAAAAAATATTTATTTATCGCTCCCTCCAGCTTCATGATAGTTTAGAGCTTGTCAGTTTATTCAATTGTTTATAAAAAATAATTTATTTATCGCTCTCCCCAGCGTTATGGGGGTTTCGAGCTTGTTGGTTCATTCAATTGTTTATAAAAAACAATTGATTAATTCCTCTCCCCAGCGTTATGGGGGCTTAGAGCTTGTCAGCATATTTAAATGTTTATAAAAAATAATTTGTTTATCGCTCTGCCTAGCGTCATGGGGGTTTCGAGCTTGGTTGTTTATCCAATTAGTTATAAAAAAATATTTATTTATAGCTCTCTCCAGCTTCACGATAGTTTAGAGCTTGTCAGTTTATTCAATTGTTTATAAAAAATAATTTATTTATCGCTCTCTCCAGCACCATGGGGGTTTCGAGCTTGGTTGTTTATCCAATTAGTTATAAAAAAATATTTATTTATAGCTCTTTCCAGCTTCACGATAGTTTAGAGCTTGTCAGTTTATTCAATTGTTTATAAAAAATAATTTATTTATCGCTCTCCCCAGCGTTATGGGGGTTTCGAGCTTGGTGGATTATTTAATTATTTATAAAAAATCATTGATTTATCGCTCTCTTCAGCATTATGGTGGCTTCGAGCTTGTCGGTTTATTTAATTGTTTATAAAAAAAAATTTATTTATCGCTCTCCCCAGCGTTATGGGGGTTTCGAGCTTGTTGGTTTATTCAATTGTTTATAAAAAACAATTGATTAATTCCTCTCCCCAGCGTTATGGGGGCTTAGAGCTTGTCAGCATATTTAATTGTTTATAAAAAAAAATTTATTTATCGCTCTGCCCAGCGTCATGGGGGTTTCGAGCTTGGTGGCTTATTCAATTGTTTATAAAAATATATTTTCTTATCGCTCTCTCCAGCTTCACAAGGGTTTAGAGCTTTTCGGTTTATTTAATTGAGTATAAAAAATAATTTATTCATCGCTCTACCCAGTTTTATGGGGGTTTCGAGCTTGGTGGTTTATCCAATTGTTTATAAAAAAATATTTATTCATCGCTCTCTCCAGCTTCACAAGGGTTTAGAGCTTTTCAGTTTATTTAATTGTTTATAAAAAAAAATTTATTTATCGCTCTCCCCAGCGTTATAAGGGTTTCGAGCTTGGTGGTTTATCCAATTGTTTATAAAAAAATATTTATTTATTGCTCCTTCCAGCTTCATGAGGGGTTAGAGCTTTTCGGTTTATTTGATTGTTTATAAAAAATAATTTATTTATCGCTCTCTTCAGCATTATGGAGGTTTAGAGCTCGTCGGTTTATTTAGTTGTTTATAAAAAATCATTTATTCATCGCTCTCCCCAGCATTATGGGGGTTTCGAACTTGGTGGTTTATCAAATTGTTTATAAAAAAATATTTATTTATCGCTCCCTCCAGCTTCATGATAGTTTAGAGCTTGTCAGTTTATTCAATTGTTTATAAAAAATAATTTATTCATCGCTCTTCCCAGCGTTATGGGGGTTTCAAGCTTGGTGGTTTATCAAATTGTTTATAAAAAAATATTTATTTATCGCTCCCTCCAGCTTCATGATAGTTTAGAGCTTGTCAGTTTATTCAATTGTTTATAAAAAATAATTTATTTATCGCTCTCCCCAGCGTTATGGGGGTTTCGAGCTTGTTGGTTCATTCAATTGTTTATAAAAAACAATTGCTTAATTCCTCTCCCCAGCGTTATGGGGGCTTAGAGCTTGTCAGCATATTTAATTGTTTATAAAAAATAATTTGTTTATCGCTCTGCCTAGCGTCATGGGGGTTTCGAGCTTGGTTGTTTATCCAATTAGTTATAAAAAAATATTTATTTATAGCTCTCTCCAGCTTCACGATAGTTTAGAGCTTGTCAGTTTATTCAATTGTTTATAAAAAATAATTTATTCATCGCTCTTCCCAGCGTTATGGGGGTTTCAAGCTTGGTGGTTTATCAAATTGTTTATAAAAAAATATTTATTTATCGCTCCCTCCAGCTTCATGATAGTTTAGAGCTTGTCAGTTTATTCAATTGTTTATAAAAAATAATTTATTTATCGCTCTCCCCAGCGTTATGGGGGTTTCGAGCTTGTTGGTTCATTCAATTGTTTATAAAAAACAATTGCTTAATTCCTCTCCCCAGCGTTATGGGGGCTTAGAGCTTGTCAGCATATTTAATTGTTTATAAAAAATAATTTGTTTATCGCTCTGCCTAGCGTCATGGGGGTTTCGAGCTTGGTTGTTTATCCAATTAGTTATAAAAAAATATTTATTTATAGCTCTTTCCAGCTTCACGATAGTTTAGAGCTTGTCAGTTTATTCAATTGTTTATAAAAAATAATTTATTTATCGCTCTCCCCAGCGTTATGGGGGTTTCGAGCTTGGTGGATTATTTAATTATTTATAAAAAATCATTGATTTATCGCTCTCTTCAGCATTATGGTGGCTTCGAGCTTGTCGGTTTATTTAATTGTTTATAAAAAAAAATTTATTTATCGCTCTCCCCAGCGTTATGGGGGTTTCGAGCTTGTTGGTTTATTCAATTGTTTATAAAAAACAATTGATTAATTCCTCTCCCCAGCGTTATGGGGGCTTAGAGCTTGTCAGCATATTTAATTGTTTATAAAAAAAAATTTATTTATCGCTCTGCCCAGCGTCATGGGGGTTTCGAGCTTGGTGGCTTATTCAATTGTTTATAAAAATATATTTTCTTATCGCTCTCTCCAGCTTCACAAGGGTTTAGAGCTTTTCGGTTTATTTAATTGTGTATAAAAAATAATTTATTCATCGCTCTACCCAGTTTTATGGGGGTTTCGAGCTTGGTGGTTTATCCAATTGTTTATAAAAAAATATTTATTTATTGCTCCTTCCAGCTTCATGAGGGGTTAGAGCTTTTCGGTTTATTTGATTGTTTATGAAAAATAATTTATTTATCGCTCTCTTCAGCATTATGGAGGTTTAGAGCTCGTCGGTTTATTTAGTTGTTTATAAAAAATCATTTATTCATCGCTCTCCCCAGCATTATGGGGGTTTCGAACTTGGTGGTTTATCAAATTGTTTATAAAAAAATATTTATTTATCGCTCCCTCCAGCTTCATGATAGTTTAGAACTTGTCAGTTTATTCAATTGTTTATAAAAAATAATTTATTCATCGCTCTTCCCAGCGTTATGGGGGTTTCAAGCTTGGTGGTTTATCAAATTGTTTATAAAAAAATATTTATTTATCGCTCCCTCCAGCTTCATGATAGTTTAGAGCTTGTCAGTTTATTCAATTGTTTATAAAAAATAATTTATTTATCGCTCTCCCCAGCGTTATGGGGGTTTCGAGCTTGTTGGTTCATTCAATTGTTTATAAAAAACAATTGATTAATTCCTCTCCCCAGCGTTATGGGGGCTTAGAGCTTGTCAGCATATTTAATTGTTTATAAAAAATAATTTGTTTATCGCTCTGCCTAGCGTCATGGGGGTTTCGAGCTTGGTTGTTTATCCAATTAGTTATAAAAAAATATTTATTTATAGCTCTCTCCAGCTTCACGATAGTTTAGAGCTTGTCAGTTTATTCAATTGTTTATAAAAAATAATTTATTTATCGCTCTCCCCAGCACCATGGGGGTTTCGAGCTTGGTTGTTTATCCAATTAGTTATAAAAAAATATTTATTTATAGCTCTTTCCAGCTTCACGATAGTTTAGAGCTTGTCAGTTTATTCAATTGTTTATAAAAAATAATTTATTTATCGCTCTCCCCAGCGTTATGGGGGTTTCGAGCTTGGTGGATTATTTAATTATTTATAAAAAATCATTGATTTATCGCTCTCTTCAGCATTATGGTGGCTTCGAGCTTGTCGGTTTATTTAATTGTTTATAAAAAAAAATTTATTTATCGCTCTCCCCAGCGTTATGGGGGTTTCGAGCTTGTTGGTTTATTCAATTGTTTATAAAAAACAATTGATTAATTCCTCTCCCCAGCGTTATGGGGGCTTAGAGCTTGTCAGCATATTTAATTGTTTATAAAAAATAATTTGTTTATCGCTCTGCCTAGCGTCATGGGGGTTTCGAGCTTGGTTGTTCATCTAATTAGTTATAAAAAAATATTTATTTATAGCTCTCTCCAGCTTCACGATGGCTTAGAGCTTTGCGAATTGTTTAATTGTTTATAAAAAATAATTTATTTATCGCTCTCTTCAGCGTCATGGGGGTTTCTAGCTTGGTTGTTTATCCAATTAGTAATAAAAAAATATTTATTCATAGCTATCTCCAGCTTCACAAGGGTTTAGAGCTTTTCAGTTTATTTAATTGTTTATAAAAAAAAATTTATTTATCGCTCTCCCCAGCGTTATGGGGGTTTCGAGCTTGGTGGTTTATCCAATTGTTTATAAAAAAATCTTTATTTATTGCTCCTTCCAGCTTCATGAGGGGTTAGAGCTTTTCGGTTTATTTGATTGTTTATAAAAAATAATTTATTTATCGCTCTTTTCAGCATTATGGGGGTTTCGAGCTCGTCGGTTTATTTAATTACTCATGAAACATAATTTATTAATCGCTCTCCCCAGCGTTATTGGGGTTTTGAGCTTGGTGGCTTATTCAATTGTTTATGAAAAAATTTTTATTTATCGCTCTCTCCAGTTTCACAAGGGTTTAGAGCTTTTCGGTTTATTTAATTGTTTATAAAATATAATTTATTCATCGCTCTTCCCAGCGTTATGGGGGTTTCGAGCTTGGTTGTTTATCCAATTAGTTATAAAAAAACATTTATTTATAGCTCTCTCCAGCTTCACGATGGCTTAGAGCTTTTCGAATTGTTTAATTGTTTATGAAAAATAATTAATTTATCGCTCTCCCCAGCATTATCGGGGTTTCAAGCTTGGTGGTTTATCCAATTGTTATAAAAAAATATTTAATTATCGCTCTAACCAGCTTCACGAGGGTTAAAAGTTTTTCGATTTATTTAATTGTTTATAAAAAATTATTTATTTATCGCTCTTCCCAGCGTTATAGGGGTTTCATGCTTGGTGAATTATTTAATTGTTTATAAAAAATAATTTATTTATCGCTCTACCCAGCATTATGGGGGTTGAAAGCTCGTCGGTTTATTTAATTGTTTATAAAAAATTAATTATTCATCGCTTCCCCTTGCGTTATTGGGGTTTTGAGCTTGGTGGCTCATTCAATTGTTTATAAAAAAATATTTATTTATCGCTCTCTCCAGCTTCACAAGGGTTTAGAGCTTTTCGGTTTATTTAATTGTTTATAAAAAATAATTTATTCATCGCTCTTCCCAGCGTTATGGGGGTTTCGAGCTTGGTGGTTTATCCAATTGTTTATAAAAAAATATTTATTTATCGCTCCCTCGAGCTTCATGAGGGTTTAGAGCTTGTCGGTTTATACAATTGTTTATAAAAAATAATTGATAAATTGCTCTACCCAGCATTATGGGGGTTGAAAGCTCGTCGGATTATTTAAATGTTTATAAAGATTAATTATTCATCACTTCATCCAGCGTTATTGGGGTTTCGAGCTTGGTGGCTTATTCAATTGTTTATAAAAATATATTTTCTTATCGCTCTCTCCAGCTTCACAAGGGTTTAGAGCTTTTCGGTTTATTTAATTGTTTATAAAAAATAATTTATTCATCGCTCTACCCAGTTTTATGGGGGTTTCGAGCTTGGTGGTTTATCCAATTGTTTATAAAAAAATATTTATTTATCGCTCTCTCCAGCTTCACAAGGGTTTAGAGCTTTTCAGTTTATTTAATTGTTTATAAAAAAAAATTTATTTATCGCTCTCCCCAGCGTTATGGCGGTTTCGAGCTTGGTGGTTTATCCAATTGTTTATAAAAAAATATTTATTTATTGCTCCTTCCAGCTTCATGAGGGGTTAGAGCTTTTCCGTTTATTTGATTGTTTATAAAAAATAATTTATTTATCGCTCTCTTCAGCATTATGGGGGTTTAGAGCTCGTCGGTTTATTTAGTTGTTTATAAAAAATCATTTATTCATCGCTCTCCCCAGCATTATGGGGGTTTCGAACTTGGTGGTTTATCTAATTGTTTATAAAAAAATATTTATTTATCGCTCTTTCAAGCTTCACAAGGGTCTAGAGATTTTCGGTTTATTTAATTGTTTATAAAAAATAATTTATTCATCGCTCTTCCCAGCGTTATGGGGGTTTCAAGCTTGGTGGTTTATCAAATTGTTTATAAAAAAATATTTATTTATCGCTCCCTCCAGCTTCATGATAGTTTAGAGCTTGTCAGTTTATTCAATTGTTTATAAAAAATAATTTATTCATCGCTCTTCCCAGCGTTATGGGGGTTTCAAGCTTGGTGGTTTATCAAATTGTTTATAAAAAAATATTTATTTATCGCTCCCTCCAGCTTCATGATAGTTGAGAGCTTGTCAGTTTATTCAATTGTTTATAAAAAATAATTTATTTATCGCTCTCCCCAGCGTTATGGGGGTTTCGAGCTTGTTGGTTTATTCAATTGTTTATAAAAAACAATTGATTAATTCCTCTCCTTAGCGTTATGGGGGCTTAGAGCTTGTCAGCATATTTAATTGTTTATAAAAAATAATTTGTTTATCGCTCTGCCTAGCGTCATGGGGGTTTCGAGCTTGGTTGTTTATCCAATTAGTTATAAAAAAATATTTATTTATAGCTCTCTCCAGCTTCACGATAGTTTAGAGCTTGTCAGTTTATTCAATTGTTTATAAAAAATAATTTATTTATCGCTCTCCCCAGCACCATGGGGGTTTCGAGCTTGGTTGTTTATCCAATTAGTTATAAAAAAATATTTATTTATAGCTCTCTCCAGCTTCACGATAGTTTAGAGCTTGTCAGTTTATTCAATTGTTTATAAAAAATAATTTATTTATCGCTCTCCCCAGCACCATGGGGGTTTCGAGCTTGGTTGTTTATCCAATTAGTTATAAAAAAATATTTATTTATAGCTCTTTCCAGCTTCACGATAGTTTAGAGCTTGTCAGTTTATTCAATTGTTTATAAAAAATAATTTATTTATCGCTCTCCCCAGCGTTATGGGGGTTTCGAGCTTGGTGGATTATTTAATTATTTATAAAAAATCATTGATTTATCGCTCTCTTCAGCATTATGGTGGCTTCGAGCTTGTCGGTTTATTTGATTGTTTATAAAAAAAAATTTATTTATCGCTCTCCCCAGCGTTATGGGGGTTTCGAGCTTGTTGGTTTATTCAATTGTTTATAAAAAACAATTGATTAATTCCTCTCCCCAGCGTTATGGGGGCTTAGAGCTTGTCGGCATATTTATTTGTTACAACAAATAATTTATTTATCGCTCTGCCCATCGTCATGGGGGTTTCGAGCTTGGTTGTTTATCCAATTAGTAATAAAAAAATATTTATTTATCGCTCTTTCCAGCTTTACAAGGGTTAAGAGCTTTTCGGTTTATTTAATTGTTTATAAAAAATAATTTATTTATCGCTCTCTTCAGCATTATGGGGGTTTAGAGCTTTTCGGTTTATTTAATTGTTTATAAAAAAGTATTTTTTCATCGCTCTCCCCAGCGTTATGGGGGTTTCGAGCTTGGTGGTTTATCCAATTGTTTATAAAAAAATATTTATTTATTGCTCCCTCCAGCTTCATGAGGGGTTAGAGCTTGTCGGTTTATTTAATTGTATATAAAAAATTATTTATTTATCGCTCTCCCCAGCGTAACGGGGGTTTCGAGCTTGGTGGTTTATCCAATTGTTTAGAAAAAATCATTGATTTATCGCTCTCTTCAGCATTATGGTGGCTTCGAGCTTGTCGGTTTATTTAATTGTTTATAAAAAAAAATTTATTTATCGCTCTCCCCAGCGTTATGGGGGTTTCGAGCTTGTTGGTTTATTCAATTGTTTATAAAAAACAATTGATTAATTCCTCTCCCCAGCGTTATGGGGGCTTAGAGCTTGTCGGCATATTTAATTGTTTATAACAAATAATTTATTTATCGCTCTGCCCATCGTCATGGGGGTTTCGAGCTTGGTTGTTTATCCAATTAGTAATAAAAAAATATTTATTTATCGCTCTTTCCAGCTTTACAAGGGTTAAGAGCTTTTCGGTTTATTTAATTGTTTATAAAAAATAATTTATTTATCGCTCTCTTCAGCATTATGGGGGTTTAGAGCTTTTCGGTTTATTTAATTGTTTATAAAAAAGTATTTTTTCATCGCTCTCCCCAGCGTTATGGGGGTTTCGAGCTTGGTGGTTTATCCAATTGTTTATAAAAAAATATTTATTTATTGCTCCCTCCAGCTTCATGAGGGGTTAGAGCTTGTCGGTTTATTTAATTGTATATAAAAAATTATTTATCTATCGCTCTCCCCAGCGTTATGGGGGTTTCGAGCTTGGTGGTTTATCCAATTGTTTATAAAAAAATATTTATTTATCGCTCCCTCCAGCTTCACGAGGGTTTAATGCTTGTCGGTTTATTTAATTGTTTATAAAAAATAATTTATTTGTTGCTCTGCCCAGCATTATGAGGGTTTAGAGCTCGTCAATATATAAATGTTCATAAAAAATTATTCATTTATCGCTCTCCCCATCGTTATGGGGGTTTCGAGCTTGGAGTTTTACCCAATTGTTTATAAAAAAAAATTTTTTTATTGCTCCACCCAGGGTTATGGGGGTTTCGAGCTTGGTGGTTCTCTCAATTGGTTTATAAAGAAAATAGTTTTTTTATCGCTCTTCCCAGCGCCATGGGGGTTTCGAACTTGGTTGTTTATCCAATTAGTTATAAAAAAATATTTATTTATAGCTCTCTCCAGCTTCACGATGGTTGAGAGCTTGTCAGTTTATTCAATTGTTTATAAAAAATAATTTATTTATCGCTCTCCCCAGCGTTATGGGGGTCTCGAGCTTGGTGGTTTATTCAATTATTTATAAAAAATCATTGACTTATCGCTCTTTCCAGCATTATGGTGGCTTCGAGCTTGTCGGTTTATTTAATTGTTTATAAAAAATAATTTATTTATCGCTCTCCCCAGCGTTATGGGGGTTTTGAGCTTGTTTGTTTATTTAATTGTTTATAAAAAAAAATTTTTTTATCGCTCTGCCCAGCGTCATGGGGGTTTCGAGCTTGGTTGTTTATCCAATTAGTTATAAAAAAACATTTATTTATAGCTCTCTCCAGCTTCACGATGGCTTAGAGCTTTTCGAATTGTTTAATTGTTTATGAAAAATAATTAATTTATCGCTCTCCCCAGCATTATGGGGGTTTCAAGCTTGGTGGTTTATCCAATTGTTATAAAAAAATATTTAATTATCGCTCTAACCAGCTTCACGAGGGTTAAGAGCTTTTCGATTTATTTAATTGTTTATAAAAAATTATTTATTTATCGCTCTTCCCAGCGTTATAGGGGTTTCATGCTTGGTGAATTATTTAATTGTTTATAAAAAATAATTTATTTATCGCTCTACCCAGCATTATGGGGGTTGAAAGCTCGTCGGTTTATTTAATTGTTTATAAAAAATTAATTGTTCATCGCTTCCCCTTGCGTTATTGGGGTTTTGAGCTTGGTGGCTTATTCAATTGTTTATAAAAAAATATTTATTTATCGCTCTCTCCAGCTTCACAAGGGTTTAGAGCTTTTGGGTTTATTTAATTGTTTATAAAAAATAATTTATTCATCGCTTCCCCCAGCGTTATGGGGGTTTCGAGCTTGGGGGTTTTTCCAATTGTTTATAAAACAATATTTATTTATCGCTCCCTCCAGCTTCACGAGGGTTTAGAGCTTGTCGGTTTATTCAATTCTTTATAAAAAAAAATTGATTAATCGCTCTACCCAGCGTTATGGGGGTTGAAAGCTCGTCGGTTTATTTTATTGTTTATAAAAAATTAATAATTCATCACTTTCCCTAGCGTTATTGGGGTTTCGAGGTTGGTGGCTTATTCAATTGTTTATAAAAAATAATTGATTAATCGCTCTCCCCAGCGTTATGGGGGCTTAGAGCTTGTCAGCATATTTAATTGTTTATAGAAAACTATTTATTTATCGCTCTCTCCAGCTTCACAAGGGTTAAAAGCTTTTCGGTTTATTTAATTGTTTATAAAAAAAAATTTATTTATCGCTCACTTCAGCGTTATGGGGGTTTCGAGCTTGGTGGTTTATCCAAATGTTTTAAAAAAATATTTATTTATCGCTCTCTCCAGCTCCACGAGGGTTTAGACTTTTTCGGTTTAATTAATTGTTAATAATAAATAATTTATTTATCGCTCTACCCAGCGTTATGGGGGTTGAAAGCTCGTCGGTTTATTTAATTGTTTATAAAAAATTAATAATTCATCGCTTCCCCCAGCGTTATGGGGGTTTCGAGCTTGGTGGTTTTTCAAATTGTTTATAAAACAATATTTATTTATCGCTCCCTCCAGCTTCACGAGGGTTTAGAGCTTGTCGGTTTATTCAATTGATTATAAAAGAATATTTATTTATCGCTCTCTCCAGCTTCACAAGGGTTAAGAGCTTTTCGGTTTGTTTAATTGTTTATAAAAAATAATTTATTTATCGCTCTCCCCAGCGTTATGGGGGTTTCGAGCTTGGTGGTTTATCCAATTGTTTTAAAAAATCATTGATTTATCGCTCTCTCCAGCATTATGGTGGCTCCGAGCTTGTCGGTTTATTTAATTGTTATTAAATGATAAATTATTTATCGCTCTGACCAGCGTTATTCGGTTTAGAGCTCGTCGGTTTATTTGATTGTATATAAAAAATTATTTATTTATCGCTCTTCCCAGCGTTCTAGGGTTTTCATGCTTGGTGAATTATTTAATTGTTTATGAAAAATGCTTTATTTATCGCTCTACCCAGCATTATGGGGGTTGAAAGCTCAACGGTTTATTTAATTGTTTATAAAAAATTAATTATTCATCGCTTCCCCCAGCGTTATGGGGGTTTCGAGCTTGGTGGTTTTTCCAATTGTTTATAAAAAAATATTTATTTATCGCTCTATCCAGCTTCACAAGGGTTAAGAGCTTTTCGGTTTATTTAATTGTTTATAAAAAATAATTTATTTATCGCTCTCGCCAGCGTTATGGGGGTTTCGAGCTTGGTGGTTTATCCAATTGTTTTAAAAAAATATTTATTTATCGCCCTCTCCAGCTTCACGAGGGCTTAGAGCTTGTCGGTTTATTCAATTGTTTATAAAAAATAATTGATTAATCGCTCTCTTCAGCGTTATGGGGGTTTAGAGCTCGTAGGTTTATTTAATTACTTATAAAAAATAATTTATTAATCGCTCTCCCCAGCGTTATGGGTGTTTCGAGATTGTCAGTTTATTTAATTGTTTATAAAAAATCATTGATTTAACGCTCTCCCCAGCTTTATGAGGGCTAAGAGCTTGGTGGTTTATTTAATTGTTTATAAAAAATAATTTATTTATCGCTCTGCCCAGCGTTATTCGATTTAGAGCTCGTCGGTTTATTTAATTGTATATAAAAAATTATTTATTTATCGCTCTCCTTAGCGTTATGGGGATTTCGAGCTTGTTGAATTATTTAATTGTTTATAAAAAATAATTTATTCATCGCTCTACCCAGCGTTATGGGGGTTGAAAGCTTGTCGGTTTATTTAATTGTTTATAAAAAATTAATAATTCATCGCTTCCCCCAGCGTTATGGGGGTTTCGAGCTTGGTGGTTTTTCAAATTGTTTATAAAACAATATTTATTTATCGCTCCCTCCAGCTTCACGAGGGTTTAGAGCTTGTCGGTTTATTCAATTGATTATAAAAGAATATTTATTTATCGCTCTCTCCAGCTTCACAAGGGTTAAGAGCTTTTCGGTTTGTTTAATTGTTTATAAAAAATAATTTATTTATCGCTCTCCCCAGCGTTATGGGGGTTTCGAGCTTGGTGGTTTATCCAATTGTTTTAAAAAATCATTGATTTATCGCTCTCTCCAGCATTATGGTGGCTCCGAGCTTGTCGGTTTATTTAATTGTTATTAAATGATAAATTATTTATCGCTCTGACCAGCGTTATTCGGTTTAGAGCTCGTCGGTTTATTTGATTGTATATAAAAAATTATTTATTTATCGCTCTTCCCAGCGTTCTAGGGTTTTCATGCTTGGTGAATTATTTAATTGTTTATGAAAAATGCTTTATTTATCGCTCTACCCAGCATTATGGGGGTTGAAAGCTCAACGGTTTATTTAATTGTTTATAAAAAATTAATTATTCATCGCTTCCCCCAGCGTTATGGGGGTTTCGAGCTTGGTGGTTTTTCCAATTGTTTATAAAAAAATATTTATTTATCGCTCTATCCAGCTTCACAAGGGTTAAGAGCTTTTCGGTTTATTTAATTGTTTATAAAAAATAATTTATTTATCGCTCTCGCCAGCGTTATGGGGGTTTCGAGCTTGGTGGTTTATCCAATTGTTTTAAAAAAATATTTATTTATCGCCCTCTCCAGCTTCACGAGGGCTTAGAGCTTGTCGGTTTATTCAATTGTTTATAAAAAATAATTGATTAATCGCTCTCTTCAGCGTTATGGGGGTTTAGAGCTCGTAGGTTTATTTAATTACTTATAAAAAATAATTTATTAATCGCTCTCCCCAGCGTTATGGGTGTTTCGAGATTGTCAGTTTATTTAATTGTTTATAAAAAATCATTGATTTAACGCTCTCCCCAGCTTTATGAGGGCTAAGAGCTTGGTGGTTTATTTAATTGTTTATAAAAAATAATTTATTTATCGCTCTGCCCAGCGTTATTCGATTTAGAGCTCGTCGGTTTATTTAATTGTATATAAAAAATTATTTATTTATCGCTCTCCTTAGCGTTATGGGGATTTCGAGCTTGTTGAATTATTTAATTGTTTATAAAAAATAATTTATTCATCGCTCTACCCAGCGTTATGGGGGTTGAAAGCTTGTCGGTTTATTTAATTGTTTATAAAAAATTAACTATTCATCGCTTCCCCCAGCGTTATTGGGAATTCGAGCTTGGTTGTTTATCCAATTGTTTATAAAAAAATTTTTATTTATCGCTCTCTCCAGCTTCACGAGGGTTTAGGGCTCGTCGGTTTATTTAATTGTTTATAAAAAATAATTTATTTATCGCTCTCCCCATCGTTATGGGGTTTCGAGATTGTCAGTTTATTTAATTGTTCATAAAAAAATATTTAACTATTGCTCTCTCCAGCTTCACAAGAGTTTCGAGCTTGGTGGTTTATCCAATTGTTTAAAAAAAATAATTTATTTATCGCTCCCCCTCAGCGTTATGGGGGTTTCAAGCTTGGTGGTTTATTTAATTGTTTATAAAAAATAATTTATTTATCGCTCTCCCCAGCATTATGGGGTTTTCGAGCTTGGTAGTTTATTTAATTGTTTATAAAAAATCATTGATTTATCGCTCTTCCCAGCGTTATGGGGGCTTAGAGCTTGTCGGTTTATTTCATCGTTTATAAAAAAATATTTATTTATCGGTCTCTCCAGGTTCACAAGGGTTTAGAGCTTTTCGATTTATTTAATTGTTTATAAAAAATAATTTATTTATCGCTATCTCCACCGTTATGGGGCTTTCGAGCTTGGTGGTTTATCCAATTGTTTTAAAAAAATATTTCTTTATCGCTCTCTCCAGCTTCACGAGGGTTTAGAGCTTGTCGGTTCTTTCAATTGTTTATAAAAAATAATTGATTTATCGCTCTCTTCAGCTTTATGGGGGTTTAGAGCTCGTCGATTTATTTATTTATTTATTGATTAATTATTTGCAACGGTTTCTGTTATTCAGCTTTCAATCGTGCGCGTTAACTGTGACGGTCAATTTTCCCAAATAAAGCCGGGGGCACCATGTATATGATTCGCCGATGAATTCGGTGGAATTTTCGTCGATGAAAAATCTATTCGGTGGGATTTTTTTCGGCGACAAATTCATTTGGTGGGATTCTGATTAGATCAAATGAGATATACCCCTTCTGCTTGACTATGGCTACATTTTAAGTTTTTCTATAATAAAGTATAAATCGATATAATATTTTATTATATTTATTGTTAAGCTTTTGATGGTTCCAGTTAATTTTTTTGAATTTTTACAAAAATTTTAGTGTTTTTTAAACTAAATTTCATTTTTTTAAAACTTTTTGATAAAAGTATAGTGTAAAGGCATATAAAAATATATATCAATAAAAATTAAAGCAAAAAACGAATCTAAAAAAAAAAAAACTAATGGTTTCCATTTGAAATTTTTGAGTAAAAATAGATTGTTTAAAAGAGTTTTCATTTTTTTTTGTCATGAGCTCTAACATCGATATTATTGCATAACTTGACTACTGCAACATCAGGACGTGATATATTCTTCAACGCTTTTTCAGAAAATATATATTAAGCTTCAACAACAGAGAAAAGTTCAAAAAACCTCGTTTTTTCAAAATTTTAAGGTTATGTTACACACAGAGACGATAAAAATAAATTTAATTACATTTAAAAAACTTTTTCAAAAGACTACAACTCAAGACAAAAAAATGAAACCTTGACCATTTCAAACGAGTCATTTAGACGCTTACACTTAAATTTTGAAGAAAAAAAAAAAAATGTTCGCTATTTTCAATGGTCAATAATGGGGTGTGGCCTTCTATTGCCCCTTACCAAAGTAGATGGAAAAGATGTGTCTTTGATGCCTCTAAAACATATAAAAAACCAGAACTGCGTCACCCCCATTTTTTTTTTTTTTTAAATGAAAAAAACCACCCAAAACTATGGTTTTCTATGTATTTTAAATGAAGCATAAAAGTCTCTACGCATGCGCAGTAAGTGAGCTGGCCGAAAAAACAACTACGAGACGTTGAGAGGGATCCTAAAAGACACCTAATCCCGAAGTTACAATTGATTTGGTGAGGACTAGATTTTGGCGATTTTGCAAGAGGTTCTTTTTAATAAATTTGGTACAAAATTTATTTTTGTTTGCAAAAATCTCATAATCATAGAAAATTTACGTATATTCTATTCCTTTTTTACAAAAAATTAAAAAAAAATCAAATATAATGGCTTGATCATAAATTGCTTAGTAATTTTTTCAACTTCAAAAATAAAGATTATATTTTGGATTTGTGATTTTATATCTCATACCATGAGTTCGAAAAAAAAAACTTTTTATTAAGTATAAAAATTTATTAATTATATAAATTTATTGTTGAATTTTTTTTAACAATCCTATCGTTTATTTTCAAAATTATTTTACGTAAATTTATTGATCTCACAGTTTTTTTTATTATTGAGCTTTATTACCTTGACAGATTATTAGCGAAAACTAGAAGATTAATTTATATGTATAGGAAAATAATTATAAAATAAAAAGAACCCTCACTTAAGTGCTTCAATGGTAACATAACTTTCAATTCAGATCTTTATTTTACACTTTTTAATATGACTATAAATTAAGTTCATCACACTAATATTCGGTCACACAAAAAACTGGAGATATCGTATGGAGGATACGGCTTTATCTTGATAAGATCCTTGATCGGCGTTGATCTGAGTATTTCTTCTAGGGGGCATTGCCACAAGATTTGGTTTAAATCCTGAGGATCACGACCGCAGTTACAAGCCGTTGAATTGACCACGTTCATTTTCATTAGCGATTCCTTGAGGCTGAAGTGAATACTGCGACAACTTGAGATGAATACAATATTTTCTCTACTAAGGCTGTGCCCACTAAATCATGGTTTTGAAGATGGCTTGTAAAGACAATTGAAGTACTCACGTCCTTCGCAGATGCTCTCTTTTTTAAGAAGATCAACGTTTTCCAAGTATGCTAGTCTTTTGTAGAAAGGTCTAAAGTTAGTATAGGGGATCGATATCATTTGTCTTTTTCTATTAGTTGCTTCTTTAGCCACTGTATCCGCTGATTAATTTCCTGCTGTACCAACATGTCAAGGAATCCAGTTTACTTTCAGTTAAGAGACTGCATCATTATCATGATCAAATTGGAAATTTTTTTCGCGTTTATCAAGGACAAGTTCATTGGTATTGTCACTAATAAGTCCACCCAGACTAGTGCGGAGTTTTTTGGTTGTTTTCTCCTATCCAGCGCCTCTCCGGGTTGCGGATAAGGAAACGCTCGTAGTTTGTAAAGGGTACCAGGATAATAAAATACTCGAAGTGGACAGAAAAATCAACCTAGGGGAAGGGTACCCCAAAATTAAATCTAAACATGGTAGGCACGACTCTTAAAACAGGATTACCCCAGGGAGTAACCAATTTTCCCATTGGTTCCAATCAGGTGCAAGCCCGGGCGGCCGCAGCAGGCCTCATGGATTTTGGGGGGGGGGGGGGGCAAGACCGTGAACACATGGAGAAAAACCAGCAAGGAGTGTTTCTGCAAATGCCAAGACCAAATGCCAGACAGGAAGGAAGCACCTCGAGTCTTGACAACGCCGTCAGCGAGCTCAGCGTCTGCACCAGAGAGACTGTTCTTCGAAATTTGCGGGAAGAGAAACAAATCCTCGTGGCGATACAGGCAGAGGTTAGAGAGATAATAAAGACATGCCAGAAAAAGAAGAACACCAACAAGGTGGTAAAGGACGGGCTCCAAGTGGTCGAAGAGCGAGTCAGGAAAGCACTGGAAAGGCACAGAGAGGATGATCAACTGCAGGAGAGATGCTATGTGTATCTCGACAGATGCTACCGATCGATGGCATCAGGGTACAGCGTAAACGGCGCAAGTCACCGGCGGATGACGTTGCCAAGGAAGACGGCAGTGGTGGGAGTTACCGCATCGTCAAGCCGAGGTAAAAAGCGAAACGCCAGGCTGACGCTGGGGCAACAGGTCCGAAGTCAAGCGCCGTTCCTCCGGCATCTCCAACTGAGAGGGGAGTCAGAGTGTTGTCTGCGAGGGAGTCCCTGGCGATGAGCAGGACGGAGCCTATAGAGACCAGGCCGGGGAAAGGCGCAAGGGCAGTAAGAAAGGTGCGGGGGGGGGGCGAGACGACCTTCCAGCGGAAACCATCAAGGAAGGCTTTTGTGAAGAGTAAGATACTCTTGAAGCTACAGGTGGGCAGGTCATACTCAGACGTAATGAAGACTCTGAAGGAGAGGGTGAATCCTACGAATGATGGGGGAGGGGGGGGCTGGGGGTGGACATACAATCCCACTGGCCGACGAGAGATGGGGGCATCATCTTGCAGGTCAGATGAGGAAAAGGCGACGTCGGAAAATTCTGGGAGGCCCTGTCGGGAGTTATCGATGAGGGCTTGGTGAAGGAACTCTCAGCAACAACAAAGCTGGAGATCCTGAATCTAGGTTTGGGTACGACGCGAGAGGAGATTCACGACACGGTACGCGGGGAGTACGGCGTGGAGCCAGATGACGCCCATGTCTTTCCTCCTAAAAAGTGGCAGAAATGCCTTGCAGTTATCTCCGTTGAAAACAAGGTGGCGCGGGAGATCCTCCGAAGGGGAAAGCTCAGACTCCCCTGGTGCGAGTTGAGAGTGCGACTGCGAATTACGGTCCCAAGATGCTTCCGATGCCTAGGCTTTGGACACTATCGACGGGACTGTAAGGGTAAAGACAGACACGCTTGCTGCAATAAATGCGGCAAGGAAGGGCACAGGTGTAAGAAATGCGCGGTGAAGCACACCTGTTTTCTCTGTGCAGAGGCGGGGATTGGGAACACCACCCACGATCCCGGACACGGATCGTGCACGACGTTTTGGGACGCGCTGAAAAGATGGCGAGAAAGGGGTCGCAATGGATAGTGTGATAGAGGGATGACTGGAGACGTGATCGTCGCGGGTGACTTCAACGCGAGAGCGTTGGAATGGGGAATGCCCTACGGTGACCGGCGAGGACAGTTACTGTTTTAGATGGCTGCGAGGCTAAATCTGATAGTCACGAACACGGGACGTACCTACATGTACCGTAGGCCAGGATTCGGATAGTCCATCCCCGATGTCACATTTGCATCGGCTGAACACTCTAACTATTTTAAAATTGATTTATATCTTCATTTGTCAATTTTAGATCTATTTCAGCCCTGGATAGATTTTGACTAAAAATTATTTTAAAAAGAAATAAAATTTTATACCACATGATTTTGCCTAAATAATTAAAAACTTTTCTCTATAAGTCTGATTTTATAAATCAAGTTATGATGAGTAAGTAAAGTTCAAACTGAACTCTCGTGTCAAATTTTTATTGATTTTGAGCACTTTAGTCTTTTGATTATTTTACCAAACATAGGGCTGACGTATTGTTTCGATTAATCTTTATAATCATCAATTATAATTAGGGGGTTGGTGAGTGGAGGTGAATAGAGGGTCAAAATCATATAAAAACACATACTGAATGTGGCTTTAACTGTTTAAAAAAAAAAAAAAAACTTAAAAAGACTTACAGGAAATCATAAAAAGTTCTTTTTAACAATATTTTTTAAGTATTTTAATTTTAAAGAAAAACTTGAATTTTTTGATAGTTTAATCACATCGAGAAAATTATCTTTTATAAAAATAAACGAGCATGTTGTGATTGGATATTTTTATTCATAATTTGATTCTTTTTAACTTGTTTTCAAATAAAATATAAGTTTTTAATATTTTGTAGCTCCACCTTTGGCTTCATAGCAAGCACGTACTCTGCGTACCATTGACTCAGCGAGCTTCTTGCAGTAGTCAAGGCTTAAACTTTGCCAAGCAGCTACTATCTCTAGCTTTAAATTGTCAATATTTTTTAAATGCTTATCTTTTATCATTCTTCCAATCTGATCCCAAGCGTTTTCAATAATATTCAAGTCCGGAGAACGGGCTGGCCATTTTAAAAGTTGAATTTTTTTGCTAGCTATCCATCGTGTTGTTTTTTTCGATGTGTGACAAGGGGCGTTATCTTGTTGATACAGCCAATTTTTTCTTCTTCCGAAAATATTTTTTTTGGAGGGAAGCATGAAATTTTTCATAATAACAATGTATTTTTTACTGTCAACTGTACCATTTACAAAATGCAGTTCACCCTTTTCTTTACCAGAAAAACAGCCCCAAACCATCACTGATCCGCCACCTTTTTGTACTTTTGCAGACAGACAATCTTGATTATATTTTTCTCTTGGCTTACGACGCACTCGCTTAGGTCGATTAGAAAAAAGTTGAAAAGATGATTCATCACTAAAAAGTACTAAGTTCCATTTTTCCGCAGTCCATGATAATTTGTCCTTGCACCAATCATATCGAGCTTTTTATTTTTTGAGGTTAAAAGAGGTTTGCGCGCCGCCACAGCAGATTTCAAATTTCTTTCTAGCAAGCGCCTGTTGATCGTCTCTCTAGAAATCTTTACACAAGATTGTGTTTCTAGTTTATTTTTTAAAGTATTTGCTGTAACGGTACGATTTTTTTTGTTTCATTAATAATGAATCTATCATCTCTAGCACTTGTTTTACGAGGTTGACCTGAACGGCTTTTGTTTTTCACTGTTTTAGATTTTTGATTAATATCGATTGTGTTTCTAACGCAACATCTGCTTACGTTTAACGATCTAGCTATTTGTGATTTATTTTTGCCTGCTTTAAATTGGCCAATGATTTGCCACTTTGTTGCTTCAGATACAGCTCTTTTCCCCATCATGAATTTTACATCAACTGATAAAAAATGTATGCGGTAAACTTTGTTTATCTTTTTTAGTTCCAAACTTACATAAATAGGTAGCGCAACTGCGTGACAGTGTAGCGTAACAGAAATTCGAGATTTTTTGAATTTTAAACAAGCTTGTTGATGATTTGTTATTGAAGTTTTATTGATCGATGAAAAAAGATTTCTCTCAATGTGATTAAATTGTCAAAAAATTCAAGTTTTTCTTTAAAATTAAAATACTTAAAAATTTTGTTAAAAAGAACTTTTTATGATTTCCTGTAAGTCTTTATAAGTTTTTTTTTTTAAATAAAACAGTTAAAGCTACATTCAGTATGTGTTTTTATATGATTTTGACCCTCTATTCTGAAAAAAAATTTGATTACAGCTTAAAATAACGCAAAATTGCGCAAAAACAATGATTTTTAAACTCTAAAAAAAATTTGTTATTTTGTTGTGGTTTGAACAATTCTTCATAAATCGACTTGAAAATTTTTTTCTTTAAACTTAATCATAATACGAGGAAAAAAAATTATGATGCTGGACATTTGTAAATTTTTTTAAAAATTCATTGAAATCGATAAAATCGTCGAAAATAGCTTTTTTTATAAAATAACTTTTTGAACTAAAACTTGAGATAAAATGAATTTAAATGATAAATTTATACATAGTAAATGGTTTTTTCTTGAGCTATTAGGTATTTTAAGAGATAAAAAATAGAATTTACAACTCGTTTGAAGTTTTATATGTTTTCTATCACTTTCAAGCTCAAAAATCAAACGGTGAAAATACGCAATCGGGGGGTGGCTTAAACGCCTATATATATATACTAGGGGGGTACCCCACTGCTCGCTCCACTCACCAACCCCCTAATTATAATTGATGATTATAAAGATTAATCGAAACAATACGTAAGCCCTATGTTTGGTAAAATAATCAAAAGACTAAAGTGCTCAAAATCAATAAAAATTTGACACGAGAGTTCAGTTTGAACTTTACTTACTCATCATAACTTGATTCATAAAATCAGACTTATAGAGAAAAGTTTTCAATTATTTAGGCAAAATCATGAGGTATAAAATTTTACTTCTTTTTAAAATAATTTTTAGTCAAAATCTATCCAGGGCTGAAATAGATCTAAAATTGACAAATGAAGATATAAATCAATTTTAAAATAGTTAGAGTGTTCATGTAAGGTACATGCATAAATTTTTGATGACTCATAAGGAATATTTTAGTAAGCCCACTGGTATTTTGAACCATTTCATTAGATCTTATACACACAAAAATATTTTTTAGAGCTCCTTTTGCTTATGGTGGGTATATTAAATAAATTCTTTTCATATCGATATTACAAACTTTATTATATTTGCAGGCCCACAATTGTCACTCACCTAATAACATTAACTACCTAACCTACTTCACTATATCACCAATTTGGAGAACCCTACTAACCTTACTTAATCTTTCATCTTTAACCGCCTGACCTATTTTAATCTTAGCCGCATTACTGACCTTACTAATTTCACTTACTTCAAAATCCGTAAATAATTCCCAACTCATTTCTCACTGACTCTACCAAAAACCCTACTCACCTTATTCATTCTCGATCTGACTCATCTTAGATCTCTAGCTTATACTCCCCATCCTGAAAACTACTCTAGTAATTCGACGAATAGTAAAAAAAATCACGATTTTTTTCAAATTTCGCAAACTCGTACAAACGAACCTTGATTTTCTTCAAAATTTTTTCACAGATTCTTCATGAGATGAACGTATTTCCTATATAGTAAGAGCTTGCGAAGTGCGTTTAAACCGATTAATTGATAACCGGCTTTGTTCAGCACCCTCTCATGAGAGTCATGACAGCAAAAAGTATTTTCTGCACTCCGGCCGGGAAGACTGCCGCACTCAGCGGCCAGAAAATGCGTCGAGCAGAAAAATAGTAGTACCTATACCACACGTGGCCACGAAAATAACAAATGTCTCAGATCACATGTAATTTTCGGCCGAGGCACAGCTGATTGTAGTAATCTACTAATTGATAAAAATTCGAATGACATAATTAGAAAGCTGAGCTGAAGACCTTTTTAATGATATATAATTTTATATAAAAATTTTCATTAGAGCCAAAGTTATAATTTTAATATGTCTATACCAGCCCACAACCACACAACCATCACTCACCCTATCTAAGCCGCTTTACTATTCTCACCCATATTAAGGCGAAGTCATAAGCGTCATTTTAACAAAAAATTGAAGATTCAGTAAAATTTACGTCAGAATATGGGAAACAGTTTTATAAATTTTTGTATATTAATAGCATTTGCTATATATCTATATTTATTGAATCTTTAGAAAGTTTTTTTATTTTCGTTTTAGTTTCATTTTAAATGATTTTTTTCCGCAAATTCTGCAACTCCCCTTATGACTTCGCCTTAAGAACCCTACTAACTATATTTACTTTTTTATCTTCAACTATATGACCTAGTTTAATCTTAGTCACATTACTGACCTCACTAATTTAATTTACTTCAAATACCGTATTTTATCCCTACCCCTAAAATCCAGCTGGCTATTTAGGTGGATTTCGGTTCCAATATGATGGCTGGATTTCCAGCTGGATTTAAAAAAAGAAATTTTTTGGTTAAAATCAATATTAAGGGGTAGGGATCTCCCAAACTTATTTCACCCAATCTACCAACGAATCCTACTTACCGTATTCATCAACTCAGTCACTAACTTTAAAGTTTTGTTGAAGTACTTTAAATTTTCGAAAAGCTCTATTAATATTTTTAAGTAAAATAACAAACCCGTCCTCACCTCATCTCCCCTTCCACCCTCCTCCCGCATAAACTCCGCCTAACCAACCTTACCTACCTTACTAACCTGAAACGACTTAAATCATTAGCTCTTACTAAACTAACGTATCTCGCTTATCTAACCAGCTGGCTTGGGACTGCGCAAATCTGCCCACTTAAATGTCCCTTGATTACCCGTAAAAATTTCTCGTACCGCACAAATTTTTATTCCTAAGTAAATGTTTTTTTATCAAAAAGTAAACATTGGTATGAGCCGCGGTGGCTCAACGGGTTTGATACCGGGCTCTCACGCCAAGGGCCCGGGATCCGATTCCCGCTGCCGGCACCTCTGAAAAATTTTTCATGTGCCTATTACCACGGTTCTGAATGGGGGACCACGGCTCGGTTGGAGACCTATAAACGCTCTCTCGATTGAAGCGTGATCCCCACAGAGGCCGGAAGATGGGAGTTCGATGTAAAGTAACGTACCACAGGGACAGGCGACTGATACCAACGGGAGTTCATGCATCGAAACTCTGTACTTACGGCCTTGGTTATCCAGGTATATGTTTTTTCCCTACGATGTGGGTTTTTACTATACCCATAGCATGCTTAGCATTGCACCTACCGGCTTCCGTGCTATGTAAAGGAGACTGGGATTATTATAGGGGGAAGAGGTGTCTTCTGGAGCAAAAATTAAAAGGCTCTAGAAGAACGGCCACTTAACCGGGGGGGATAGGGATACAATGGCGAAAGCTCAGTGTCCCTGAGCCGAAAGGCACCCCAGTCAACTTTCACTACCAATAACCAATAACCAATAAACATTGGTATAAAGTTAGGTATTGGTTTAAAAAAGTTTGTTTCAAATTGAAATTTGAAAAAAAAATTTTTAAATGAAATTCATTATTAAAATATAAATTAAAATCCATTATTCATCCATTATCCATTATCCAAAAATTATATACCGATTTAAGATCAACCAACAATTGGATTTTAATTTATATTTCCATAATCACGAGCAACCAACACAACGAAGAAGAAATTCATTATTATTTATAAATTACTAAAATTAATTATTTCTTTTTTTGACAATACAAGATACAATATTTATGTAAAAAATTTTGAAAAAAGGGGATCCAGTTTAGGGGATCCAATACTTTCGACAAAGATCCAATTTAGGGGATCCAATTTGGGGGATCAGAAAAGTGCGATATTTAACTGTGTTTTTACCGTGTTTTTAGGAATTTCAGATTTTCGAAGATCCAATTTAGGGGATCAGAATAAAAAACGGAAATATAATATAGGGAGATATATATAATACCAATTTCTGGGACTTCTTCTATAAAATATCCCAATTTCTGACTAAACGTTATATGCCTAGAAAAAAGTGCGGAGGGAGCGGAGAGGAGCGAAAAAAAGTCCAAGTGCTCAGACATGCGCACAACAGCGTGGGGGCCCACGTGACCAAATTCAAACCATTTTATTCATCCCAAATCAACAACCCAATATCCTGATAAATAAATAAATAAATAAATAAATGATACCCCAACATCCTACAACTCAATAACGCTGGGCGTCTAGTTTTATTTTAAAAAATAAACAAATAAATAATACCCCAGGCTCCAACAACTCAGTAGCGCTGGGCGTCTGGTTAATTATTATTATTTTTTTAAATAAACAAATAAATGATATTCCAAGCTCCTACAACTCAATAACGCTGAGTGTCAGATGTTTTTTTAAAATCCCCTCAATATAAGCGAGCCTTAATTTTTAAAACTCCCGCCGGAGGAGCCAATTTTAGTGGCTCCTCCCGGAGGAGCACCTCAAAATGTCAAAAAACCTTATATTTATCATGTTTGAAGTGGGCTCCTCCTGGAGGAGCCGTAGTTTTGAGAGCTCCTCCCGGAGGAGCACCTCAAAACCTTCAAAAAATCTTATATTTAACATGTTTTAAGGGGCTCCTCCCGGAGAAGCCGTAATTTCAAGTGCTCCTCCCGGAGGAACACCTCAAAACGTCAAAAAACCTTATATTTAACATGTTTTAAGGGACTCCTCCCGGAGGAGCTGATTTTAAATGCTACTCCTGTACGAGAATCTTAAAACTGTCAAAAAACTCTATATTTAAATACCATTGTTTCTACTCTCATAGCTTATGACTACGCCTGCACCTTATTTTATGCCTACCTCTGTTCATCTCACTCCAAACCCTTGTAACTACCCTTGTTCTTACCGTTGCACTTACTGCATTTTATAACTAAGCTCTTCCCCAGGAATATGCTCATGTTTATATATCTGTTTCTATCATGTTGATAACTGTAGTTTGAATTTTTTTCATGCTTTTATTTCTAACTCTAAGACTGCTTTGTTCTAATCTTTGATCATACTTTCATTTCTATCCTTAGTTAAACATCTGTTCCTATGCTTTTACCGTCTTATTTTTGTCTTTTTATATATTAACCTTCCCTGCTTCATAACCTTGCTACTATCCACGTTTCTTGAGTTTTTTTTTTTTCAGCTCTTTACTACGTCTGTTGACTTTTTCTTCTTCCTACATATGTTAATGATCTTGTGCTTACTACCTTTTTTTTTACTTAAGCTTCTAACGCTAAACCTTCTACTTATGCATTTGTTTCTACATCTGTTTCTACTCCTATGCTAACTCTAGTTCTTTATTATTTTTTATTTAAATTTTTAACACTGAATCTGGCCTCGTGCATAATCTTTTTTTATCCTCTTGCGCTAACTATTGTAAATAACCTTATAACAAACCTTGTTCATAACATTGTTTCAAACTTGATAGCTACTCTAGTAACTACATTGCACCTACTCCCGTACCTGGACTTGTCATTACGTTTGTAACTTTGAACCTACGCTCATATGTACATTTTTGCTTAATATTGTTCCTATCTCTTTCACATGAATCTACTTGCTTTAATTTTGGTGTTTGCTGTTGTTTTTTCTTTTTTTCATACTTTGGTCTCTAACTCTGAATCTTTGTTCTCATCTTTGTAAAAACTATCTTTTCTATTGTTTTTCTCAATTTTTTTTGTAATTACAGTCGTGAAACTAATCATCTTCATACAATTTTGCCCGAACAGTTCTTTGACTTTTTTGACAAATATTTCCTACATCCTTTTGCATTTGTTATCAACATTTTTTCTACCTAGGTTTCTCCCAATTAACCTATCTTGATTAATATCGAAGTTTACCTTACGACACCATTTTACAGCAATGTGCAGCCTTTTTTACTTTGTTATTATTTTCATACTTTAATTTGTAACTTCGAACGTATGTTTTTCTTTCTTTTTTTTTTTTTTTTTTCAACATCTAACCCTGAAACTATCATCTTTTAAACTATTGTTTTCGATCCTGTACAAACTTTTGTAGGTAAACACTTATCCAGTTTTGAATCTACCCATGTACCTACCCTCTTGCCAAATCATGAAGCTCTCCGAGCGAAGCACATGCGCAATTGCATTTTATAATCTGAAACAAATTTTGTCGAAGCTTCATCTAAATTAATCTACAATAAGTTATATGAGTAAATCCGCCAAACTATGTTTTTTTCAGTAATTTTGAAACTTTTTCAATTTTGGAAGCACACTTTTGAAATTTTGGCAATAATTCTTTGAAATAATAAGAAATAAAAAAATGTAGCGTGGATCGGCGTAACAAGTTGCCTGAAATAGTTATTTAAACAATTTAATTATTATTTAAGTAAAGTTAAAATCCGCCTATGCCAATCGAGTTTTAGGAAAAAATAAAAGGATAGATAGTTTTTTTTTTAAATGAAGTTGAAATTAGCTTAGTTTTTTTTAATAATAACAATCTCAACAACATAAATTTTTAATAATACTCATCGCATGGTACCATTGAGTTACTTGTGCTACAAGTAGTGTAAACAAATGAAAATATCGTTTCAGAGAGACTGTCAATGAACGTTAAAGTAGTTTATGCTGTTAAATAATTTATTATTTATTGTACTAAACAATAAATGTACAATGATGTAATACAATAAGTGTAAAAATATTAAATAACTATGTCAAAGAATAGGTTAGGTTATGTGATTCTTATGTACTTTAGTGAAGGCAATAATAATATGTAGACAATAATATATATTCACTTACTCATGTTTTAACAATAATCAGAATACAATCAATAATCTTTTGAAAACGGTCAAGAAATATTTGCTAACACTCTTCAGTTATAATGACTGTCTGTTGGTATTTTTAAATGTCCGAAAATTTTATTGATTTGTTCGAAAGCAACTATTAAAGTTTAATAATTTCTGGTAAAATCATAAACATTCTTTGAAACACTACTGAGTAAATAATGAGCAACTATTTAAAAAAAATTGATTAACTTGAGTTTATAACTACGAAGCTGACTGCCTGCTGCTGAAAGACTCACTGCCTGTCGTCTGCTACAGGTTGAGTTCAAAGGTGCGAATAATAAAAAAACTCTTTTTTCTAAACTTAATAAAGTTTTTTTGCTTCAGGCAGCTAAACTTAATTAAAAAAATTTATATTTTATTGATCACACTTAAATTTGGAGACTTTTTTTTTAATCTGTGGATGTGCCAGCTAAAAAAAACATTTTTTACAAGAATTCACGCTCGAACTTTTCAGAATAAAATGATGTAATCAAGAGCTTATTTTGAAAGCACATTATTCGGATTGGTCTGAAAATATTCGTTTAAGTATGTAGTTTTAGACGAATATACATTTATAGCGTTTGAATAATGCCTGAACCAGCAAAAACTTGAATAAATGGGTTATTCATTTTTTATCAAAAACGTGTGAACACATTTTTAAAGTTATGTCATTTCTCGAAAAACACAGGCACAAAATTTTAATGGGTCGTATAACATTCCTTGAACCCATTATAAATACCTCCATCAGTTGTAAAAAGATTGCCTGAAAAAGTTAGAGCAGATAATATTTTCAAAACTTAGTTCCGGACACAGCGTTTTCTTGTGTTTTTCAGGGTAAAACCTAATTTTTCAAACGTTTGCATAAACTTTTCAGCTTTTATATTTGCTTTCACAATCTCTAAAAGTGTAAATCTAAATAATTATTCAATTAGATATAAAAAAATATTGTCTTAAACCTTTTTACTATGCCCGAACAGTGAAAATAAGAGTTTGGCGGATTTACTCATATATACCCTTTACCTTTGCGCTACGTTCAGAGTTCATATTCATTTAAACTTTTGTGGTTATAAATTTCATTTGTTTTGTTTCAGTTAGTTTACAAATAATTATTATTTTCATGATTTTAATCGGATAATTTCGAACACTTGATTTCATAATTATTTTTTTATCAAATCTATTCTCTAGACGTTTTAATTGAATTGTAATATAAAAATAAAAAATAAAAATTCAAATTTTAAATTTTGTTCTTCAACCAATTACATCACGAATAAAATGCTGTCATTCTTTTTGGGTTCTCTCTTTTATCTTAGGATATTAGTTAATTTTTTTAATGTTTCGTAGTTACTTTTTAAATTTCTATAGTTACATAGCTGATAACTTGGAGGTGTGGGTAGAAACTGATAACATATATCAAAAATGGGGGGCGTGAGTTAAAAAAAAGGGCGTGGGGGGGGGGGTGATTAGAAAAGTGTGTGATTTATAAGCACTGAAAAAAAAGCAAACGCACTGGAAATTTTAGGTCAAATTTACGGGAAAAAAGACATTTGCACGGAAAAATAAGTGATTAAAAGGGGAAGAAAATATATGCACGGGAAAAGAATTCTTGAGCGGATGTTAAATGAATTGAACGGAAAAAAAATATATTGAACGGGAGTAGAATTAACATAGCACGAGAAAAAAATGTATTCAACGGCAATAGAATTGATCTCGCACGGGAAAAAGAATTGAGAACAAAACTCAACAAAAATCAAGCAAAAAATTTGTTTTATTGAACAGTATACAACTGTAATTGAAATTAACGATATTTATTATAAAAGATTAATGCATTAGAAAAGCTTTTTTTATTTTGTAGATCAGGTTGTAGGTCGAATTTGTTGTGCACGAATCTCATGAATTTCATGGCCAATGCTAACAATCTAAGCGTTGATAAAATTATTTTCAAATCCTGTTCTTCTAAATCAAAAGATTCTGCAAAAATGTGGAAATCAACCACGTATGGTACATCTTCATCATCCGGAACTTGAGTGTGCTCATTGCACCAAGCTCTAAAATCTGTGGCCAATCCGGAAGGAGTGCCTTTATCACTTTGGATTGTCCTAAGAAATGCAACAAGTTTCTCTTTTGCAGGCTCTATCATCTGATTTTTAAACAATTTTTTCTTTTGCAGGTTCTACCATCTGATTTTTACGAATCAGATTTAAAAGTGTGATTTGGCTTTGTAGTACCATCTGCATATTTATCTTTTACAAAAGCTTTAAATTCTGATGATAAGCCTCGTGTAGAATCAATATTATTATGTTCGTGCTCCTCTTCTGTTTCGTACAAGGACACGCAAGTATCCGAAGAATGATATAGTAGGTACAAGCACGCTGGATACTCAGACACTCTATAAATTTCCTTTGTGCACCGATATAAAACTCATTTTCTTTCTGACACCATTTTCGTTGAAGATATTTTCCAAACTTCTTTTAACTTCACAGCACTTTCTGCCTCTGTTGCTGATGGGTATTTGTGACGTAAAAACCACACTCGTGTTGGTCGCCTGCATTTTTTTTTAGGCTGCTCGATCACTTCAGATGAATTTTCTTTTTCAGATGAGTCCTCAGAAGTTTCAAAATACGTTCACTCACCAGCCATCTTTTGGCTCTTTGCTTTACTCGTCGACTGAGGCGACACTTTAAGTTAAACTGAGCTCAATAATAAAATGAGTAGAGAGATGCTTAGTGAAAGAGCACGTGGTCTTTTGTTTCTAGGCTTGATAGGTAAATACTATTTAACTAAACCGTGCAAAAGTATTTATTTTCCTGTGCGACCCACATCCCGTGCAAATGATTTTATTTCCCGTGCATTTTAATACTTCCCATTAGAAAATTATAGGAAAAATTAAAACACATAGAAATAAGCATATTTTGGTACACTTTTACGGTTAGTTAAGCACTTTTTTGGAGGGCATCATGGGAGAAGAGTAGGAGAGGGTACCCTTCTGCTCGCTCCGCTCGCCAACCCCCCAGATTTTTATGCTAGATCTTACCATTGTGTCTACAATTGTGGCTACCCTCGTAGCTACTATTGTTTTGTGCTTCTGTAGTTTTCCTTGTATTTACTCTTATGCATATCTTTGTTTTTATGTTTGTTAAACTTGTGTACATACCCTCATAACTCTATGACTACCACTGTACCTACTCACGTGCATACAATTACTCATATCCTTGTACTTAGCCTAGTAGTACAAAACTCTTTTCGGCTGATTTTCAGCAACTTTTTGAGAATTTCGTCAAGAGGTTGGCGTTAAAACCAATGCACTGATTTTTATAAAACATTGAATTGGAGAATGAGAGAACAGAAATGTATAAATTCTGGTAGTATAACTATTGTTCTTATACTTGTGCCTACCTTATACTTATTCATACTGTTGAACCTTCTATAGATGCACTGGTTTCTTTCCTTATAACTTCTCTTTTTCCTACTTAATTTTCTACCGATTCATTTTTTTTTGTTCTTATATTTTTTTGTACGACTGTGTTTACTTTGTTCTTAACTTTTTTTCTGCTTAAAGTTCTAATCCTGAACCTACCAACGTGCTTAATTTTGTGTCTACTCGTGCGCATACCCTTGTACCTACTCTCTTCCCCGCCCTTGTGTATATCCGTGTACCTAACCTTATTTCTACTGGCCTATTCTTGTAAGTACTATCTCTACCTCTCTTGTACCAAATACGCACCTACTCTTGCGTCCACTCCTGTGCTTACCCTCTTGCCTAAACTTGTATCAACTCGTGTGCGTATCCGTGTACTTACATTAGTGCATACCTTTCTACGTATCATAGTGCCTACTGCAGGAGTGAAGAAAAACTACTGTATAAGATCTTGTACCAAATCCGTACCTACTCTCGTGTCCACTCGTATGTTTACCCTCTTGCCTTAACTTGTATGAACCCGTGTGCGTATCCATGTACTTAAGTTAGTGCATACCTTTGTAGGTATAATTGTTTTGACGAAATTGAACGAGTTTTATTTTAATAAGCGTGTATTTCTTTACTTTTTAACGCATTTCATAAAATTCAGCTATTCCTAAAATTATTTGACTTATTCAAGAAATAGTGAAAAAATCCGATTTTTTAAAATCACCAGTAACTTGAACAAACCATTTTTTTTACTTGAGAATTTTTTTGCATATTTTTTATGAGTAAAACTAACTTTTTTTCGAGTGGTAACGTGCAAAATTGCTTTTTAGCCAAGCTACAATTTTTAAAGTGTGAAATTCATAATTTTAGGTAAAAATACAAACTTTAACAACCTTTAGGAGCCTTTATCTCAAGAATTAATAACTCCAATACATTTGCGAGATTTTTTAACGATAGTACTTGATTCACAAATCTGGGTTTGATATCATTTTTTTACGAGTTGATAGAATTAATAAAAAAAAGAGTATTCAATAACCACATCGGGCGAGTAGATACTTTTTTTGAAACTTGTATTTTCATTGAAATTAAGATTCTTATGTACTGAATAACTTAAAAAATTTGGTAGTGGTATTGAATTTAAATATAAAACCACGAGTTTGACTGAAATGGCATTTTTTCTCTTATCCAATCGAAAAAAAGGAATTTTGAAATTTTTTTATTTAATATTTGTTATGTGCTATAAAGTACCTCCTACTGGTTTTAATGTAATCATAAGAAATTTTTGTAATAAAAATAATAGGGAAGTATTAAAATGCACGGGAAATAAAATCATTTGCACGGGATGTGGTCGCACGGGAAAATAAATACTTTTGCACGGTTTAATTAAAACGTGTTTACCTATCAAGCCTAGAAACAAAAGACCACGTGACTAATTAATGATTACTCTTTCACTAAGTATCTCTCCACCCATTTTATTATTGAGTTCAGTTCAACTCACAGTGTTGTCTCAGTCAACGAGTAAAGCAAAGAGCCAAAAGATGGCTGGTGAGTTAACGTATTTTGAAACTTCTGAAGACTCATCTGAAGAAGAAAATTCATCTGAAGTGATCGAGCAGCCTAAAAAAAATGCAGGCGACCAACACGAGTGTGGTTTTTACGTCACAAATACACATCAGCAACAGAGGCAGAAAGTGCTGTAAAATTAAAAGAAGTTTGGCAAATAAGTTCAACGAAAATGGTGGCAGAAGGAAAACGAGTTGAATATCGGTGCACAAAGGGAATTTATAGAGTGTCTGAGTGTCCAGTGGGCTTGTACCTACTATATCATTCTTCGGATACTTGCGTGTCCTTGTACAAAACAGAATAGGAGCACGAACATAAAAATATTAATTCCACACGAGGCTTATCATCAGAAATTAAGGCTTTTGTAAAAGATAAATATGCAGATGGTATTACAAAGCCGAATGTGCTACTAAATCTCATTCGTAAAAATCAGATGATAGAGCCTGCAAAAGAGGAACTTGTTGCATTTCTTAGGACAATCCAAAGTGATAAAGGCACTCCTTCCGGATTGGCCACAGATTTTAGAGCTTGGTGCAATGAGCACACTCAAGTTCTGGATGATGAAGATGTACCATACGTGCTTGATTTCCACATTTTTGCAGAATCTTTTGATTTAGAAGAACAGGATTTGAAAATAATTTTATCAACGCTTAGATTGTTAGCATTGGCCAGGAAATTCATGAGATTAGTGCAAACAGATGCAACCTACAAACTGATCTGGCAAGGCTGTCCTGTTCTTCTTGTTGGTACAAGTGACGCGAATTATGCTCTTCATCCATTCGCCGTCGCAATAACAAAAGGAGAAATACAGGAGGATTTTGCATTCATGCTTTAATTCATAAAAAAAGCTGTACCAGAATACAAACCTTCAGTTTTATTGGCTGATAGTACAGTACTATGATGGTAGCAAGGCCATAACTAGTGGTTTTACAACTATTTTTGGTGCTCCAGAAGTTCCCCTCATGTGCAACTTTCACATGATTAAAAAAGTAGATCAATATTTGCGGTTAATTTCAGTTAATGTACGTTCCGAACTCAAAGAAGACATTGAAGTATTGCAATCAACTCAAGACCAGGAAACATTCAAAAAAGCTTCAACTTTGTTTCCAAAAAAATGGAAAAAAAGTACTGATAAAAAAGTTCTTGAGTTTATTCAGTACTTCGAAGCAGAATGACTGATCAAACACCCTAATTGGTATGAAGGTGCTGCTGCTGGCCTCCCTTCCTCGAATAACGGAGTAGAATCTACAAATGCCGTCATAAAAAGACAGCACACTCTTCGAGAAAGGTTGCCTGTTGGTCAATATCTTGGTTCTGCAGAAAATATGGTAAAGCAATGGTCGCAGCAACGAGATCCGTCATCTGTCAATTGTAAGAATTTTTCTGAAATTCGTTCTAATTCCCTTGAATTGTGGACAAAGGCCTATCAGTGGGTGGCTTCGAAAACAACAATTCTTCAACGTGAAACGGATAGCTCAACTCAGTACTTCACTGCATCGACAAAAAGCCAAACTTCTATCACACCAAGATTTCTCAAGGATTATGAACGTCAAGAGAATAAATGGAGAACGTTTGATGATTACAGTGATTGACGTAACAAAATTTGGAAAATAGAAGTCTGGGTTGATCGAGTTACATGCAGTTGTCCTGTTTTCGAAAAAAAACCCAATATAAGCATTCCGTTGGTATACGCATCAAAAGAAAGGAAGTTGAAGTACCGGACGAAGCCAAAAATATGCCTCTCGGTCAGAAGCGAAGAAGAGGCCGTCCATCAAAATCAAAAAAAGCTTTACGTATGCAATAATCTTTTATAATAAACATCTTTAGTTTCAATTACAGTTGTATAATGTTCAATGAAACAAATTTTTTGCTTGATTTTTGTTGAGTTTTGCTCTCAATTCTTTTTCCCGTGCGAGATCAATTTTACTTCCGTTAAATACATTTTTTTCCCGTGCAATGTTAATTCTACTCCCGTTCAATACATTTTTTTCCCGTTTAATACATTTAACTACCGTTCAAGTATTTTTTTTCACGTGCATTTATTTTCTTTCCCGTTAAATCACTTATTTTCCCGTGCAAATGCCTTTTTTCCCGTGAATTTGACCTAAAATTTCCCGTGCGTTTGCTTTTTTTTCCCGTGCTAATAATTCATACCCAAATTAATATTTGTTATATTATTTTATTGATCTTAAAAACAAATATTAGCACACAAAACAGTTTTAATACCATGATAATTATAAAAATTCTTTCAGTTTTCACACCATTTATGCTGAGCAGTGAATGAAACTTTTTCCATCTTCTAATTTCAAATAAGGGTTTTGTTGAATTCCAACTACTTTCAAAGCATTTTCGCATTCAAAATTTTTTTTATCACAAAAATCCACCTCTTCTTGTTCAGGTAGCAGAATAATTGAGATAGATTTTGTATCAAATTTTACACGATGAGCAAAATGTTTAGCTCAATCTGTAGCGTTTCTAATTAAATTATCATTTGATAAATTATGTTTCAATGCATAATGCTTATGATGTTGAAGTAGCCAACGTTGGATGCAACGGTTTGACCAAAAACTTTTTTTTCCAAATTTTTTTTTTTTTTCATAAAAAATTTAGATTTTACAGCATCACGAAATTGATATTTACAGCATCACATCAAGAATTTGCCATTAAAACCATGATAGAAGATACATTGAGTAAAATAAACGGAAAAACGGCTTTGCAGCTGGACTACTGACGAGTAACAGCTTCGATTTTGTTTTAAGGGGAAGTCAGGCGAGTTTTTTTGATGAATAGATTTTAATTAAGAAAATATTTTTAAAAAAGAGCTCTGTAGGAGGGTAGAGAAATTAAAAAGCTGTAATTTAAAAAAAAATCATGAAAATTGATTAAAAATTTACTGAGTAAAACGCAGAACGGCAGTTGAAGATTTTTTTTCGTCAATCGCGGCAGCCATGTCGTCGTCTGCCGCTGTTGCTGTGCGTGGCTATGCGCGTCTAACCTATAAGTTTGTAAAACTTTATGACTGCCTTACGGCTTACTCCTCAGCTACCTCTCCTTAATAAATCAAATTCGTAGCAAAAATTACCTTGCAAAATCAAATATATAGGTGATGAAAAATCAAAATAATGAAATAAGCTGAAACTCAAAATTACTTATTCATTACACTCAATACAAGGCTGAACATGTGTCAATTGAAAAACAGAATCATACAGCAAAATCACTAATTTTATGAAAAAATTTTCTTCTTAAATAAAACTCTTCAGTTGCATTATAAACAATTCATGTTTCTTCAATTATTTCTTCAATATTTACTCTTGATTTGCTTCAGTACGTAAAAATTTCAATAATTTTCTTCATGTAAAGTAGGTCTCTTGAATTATAAAAATTTCAAATACAAGTAATATTTCAATAAAATAGTTGTTTTATCAATATCTGTATAAAAAAAAAAAAAAAAAAAAAAATCATAAAATTAAACAAATCTTGAAAGAGTTGTACTTAATCAGGTTTATTTTTATAAGCTTCACTCACACAAAGTTTATTTTTGCTACAAATTCTTTAAGATTTACTTGGCTGACAACAAAGCTGAACTATGATTGTTTTTGTGTAAAGTCAACCATGCCTGTGAACATTGACATTTGCTCTTGCTGGCAGACCACTTACTTTAGCCTAGTTGATAACTAAAAGTTGGAACAGTAGCTGCAATCACTCATGCAATCAGAACTTTCTTGAACTAATGAGATTTTATCATATGAATTGACTTGACGCTTTGGAACAGTTTAAATGTAAAGTAAGTTGTAGGTCTCCCAGCAAGAGCAAATGTCAATGCTCACAGGCATTGTTGCTTTGCACAAAAAAAATCATAGTACACCTTTATTATCAGCCAAGAAAATCTTAAGATTTTATGACAATAATAAACTTTGTATGTAGCTCATAAAAATGAACGAGATCAAATTTTTTCAAGATCTGTTTAATTTTGTCTCTATAAGTCATATACAAGAATCAAAAGTTTAGAATCTTCAAAGCGAGTAAGACAAGTTTTCAATAGTTATAAGTCATTTTTAAAACTATGAAAGATTCTTGAAGATAAATCTACTAAAAAAAGTATAAAGCTAATATTTTTTCATCATTTGTAAAATTTAAATTTTCAAAAATGTATAATAGCTATTGAAAACTTGTCTTGCTTTAAAAATTTTAAGGTCTTGAGTTTAACAGTCAGTGACTATATTAATGACAAACTTTATCACCATTAATGTAACGGCTTAGGGTCAAAAAATTTCAAAAACTACCAAAAATTATTGACAACTTGTCCCTCTCGCTTTGAAGTCCTTGAATCTCATAAAACCACAGAGACAAAATTAAACAAATTTAGAATAAGATGTGATTGGGTTTATTTCCCTAAGCTCTACTAACAGTTACAAAGTTTTTTACAACTTTTTTAAGATTTACTTGGCTGACTATCAATGCAATTACCTTTGGAGGCAAGTGTAATATAATGACAACCAAACTATGCCCATGGTCATTGACATCTGAACTTTTTCAAAGTTTGAAGTCAATTCATTTGATAAAATTTCATTAGTTCAAGAGAGTTTTAACTGCAGCTACTTTTTCAATTTTTAGTTATCAAGTAGGATAAAGTAAGTCTTAGGTCTCCCAGCAAGAGCAAATGATGTTCACAGGCATGGTTCACTTTAAACAAAAAAAAAAATTATATTTTACCTTTTCTGTCAGCCGAGTAAATTTTAAAGATTTTATGGCAATAATAAACTTTGTGCGATTGGAGTTCTTAAAAATAAATTTAATTATAAACCTTTCAAGATCTGTTTAATTTAGTCTCTGTGCTAAGAGTCAAAAGATTAAAATCTTCAAGCGAGTAAGACAAGTTTTCAATAGTTATAAGTATTGAAGTAAAACAAGTATTCAATAGTTATGAAATTTTAAAACTAAAAAAGAATTCTTGATAAATAAATCAATTGAAAAAGTAGAACAAAAATATTTTTAAACTATTTATAAAATTTAGAATTTCTTTGATCTTTGATCAAAAGGAGATCTAAATTTGATGCGTGGTCAAAAAAAAATCATCTTGCATTTTGATGCAACCGGGAATCCTTGCAGAAAACCACTAAAAAATGAAAGTAAAATAATGTACTACGGTATTGTTAAACATGATCTTTCACTTGACACGCTGGTCCATATGCTCACGTCACTGCATGATACCAGTTCTATAAGCTATTTTTTAATGGAGTATACAAATTTTGTTTTAAAAGAAAATAAAAAATGGCCTTTGGCACATGCAATAACCATAGACTGGTTGTGGGTATTCATTCACGGGATATTGCATCAATGGAATTTGATAAGTATCAACGGATATCTTAACATAATGTACGATTATTGTGCTCCAAAATTACTCCATCAGGCTTTACCATTTTGAAAATTTGCTTTGCTCATTTTATGAAGATAGTTTCTTGCACGATAAAAGAAAGTTTGAGTGAGTACAAAGAGATCAAATCTTCGCTTTTGGAATGTTCCTCATTACTGAGCTTATCTAGCAGTTTGGAGGAGATTGATTCTTATTTTAAGCACATTTGTTATTTATTATTGAGTAAGAATAAAACAAAAGCCAGAGACAGTCTTTTGGTACTGAATAATTTAAAAAGTAAGGCTTCTGATAACCTGAAAGATTTAAATGAGATTACAAATTTAGAAAATGACAATGAAGATGGCCAGGCTGTATTTTTAATTGAACTTGAAGAAGAAGAAAAAAACATGGCTATTTTCCGAAACTCAACATCTTACAAACGTTATAAAAAAATTTTCAACCAAATTGAAAATGAGATTGCTGAAACAGAAGATGATGATACAGTCGTGAATGATAAATATTATGCACCAAAATTTGTCAATCGGCTGCTGGAAAGCTGGGTGGCATACGTCATATTATGGAGTGCAGCGGACATGGCATTGATAAACTCAAAAATATCTGGTATTACTAATGCATTTATTGAAGCATCTAATAAAGTATTGAAAGAAGAAATTTTTAATAGTAATACAAATGATTCGATTGGCGACAAGTGCAGAAATTTGAATGTATACAAACAAAAATTCAAGGTATATTTGAAATTAATATAAAAGAATTAAGAAGAACAAAGACATCTAGAGCTAAGCCAAAATATCTAGAATTTATTCCGAACCCAACTTTAAAACAAAAGTGGAGGAAATCTTCTTGTTCTGGAAGAAAACGAAAAAATGCTTCCGTTAATACACCAATTTTGATAAAAAAAGCTAAAAAGATTGAAGAAAAAAAAAAAAAACGTACTGAAAAAAAAATTGAAACAGACAACGAGTCAAATTCATCTATTGATACAAATCCAGAATCAAATCATAAATTTTCTAAAACAGTAAAAACAAAGAAGAAAGTTCATTTTAAAAAAAGTGTAAATTTATCTAAAACAAAAAAATTGACTTTTAAAAAAGTTTGTAAAAAAGAACCGGCTTCAAAAAAAAGAAAAAACTTAAAGAGACAGTTAAATCATGAATCAGACTCTGATGTTCCAGCAGACCCTGAGATAATAGCTCTCATCGAAAAAATAGGTAAAGAAAAAAGAGAAGAGCTTGAACAAAGATTCCGGTTTGAAAAAGTTTCAGAAAGCAAAAATGAGGCCTGCATCGATATTTGCCTAGTAGGTGACGATGAGAATAAAGCTCTAAAAAATTCTCAAAATGATTCCTCTCGATACAAAGAAATACAAAAATTAAACAAACACATTAACGGACTAATACAAAACATAAATTATTACATGACTTCAAAAAATCCTTTTTTACAAGTTGGTTTTTGTTGTACTAAACGATCATTATCCTGCAAAACATTATATCTTATGGCAAAAGAATTTAGAACTTTACAATCACCTTTTCTTGTTAACACAATAGTTTTAGATTGTTTTCCAGCATCACAAATCGATGAATGGGAGGACTAACTTTTTGAACATTTTATAATGATAATTTGAGTATAGATTTTATACATCATGTTGTAACTATTTTTTTCAATGATGAGTTTTTTTAATTTATTAAAAAACCATTCTGGGAACTTGCTTTTTCTCATCGATAGAGTTTTAACATAATTCACATGACGGTTAAATGTAAGATTTGAGTCAATAATCACACCGAGGTCTCTGATCTTCGATATATTACCGATAGCAGTGCCATCAATTTCATAAAATGAGCAGTCAAGCTTAATCTTGCCATAAAACATGCTATTGGATTTACTTATATTAAGACAAAGATCATTGCATTTTTACCAATAACTTACTGATTTCATATCACTTTGCTGATAAAACTTATCCTGGAGAATAAAATAAATAATTTTAAAGATTTTCATGTCATCTGCAAAATGAAGATATTCAATGTAAAAACCAAAGTTATTTGTGAAAATCAAAAACAGAATTGGACCCAGATGTGATCCTTGATCAACTCCGTAATTAACATTTATTAACTTCAACACGCAACTCTTTAATTTGACTTCTTGAGTTCTACCAGTCAAAGCAAATTCAAACCATTTCAATACGACACCTTGTACACCGTAACTTCCTTCATAACAATGGTATATTTACAGTATCAAATACCTTACAAAAATCAGTATTAACAGAGTCTACCGTGTAAGCATTATCAAGCTGTTTTACAATTAAATCCACATAATTACATAAAATTGATAATGTAGACCTACCTTTAAAAAACCCATTTTAATTAGATACTATGTATCTATCGACATGTACTCTCAGCTTATCACACATCAACTTTCTTTAACTTGAAAAATACATCACACTTTGAGATTAAACGGCAGTTATTCAAATCTGCTACATTACCAAATTTATGCAAGGGGATTATAAGACTCACCTGTCACTGGTCAGGAAAAAATCCACTCTTTATAAAATAATAAAAAATGTGTCTATAAATTGGAGCAAGTGACCCTGCTCAGTATGTCGTAAGCAGAAGGTGAATGTTGTTAGGCCCAGAAGATGATGTTGTGTCCAGTTCCATGATGCAATTATATACTTCTTCAATAGTAAATTCAATAGAAACTAAGCTAGTAACATCAAATTTGCTCACATTTGTACCACTTAGATCACAGTCATTGTGAACTTTACTAAGCTTATCTACATATAAATTTGCTTTATCTTATGAATTGTTCACCTTGATGTCATTCAGGTACTTTTATGAAGGTATATTTTTTGATTTGTCTGTATTGTTCACATATTTATAAAACTACGATGAATCTTCTTTTAGTTTATCTTCAGCACTTTGAGCGAAGTTTTTTGAACATTTTATAATGATAATTTGAGTATAGATTTTATACATCATGTTGTAATTATTTTTTTCAATGATGAGTTTTTTTAATTTATTAAAAAACCATTCTGGGAACTTGCTTTGAGTAATGTATATTTTTGGCACATTTTTCTCAATTTTTTCAGAAACTAACTTTGTTAAAATATTTAACAGAATCAATTCAAATCAATAGAGCTAGCAGTGAACTCAGTTAGCGAATTAAAATTTTTTAGAGCTTCAAAATTTTTGGGAAAATTAACTTTTTTGAAGTCATAAAAATATTCTTCAGCATCTACTGGAACAGTCATTTCAGAGGGTAATTGTATTAGTAATACATCATGATACTTATCATAGTCAAAAAAAGGTTCATCACTTACATCTAACGCATTTGCTACGTTGGTAAATGCTTAATTATCTATGATATTACCACAAGTACTTTTAAAATAATTTAATTGTGTAATGTGATAAGAACGTAAATTGGTTAATGCTGAGGCTGCATGACTAACATCGGAAGATGAATGTTCTGGCTATTGATTTGTTATTAAATGTATACCATTCATATCCAGTAATATGAAAGTCACATATAATTAATAATTTATTTATTACAGTTAGGTTTATACATCACTAAGTGATGATTGTAATTGAGAAATGTATCCATCATAATAATTAGATGATGATTATGTTAGAATATAAATTGCACTCACAATAATAATTAGTTGACTGGTAGAACTCAAAGAGTCAAATTAAAGAGTTGCGTGTCTAAGTTAAGTTGATTTATTTAATTCTATTTGTAATAGTACTTGTTCATAAACGTTATCGGTTACTGAGAGTTCAGTGCACCAATTTTTTGACAGCAATAAATGTACCACCACTACCACTTTTATGACTACTAAATATGGATCTATCACGTCCATATACATTATAATCTAACAGACCCAGTTCTGAATTAGTTATCTTAGTATTTAACCATGTTTTATTAAGAATCGGACCATTCATGATTATCACTTAGTATGTTTGCACAAGAGCTAAATTCTGTTACTCTGCCTTTTATTATACTGTGAATATTCTGGTAATAAATATTTAACTTATCTTCAATCTTGAACAGCTATTCATTTTTCTTTTTATTGAATATGTATGGTACACCTTGACTGAATTTGATAGATAGGTTTTACTCTCTTTTTTCTTCTCTTGTGTGTAACTCTGTTTTGATCTTCTTGAAGTATTTCCTCTGTGCAGGTTTTTAGTCAAAAGTGAAAGAAATCTCTGCAGAAAAAGTCTTATCTCTGTTATGTATGACCTAGCGCACTGAGTCAGCATAATCTAATTTAACTTGTAAGGGACGTGTAATTTATTTCTTGAAAGATTTTTCTAGTCTTGAAACATTTATAACACCAACAGTTCTGCCAGCAGACGTTATAAATATTGTCCTAAAATTTGATCAGAATATTCAAATTTCAATGATATCTTGAAACATCAATTAACTTGTGAGATTCGCGATCAAATCTTGATTATTAAAACCAAAAAATTTGGCAGCAGTTAAAAAAAACCTTTTATTGCGTTAGATCGGCTCTAAAAGTATTCAAAAACAGGGAAAAAAAATTTCTAAGCATACTTCGATTTTTTGGTTTAAGAAGAAGTAATAATTTCATGTTTAATTTTGTTAAAAATGCATTCAAACAAAGTTACAGTGTAAAAAGCATCAAAAAGTACTTAAAAATATAGTTAAACTAGCGCGCCCTCTGGCCCTTTCGCTACTCTCAAGAGGCCAGATAACTTTCCTGGCTACGGTGTTTTTGCCCAAAATTTTTTTAAAGTTTGCTGCACAAAACCTGAGACTTTAAAAAAAATTTGGGCAAAAACACCTCCACCCTTGCATTGCTACGTTCCGCTACCGCTCCGCGTAATGCCATGCTCCGCTATCGCTCCGCGCAATGCATAAAAGGCACGACCGACCGACACTCTCGTTTGGCGCTCGACAATCTTGTTTTTTTTTTTTTTTTTTATTCTCGGACTAAAACTGTAGAATACCAATACAAACATTTTCCTGTTTACCCATTTCAATTTTGTCCATTAGATCGCGAGGAATTATGTACACAATTTTTTAATGGCACTGGAATCGAGTAAAATGTGACTGTAAAGAGGGTTAGTATGCGTCATTTGTACCCATGTGTTCCGATCATACTCAAAATGAAACTGGAACTATTGGACACCAAAACGAACATTTTCCTGTTTACCCATTTCAATTTTTTCCATTAGATCGCGAGAAATCCTGTTCACAATTTTTTATTTAATAGCTACAGAATCGAGTAAAATGTAACTGTATGAAGTGTTGGTATATATTTGTACCCATGTGGTCCGATCATACTCAAAATATAACTTGAACTATGGGACACCAAAATAAACATTTTCCCGTTCACCCCGTTTAATTTTGTCCATTAGGTCGCGAGAAATCCTGTGCACAATTTTTGGTTGCATTTTTTGCTCTGCCGAAATTATAAGGCCTTCCCAATCCCTTCGGGGTTGGTCGTGCCTAAAAAGAGTGATTTTTTTTTCGATGCTATGACCTAAGATTTGATGATGGGAATCTGAAATTCGGCAGAAAGCTTTCTTTTGGAAAGACTTTAAATAATATGTATATTATGTAAGGGTTTCGATCGAATTTTCTGTATCTCCCTCATTACACTGCTGTTATATTTATTTTAATTCGAAATCTTCATAAAAATTCAAGGCTCTTGCAGCAATATTAATAAAGGAATTTTTTTTTAAACAAAAAGGTGAAGGGAGAGGAGCAAACATAGCTGCAGTTTTGGAAATAAGGTACACCCTAATGAGAAGTAAAGTTGAATGAAGTCTAGTCTTTGAAAGCTAAAAAGGAACAGTTTAATGCTAAATATCAAATCTTTTAGGGCTCGGTAACAAAAAATATCAAAGGGTTCTGTACTGATCAGACTTTGTTTTGGTTGCCACCATGTAAATTTGATGCCTGGTCTGATACCTATCGATGCCAAACACCTGCAGTCCTTTGCTTGTAAGACCCTATGGCGTCCCTTTATTGTTAAGCATCGTTTTCTTGACATTAATACATTTTTAATTAATCACATGTATTTAGAAAATTTCTTAATTTTAATCGGCTTATCAGACGAGCCAGCTGAGATGAGGCTAAAAAAAGTACGTTGCAAGCGCCCGAGCGAAGCAAGGGTAATAGCTCATTTAGGACAAAAGTATCGTATAAATTTTTATAGTACTGCTCTTGTGCTTGAAATTCGTATCTAAGTCACAAAATAATGTGGCATAGGTTAGGCTATCTATGCTACCAGCTGACGACGCGAAGTTTAATTAGCTTACGAGTGAAGCGTGTTTTCAGGGGTCATTCATTAATTATGTAAGAGCCTTGAGGGGGAGGGGGTTTGGAGAAATCTTTACATGTCCTTACGTCGGGGGGTGGGGGTATAACAGCCAATCTTACGTAATATTTTAGTACACGCATGAATCAAACTTCTTGGTTCTCGATTCAAAAATTCTATTTTCAACAATTTTCTGTACTCTCCTGAATGTAGCATCGGTAGTCGGTACAGTAGCGCTTTCATTGTGGTTGCGCAGTCATCATGGCTGCTAGATGCTGGCTCTCAAAAACAGCTGATTTGTTGATGAGATAAAGTCAGCGCCACCTGGCACCGCAAGCAGCATTTTTACGCCTGCATTGGCTGCAAGTGCTTGTTTTTCTTGTTTTTAAAGTTTCGGAAGGCAATATCTGCAGAGCAAATGCAATGGCAATGTATAGAAACTTTTACGGTGCATTTTCCAAGCGTTACGAGACAGAATTGAGCAAACAGTATATAAAGCATACAAGATAAATGCAATGAAAGCTGGAGAGAACTCAAGAAGCAATTCAGTGGTAAAAAACTGGACCAAGCGATTGATCAACAGATTTTTAAATTAAAGGCTGAGACAAAATCTACGCAGTTAAGTCTTTGTCATTTCTTTTTAAGGTAACAAGAAATGAATTTTTATGGTTAAAAATAATCGTGCCACCTTTTCATTACTCTTTAAAAATTATTTTGTTGAATCAATAATTTTACATGGTTTTTTAAAAATGTTGTGAAGGTTATTTAAAAAATGGTTGTATGAATACCTATAAATTTTTTAATTTTCTTTATATATTCTAGAGTTGCAAACTAACATTAATCGTCATTAACTTTCACTTTTTTAATACTACTGATAGACTTTTTAAATTAATAATTTGACTACCATTATTAATTAATAAATTTTATATCGAAGATCACAGAAAAGAATGATAGTTTTTTTCAAAACTTGCTTCAACTTGACTTTAACTACAAACGTTTGCATAAAGGTGCTGCATACTTATGAAATATTTAAAATTTAATCTTGTTGACAGAGTTTAATATAACCATAAAAATTATATGTATATACTTAATAAATATGCTATCTAAGTTTAAAAATTAATGATTTCAAAGAAATCATTTATGTCTCCTAAATTTCGGAAAAACCCATAAAGATGTTGAATTTATTTTCTACAGCCATCTAGTTCAGAAAATTGTAAAAATAATCATAGTCCGAATACTCCTTCGGAATCAATTTCAATCGGATTGACTAGCCTTGCAGCAGCTGAAAATTCTACTGAAACTATTGAAGACCTAAAAGAGGATTCAGGGATACCTCAAACATAAAACGTACTAAAGCGAAAATATGTGACTCCTGCGCAGGACCTTTCACGAGTGAAAATAAACGTTCTTCAAAGTCGATTATCATCTACACTTTTGGCTAGAGATGTGCAATTAGATATTGACGTTGAGAAGGATTTAAAAAAAACTTGAAAAGAACTTTCTAAACAGCATCAAATTCTTAAAAACTCTGAAAACAACGCAAAATACCAAAATAGGCATCGTGCAAAAGTAAAAGCTAAGTTGAAACAAACTTTGACTTCTAATTTTGATATTGGTGTGCGGTCTCAGGCTTGAGCTCCTCGTTTGGAAGAAAAAAATCCTAGTTTGCTCGAAGCAATAAAAGCAGCAGCCATCCACGGAAGTGCAGCTCACCAACGTCGTAGCACAAATGAAATAAGGTGTTGCATAACATTAGATGAGTTACATTCACGTGTGGAAAAATTGATAGAGAAATAATTTCAAGAAGTGCTCTTCACACTAGGCTTATTCCAAACAATTCCCGAACTGGTCAAGCATCGCGCCATATAGTGACAGTACCGGTACGTCTCTCCAAACCTACGAATAATCTACATAAACAACACCCGGATGGAAAATTTTGTTTTTCAACAATGAAAAACTTAGAATCTATAGCGTCAATGCTTGGGCCGAAACAATGCGCTTTTTTGTCCCATGACGATAAGGCACGTGTGCCAATTGGACTCACTGCTCCCAAAGAATAGAATTCACTGGTTATGCATCTTGATTACAAAGTCCAGCTCCCTGATCATGATTTTATTGTTGGATAGAGATATAAGCTTATACCGTCAGTATACGCTGGAATATGTATAAAGCCTAATGGAAATGGTAACCCTGACGCTGTTACTTACAGTTGCCCGACATTTATTGCAGTTCGTAGTGGTAAACATGCTCAGAGTACTGCTGCAACTCATGCCCATGACGTCCTTACTTTATCACAAGGTGATATTGAGCCTGGACGCAGGATATGCAAGGTATTTTTATTAATTTTTATAATTATTTTAATACAATAAAAATTGTTAAATTTTTTTTTTACTATAGACGTGTGGTATGTATTTTGCATCCATTTTGGCTGCAGATAAGCACAAAAAATCTCTTCACGATCTCCGTCATCATTGGGGTCAATCACCGTAAACAGCTGAAGGCGCTCTTCGCGCATCGCAGCTAAAATTGCAAAGCGTGGCAGCAAAGTACTATGCCGCACAGTTGATTCTTTGACCAGTGGCTTAGATGTCGAATGGCTCGAAGAGAGTGAGGTTCCATCAGAAGTACCCGAAGAAATTTCATCTTCTGCCTCGCCAGACGATTTACGAATTTTTTCCGATTGGGAAGCATGGCTTGCCACCCCGTTCACCCAGGAAGAGAAATAGTTAATTCGATCAAACTTTAAACAAGTTCTTATGAATTTAGTCTTTTGTAATAGTTTGTAAATTTTCCTCTTATTCGTAATTTTAGAAATACTTTTATCCTTACAAAAATTTACAATGTAAGTGATTTCTAAAGACTAAAAATAAATTACTCAAAGTAAAAATTGAGTGTTTAATTTTTTTTTTTATTTTAGGTAAAATCTTACGTAAGAAGGGGGAGGAGGGGTTCAAAAAATCTTACTTGTGCTTACATGGGGGTACGGGGGGGGGGGGGTTAAAATGGTCAAAATCGTCCTTACTTAATTAATGAATGACCCCTCATATAATTTTTTAATTTTTTATAATTTTAATCCATACTTACAATCTTCACAAACAAAATCTCTTTTTCTATCACATAACATTTCTATAAAGTTTGGATTATTATTTGTATGTCGATCAAGCATCAAACAGCCGCTGTTTTTTTCTGGTCTACCATAACGCCAGGGTGGGAAGCCATACTCATCTTGAACTGTTCTTATTGCTTTTCCAGTAGACATCCATTTCCATTGTCCATACAAATATTGTGCACCGATCCAAACATTTTCAAAATCTGATGAAAAAATTGATAATACATTTTTCATTTTGATTGATTTACTTATTTACTAAAAAAAATATTTTAATTTTTATGGGGAATTACTACGATTTTTTGAATTATATGTAATTAATTACTCATATTATCACTGTTGTATAGCACATGTATAAGCCGCACGTGTAGCACAAATTGGTAATAAGTCAAATAAAAGTATATAATCTAAATCTTTAATAATTGGAACCGAGATTGGAACTTACAAGGAGAGGACCAGGCCTTTGGGTCATGAATTTGGCTCAAACTTGGTATATGGGATCCAAATATGCCAAAAAGAAAACTCCAAGTGTCAGTTTCTCTGAATGGGCCTTTTAGAGTCATATTCCCTCTACACCCCATACTAAAAAATCAGCATTTTATCAGCATTTTTCAATAAAAAGCTGTTTTTGACCTGATTTTCAAAAAAATATTGCTCAGACCCTATTACACTTACAGAAATCCGGAACCTCGCATTTTTTTTTGTCTTTCTAAGTACTTGTTGAAAAAAATTATTCAAGATCTTTTTTTATGTATTGGACCATGAAAAGTTGAGATATTCAAAATGAAAAAATGACGAAAAACATCTTAATTTTACATGGTCTAATACATAAAAAAAAATCTTGAATAATTTTTTTCAACAAGTACTTAGAAAGACAAAAAAATGCGAGGTTCCGGATTTCTGTAAGTGTAATAGGGTCTGAGGAATATTTTTTTGAAAATCAGGTCAAAATCAGCTTTTTATTGAAAAATAATGATAAAATGATGATTTTTTAGTATGGGGTGTAGAGGGAACATGACTCTAAAAGGCCCATTCAGAGAAACTGACACTTGGAGGCTTCTTTTTGGCATATTTGGAGCCCATATACCAAGTTTGAGCCAAATCCATGACCCAAAGGCCTGGTCCTCTCCTTGTTAGTATTTTTTTAAACGTTTATTACAACCTCAAAATTTCAATGGTTTTATGTTTCCTTTTCTTAACTTAAAAGTGATAAAATGAAGGATGTAGTTACAGTGATTATGATGAGATTTTAAATTTTAATTATAATGTAAAAAAAATTTATCAGGAAATATAATCTTAAACTATTGAGAAAATTATTTTAAGTTGTTGAATTATAACTTTGTGTTTGGTGTAGGACAAAATTTAACAAATTTGAAATTTTTTTTTTTTTTTCTAGGCCTTGGAGAATTAAATGACACCCCAGGTATTATCCAGGATGTCACGAATAGCGAATAAGCGGTAACAATGGATTCTCGGTCTCATCTTGACCGTCGCTGCTAGACAGTGTGTTAATTCACAAAACGCACTCCATCGCCTTTCTCTATCTAAGCGTGTTACCTTCCCACTCTGTCCCTGTTTATCACATCATTATGAATGATCCGACCTTGGGTAATAGCCATTACCCTCACGCTTCTAGCGTCTAAAATTGCATTTTCTCGCTCATTCACACTTACGTTTCATTCTTCCATTCTCTCGCTCTACGTACATCAGGAATGAGGTGTGGCATGTAGGGCACGTGGCACATCCATCCGTACGTTCTTACATCGTTTTTGATTCGCAATCATTCAAAACAACTCACTCATACCGTTCATTCTTACCATTTGTTCTCATGCATCTATAGTTTCATGAGAACAAATTTGAACATTAACTAAGATTGTTTAATCAATAGCTTAAAATAATTTAATTTCAATGCTCGCATTAGTTATTCAAATTGAGGCTCTAATCAAAAATTTCTGACCAAAACGTCCGACTGCTTATCATTTTTACTAATTTAGTTCTATGAAAAATTGTCTAATATGTTTCTTTAACACCAGCATATTTTCCTTTCCTGTGCTAAAATATTTCTTTATAAGTAAATATTACTGTACTCTTTGTAAAAGTCATGATGGTTTCATTATTAAATATGATATTTTGGGTCAGGAAATTTCAATCAGTGAATTTTCATGTAAGCTCCCAACATTATATTTCCGTTTTTTATTTTGATCTCCTAAATTTGATCTTCAAAAATCTGAAATTCTTAAAAACACGCTTAAACCACAGTTAAATATCGTTCTCGTTTGATCCACCAAATTGGATTCTCTTTGGACCCCAAAATAGGGTTGGTAACTTTTTAAAATTTGTAATATTTTATTGCTTAGTTGATTACAGCATCAAAAAATAGTCAACTCGTGTTTTTCTTTTTTCAAAAAAAACAAAAATAAATGAATGGAAAGCGCTCAAATTTTTTTTAATTTCAATTTATTTACATAAAGTTATACTCCTAATGCATACAACCATGATCCGGTTCGATGAAGTCATCGTAGCGGACCATACCATTTTTAGTAAGGTTGTAGGATGACAAGATTCGAATATCGCAAATCAACGCTGGTCGTTTTGGCACTGGGAAAATTTGCGCCTTTCGACGAATATGTATATTGTGCCAAGTCTGTAACGACCACTGGAAGTTGTGAACTGTTACAAATACAGAAGTTCATAACAGGAAAACAAAAAAAAATGTCTTGAACGCCTATTTGAAGCGATGCATAGTTATTTTTTAGTTGGAAATTTTAATTTCAAAATTATAAATTTGAAAAATATAAAAATTAGGTATATAATTAAATTTATACATTATTCCTGTAAATAGCTACTTCACCACTTGTGTGGTAATTCCTTTGAAATTTAGCAATACATGCAAAATTTGGAACTTCCATAACTTCATTATTTTTCATTCTTGTTTCAGATGAGATTAGTATATTTGTTGTTTTTTTTTTTTTTTTTTTTTTTTATATTATAGTATTTATAAAGAGGAGTATTTAATTTTAGTTTTTCTCTACATCTTTCAGAATTTGATTTTATCTATTCTTTTTGTAGGATATATATATTGCTACTATAACTAGAGTTTTTATTTTTATTATTTTAAATGAATAGAGCATACTTCTCCTAGGGTTTCTATATTCTGGGCGATATAAGATTCTACATACACACACACACGCGCGCGCGCGCACACACACACACACACACACACACACACACACACACACACCTATATATATATATAAGGGGGGTTACCCCCTGCTCGCTTCGCTCCCAAACTCCCCAGAATTTGCTGCTTGAATCTACACTTGTACCTACACTTATACACATACCCTTGTGTCTACCTCTGTGCCTACTGATATACATATCATTGTTTCTACTCTTATAGCTTGTGAGTACACCTGCACCTTATTTTATGCCTACCGTTGTTCCTACCTTTCATCTTACTCCAAACCCTTGTAACTACCCTTGTTCTTAGCGTTGCACTTACTGCTTTTTATAACTAGGCTCTTACCCAGGAATATGCTCATGTTTATGTATCTGTTTCTATCATGGTGATAGCTGCAGTTTGAATTTTTTTCAGGCTTTTATTTCTAACTCTAAGACTACTTTGTTCTTATCTTTGATCATACTTTCATTTCTATCCTTAGTTAAACATCTGTTTCTAAGCTTTTACTGACTTATTTTCGTCTTTTTATTTAGTACCCAGACCAAAAAAAGCAGCTCCCTAGGCAGCTGCCTAGGCAGCTTCCTAGGCAGCTGCTAAATTGGAACGCCTAGGGAGCTGCTTTGGCAGCTGCCCAGGGAGCTGCTCCTAAAAATCATTATTCTGGAAATAAAGCTTTTAAAAATTAAAAAAATTATTTTTTTCTTTTAAAAATATTTCCAGGAAGTTTCGGAATCATTCGATTCATATGAGTCCAGGATGGCTACCTGGGGCTCAGGGTCGTTACGTCCCGGGAAAGACTTTCCCAGGAAGTTTCAAAATCATTCCATATATATAAGGCCAGGACCATATTTTTTTTCGAAAAACTACGTACCTTCAACAAATTTATAACAAAAAAATTGTATTGTAATAGTATTTAATGTACGTGAGAAATTGGTAGAGTAAAACTCATTCCTCCTTATATGTAAATCAAGCGCAGTCCTCCCACGTATTTGAAAAACCAAAAAAACCCAATTGTAAAAAAAAAATTTTCAAAATAGCTTATATATACTATTTTTTAAGGTTTGCGCAGCAACTGAATTTTAATTTTTAACAAATAACCCATTCAAAATAACGTAGCACCCAATTCCTACAACTCAATTTTCTGTTTCCAAAATTTTTGAATTTTAAAATCTGAATACTATCCTGATTCCTGACATGTCCGGATAGTGCAAAAATGTTCTGGTAGTGCCGGGTGTATATATAAAATGTTTGGTTAGTGACCGATATTTCATGCAACATAGGTATCAATTCTTTTTTAATTTTTTTACAATATGTTTACGATTGATAATAAGTTTTTATTTGAGTTACACTTTCTGATACATTATTTGAAAAATTAAATGTTAATTATATTAAGATAATAATAAAATTTCTTTATTAATTGCATTTTTTTTAAATTGTTTACGATGTTCAGCGTAAGGTTAAACATAAATAAAAATAATTGGAACAAATTATATACGATATTCTAATTTCGTACCCCAAACCCCATCTAGAAATACTAGACGATTAACATATCATGGCTATGCGCATATTAGACCACAGGAACTGCGTCTGCATTGGTTCGGGCATCAAGTTCTTGAAAATATTTGTCAACATACTCGGCTCGGGCCTTGTACGATATTTTAGTGAAGATTTTTGTAGCGTTATTCATTCTTGCTTGCCATTCCCAGTCTGGAACTTCTAGATCTTGTAACTATCTTTTGTATATACCTACAAATAATATAAAACGTTACAATTCAATAATTTTTATTACATCATGGTTTTATATTATACATACAAGTATTAGTAATAAATCGGTGTTTAATATTTATTCAATTAGTTCTCGCAAAAATAGAGTTCCTCACCAAATATATAACACTTTCCTCTGAGGAACATTGTTAGGTCCTCTACACGCTAGTATTTTAGTTATAAGCCCAAGCCCAAATTTTTCACATCGAATTTATATACTGAGTTCGTAAATTGGTACAAATTTAAAGGTTACTTTCCGAGTGTTAACTTAATTTTATTAAAACGTTGTTTAAAATAAATACAGTAAGTAATTTTAAATTAAGAGAAAATTAATTGAAAAAATGAAAAACGCGAGATTTGAGCCACAAAACAAAAATGTTAACAAAAATGTAAATAGTATACTATTATAAACGTAAAAAAGTGCGTAAAAATGATGAGGCCTTGAAAATCACTTTTACACACTTGTACAATACTATATTCTATCGTACTAAATGCGTGGAGCTCAATTTTAGTTGAGGTTAGCGTGCATAAAATCGAGCCTTACTGCAATAAAAAATTTTTTGACGCGACTCTTATTATTACGATTAATCAAAATGTTTTAAAATAAAAATTTGTATCTTACGGAAATATGCGTTCAGTTTCGCCGGTGTTGCTGGTACGATTTCTGTCTCACCAGGAATCACATTTTTTATTTTTCTGTATAACAAAGATCGACTTCTAATGGTCTCCTTTGACCAGAATATATTAACGACGTCCGCCAAAAATTTTAATTCATCTCGGTTTGCAGTCATTTCCCACGCCTTTTTACCATAATATATGTTACAACCTAAGTAGTACTGAAATAATAAAAGATGTATTTATAAATATTATTTAAAACATTATATTATTGTATTTATTATTTTATAAATACTATTAGACTTGAAGCCCGCGTACGCGCGCGTTTTGGTGGCGGTGAAAACAAGTTTTGGTCTACCAATAGGAACACTTATACAACTTTGAACCCAGACGATAACTCGATTATGCGAAGGTCGATACTCTCTTTCTCCTTTTTTTATTTTTGAATAGGGATACTATATTACTTTAAATTTTATTAGTACTAGCTTTTTTCGGGCGCTCAAAATTGATATTGACAGTGATAAATTTTTTAAATTTAAGTGAATACTATAATATATAGTGCATAAATATATTTTTTAATTATTTCATTTTATTCAACCTACAAACAATACCTCGATGTTTTATTTGTAACTTTGTGAACAATTAAATGCTCAGTTCTAAAAAATCACTACAGTTTTATTGAGACTACAATGCTTGATTTTCAGTTTTGCTTTGTTTAAATTAGTAAAAAAAAATTATAATTAAGTTTTATTTTACGATTTTTTATTGGCAACAACAACAAAATTGTGGTTCAATTATTAAATTTTTCAATTTTCCAAATTCAATATTTGTATACAGCGTTCCCTAACAATCACATCAATCATAAATCTAGGACATTCGATAATGATTAGAAATAATATTAAATAGGGATGTATAAAATCAGTCATACCTGTCCCTCTACTTCATCAAACAATTTTTGGCGGCAACCTAAAAATTCATTAACTGTAATACTTATTTTAAAACTATTTACAAAGTAAACTTAAATTGCAAACCTTCGGGACTCAATCCACGGACTTGTCGCCATTTTTTCATATCGCGGAGGATCTCTGGCTTAAACTTTTTTATGTAATTGCAATACTTTTCGTCCACTTCTCCTATAGTTTCCTCTCCATGACCATAATCTTTCTTAACTTCGTGCGTCACATTCGTTGGTCTAAACCTCCGATCCCTTGATCGAGCAACCCTTCCGACTATATCATTCCTATCTACTTCTTCATTATTTTCTGGTGTGCTATCCCTGTGGAACCGATGAGGCCTTGAGCGCCTTCTTGGCATACGATTTGGTTCTTCATCGGTGTCATCTGCATTATCTTGAGATTCCAAAACACCACTTACGGATGGAGTCAAGGAACCTATAATTACATTTTTCTATAGATTAATTTTTTTTTAATAAAATTTTTTTTTTTTTTTTTTTTAATTGTATGACAATTATAAAAATACTTTTTAGATTATTCAAAGATTACAATACTGAAAAAATTATTTAAAACTGCTTTTTAAGGTAATTTTATTGTATTATAATATAACTATTCTAAACCAGTAATGAAGCACTAAATACTATTGTCCAGATTCTGCATAGCACTAACTAAAGCTGTAATATTAACTGCTGCCGCAAAAAAAGTTTTTAGACTATTTATTTTTAGAATTATAATTAAATAAATTTTTATTTACAAAATTAAAAAAATGGTTTTGTTTTTCTTAGTATAATTATTAATGAATAAAATGTATTATTCATGTGAATGAGTTATCATGTGAAAAAATATTAAACTATTTTAAATTTAAAATTTAATTATTCATCAATGATGCTGAGTTTTAAAATTTGAATTTTTTATATTTATTTTTTCATTTATATGATTTTTTTATATATCTTTATCAATGCACTAACAAAAAGAAATAGATTAAAATCTGATATGATACCGATCAGAAACTGACAGCTACAATTTATAAATACTTCTTAACTTTCATCGATAGGAAAATTAATTTGTTAATACTGTAATCAAATTTTTGATTATGGTTTAATATATTTCAATCATGCAGATCATATGCTGCTTGAATCATGCATAACTTACAGATTAAAAAATATTTTGAAATTTTTCAAAAAATTTTTTCAATACTCTAAAACAAACAATTAATTTAAAAGTCAATGCGATGCTTTGTTTTGCTGTTTTACTAGTGACAGACTGACAGCTACAATTTATGATAGTTTTATAACACTTTCTGATAACAAAAATTTAGACGATAAAGAAAAACTTTTTATAACTACAAAATTAATAAATTAACTTGTTAACATGGTTTTTGGTGGGACATGCAAAAGCATGCAGCATATACTGAAAACAAAGCCTTCTGCTTTTCAATAAATTTTAAAAATTATATTTCACTAAAAACACATCAAAATTATAAATTAAAACTTGACGTAACCTACTCTGGTGGTTACATTAAGTATGCAGTCTGAAGCAACTACAATGTATGTTCAATATTTTATTTATTCCAGAGCCAAAAAATTAGTTCTAACTACTGCAAGAATTTGAAATTAAATTTTGAAAACATGCATGAAGATTACATAGATAACTACTTCTTTTAAAAAAACTACAATGACCAAAGTTTTAAAATAAATATCACCATTTGACAACTCATTGGAACTCCAAGGTTCATCGATAGAGTCCCTGGTGACTCTGGGACTATGGACATCTCTTCTTTGAGGAGCAAATATTCTGGGTTGATACGGTGGTACCTCTTCAGAGATAATGCACGACCTTGATTGAGAATTTACCGATGACGCTCTATCATTTCTTTGGGTGTTGACATTATTCACTGCTATATTCTCCTCTATAGGTGTGGCTACAGTTAGCAGTGGATTTTCTTCATTGTCATCCAGTTCTTCATAACTGGTATTTACATGATCAAAAGCTTGGGTCAAGTTTCTGGAGCATGTTGGCACTGGCTCATGTAAACATATAGATGTACTTGCTAAATCATCTTGCTTGCTCCTATCTGATCTTTGCACTTGATTGTTAACAATGGCTCTTACCTCCACTACATGCATGCCATGGTCGTGCATGTGATTTATGAGATCTTTTTTTAATTTACATGAAAAGCTGCAATCGTTACACTGGAGTAAACTGTTAATCTTTTCTTTTGAATTCTGACTGGGTACACAATTGGTTATCACACCCAATTTTTTGCGCTGGGCGACAAACTGATTAACTTGAAATTTCCTAAGTATTACTTGTGACTTAGGATCAGTTATGCCCTTTGCCATTGCTGCTTTACTTTTCTAAAAAAACATGTAAATATGAGAAAAGTGTAATTTGTAAAACAATATCACTATTGAAAAAAACTGTTGGACCTACTTTTTTAATAACTTTTGGTTGTTCACTAAAATCAGATGAACTAGTTTCGAGAATTTTTTTTGCTCGAAATCGTTTACGTTTAGGGGCATTTTTCGATTTTGTTTGCACAGCAGAACGTGACTCTGAAAATATTAATAATAATGTCAAAAATTTCAATACAGAATCAAGTTATGAATTAAATATATACAACTAACCTCCTAGAAAAAAGATGTTTGCTTTATATATTTGAAACTTATGTTTGTGTTTTTGGTCACACTTCACACCGTTTTTTCCACAAATAAACCATTTAACATAATATTTATGCTCAGGATCAAAATCTCCATCGTGTTTGGGTTGTATTGAACGTTTATCATGCCGGTTAAAACGTATATATGACACTGGTACTATTTTCTGTACTTTATCATCTGCAAATACTATTTCTGCGAACTTTACGACACCCATATTTACAACAAACTGAAAAAATTTGATCCGAATAGAACAAACTGTTCAGATATGAACTCCTCTCTTTTGAATCCTCAATTCCAAGAATAAGAATCGAAAACTTCTACGCGGGAATTGAGAAATCTTTGAAAAAAATTTTTTTGGCCCATTTATTATGGGATTTAGAAAGAGAATTGTAAATATGTTACAAAAGAAAGAAATATTAAATGATAACAAATTTATAAAATTAGAAAAATTTATCGGGGATATTTATTAAAATTGAATACTACCTATGAATACCTTACTAACCTATACAAGCGGTAACAAGATAGCTTCATGCTATTTTTCACCTATGCACTTATAAAAAGACAATGCCATGTATCGAATGAGAAATATCGAAATATCAAAACTCTGTTATGCGATATACTTGTACTCTTTTATACGCTCGTAAAAAACGCTTCACTGTATAAATGCAATTTACTAGTTACAATATACTACTGCAAATTACAATTTAATTTACAAGTGCAAATTAAATTTTATTAAACTCATACTACAAACTACCTAAGTTCCGTGATTACTTCTCACTTCATGTTCAGGCCAGCACACCGAACCTGTGCACATCGGAACATCTTAATTGTTAATTACTTCACAAGTCGACTGCAGTCGACTGTGCGTAATGGTGCGTAACAGTAGGGATCTTATCATAACAGATATCATCTGAACATATCGAATTGATTGTTGTAGTCTTTATAAAGTTTAGCGCAAAAAAAAAAAAAATAATTTCAGACTGATATTATTTTTTATTATCAAAACAATCGATAAAACTTGAATTATATTTGGAAAAATATACTTTGCGACTTTGCCACAAGAAACTTTGAGTGAGTATTGCATGTTATGCACCTAACCTACTATTTCGACTTTTGTTCTCATCTAATAAATACCTTTGTATTTTATCTATACAGGACTAGAAGAAGATGCTATTATAAACAATACTTTGTGACTCTACTAGTACTTCAGGTTTTCTCTGTCTATTCTAAAAAGATGAGATGAATGCAAGCAAACTACAAACTATATGTAATAGAATTTGTGATTTAAACATTCCATTATCTTTATCACTGTAAATAATATCAATAAATTTTCTATGTTTCCATAATATATCTAATTTATACAAACCTAAGCAATCACCACCATGACGATTCGTTATCGCCGACCCTGAGCCGTGGGTAGCCATCCAGGCCCTATATGTATCAAATCATCCCGAAACTTCCTGGGGAAGTCTTCCCCCGGACGTAATCGCCGACCCTGAGCCGCGGGTAGCCATCCTGGCCCTGTACGTATCAAATCATCCCGAAACTTCCTGGAGATATTTTAAAAAGAAAAAAAATAATTTTTTTTAATTGTAAAAGCTATATTATTTCCAGAATAATTTATTGCTCTTTAGGAGCAGCTCCCTGGGCAGCTGCCAAAGCAGCTCTCTGGGCGTTCCAATTCGGCAGCTGCCTAGGTAGCTGCTTTCTTTGGCCCGGGTTACCTTCCCTGCTTTATAACCTTGCTACTATCCACGTCTGTTGAGTATTTTTTTTCGACTCTCTTTACAACGTCTGTTGACTTTTTCTTCTTCCTGCATATGTTAATAATCTTGTACTTACTACCTATTTTTTACTTGTTCTCATCTTTGTGAAAACTATCGTTCTATTGTTCTTCTCAAATCTTTTTGTAATTACAATCGTGAAACTAGTCTTCTTCATACATTTTTGCTCACGCAGTTCTTTAACTTTTTTGACAAATATTTCCTGCATTCTTTTACATTTGTTATCAACATTTTTTCTATCTAGGTTTCTCCCAATTAACCGGGATGGGGGAAGAAAAACAACTATATAATCTAGTAAAATATATATAGTGAATATAATTTTTATTCTTACTTGAAAACATTGTAAAAATATTTCTTTTTTAATATATATATTTTTTTATATGTTTTAGGTTTTAGGTAGAAAAGTAAGGGGTACCCCCTGCTCGCTCCGCTGGCCAACTCCCCAGATTTTTATGCTAGATCTTACTATTGTGTTTACAATTGTAGCTACCCTCGTAGGCTTATCGTCGTGGCTTATTCCACTTTTTGATTGACACCGGCGCAGAGGTAAGCACTATTAAAAACTTGTGCTTAAGTCCAAAAGACTTCAATCCAAATGTTAGAACGAAAATTCGTGGGATCAGAAGTGATGGTGCTAGCGCCATGGGGTTCGGAGAGCTGAACATACTCGGGACGAAGATTAATTTTCATGTAGTCTCTCGTGATTTTAAAATAATGGGTGAAGGTATACTAGGGTCAGATTATCTGACTGAGTCCAATAGTTTGATAGATTTCTAACACCAGACCATAAAAATAAATAATATCATACTGTGGTTTTATATATACTCTGTAACACCTTACCGCGATATATTTATTTCACGATCGATAAGTCAGAAGCGCCCATGGCCGAAGATAGAGTTCCTTCCTCGCTTGACATGAATCTGGGAGACCAGACGATCGAGGATGATCCCATCGAAGACTCGGATGATTTTTGTGAGGAAGCGAATCTGGAAAGGTTGGATGAATTGTCTGTTAGACATAGCTTCCTTTGTACTAACGGGCTTAGCAAAATTTTAGATGTGAATGAGGTCGAGATTGCCTCGAGTCGTAGTTCAATTTCGGAAACACATGAGTTCGAACCCCAGAGCGAGACTAAGTTTCCAATCTTAGACCCAGTAGACCTCTTACGATTAGATCATCTTCAGGATAAGGAGAGAGACTACGTCGCGAACTTAGTGAGAGAAAATAAAGATATTTTTCACTTACTTAGTCAAGACTTGCCAGGCACTGATATTGTAATGCATCGCATTCCTACCACCACCAACGAACTGGTGAACATTCGTCAGTATAAATATCCTCATGCTTTGAAGGACGAAATTAATCGGCAAATCCAAGAACTTTTGGCAGCTGGTATTACGGAGCCTTCAACTTCAAGTTACGGAGCCCCCGTCTGGTACGTCAAAAAAAAGCCTGATGCACAAGGACGCCTTCGTTATCGTGTTATTATTGATGATAATTAATAAATTAGTAAAAATTTGATAACGCCCCCTGACTGCTATTCCCTGCCCGATATTACTGAAATTCTCGATCAGGTAGGTGGAGCAAAGTACTATACCGTGTTAGATTTAGCCTCTGGTTTTCATCAAATCAAGATGGACCCTGTAGATACTCCAAAGACCGCTTTTAGTACCCCTTTAGGTCATTATCATTTTTTACGTATGCTGTTCGGCTTAAGGAACGCCCCGGGAACCTTTCAAAGGTTCATGGACGATCTTTTGCGGGGGTTGCAATGGGTGATATTGTTCGTGTATTAAGATGATATTTGTATCCATGCCAATTCAATCAAAGAACATAATAGAAAGATTAAACTGTTGTTTGAAAGATTGCAAAAAGCTGGATTAAAACTGCAGACTAATAAGAGCGAATTCTTAAAGCGCCGCGTTTCAAATTTAAGTCACATGCTCAGCGAAGAAGATCTGAGCCCTGATCCTAAAAAGATAGAAGCTGTGGAGAATTTTTCAAGACTTTCAAATGCACTATCAGTAAGACAGTTTTTAGGCTTATCAGGGTACTATAGTTGTTTTATTAAAGACTTTGCAAAAATAGCCAAACCACTTACGAGGTTGCTCCAGAAAAAAGTAACTTTCGAGTGGGACGATGAAGCCGAACGAGCTTTTCAGATGCTGAAAAATGCACTCTGTGAAGCTCCAGTGTTAGCTTTTCCAAATTTAAATGAACCTTATAACATCACGACTGATGCTTCAGGTTACGCGATAGGCAGAGTGTTATCTCAAGGTCCCCTCGGGAAAAACCAGCCAGTGACTTTGAATCAGGTGAAGATGAACTCGCGAAAGAAAAATTATCCAAGTGTGAGAAGGACGAAACCAACATGAGTGAACGTCAGTCAACGATAAATGCCCCCCTCGTGGTTAAAAAACGTGGTTTGCCATGAAAGCCACCACCCCTAAAGTCAACTAAGTTCGATGACCCAGTCGACACTGAGAACGAGTTTGAGATTAATCTCCCCAAGGCGCGTAAACGTGGACGGCCTCGCAAAAAACTGCCGAAAAATGTTGTGACTTATCCCGATGATAAACTTTCTGAGTCCGATTGTTCGTTAATCACACAGAGACATTATGACACGAGAGTCAGGAAAAAGCTGAATTATGAAGGGAGTGAATTAAGTTCTGACCCAGAGGAGGTTAGTAGCGCTAAACCCTTATCCTCTGGGAGACAACCCAGTCTTTTTGGGGATGATTTTTCCGCTCATGACCTCGGTTCCCTACTCTCCGAGAGTGAAATGGCCGAAAACGCTGATGACAGTTGGTCGTTCCTCTCTTGGAGGGAATATATTGTTGATACTAAAGATCATATTTAATCGTACGTTGGCAAAGTAGCTTATTTTGTAACTAACACTGGGAAGTCTTTAGATAAAGGCACCAGAATTTTGCAACAACAAAACAAACTACCGATCGAAATGAAAATGATGGTGCGAGAGATCCACGATTTTAAACGAAAAAACAACAAACGATATTTTGCGGTTTGTATTGAACATGAAGAACATCCTTATTCATTACATATTAAACGGGTTGACATATAGTTATAGCTATATAGTTATATAGCTAATTTAGTTATAGTTACAGTTATATATATAATTCACCTACCATGCTGCGAGACCTTTTAGTTAGATTGAAACAAAATAACATTTGTATAGCTTGAAGGAGAGAGGTTTGCAGTTTCACCTTCGAGGAATTTTTGAGCTTATTTGATATGGTTTTGGTGGGAAGTCGGATTTGGATTATTATTTGTTCCAGAAGACTTATATATGTGCCCCCTGAAAAGAGGGACAAAATTTTTAAGGAAAATTTTTATTTCGGTGGACATCGTGGAGTGTCAAAATCATACGCCAGAATAAAGCAAAAGTATGATTGGGAAAATTTGAAAGAAGATATCCAAAGGAGAGTACAGAAATGTTTAAACTGCCGAATCAAAAAATTGATTCGGCTTAAGAGCAAACAAGCAATGGTTATCACCGATACTCCAGGTGTACCATTTGAGAAGATAGCTCTTGATATCGTAGGTCTGATTGGAAAAACCAATAGCGGGAACGAATACATCCTGACGTTGCATGATCAGTTCTCGAAGTTTTGCATGGCAATACCCTTTCCTCTACAGTTGACGACGTTTTTGTGAAACGCTTCGTATGCCATTTTAATAGCCCTTAACTGATCAGGGTACCAATTTTATGAGTAAATTACTTGAACGTATGGCCAAGCGTTTTAGAATACGTAGGGTTAGAACCCCCGGCTGGCACTCACAGTCGAATGGAAGTCTCAAGCACTCACATTCAATGTTAGGTGAATATTTGAGGCAGTATGCTAATATGGGTGAGCAGTGGGATCAGTGGGTTGATCTCGTGATGTTGAACTACAATTCTTGTGTTCAAGAAAGTAAGAGGTATACACCATACGAGCTGGTGTTTTACCACGTCTACCGTCCAGAGATCCTTTGAGGGAGGGAGATCTATTACCAACTTATGGTGCGTACCTTATGGATTTGATTACACGTTTACATTTTATACTGAAACTTGCTTATGACAACTTGGTGTCATCAAAATTCCGATCAAAAAAATATTACGACCGAAAACTTAACGAAAAGAACTTTCACGTGAGAGATTATGTATTTTTATTATCAGTTCCAAAACCTGGTGAACTGAGAGATTGTTAAAGTGAAAAAAAAAAATATATGAATGATTGGTACGGCACGGAATTACATGGAAATTTGTTTTCGTTTTTGAGTCGAAATTTTAAGCCTGCTTGGTGTAAGGACAGCGGCAGCGTAGCGCGCAACGAGCGGCTTGGATCGGGACGACGCGTAAGTTTCCCCCTCTACCGAAATCACGAATGTTCGATTCTCGCGGTGCGGTGCTAAATGTCGGCCAAGGGCTCGAGCGCTCTCTCTTCTACAAACCTTTCAACCGTTCACACTGCTTCCATCAGAAATCCAAGAAATTATATTCAAGGTAATGAAATCAGTGCGCGAACGAAATCCGATAAAATTTTGTTTATCATTAAAGGGAACAGCAATAAATTTATGAAGTTGAAAACTAATAGATAATCGAAAAGAACAAGTAAAGTTTTCGGTGATTATCTATTACATATTCAAACGACGCGTGCTTAACAGAGTCTCGAGTCTTTATTTTATCTTTTTTGTTTTAATCGAATAACATGATTTGATTGATTGTGTAATCTTTGGTGGACGTAAGTAAGTATTACAACTTCTTCCGGAAGAAGACGGACATGTTAACATATTTAAAATTTGGTGAAAACTTAACTTCATTTTGTTACTCCGGAGCAACATGCGGTCGAGATACCGTACTGTCGAGTAAGGTAGGGAGCAATTCACAAAGACGAGGAATCTATTTACATAAGTTCGATCAATCTATTGAGTCGACTCAGTAAGGTTGTACGAATCTATCTCTCGCTAAGTGCAAATCAAAAATAAAACCTAACTATTGCTCGTAAAGAGCCTTGCACATATATTCTTAGGTCAAATTTGCAGAAGGCTCAAGGTAGTGGCTAGGCGACATACACATTACACACACACTATAAACACACACACAGGCCCTATCGGCGTACCAAACAGCACCAACAGATCGCGAGTGTTTCCTGGCTTCTAGACGGCTGTGGGGTGAACGCATTAGCCAGGCGTCGAGCGTCGCCGAGGACGAGTACACGAGCGACCTGAGTGCGGGGACCCGTATCCATTTTGGCGGCGTGCAGACTCCAAATTGGTACCCAGGTGATTGTGGAACGTGGTGCCGTTCATCATATCTGCTGGTAGCTGATCACCACTGTATTTTTTTATTTTTACAAGTTCCTAATCTATAGGCGGGCATCATGAACCAGAATAACCGCAAACAGCTGAGCAAGAAGTTCAAGCGTATAAGTACGTTTAAATAACTTAGTTTATGAATTGTAATTATATCAATTATAATAAAAGTACGGCATAACTGGTTAATTGATCGAATAAGTTAGCTTAAAATATTTAACATTAATTAAATTCCTTAAAAATAGGAAAAGAAATAAAAATAAAAGTTCTATATTAGTTGTTTCTTTAAATTAACAGACAGTATTTGTCTTGAATAGCTTAGTAATTAATCAATGTTATAATCACAAACTGATAATAAAATTAAAGTATCATTTCTTAAATTTGTTTCACATAAGGTTCAGATTGTAATCTTTAACCAGTGTAATAAAGGGCTATCGCCAAGCCATAAAATTAATCTCAATGAACAAATATGCATATTCATTAAATCACCTGTTACCCTCGTTGTGTTACCTGAAATGATTCATAAAGTGGGTAGAATTGAGGAGTGATTGAAAAGGAGAATGATGGTGGAATAATAAAAGAAAAAAACTCGTGTTTGCAGCAAGGTGGAATTAGAAAGCTACCAGAAATTTTTATGGAATGCAAAATCGCGCCCTGGATCCGATTGTGACCGTAAGGTATTAAAAGAGATAATTAGGTCCAGCGCTCGCGATTTGTGCAAGAAGTTAAAAAAAAAGCATTGCTGTAACCACGAGGTAAGAAGAGCACGTCAAGTTAGGAAAACGAGACGTGACAAGATCAGTACACAGGTCCGCACAAGATACTCGAGGTTATTAATAAAAACAATTTCCGGATAAAAATTAACAAATCCAGTAAAGTTGTACATGCAAATCGATTAAAGATCTCTCATATCAAAAAACAGACTAGACCTCGTCTACGAAAGACGAGTAAAAAACCCGAATGAGATGATTAACTCGAATCTTCAACAGTTTTTTTTTCCTTTTCTCTTTTTCGTTTTCTCTCTACGAGGGAATTGAATTATTCAAATATTAACATTTTTATTGACTGTTACAGATTCGGAAAAGAAAAAATTAATGATAATTTTTTTTTATATGCCCCTAACTCAAACCATGGCATTATCTCTAGGTTTTTTTATGATGGTATACATACTTTTACTCTGTGGTAACACAAAGAGGTTCATAAGCTACGATTGCGGATCACACTCCCTGAACGTAACCACTCTTTCTCTCATCGACGTGGGAGAATGCGACATCCCAAGTGAAAATGTGGATGTTAAACGAGTTTATTTGCAATTATTACAATTGAATGATTACTCTGAAACCTCGGTGACTCAGTGTAAAGTCAAGATAAGGAGAACCGTTTACCATTATAGAATGAATTACTAACTTATTTTGAAGTATGGAATTATGTCACACATCTCCATAGTGGCAAAAGGTAAGGGTGAGTACCTTCAGGAAGTGTCATCCGGTACTTGCGTAGAAATGCATCGTACAGACGTGTACGTGTATGGTGCAAATAATGTAATACGTGACTTGAGTGAATCAAACCTCTATTCATAGCGTAACACTTGCAGGTACATTTAGGCATGACAAAAAATGCGAATGGGTTGATTATTCGGACCCTGATGGCTCATGGGATGGAGTCGTAGTGCAGGGCATGATTAAGGTAACCCTTTGGCAACACACTTACAGAGTAGCGTTAGATAATAATAGAGTACATTTAAAGTCAGGCACAATAGGGTTGGCAACTTTTTGAAATTTTTAGTATTTTTTTACTTATTTAGTTAAAATATTAAAAAATAATCGACACGTATTTTTTCTTTTTTTAAAAAAACTAAGATTAAAGGAGCTACAAGTGTTTAGTTTTTTTTAAATTTCATACATATATAGATATACTTCTAATGGGATTTTGGGTTAATGACATCATCAGCCCGTAGTTTCAAAAACTTTTCTTAATTTTTTTCTTGCTCAATTTTGATTTAAAAATTCTAAAAAAAATGTTAAAATTCATTAAAAATCAAGTATTTTTAAAAAAAAATTTTTTTAAAGTACCGGTTGCCAACCCTATTTGTCCCCTTACCGAAGGGTCGTGCCTAGATGTTGAAGAAGGACAAACCTTCTGGGCACCCGTGCCATTGGACCAGTGTAGGTTTAACAATTATGGGCTCCTCTATGAGGGTTATGCCAGTAGAATGACAAACCACACCTTCAATGACACGCAAGTGATTTATTCTCTTTCCACACATGATTTAACCTTTGCTCTGACCGCTAAAGGAGGTTCCCTACTAAATAGATCAAGCCCAAAGATTTTGTCAAAATTAAATGAACACATAGTTTTTAGTATAAAAATATCTCAGCTGAAATTTCAAAGCCCTGAGGAGTTTGTGAAAAAAGTTATAAACATTTCCAATTTCACAAATTTGCATGGGTTCTAATGGGAAATTTACTAAAACTGAAAATACTTAATTTCCATCCCACAGATTTTAATGTCACTACGCACAAAAATCGGAAAAAATCAGACTTTGATTATACTTGTTTCAAAACATTCATTAGGAGCCTGTAGCAATAATTATAAACAATTGATTTTATATCTTACTATATTATATAGTTGTTTTTCCTCTCTCACGCTCCCCCACGCCCCTCGCCCGCCCCCCACAGGCCTCTCAAAAAAGTGCTTAACTAACCGTAAAAGTGTACCGAAATATGCTTATTTCTATGAGTTTTGAATTGTCCTATGATTTTCCAATCACGCCCCCCGCCCACCCTTCCCACGCCCCCCACCCGCCCTTTTTTTTTCCCCGCCCCCCATTTTTAATGTTTTGTTACAAGTTTTGTATATTTTCTTAATTTATTAATTCTTTTTTAATGGTATGATTAAACTATATAAAATTTTAAAATTTGAATTCATTAATTTTAAAAAATTTTATTATAAAATTAATTAGAAAAATCCAAGTTTTTAATTTAAAAAAAATGAAAAAAAGATTTTATTTTCAGAAAAATTAAATTTATAATGGAGTAAATTTTTCTTTTTAATAAATTGTAAAATTTTATTTAAAAAATTCTTGTTAAACTTTAAATCCTTATTTATTAATTTTTTATTTTTTTTATTTTGTAATTATTATCCAAATATATTCATGTATGTATTCATGTATGTACGCGTGCGCGTACGCGGAGGAGTCTCCGCGTAGGCGCAAACTTACCCTTTCAAACAAAAATTTGCGCGTACGTGCAACTTAGGTGTTCCGCGTACGCGCAAACTAAATTATCCCGCGTGCGCGCAAACCTAGGTACTCCGCGCGTGCGCAAAAACTTTAGATCTCCGCGTGCGCGCAAAACTCTAGATCTCCGCGTGCGCGCAAAAACTTTGGATACGTTGCGATAAATGCATCAATTATTGTCCTTCTAAACATTAAAATTGTGATTAAAAAAACTTCCTAAGTCTATAAAATTTATTTTTCACACACGGTGCAGAAAGTTCAAACTTTCTGATTTTTCCCAAGCAGGAAGTTTGAACTCCTTGCTTTGAGTTGAAAAAAACATTACACTCGACGCTGGAAAAGTATGAGCTAACCCTTAGCAAACCCTTGACACTCTCGCCTTTGGCTCAAGTTTTGAACACAAATTGTTTGAAAATTAGCTAAAAACCCAAAGAAGTAACCCAAATGTCTAGTCCTAGCGGGTCCTCCTCTCAGGGTTGGATAACTTTTTTTGGATCATCGATTGCAGAAACTTTGGAAATCGCTTTCTGGTACCGAATGATGAGCAAAATCATCAATAATTTTTTTAAATGGTCCTTTTTTCGATTATCCGCACAAAATGTTTGAATTATTTTTGTTTTTTAAATAATTTTCAAACAAACCAAATCCAAAAAAACTTATCCAACCCTGACTGACTGACTGTAAAAGGTTTTTATTTCGGCCTTGGGGTATAACCCTATTTGGTCGCTTGACAAGTACATCGAGTGATACAAATATATGGTAACACGTTCGCATAAATAGATAATTAAATGCACTTAAAATTAGATTACAACGAAGTAAATAACAAAGATATAATATATAATAGCTCGTTCTCGTAGGTAGAATAATAAATGCACTTAAAATAGTATATTATAGTACAGGTGCAGCATCGTCACCGTTTTAAGGACCCAAGTACGTAGCGAAGCACAGCACGAGGTTCTTAATAAGCCCTGTTGACGTACTGCACTCGTACTATATACTATTTTGTGGTTAGAGTGACCAGGGGTACTATAAATTAACTTACAACAAAGTGACTTATAGGGCAGGAAACAAAATTTATTAACTGGGTAAGTGTGGCAGGTGCAATAGTAAATCGAATAGAATCGTGGGATAATCCATTCACTAGTAAATATATGACGTTTTCCTGTGCGAGATCAATTCTATTGCCGTTACATACATTTTTTTCCCGCGCAATGTTAATTCTACTCCCATTCAATATATTTTTTTTCCCGTTTAATACACATAACTTCCGCTCAAGTATTTTTTTCCCGTGCATTTATTTTCTTTCCCGTTTAATCACTTATTTTTCCGTGCAAATGTCTTTTTTCCCGTGAATTTGACCTAAAATTTCTCGTGCGTTTGCTTTTTTTTTCCCGTGCTAATAAATTAAACCCTTTTCTAATAACCCTCCCCCTGCCCTTTTTTTTACTTACGCCCCCCATTTTTGATATATGTTATCAGTTTCTACCCAAATCACTAATTTTTGATACAAGTTATCAGCTATGTATCTATAGAAGAAATTTAAAAAGTAACTACGAAGCATTAAAAAAATTAACTAATATCCAAAGATAAAAGAGAGAACCCAAAAAGGATGTCAGCATTTTATTCGTGATGTGATTGGTTGAAGAACAAAATCTAAAATTTGAATTTTTATTTTTAATTTTCATATTACAATTCAATTAAAACATCTTGAGAATAGATTTAATGAAAAAATAATTATGTAATCAAGTGTTCGAAATTATCCGATTATAATCATGAAAATAATAATTATTAGTATACAAACTGAAACAAAACCAATGAATCTATAACCACAAAAGTTTAAATGAATATGAACTCTGAACGTAGCGCAAAGGTAAAGGGTATATACATATGTCTGTATATATATATATGTATAACTTATTGTCGATTAATTTAAATGAAGCTTCGACAAAACTTGTTTTAGATAATATAATACAATGGTACGTGCGCTTCGCTTAGAGAGCTTCAAGGTTTGGCGAGAGGGTAGGTACAACAGTAGATTCAAAAGTGGGTAAGTGTTTACCTACAAAGGTTTGTACAGGATCGAAAACAATAGTATAAAAGAGTTAGTTTCAGGGTTAGATGTTGAGAAAAAAAAAAAAAAAAAAAAAGTACAACATACGTTTAAAGTTACAAATTAAAGTATGAAAATAATAACAAAGTGAAAGAGGCTACACATGGCTGGAAACTGGTGTCGTAAGATAAACTTCGATATTAATCAAGATAGGTTGATTGTGACAGACCTACGTAGAAAAAGCGTTGATAACAAATGTAAAAGGATGTAGGAAATATTTGTCAAAAAAGTTAAAGAGCTGTGTGGGCAAAATTGTATGAAGATGATTAGTTTCAATATTGCAATTACAAAAAAATTTGAGAAGAACAATAGAAAAGATAGTTTTCACAAAGATGAGAACAAAGATTCAAAGTTAGAGACCAAAGCATGAAAAAAAGAAAAAACAACAGCAAACACCAAAATTTAAGCAAGTAGATTCATGTGAAAGAGATAGAAACAATATTAAGCAAAAATGTACATATGAGCGTAGGTTCAAAGTTACAAACGTAATGACAAGTCCAGGTACGGCAGTAGGTACAATGAAGTTACCACAGTAGTTATCAAGTTTGAAACAATGTTATGAACAAGGTTTGTTATAGGGTTATTTAGAATAGTAAGTACAAGAGGATAAAAAAGATTATACACAAGGCTAGATTCAGTGTAGAAGAAAAAAAAAAAAAAAAAATAGAGAACTAGAGTTAGCGTGGGACTAGACACAGATGTAGAAACAAATGCATTTGCAGAAGGTTTGGCGTTAGAAGCTTGAGTAAAAAATAGGTAGTAAGCACAAGATTATTAACATATGTAGGAAGTAAAAAAAATCAACAGACGTAGTAAAGAGAGTCGGAAAAAAATACTCAACAGACGTGGATAGTAGCAACGTTATAAAGCAGGGAAGGTTAATAAATAAAAAGACGAAAAGAAGTCGGTAAAAGCATAGAAACAGATGTTTAACAAAGGATTGAAATGAAAGTATGATCAAAGATTAGAACAAAGTAGTCTTAGAATTAGAAATAAAAAATGAAAAAAATTCAAACTACAGTTATCACCATGATAGAAATATATATATAAACATGAGCATATTTCTGCGTAAGAGCTTAGTTATAAAAAGCAGTAAGTGCAACGGTAAGAACAAGGGTAGTTACAAGGGTTTGGAGTAAGATGAAAGGTGAGAACAAAGGTAGGCACGAAATAAGGTGCAGGTGTAGTCACAAGCTATAAAAGTAGAAACAATGGTATGTATCAGAGTTGGTACAGAGGTAGACACAAGAGTATGTGTATAAGCGTAGGTACAAGTGTAGATTCAAGCATAAAATTCTGGGGGGGTTGGCGAGCGAAGCGAGCAGGGGGGTACCGCCCCTAGTTCTTGTATATATGACTTCTCATTGGCTCATAGAGAGGTTAGAAAGTAGCTGAGCCAATGATCAGACGACTACTGTAGTCAAATACACATTTGACTTACGTAGATGGTAGGGAACCTCCTTAAGGTCACGAGAACGTTTGAGGATATAACGTGATAAGAACTGAGCACCCGAAATTAATATTGTTAGAAACAACAAAAGGAGATAGCTTCGCGAAAACTTTGCGAATTTCAGTGAATAATTTAGAGATTTTCTCATACGTCCATTCAAAATTTGTTTACGTAGAGATACATCTGCGTACCCGGATGAAGACTCTTTACCGAGATGCTTTGTTACAGCGATGCAATTTGGAACGTCAATCCTTAAAAAATTCCTGAGCCCTCGCCACCCAATCTCCTGATGAATTCGCCTATAATCTAATGAAAGGCCCCGGCTATATGGCCGCCGTTACTGGGGAGGCAGTAAATATCATAAAATGTAATCCCGCAGAGGTAGTTATCCAACACGGTGACCATTGTAACGCCGAACTACAAGTGAGCCGCAACAACGTCACCTATTTCATGAACCCTCGGACCCATATTCTCAAGAAATGGGGAACCCAAATCACATGCAACGCCTTAATTCCCGCCTATTATCTGGTAGGGAGTGATTGGTTTAAAAAAATGCCGCGACCCATGGAGGCAAACGACCCCATGATCATAAAACCTATGACTCAACCAACCTGGAGTTATAAAAATCCAGAGCACCTCGCCACGAGCGGAATATACACTCCAAACGATATCCGAGAGTTGAAAGAACGAGCTGTACTAAACAACATGGCAAGGGAAATGCATGACCAACCCGTTGCAGACCATGAGGGTACCATACTCAAACTGCTTGATGAGGAAGCCGTCGGTAAGATAGCCGAATCTGCCTGGTAAAAAGCCTAGAAAAAATGGATGAGTTTCGATACTGCAAGTGCCGGTTTCCTTGCCATATTTTTGATTAGATACATCATCAAGACCGTCGTCGACGTTGTCATGAGAGTATACACTCTCTATGGCGTGTTCAGTTGGTCACTCCATCTTCTCGGAGCTCTGTGGAGTTCCGTAGGACATTGCTTATTATACACCGCCCAACGAGCCACTCAGCGGGACGAACCCCAAAACCCATCAATAAATTTAATGCCTATGGATGCAGGAAATTTATATCCAAATCTTAAAAAGAATGATACTTCTGTGGACCCACATCCATATGAGCAACCACAAACAACATCAGAGCCTCCTACACAGGCGATTGTGACTCCAAATTTACATTGAGTCAAAAATTCAAACAACACCTTGAACCCTTGAAGATGGTAATTGTTCTTGCAGTTACTACTCATCTTCGTTTCATGAGTAGTATCTGTTTCGTTCTGGGGTTGTCATATCCTGGGGTAAAATGAAATAATAATTAAATAATAAATAAAATAATAACAAAGTATCTGAATTTTTTTTTTTCCTCTTCATTTGAAATTCTTTTATTAGAAGTCTCTTTTTTTTCACTTCCCTCAAGATATTGTTAATAATAATTGTAGTTAAAAGAAAGGGATGAAACCAAAAAATTTTAAAATGAAAATAATAACAAATAAAAGGAATAGTATATAAATCTCTTCTTCTCAAAAGTCACGAGAATGAGAGAATCGACTCACTTTTTATTTTTCAAAACGGTCCAATTTTTGCCCAATGAACCCCTAAGCAACAACCACCCACCACCCCACTACGCACCCAGTCCGCGTGGACTAGATGACCATGCCAGAACCAATCAACTTATTACAGCTGCATGTTGTTTTCTTTCCTACCCTCTACAGTAGTTTTCCACGAGCATTTTCGGCCAACGATTCGCAATCCATCATAAATCCTTAAGGTCTCGTTTACCAAAATGACTAAGTCGATTTGTCGTTGTACGTGAATTTCAGTAAGTTTCACTTTTATAATCTCAGCCCAGGCTGAATAGAAAATTTTTGCAAGGCTATCTTCTTTCGGCATCGGTTTTTCGAGGGAATTATGACCTCCATTGTTGTTAAGCGTTTAGAGTTGTATTTTCCTGAGATTAACAACTCTGGATTTATGAACCTCTTTAAGACTGAAAAAATAGACCAATTTTAGGAGTAGATTTATTTTTATTTTTCATTTTTCTTTGTAGCAAATAATATTAGTCTGTAAGAATTTCCGAGATATTTATGAACGGAAAGATATGAAATTATAAAAAATTAATATTATAAACGGAAAAAAACGAGTGTCCACAAAGAAAATTTGACAAAATTTTTAATTAAAATTTCGAAGAGTTTTTTTTTAATAAGGCTAAGAAAACCCGTGCGTATTGCATAGAGAAAAAAAAGACAGAAAAATTGATTATGAAAAAAAAAGAACACACACAACAAAAATGAAAAATTATACGCGCGCAGCGTATACCGGAAACATGATGGAGAAACAAACGAAAAATTGAAAAAATGTCTGAAATGAACTGTCTTGAATTAAGAAAAACATAAAATATTTATAAGTCTTTTTTTTGTATTTATAAAACCTATTTTTCTAGGTTATAAAATTAAGCATGAATAAAAGCAGGAAGAATTAAAATATGCTGCCAAGTTTAGCTTTTTTTTGTCACTCGACGTAGTCATTAACTCCTGACTTCTTCTTTTTTGTTTATTATTATTTTAATTTATTTTCGTTTCTTCTCTCTCATTGTAAAACGGAGTTCCAGAATCACACGGTGAGAGTGTGTGATTGCGTCGCTTTTTCCGCTCCCTAGTAACAGGAAGGAAGAGGAGACTTAATTAATTTTTTGTATGTCAAAAATGATGCCGTATTGGGCAATGCCACCACGTGCGTGCATGTCATGGCGTCGGTTAATGCTGCTGACACGCCGGAGCATCAGGTGTTGATGCTGTGCGTCTGTTGGCAGAAACAAGCCAAACTTTTTATTGTTGATGATTGTTTAAATTTTGCAGCATGCGCGTCTCCTTTTTTATTTGTTATTTATTTAGTATATCTGCTGCAAAGATGCACTTTTCTTTATTTTTCCTCCCTTTATTACTACACTAATTTTACACTAAGTTTTTGATGCACATTACCTTTTTTTATTTTATTTTGCACTTTTGTATTTTTTCATAATTTTTACGAGGTTTGAGTTAGGAGTATTTTCTTTCAGTTTATTTTTATAAGAAAGATACAATAAAATAAATCCAGGAACTTTCTGCATGATTTTTGTTTTAATTTTTTTTGCCACGTGTTGGATGAAATATTGAAATTATTGCTGGCAATTTTATTGTAACTCTAGTTATAAGATAGTATTACTTTTTTTATTATTTTATTTCACTATTACTTATTTACCGTATTGTCCGGCGTATAAGCCCCCGCTGGAAGCCCCCAAAACCGACTCTTAAAATTAAGGGGGGGCTTATACGCCGAGTACACAGTTTTATAAAATTTCGAGCTAAGTCTAAAATCAAATAAAAACAATAATTATTAGTAAATTTTGTAAATGTTTAATTTAGAAACACTTTTGTACATAATTTTGTACATAATTTCTTTTACATATAACATTTCGTTAATAAAAATTTTCTTTATTTTTAACACAATAAATTTCAACATAAAATTTATTCTAACATCAACTCATCACCTATCTTTTGCATGTTATCATTTAAATATGTATGACCAACATAAGTATCATAGTACGGATCCCACTCTACTGCTTTATCTTCAAATTTAAGCAATGCACTTTCTTTATAACAAAATTGCAAAAAACATCCAAGCCTGGTGCTTTCATATTTCCTAATTTTGTGTACTCCTTAGTTCCGTTTATCATCCAGTCGTTCCACATTTCTCGAAGATATTGTTTGAAAGGATTATTTAAACAAACATCCAATGGTTGTAAAACGGATGCTAAGCCGCCTGGGGTGACTGGCTGCACAGTTCATTTGTCGTTGAGATCTTCCTTGATTTTATCTGTAAGATAGCTTTGGAACATTTCCCAAGCTAGCAAACTTCGGTTGTTAAAATTACCAGGTCTTTTATCCCAAATTTGACTCAGCCATATTTTTACACCATCTTCATCCATCCAACCGTTTTCTTGCATGTGGACGCCTGGAGGAAATTTTATTTTTGGCATGGTTTATCTTTTAAAAATAACCATCGGCTTCAATTTTACACCATTGGCTAAACACGATAATACTACAGTGAATCTACTTTTTTCATGTCCAGTGGATTCATTAAAAATTGTTTTTGTTTCTCTCACATCTACAGAGCAGTTACCCAACATGTCAAATTGTACTTGTGTCCATGTTTCCAATACTTCCCAGTGAAAAGTAGAAATCTTCTCTTAACTTGATTAAATATCTTTGAAAATTTAATATTTTGTTCTAAATCAGAAAGTAATTTTTGGGAGACTTTAGTTTTTTCGCTTCAAACAAAATTAAACCTTTCTATGAAGCGGGCACACCAATTAACTGTGGCTGTAAAATTTTTTGTTGAATTTGGATTTTTCAAGGCCCATTTCATAGCTTCATTTCTAATTAATTTTCTGGAGACAAAGATACCTTCTTTTCTCGCATTTAATACAAATCCCGAAACGTATTGTTCTAATTCGGGCAATTTGGTAGTACCAGTTTTGAGTGCACACTTGCGTTTAGGCATTTCATTTATAATAGTTACACTGTCTACCCACCTACGTACGTTTTTCCTGACAACGTCAAATTTTTGTGCAGTTTGATGGTTGCTTGTCTCTTTCGCATACTTTACAACTTTCAATTAAAAAAGCAGCGTCGTATTTTACCCTAGTAGTCATAATTACGCAAATTAACGTAAAACTAATACAGAAGATTTATTAAGGAAAAAAGAACTTCCCCTCCGAAGAAGGGTACATTTATATATGTGTGTGTGTAGGAAAGTGTACTTAAATCTAATAAATTTGTTCGCTCCAGCTCTAAATAAATAATTTTTTTTTTTTCTCACTTTTCATAATCACATTAGTAAGTCAATCCCATTTGCTTATAGCTTAACAATAAATAATAACTATTTTCATTCAGTGTGAATGTGTCAGTGTGGGTAATTTCATTCTTACAACATAAAAGAATTTACATATTAATGGTAGTGATCTGGTTTGGCAAGAAGTCTCCTCTCATAGTGCCCCACCAGAGCGGCCCTCAGTCTCCGTACAACGTGCGCACGGGCCATAGGTGGGATAATAATGATGTCACCGTTGTTACCCGTCCGATGGCACTCCAACGTGAATTCATTACGCTCAGCAGTCCACCTCCATTTCAGACCCAGGACAGCAGACATCCATCGAGCAGCATTTCTGGCCCTTGACCACAGTGAGAAAGTATCGCCTTTTGATGGTCTGGCGAGATCCTCCGCTAGGGAACCCGACAGGTAGCCTGCCATATCATTCTCATCGGCAGGGCGACCCACTCGTTTGGACACAGTCTCCCGCAGCGTGTACATAGCCACATCCACCACGCTCGCATCCTTACAGCTTAATAGCTTAAAGGCGTGAGTGATGGTAAGGAGATTGGCCATGTCGGCGAGAGGCAAGAGGCCTGCGCCTCACATAGAAGGAGGGAGAAAGACCAACTCGGCGCTCGCACGCCAGAGGAGGTTCATCCATTTCTTGGCTGTTCTTTTCAGCTCCCTGTCGGCCTCCCTAACAGGACCCTATCTCATATCGGACTCCATCAGGCAGAAGTCCATTCGCGGCCGGATAAGCTCGAGCTTCTGCCGAGGGTTAGAAGCGACCAGTCAATAGATCGGATTTCCGCTGTCAGCTCCTCAATGACGAGAGGCTACACCCTGCGGGTCACCGATCCTTACGAAACTTTGGGGATCGTTTTCTAATATCAAAAAATGAAGAAATCCATCAATAATTCTGTCCAATCGGGCCTTGATATCGAGTTGATATATAGCTCATATGGCATTTTTAGAACTTTTTCCGTTTTTTAGCTAATTTTTCAAAAATCCTTTTCAAAGCCTATCGCATTTACAGAATTCTGCAACCTCGCATTCTCTTTGTTTTTTCATTTACTTTCAAGGAAAAATATTCTTAAGTTTACTTTTGATGATTTTGACCCTGGGCTAAAAGGATTTCTAAAAGCATTTTTTAGGCTTTTTTGGCTTTTTTAAACTTTAATTTTACATGAACAACTTTATTAAAAGTATGTCTAAGAAGTATGTTCAAAGCCTATTGCACATACAGAATTCTGCAACCTCGCATTCTTTTTGGTTTTTCATGAATTTTTGAGAAAAAATATTCTGAGATATCGTTTTAATAAAGTTGTTCATGTATAATTAAAGTTTAAAAAAGCCGAAAAACCCTAAAAAATGATTTTATAAATCCTTTTAGTACAGGGTCAAACTCATCAAAAGCAAACTTAAAAATATTTTTTCTCAAAAATTCATGAAAAAACAAAAAGAATGCAAGGTTGCAGAATTCTGTTCGTCCAATAGGCTTTGAACAGGAATTATTGGAAAATTAGCTAAAAAAAACGGAAAAAGTTCTAAAAATGCCATATGAGCTCTATATAGCAACTCGATATCAAGGCCCCATTGGACAGAATTATTAATGGATTTCTTCATTTTTTGATATTAGAAAACGATCCCCAAAGTTTCGTAAGGATCGGTGACCCGCAGGGTGTAGCCTCTCCTTGTTAGTTTAGTTAAGTTAAGTGAACAAAAATTAACCCTGTAGTGAAGCATTCCTATGGTGCGGGCCTGGCTCTCTCTCACTGCTCCAAATTTTCCTCCCGGAAAATTCTACCCTCCGGAGCCGAGCTCCCATTAGTTCGGCCTTAGCCCCAGACTCGGCTATAAATTTGGGCACTTTTGGGCCTGCTAGCTCAGATTGCTGCGATCCGTCAACCGGCAAGGACCTCTGCTCCGTCAACCCGGGAAGGACATTTTGGCATCTCTAATGCAGTTTGTTTGGTGTCATACATTTATCTCATCAATAGGCTGATGTGGACCTCAAGACTTGCAGAAGAGAGAGGTAGAGAGTACAGGACGAGTCACAGGACCTTCACGTTATTAAGGAGTAAGAAATAAATAGTAATAATTTATTAATTTTCTTATTTATTTGAAGAATACCTTCATTTATTTTTACATTTGCTCTCAAAAAAAAGAGACAAGTTTTGTTTGAATTTTCATTTCTCACCTTTGAAATGATAGAAGTTTAAAAATAAAAAAAATAATATTTTTATTACGCTCACCTGTTTTAAACGGTTGAGATTCGATTATTAAAATTTTTTTTTTGTAGGATGATAAATATCCTTTTTGTTTTATGCTCACCCGTATAAGAAAATTGAGATTTGAAATAATAATTTTTTTTTTTTTACTCAATAATAATAACTTTTACGCTCACACGTCAAAAGGGTCGAGATTTGAGTAAATAAATTTTTGATGATTAATAACAATCATTTTTTGCTCATATATTTTAAAGGTAGAGTTTTTATTGTTAAAATTTTTTTTATGATTGATAATTATTCCAGTTGATTTTTGCAATTTTCATTCTATTAAATTACCTATTAATTTTTTTTTCTTCACATTGTATGAATACATACTGAATACATATATTTACATCACCCATTTGTTAGTTTGGTGCTAAACGGCGGTCTAAAAGTTGCGAGGTATAGATTGCGATTGAGGACCAAAGTTTAAATGACCCCTGGTCGTAGACGACAGGAGAGCCAGTGGATGGCGTCTCTTGTGACGTGTCACTACCAAATTAGGGCTTGATTCCCGTTTTACAAGTTGTTTATAGACTATATTACCTTTCCCTCCTGGATTAAAGAATTTTTCTACGAGCTCAGGTTCGCGGAATATTCTTTAAAAAAAGTAATCCTGTTAAAGGGGGTGTGGGTTAGTCGGAACTGTTTTTTTCCCTTGCTTCTTTTTTTAGAAACTCCCAGCTTGGACACGGGTTCAAGCTAAAAAAATAACTGATCTTCGAACCAAATTCAAAAATTCAAAAATTCAAGAAATTTTTTTTTTTATTACTTATTATTATTATTATGAATATCATCTGTGGCAGAACCGAAAGCCCTAGACGTCACACAAACTTTTAAAAATAAAAACAATATAATTTTTTTCCTTTTTACGTAGAAACGATTAATAAAGTTAACTTATTAAAATTCGTTTATTTTCACCGTTATTTAGCAATTAATTAAACTATAAGTTCTAAAAGACACATGTTTTTGAAAACTTTGAACAAAAAGAACAAATAATTTGCAGGGCAACATTGTCATAAAATGCATTTTTACCTGTAAAAACTAAGGCTTAAGATTATATATACCAGATTACTATCTCTGGGACGTTTTTAAAAATGGGTTATTTTGGAATATTTAAGGGTTATGTAGATAAAAAAGAGTGATTTTTACTTTAGGCAAAAGTTGAAAGGGAGATTATTAATTTAGGAGGGCGAAAAGGAGATGATAATTACTATAGAAGGGCGTAAGAGGGTTATTTTAAATGAAAAAAGGGTTATTTTAGATAAAACATGGGTTATTTTAGATTTTAGAAGGGTTATTGTGAGTTATAAAAGAGTTATTTGGTATGAGAACGTATTATTTTTTGGTTTTTAAAAATATACATACTTGCATGCATATCTATAAATTGGGGTGTCGCTTTTTTGGGTCGGTTTTTTGGGTCGTTTTTTACGAATTCACTCCTGATATTAAAAGCTTCACTTCAAAAACACAAAACTTATCGATGAAAATGCTAACAGGATTAAGCGTATATCAGTTAACCGGATGTCTATGAAACTAATCATATTGATCAGACGTAAACTCTAGGTGACAGCAAAGCACATACGACAGTAGTTAGTAGTGCAAGATTTATGTAAAATGTATTTTACACAATATTTATAAAGAAAAATCTCGCTGATGTGTTAAATAAATACAAGATCCTTTCACATTCGCGTTGAGAAAACAACGCATCGATAGATTGGGTCATACTATATCCAACCATACTTTCGTCGAAGAAACAACACATAAATGTGTTAAAGCAATACTAGATCGAATGACATTCAAAAATACAATGCATCCATATATTGGATTAATACTAGATTCAGCCACAGTCACGATTAAGAAACAACATACCTATGATTTCAAAAATGAACAAGTAGTCCAGGACAAAATTTAATCAGGAATTAAAATTTGTGCAATACGAAAAAATTTTTAAGGTGATCAAGGGACACTTAAGTGGGCAGATTTGCGCAATCCCAAGCCAGCTGGTTAGATTAGCGAAATACTTTAGTTTAGTGAGAGTTAATCATTTAAGTCGGTTCAGGTTGGTAAGGGCGATGGCACGAACTCGCGGGATGCGGGAAATCCTGCGTCCCGTGTTCCGCGTTTTGCTTTCATACCAAAGACGCAAGACGCGGGACGCAGGATTTCCCGCATCCCGCGAGTTCGTGCCATCGCCTTAAGGTAGATGAGATTGGTCAGGTGGAGGATATGAGAGATGAGGTGACGGAGGGTTTGTTATTTTATTTAAAAATATCAATAAAGCTTATTCAAAATTTAAAGTACTTTAACAAAACTTTAAAGTTATTGATTAAGTTGATCAGTAATGTGTCTATGATCATACTAGGTTAGCTAGTTGAAGATAAAATAACAAGTGTAATTAGTAGGGTTCTTCATATACCGCAAACCAGGAACAAGGAAGAAAGAAAGAAGAGAAGGGAAGCCGAAAAAAAGAAGGAAGGAGGAAGAAAGAAGTGAGCAAGAGGACGGATGTCAGTCAAACCAATATCTTGGTAATTAAGATTGGTGCTGGCCAGACTTACACCGGGGTGCTGGCGAAGATGAAGGCAGAGATAGAGGCACCAGATGATATCACTGGTGTCTCCAAGACAAGCTAAGGAGATATACTCTTGAGACTGGACGGTAAATCTGGACTAGAGGCTTTTAAGACGAAGGTCGAAGAAGCCGTCCAAGGAGTGGGCAGCGTCGAAAAGCCTCAGAGTCGAATAACAACGCTGGAGATCCGAGGGATCGACCCGACGGCAAGCAAGCAGTATGTGGAGAAGGCTTTGATAAGCCACCGACACAACCCACAGGTGAGATGGAAAACAACCCTCTTACAACCAGGAAAGTTGGGTACAGGACTGGAGGTCATCGACGAAGATGCAGTCAGCATCGAAAAGGCTCAAGATTGGTTGGACCAAATGCCGTGTCCGTAGGAGGGTACAACTCAGTACGAGTAGTGCAATACTACAAGTGCCTCGGATACGGCCACATCAGGAAGCACTGCAAGGATTAAGAAACAAGGTTAGATTGTTGTTTCCGATGTGGAGAGATTGGACATAAGAAGACAGAGTGCGTGGAAACACCACTCTGTTTTCTCTGCAAGAAGGAAGGACACAAGGAGTGACCACATCGTGGGAAGTGGATCCTGTGCGGTGTTCCAACGCGAGCTCGAAGCCACGAAGAAACGCCGTGCAACCGTTCAACGGTAGGAGTAAGGAAAGGATGGATACAGACGCCCTCGTAGGAGGGAGCCGGGCATGCCACCTAGTCAAGAAATAATGGACGGGGGAAAAGGAGATGAGTGTCAAAGTCGGAATCTTACATACCAGGTGTCTTTGACATTATTCTGGGTCTAGACGAACCATCGTTCGCACTACTCCAGCGCCAAAACTTCCAGCTCTTGGCGAGGGTCAGCAAGACAACTTTCAAGTTATTAAGCCACCCTTCAAACAAGGCAGGAGGTAGCAGCAGGATGGAAAAAGCCACAAAGGAATAGTAACATGGGTACTTCCATGTTGCGTTTTTCTCAGATAAACTTGCATTATTGTATGAACTGTGTAGGGTGCGGGGTTTAATAATGACAAGATAGTCCAATTAAATGAAATATTTTAATTAAATTTTGAAGTTTACAATAGCACTAGGGCCGTTGTTTAGCTCGTGTGTAGAACGAGGTTAGCTGTCGCTCGTAACGAGGTTGACAATAGACTGAAGGCGTTGCCTGGCTATGCGTGGCTCGATTGTTCACGACGTCGGTCCACAGTCGTGGATGAAGTTTCCGCTTGCGCCTGTGTCCGCGTGGAACGTTCTGGGGAGCTATCCCCACAGCCACTCCCCCTCCAGAGACCTTCGCAGGTTGAAGCAGCGATGGGAACGATACCCGATCGTTCTCCGAGGAGAGGATGGCGTTGATGCAGCTGAGGCCAAAGTTGTTGGAGTCGTTGGCTCTGCAGCCTGTTCCGGTAGATGAGGAGTTTCCAAATCGGCGGTGGCCAGGTACGCCGGCTTCAGGTGGTCGGTGGACACAGCCCTCTTGATGATGAAAATATTCTCGTTGACACGCTTCGTTACCTCACTGAGGGCCAGTGTACAGAGGTTTTAGAGGCTGATTGACGGTGTTCACCTTAAGGAAGACGTGCGAGCAGGTTTTGAGGTCTTCGAAGGTGAACTGTCGATGTTTGGCATGGTCTGAAGCGGGCACAGGCTTGATTTCCCGCATGAGGGTTCGCAGCTTCTCCAAGAAGCTTCTGGGGTTAACATCTTTCGTAGTGTGGGTGAAAAATTCTCCTGGCACGCGTAGGGTGGTACCGAAGATCATTTCAGCTGATGATGCTTGTAGATCTTCCTTGAAGCAGTTGCGCAGGCCAAGCAGGACAAGCGGTATGCGTTGTGGCCAAGGAATCTGACCCTCGCACATGAGAGCTGCCTTCAAGGTGCGGTGGACACTCTCCACCGTTCCGTTGGACTTCGGATGCCAGGGTGTGGTGTGGATGGGCTTAGCCCCAATCATTTGTGCAAGAGCCGCCTGGAGTAATGACTCGAATTGTTTGCCCTGATCAGTGGTGATTTCGATTGGGCAACCAAAGTTTGAGACCGAGTGCTGGTAGAAACTCGACACAACGGTCTCCGCCATGATGTCCGACAGCGGAACTGCAGTGGGCCACCTCGAGAACCTGTCAATCATCGTGAGGCAGTAACGCAGGTTGCCTACCTGCGGCATGATGATAATGTCCAGATGGACGTGCTTGAAGCGGTTGCTGGGTACGTGGAACGTGTCAAGTGCGGCTTGGTTATGGCGACTGACCTTGGATCGTTGGCATTGTTCACAAGATCGAGCCCAATGGTCGACGTCTTTCTTGATGCCAGGCCAGACAAACTTGGAGGTGATGATCCTTGTAGTCGTGCATGGGCTGGGGTGCGCCAGCGAATGCAGGACGTTGAAGGCACGACGGCGCAGGTTAGCTGGAAGGTAGGGCCTGATGATGCCATCCTCGATATAGCAAGTGATTGAAGAGCCATCGACATGGAGTACCTGCAGGTCCAAAATGCCTTTGTCTAGAAGATGTTCCAGCTCGTCGTCTTCAAGCTGTGCTGCCTCAATGTCCCGAGCAAGCAGAGCGGATAGCATGGCGATTGCCTCTGGACAGAGTATCAGCCACTTCATTGTCCTCACCCTTCACGTGCTCAAGGGTGACATTTAATTGGAGTATGTAGTCCAGTTGGCGCTGCTGCCTTGGGGAGGCCTTCTCCGACCACTTCTGGGCCGCAAAGGTTAAAGACTTATAGTCGGTGAGCACTTTGAAGCGCCGGCCCTCCAAGTGCCTCTGGAAAAACTTGATGGCCTCGAAAATGGCCAATAGCTCTCGGTCGTAGGTGCTGTACTTCTGTTGCATGGGTGACAGCTTGCTGGAGAAAAAACCGACCGGATAACAGACGTTGTCGATTTCCTACTCTTGGGCGGCACCGATGCCCTTGTCGGAGGCGTCTGTCGTTAGGCGCAGTGGTGTCGATGGCGACAGGAAAGGGTTGGTTGTGGCCTTTTTTAAGTCCTCCTTGCATCTCCGGAAATCTGCCTCCACTTTAGGGGTCCAGATGACCTTGACTTTGCGTTCTCTGGAAAGGCCGCACAGCATGTCGTTCAGAGATGCCTGTCGTTTGGCCGCTCCAGGAATACAGCGTTGGTAGCTTCGGAGCTGCGTGGCCGTCACAGACTTGGGGATCTCCATGATGGCGTCCACCTTGCGTGCTGGTGGCCGGAAACCCTCGGGCGAGATCGTGTAGCCTAGGAACTGGACCTCGGATTGACATACCTGGCACTTCTGGAGATTTATGGTAAGTCCTGCCTCTCGCAGACGCTGGAAGACGAGACGAAGATGTTCCAGGTGCTCCTTGTGGTTTCGGGACTTGATGCGCACATCGTCGATGTAGGACCTAACGAAGATCATGTCTCGGAACAGCACATCCATGAAGCGCTGAAGTGTTTGCGTGGCGTTGCGCAAACCCATGGAGAGGTACAAGAACTCGAAGAGCCCATAGGGTGTTGGGACGGCCGTGTTGTTGATGTATTCTTCTGACATGGGGATTTGGTAGAATCCCTTCTCCAGATCCAGGGTGGTGAAAACGCTGCAGCCATAACAGTCATGCAGAATATCCTCAATGACAGGAATCGGGTAGCGATCCGAACGGGTGCAGGCGTTCACTCGGCGGTAGTCGCCAGTCATCCTATATCCACCAGACTTTTTAGGCATTATGTGTATTGGACTCGCCCACTGGCTGGACGAGGGACTGATAATACCCCTCTTTAGGAGTTCGTCGATCTCCTTGTTGACCGCCTGAAGACGCTCGCCGCCGAGCCGCTGTGGGCGCTCGAAGACCGGAGGGCCCTTTGTGAAGATGTGGTAGACAACTGGAGTGCCGCTGAGGTTTGCCTTTCACTGCCGGGGCTTGGCGATGTCAGCAAACTCCACCAAGAGCTGATCGTAGGCCATGCGGTGTTTGTCCTCAGTAGAGCAGCTCTGGATGCCAACGCCAAAGACTTCTGCAGTGTAGAGCGTAGCTTCGACACTGAGGTTTGTTGTGGGATCGGCCAGGCGACGATGCTGGAGGTCCACCAGGAGGCCAGTGCTGGCCAGGAAGTCTGCGCCTAGAATGGGGTTGTAAATGTCGGCGATGATGAAAGGCCAAGAGAAGTCTCGACGAAGCCCCCGGTTGAGGGCCACCATTCGTCGGCCGTACGTCTTAATGACGCTTTTGTTGGCTGCTGCCAGCTGCAGGTCCTGGACAGGAGGTTTTCCTTCCACAACCGAGAGTGGCAATAAGGACACGACCGATCCGGAGTCGACCAGGAAGCGTAGGCCAGTGCTCCGGTCCATGAAGAGGAGGCGATTTTCACGGAGCTGATCTTTGCTGCCAGCAGTCGCCTCAACTGCAGGCAGCGATTTTAGTTTCCCTGGTTGGCTGATGATCTGAAGCTGCAGGGTTGCTCACATTTTCGTGCGTCGGCGCCAAACTGGTGGTGAAAATAACAGAACCCACCTGGAGTAGATGAGCGTGGCCTTCTCCTGCCTCGGCGACGTGGCTGATGGGCACCCTCAGTTGGCCTCGGTTGAAACCCACGGGCGGCGCTTAGTATCAGTTCGTTGGATGCGTTGAGCTTCGCCAGAGCTGCTCATATGCCGGTGAGCTTATCTGTCAGGCTCGACCTGTGAGAGCCGGTGCTTTGGGCACCACCACGATGATGAGGGGACGGGCTGCGTTGACTGCTATTACTCACCGCCTGGAGTCCTGGAGACACGTCGTGCATCTCGTCTGCGGCCTCGGCCAACTCGTCCAAGGTGTTGTTCCGCAGGACTCGGAGAGTGTGTGTGACGTGCGTGAGCAGTAGGTTAAGCCATTTGACCTTGAGTGCGTCATCGGCGACCTGCGTGCCGGCGGCCAGGTTGCGCATGTGGCGAAGCAGCTGCGAGGGCGTGCGCCCGTCCAGCTCCAACCTGGTGAGGAGTTTGGTGAGCCGCTGGTCTGCTCAGTCCGAGAACCAAGACAGCACTTGTGCCTTCAGATGCTCATACTTTCCATTTGCTGGAGCAGTGCGCAGGACATCCAGAAGGTCCTGGATGGAGTCCTGATGGGAGGCGACGACGAGGTTGTATTTTGTCGAATCCGAGCGGATGTTGCTCGCGCCGAATAAGGCCTCGACCTGCATGAACCATGCTTCCGGGGAATGTTTCCAGAACCCTGGAAGCTTACATTGCGTGACAACCTCCACTGGGGCGCCATTTTGTTGAAGTGGCGGTTGTTGACCATCGGCCTCTCCGGCGTCATTTTCATTCACCATCGTGGAACTTCCTTGCAGAAGGTTTCTTGCGAGATTTGTGGCAAGGGAGCGGGCGAGCTCAACTTGTCCCGTCAATCTGGGCATCTCCTCCGTTTTTCTTAACGCGACGCGGTAGCGCAACACGAAGGGTTACTTTAGTCGGGATCACCACTATGGACTGTGTAGGGTGCGGGGTTTAATAATGACAAGACAGTCCAATTAAATGGAATATTTTAATTAAATTTTAAAGTTTACAATGGCACTAGGGCCGTTATTTAGCTCGTGTATAGAACGAGGTTAGCTGTCGCTCGTTACGAGGTTGACAAGAGACTGAAGGCGTTGCCTGGCTATGCGTGGCTTGATTATTCACGACGTCGGTCCACAGTCGTGGCTGAAGTTACCGCTTGCGCCTATGTCCACACGGAATGTTCTGGGGAGCGATCCCCACAATTGCAAAAGCATCTCTGCAGTTTTGCAAGGTGCATGGCAACGATGAACACACACATAGCGCTTATATAGAAACCCTGATGATACAGCGGAAAAATTAGGGGTTTCAATAGAAGTGGAGAACTGCTCGTGAGCTGCCACAATGAAAACGCCCGGGCTTGCATCTGTATGAAGGATGTTAACGGCATTTTGTTGCACGAGCTAAGTTTCCGTGACTGCACGACCGTTAGGATAGAGATCGCGGATAAGGAGGGTCAAACGCGAACGGCAGTCATCTCGTCTATTTACCTCCTCCACGACGAGAAAGCTCTGACAAGGGGCATGATGAAGGTGATTGAATACTGCAACCAGAAGAACCTTGATCTGATCATTGATGGCGACGCCAACGCCCAGTACGTGGCACGGGAAAGCACCAACATCAACGATACAGGTTCATAGCTGCTTGAATTCGTTGCGGGTACACAAATAGACATTGCCAACAGGAGGAATGCACCAACCTTCATTACTGCCAGCAGAAGGGAGGTAGTTGACCTGACGTTGTCCTCGATGAACATCAAGAACCACATACGTGGATGGAAGGTAGACAGGGAACTATCCATATTGGACGATAGAACAATATCTTTCGGGATCGAGATTACGGGATCGTTAATCGAGCCTAAGAGGCAACCCAAGGACACTAACTGGGGCACTTCCGGCTGGAAGAAGCTTTGGGCCATGTTAAAGGAAATTACGGCAATAGGGAAGATGCTATATCGACGATCGAGTTCTAAAAGCTGACAACTCAAAATTTTTTTTAATAACATGACATCTCAGAGCTTTCCTTTAGAGAGATGTCATGTTTTTAAAAAAAATTTTGAGTTGTCAGCTTTTAGAACTCGAGCGTCGATATTATATTTTTTTCTGAAATTTCTCGATTTTTAATGAATTTTAAGATTTTTTTCATAATTTTTCTATCAATATTATCAGAGACATAATTTTTTAAAAATTTCTCATGACGTCATCAGTACCATTTTACGTTGAAAGTATATCTATATACATGATTATTTTGGAAACTTCCAAAGTCTATAACTCCTTCGATTTTCATTTTTTTCAAAAAGAAAAAAAAACGTGTCGATTATTTTCCGATACACTATAGAATAAAGTCAAACAAACTAAATAACTTTTTTTATCCATCTTCCCTATTATCTTGAGCTGGACTGAACCCTTTTCCAGGTCTATAAGGCCATGATCAAGGCCTACGAGAATAACTGCCTATTGAAGCCTGGAAAACTACCCAACAGTACACCTTGGTGAAACAAGATACTGGAGGAGCTGAGAGTTGGCGTTAGATGGGCCTTCAACAGTGCAAAGAAAAGAAAAACCTCTGAAGGATAGAAAGCGTACAAAGATATTCTGAAGGAATTCAAGAGAAAAGTTAGAAGGCAAAGCAAGAAAAATTCTGCACAGGAATGGAAAACCTGGCAGACACTGCGAGGGTTGCTCGGATCCTGACCAGAGACAATAGCGCTCGACTCCAATGTCTGAGAGACAGACCAGGCACTTATACTGAATTGAAGGAGGACACACTGGAACTTTTCCTCAGTATCAAATATCCTGACTTTGTAAGGATTTAGAACATCTCGTCCACCATACCTGAAAGGAAGGGACGATAGATTGAAGATTGGGGCACGGCTGCCAAAGTCAGAAAAGCTGAAAGGCGCGATTGACTCCTTTGAACCGTATAAATCTGCGGGCCCTGATGGTATCTTCCCAAAGATGCTACAGGAAGGGGACGACGAGATCCTGAGACTATTTTCGGGTATTCATAGGAGCTGCATCACCACAGGGCACGTGCCAGCTTCTCGGGGAGAAGGTTCACTCGGATCTCGTGGGAGTGCCACGCACGAAAAAACATAAGGCAGCTCGCACTCATATTTTTGGTACGATGTAAACAAGAAAATCCCACCCGGAGAGAAGGTTCACTCGGATTTTGTGGGGGTGCCACGCACGAGAAAACAAGAGCCAGCTTGCACTCATATTTTGAGTGTGATGTGCACAAGAAAATCCTGTGCAAGCAGCCTTTGGAATACGAGCTGGCTTGGGCCCGAGTGGGCCCAACGCTCTTAGAAACAGCGAAAAATTATGTTTTTAAAAGTTAATCGCAGGGTTTTGAAAAACATTAAAAATATCTGGTCCAATCTTTTAGCAGCGCAAAGAGTTCAAGAATGTAGTCCTAAAAATTAAAAAAAAAACTTGAGCACTTCAGGTTCTTAAACTGGAAGTGCTCAAGACTTAATCCAGAATTAAAGAAAAAATTCGCCTAGAAAGCAAAACTTAAGTTTCTGCTTGAACTCTCAAGAACTCGAGAAGTACTCAAAATTTTTTAATGAAATTTTAGACCACAATCTTTAATTCCTTGCGCTTCTAATAGATTGGTCCAGATATTTTTAAAGTTTTTCGAAACCCTCTGTTTAAAAAAATGCCAAAAAGTATTATTAAAACAACGCGAGCACTTCGCATAAAACCGATTGACAGCAGCAGTGCTGAACCGAACATGCATGCAGTTTATGTATCACTCTGTCGCCGCTGGATGTTCTCGCGCTCGCTTGCGAGCCGATGAGAGTCAGTCTGGCTGCACACCGCGATCTGCTTCTTCGTCCGCGATCACGATCCAAGAACCAACAGTACCCTTTTTTTGAAACCTCGTGTTTGTGGCTCGTCGCCGAGCTCGTGCCCGACGCGTCACGTTCTCCGTATATTTGTTGGCGACCTTAGTTATGGTTCGCCCCGGCTTCAACGCAACCGTTCCAAACTTCATTAAACCGGCCAAACGACGAGACTGGCACTTGAACACGTGGTTGTTATTCTTTTTCTCGCGCTTGTGCCTCACAGTTAGCCACCTGAGTGTGGCATTGTACAAACTTTTATAAATAAGTCGATGTTAACCAGACCTTCGCTTCCTTTCTTTCACCCGAATTGATCTTTTTCAACTCCTTTATCAAACTGACGCCCTTTCTCGTACCTTTTACACAAGAAGAAACTAAGTTAAAACACTGGTCCTTCGAGTAGGATAGTGGTCTTTTTTCGGATAGTGATAAAAGTGAAAAGTGAAGTGCGCGAGGAGTTTTAATCATTCAAGCGGACGCCACGTGGCGATAGAATCGCCGCCATCTTGCCGTTGTACCTACATGGCCGGTGCATTCAAGCTGCCACCATCTTACTGGTATACTCAACTCCTGGTAAAACACAGACGCCGCCATCTTGGTGGACCAGGTATAGCTACCATACTGCTGCTAGCCTTACAACGATACAACGCAGCTTCTAAAGGTGTAGCCAGACACAGACCGTGTTGCTTATTCAACGAGTCGTTCCACCAAGCGCTCTGAGTTATTTTTACCTTAACTCTCGACACAAGTAAGTTCGTTCCGAGCTACTTTATTGCTGTCATCATTCTTGCTTTATTTTCGAACTCTAAAATTATTAATTGTGATGTCGCTCATAATCGACCCACTAATTGATGAGCAAATACTCACCATGGGTTATATAGACCGCTCAATCGCTAGTTTGAAAAAACTTAGCTCAACACCTTCTTTTTCAGTGATCCTTCGACGAAAGGACCTCCTTGATGGTTACTGGAAGACGTTCCAAGTGCGACACTTCGACATTATGAGAATGTCAGTTGCAACCAAATCCACTTAGGTAATTGGTGACCAATACTATATAACCAAGTTCCAATACGCGGAGCGCCTCGCCGAGTTGAACGAGATAATGCTGCCCCGACTAACGTCCCTATCGGCCCTCCGCCCTCGCAACTGGCCAACTACACTACTCAGCCCGTGGTAGCCAAACGCGTCCTGAAGTTGCCGGACATTGACCTTCCCAAATTCGACGGTAATCCTCTGCACTGGGAGTCCTTCCGGGATATTTACAAATCTATGGAGCAAAACTCCAAGGAATTTGAGAAGGTACAAAAATTCTTTTTCTCCGGTCGATGGTAGAAGGTACGCACTTTCTGATTCGATTTCTCAGTTGAAAATCATCAGCTCTCAAGCTATGCAGAAGGAAAAATATGGCCGCGCCTATCTCGATCAGCTGAAGTTTAATTTTTTTTTTTTTATTTATTTATTATCATCAACGGACACTAGGTATCCTTTTACAAACATAATTTAACAAAAATAGAGTATGGTAATTTAACAGAAATATAAAGTATAATATAATAAGTTAATTAAATTCGAGTCGTCTACAATTTGATGGTTAAGTATATCTATAAACGAAGGATTTACAATTCATTTTATATTGACTTATATTTTCACAATTTCTCAATTCAATCGGTGAAGTATTCCACTCTCTTCTCATTCTATTTATCACAGCAAAAAATTCAAAATCTGTAGATGATTTTCTTTCCACTAAGGATCTAAGGTTTCTGATATCAACATACACAGAGCGATACACAAATAGGTCATTAATAGCATCAATATTAACAAAACCTCTCAAGATCTTAAAAGTGAGAAATAAATCATTATATAAATGCTGGGATTTGATAGAACAAACATCAAATCTCTTCGCAATAAGACTATAATCATGGTTAAAAAAATTCATAGGAGTCCCTGCTTTGAAAGACAAGTAACGAAGAAATTTATGATTCACTTTCTCAAGCTTATTAATATTGCTTTCATAGCAGGGAGACCAAATTTGAGAACAATAGAGCAGGTGGGGCAAAACTATAGTTCTATAAATATACAAAAATGTTTCAGGCTTTTTGAACTGCGTAGTAGATCTAATAATAAAGTTCAACATTTTCATGGCTTTAGAAACTACTGATTCAAGTTGCAAATCAAATTTCAATTGAGAATCAAAAATAACTCCAAGATCAACAATAGAATCAACATTTTCTAGCAAAATATCATTTAGATAGTAATTACTGTTAAATTTAAGTTTAGTCTTACAAAAAGAGATGCATTTACATTTAAATAGATTCAATTTAAGTTTGTTGGTATTAGACCAAGTATAAATAGAGTTCAGGTCACTTTGTAATTTATTGTAGTCATCAAAAGGGTTAATATAATAAAATAACTTCACATCATCAGCAAATATCACTAAATTAGCATATCTCAAAACATACACTAGGTCATTTATAAACAAAAGAAATAGAAATGGCCCCAAATGGGACCCCTGAGGGACACCAGAAGTGACCTCAATAGGATCAGACAAATGACCTTTCACTTTAACTTGCTGAGTTCTTCCAGTAAGATAAGAAGATAGCCAAGAAGTTTAGTCAAACTATTCATTTTAATAAATTAACGTACTTGTGACATCAAATGGAGAAAAATAGTATGCAACACACGGATGGATAGTTGAACACAGTGCAGCAATGTTCAACTTTCTGCCCTTGTATTGCAATATACTATTATTTAAAATCATGCCTGACCGGCGAAGCTGCCGGTATAATTGAAAATTCTAATCTCACAGATGCCGGTTACGACGCCAGTTGGAAAGATCTCGAGGATCGTTACGGTAATCCTCGTATCATTTCATTCCACCACATTCGAACATTTTTTTCTGCAAAAAGAATAAAAAAAATCTCCCCTTCCGAGCTTAAACAACTAATTGATACCTTCAAACAGGCTATTCGAGCCTTCAAAACCCTGAAAAAGCCCGTTGACCATTGGGACGAGCTTTTGATTTACATTCTTGTTCAGAAACTTGATCGTTTCACCCACCTCACTTAGGAAACCTCTCTCACTGATAGTCAAGAAATCGACACGTTTAAACAACTCTGTGAGTTTATTGAAAACCATATTCACGCCCTTGAGGTGGCTGATAGCCAAGATCCGCTTTTAGGCGCACATTTCGAACCCAAAAATCGGATCCGAATCCAAACTCTAAATCCAAAGCGTCCGCTCATGCTTGTTCTGATGATTGCAAAAAGAATAATAAAGGTCGCCGATGCTTGATTTGCTCTGAGGAACACCCTCTTTTTAAATGTCGTAAGTTTAAAGAGCTCTCAACCGTGAAAAAACGCGATTAGGTAAACAAATTGAAATTGTATCGGAATTGCTTAAGGCAAGGGCATGCTCCCCATGACTGCACACTAAAATTCAGGTGTGTCATGTATACCCTGGTACATGATGCCCTTAACCAATCAGCTGAAAGTTTTCAGAAGCGGTCTGAGACGTTTGTGCCCCGTAATTCTCAATCCATGCCCTCTCAAATCCCTCCAGCAACCCTAACCAACTCAAATGCTCAGATCATGAATGCTGTTTCCGTCTGTCAGTCCAACCTCCTCGTGACTGCTCTTGTCAGAGACCAGGCCCCTAATGGAAACGCGCTCGTGGTTAGAGGCCTGTTGGATTAGAGACTACTACTAGCTTTATTACGTCGAAGACTGTTAGAATGCTAAATATTGATCCAACCACCGTCAATGTCACTGTGTCCGAGATCCAGGGTTCGAACACAGGATCCGCAATGGGCATGGTTGACTTGCATATTGAGACTACCAAGCAAGGAGATGGACGTTTCAAAATGAAAATTTCGGCCCTTGTCTTGGATAAGCTAACTTCTTTCATACCCCAGTCACCTATTCTTGGCCTTTCTCTCGCAGATCCCAATTACTCTGTCCCTGAAGAGATCGACCTCATTTTAGGCATTAACGTGTGTGTCAACCTGATTTTAGAGAAAACCAATCGAGGTGGAGCTGATGAGCCCATAGCTCGTGAGACCCTAGTAGGCTGGGTGATCGTAGGTCCTACTGAGAACCACTCATAAATCCACGCCGTCAACCTATCCGTGGTGCACGTACACCACGGTACGTTCTCAATCACGATGGATTAATTTTGCCAAAATCCTCGTGACTCGGATAAGATAACCTCAACTGCCAACCATTGCATGTTCACAGAACCAGCTCAATTTTTCGACTCCTGTGTTTCTTGAAACTTGCAAAAATTTTGGCAGCTTGAGGAACTCTCCGACAAACCCACACCCTCTGAAGATGATGAGTATTGTGAGAAGTTCTTTCAAGACACTCATTATCGCGACCTTTTGGGCCGGTTCGTGGTTCGACTCCCATTAAAGCTTGATCCCCGAGTCAACCTCATTCCGAATCGGTTCATCGCAAGCTCGATTGCTCTCAGTGGCGAACGACGCCTGCAATCAAACCCAATTTCGAAATCAAAATACTCCGATTTCATGACCGAGTACTTAAGGGGATAGTATGGTCAAACGAACAAAAAAAAATGCTTTTTTTGACGATTTTTAAAATGAAATCAAGCAAACCAACTTTATTGTAAAATATAGTACTTTTTTAAGTAACATTTGAAGAAGCTTTTGTCCAATTTTGAGGTAAAAATATTAAGATTTGAGTCTCTGGCAGGCAATTTTCGGCGAGTTTCCGGTTAAAACCATGAACATCCCCCGACTCGAGCTTTGCGCAGCTGAGCTGTCTGCTCACTTACTGAGTCGTGTTGCCAGTGGCCTGGCCATCGACCCAGTAAAAATCCGCGCCTGGTCAGACTCAAAAGTAGTCCTGGCCTGGCTACAATCCTATGCATCACGCTGGACTCCGTACGTGAGTAATCAAGTGGCTGACATTTAACGCCTCTTTCCAGCACAACACTGGTCCTACGTAGGTACCCGAGGAAACCCCGTCGATCGATGACCGACCCGGGGCATAACTCCAGCCCAATTAATTAACTCGGACCTATGATGGCATGGACCTGCGTGGAGAAAATCCGATACTATACCCACTCAAAAATTCTTGGACCCAAATTCTAACCTGCCAGAGCTTCAATCGACTCTTTTAGCAACTAAAATCTGCAACGAAAATGAGCTACTAGTTAGATATTCTACGCTAGATCAGCTGCTTAGGGTAATCGCCTGGTGCCTACGCTTCAAAAACCGAGGTTACCCCCCTGGGGTTATATACTCGTAGTCTGCCTTATTTTCACAGGAAATTGATAATCTGAAAAAGGGAGCCTTTGTCACTATTAGCTCCAAAATTCTAGCTTTAAAGCTTTTTTTTGACGAGGACGGAATTCTACGTCTGGGTGGCTGACTGCAGAATTCTGATCTGCCATTCAGCGAAAAGCACCCGATTCTACTCCATAAAAGAAGTTACTTGGCAGCCCAGCTTGTACGTGATGCCCACGTCCAGACGCTCCATGGTCCAGCTGGCCTCACACGCAGTCACTTGGAGTGCAAGTTTTGGATTGTCAACGGCAATTCACTAATTAAATCAATCGTAAGATTGATGTGCACCGCTGCTGTCAAAGTGCTATTGGATGTCCAAAACTAAGACTTGGACATCAAAATGGTAGTGGCCAGAACAGCACATAAACTGAAATGCAGCGGAATGTGGGTAGGAAATAGTGGGAATGCAACCATCCGGGGGAGAATGCTGAGGGCCGAAGTCTTCAACTCAACCCAAGATAGAGTGGAAAAGACTCTACTGTTTGAGCGACGTTTTCAAACAAAGATACCAAGCATGGATACCTGGAATAACAACCAGGTTCTTGGTCATGGAGACATCTGGTTCACTGATGAATTTCAGACCAATGAAGGCACTGGTTACGAAATTCACGGACCTAGTTTTAGGGGATCCTACGGACTCAGGGACTTTAACACGGTTTTCTAAGCCGAAATGGCTGCGATAAATACGTGTGCTTATAACCTCTCTCAGGGAAATTTCAGTAGGAGGCACATCTGTATCTGTACTGACAGCGTACTAAGTGGCCTTGATAAATCCTGTGACAATCTCATGATTGGTTAGGGAGACTACGAATACCTTCAACTCGCTGGCAAGACTTTACCAAGTAATTATTACCTGGATACCCGACTACTCTGGATTCAAGGGAAACAAAAAAGAGATGTACTGTTTTCAGAAGGCTGCAGTACCATGAAGAATTACAAGAGAAGGCAAAGATGAAAGCACTGAAAATGGACCAAGAGTTACAAGTGGATTAAAGAACTACTGAGTGAGTATATTACCGGTTGGGCCAAACTGATCACCACTGTAGACAAACAAAGGGCGAGAGAGATCATGAGTATAGTGACCGGACACTGTAACCTTCACTGCTATACACATAAAACACAGAGACATAGTAACCTGTGTAGATGGTGTAGTTCAGAGGAAGAGATCCCGTGTTACTTTCTTTGCAAATGCCCGGATCTGATTGGTTTTCACCTTAAATGGGTGGGAACTGGGATTTTGGATCCTGAGAACTTCTTCGGAGTAAGTGTGGACAACGTACTTGCATACTGCAGGGTGTTGGAACTCACAAACACTCCAGAGTCTTAGCGAGGAGGACAGGGATACAATGGTGAAAACGAAGTGTCTCTAAGCTTTGCTTCCGTATGCAATTTTATCTGATAATAACAATAATGATTTGCCGCTTTTACTTGGCCCCACGATAAATCTGTGAAGGGGTGAACGATAATTTCTGATAAAGGTGAACATTACAAAATTTCTTGTAGCCTGGTGGTTATAGCGTCGGACTGGTAAGTAATTGGTTGTAGGTTCGAGTCAACGCTATTCGTCTGACATGATACAGACTACGATGATTTTTTTTCAAAATTTATTCATGCTATTTAATCATAATCAAACAGTTAACACATCTTTGTTTACTTAAACCGTTTGTTTATATAAATGAAGTATTACGATAAAAGTTGCACAGCTGTCGGCATCTCATACCGTTCTCTTATCTCTTATTTATATCAACAAACAATTAAGATGAGAGCTAAGAATTTGTAGACCTCTCAGCTGTAACCAGACACCTTGTTATCTTTTGTTTATATCAACAAACCATTAAGATAACAGGGGTCATGCGACTTTGACATTACCACAAAGTACTATTCCCCAAGCTCTTAAATCACAAAACCCTGGGCACCAGAGCTTAATTTTTTTATTCACAAATGAATAATCTAACAATCCCCAAAACCCTCAAAACACAAAACCCTGGGCACCCTAGTTTAATTTTTTTATCAATGAATAAATAAATACCCATCCCGCAACTCTTCAACCACAAACCCTGGGCATCTGATCTGGATTTTTTATTAACAAATAAATAAACTAACAATCCACCAAGCTTTAAACCCACAATACTCAGGGCACCCAAGTTAAATTTTTGAATAATTAAATAATCCCTCAAGGTTTAAGCCCACAATACCCTGAGGGTCCAACTTAATTTTTAAGTAAACAAATAATCCCTCAAGCTTCAATACCCTGATGGCCTAAGTTTAATTTCTAAATAAATGAATGATCCGTCAAGCTCTAAACTCACGAAACCTGGGCGTCCAAGACTTATTTTTTTTTTATCAACAAATAGATAAACTAACAATCTACCCAGCTCTAAAACCACAAAAACTTAAGCGTCCGAGTTCAATTTTTTAATAATTAATAAATGATCCCCCTAGGTTCAAACTCACGAAGCCCTCGGCGTCCAAGTCTAATTTTTTTATCAACAAATAAATAAACTCACATTCCCCCAAGCTCTAAACCCGCGAAACCCTGGGCACCTGAGTTAAATTTTTTTTATCAATAAATAAATAAATACCAAATCCCTCCAGCTCTTCAACCACAAAACCCCGGCCATCTGAACTTGATTTCTTATAAACAAATAAATAAACTAACAATCCACCAAGCTCCAAACTCACCATACTCTGCAAGAATTGGCTGGTGATCACTACCCTTGTGATGCGTGGCCCCATACGGCACAGAAAAAAACGAGTTCTCGCCAATGAATGATTTCATAAATCCCGCGTCAGGGTTATCCATCAAAAGATCAGAGTTAAAATCGCCCAGAAGAACCTTGGTGCCGTAGTTCAGCATAGTGTTCCGCAGAGTACTGACAAAATCTGACCCCTGAACAAACGGAGAGTGGGGTGGTCTATACACCACTCCCGCAAAAACAGGATCACCACCCTTAGGGATAACCTCGCAGAACAAGTACTCTGGATGACCTGGACGACCGTTCCATACCGCAGAGGATGAGCAGAAATATTTAACCGGCAGAGACTGATGAATATACAATGCTACCCCTCCCCCCTGAGTGTTGCGGTCCTTTCGGAACAGAACATAGCCTTCCAATGAGAGCAGAGCGTCCTCAATAGCAGGCCCTAGTTTAGACTCAGTGATCGCCAATTCATGGATAATGTCCTCTGACACAATAAAGTGCCTAATTTGCTCAATGTGACCCCTAAGTGAATTAGCATTCATATGACAGACGCAAAACTTGCTCCCACCGGACCGCACAGAAGTTTGATGAGAGAACTGTAATTGTGGAACGGATGCAGATGAATAAGAATGAGGTTGATGAATGATAGATGATTGAAATGATTCACTTATGTGTTCAAAATGATAAGATGCAAATGAAATATTGCCGCGAGAGTATAGATGAAGCAGTATACCTGTTATGCTAAGGCCATATTATAACGAAAGCGTGTGGTGTTAGTTTGTGTGACCCTCGCTGGGGGCTACATGACCTTGGCTTGGTGCGAGGACTGAGCCGTGGGCCCACTGGCTGGCCCTGCTGGGCGTCTAAGAAGTGAGTGAATGAGTGAGGGTAAGTGGAAGGATCGCTATAAATGGGCTCTCCTCATGGATGCCTGGGATCCCTATAGACGGGCTCTCTCCTGAGTGGGATGGATGATACGGCCCTTAGACTTCCAGCTCGTGACTGACTCGAGGGCTCACGAGGACCAAGAAGTGGCCTACCCAATCTAAAGTGTGAGACAACCGTGCCGAGGGATGCATGGCACAGGAGGTGCTGTGTCTCAAACGGTTCCTCCGGGACACCGAGTCGAATCCCGGAGTACCTGAGGCCTTGCCCGTCATTGGTGGTCCTTGGTGGGTGTACATTGTATATCCGCCCTTTTCGTGGGATCAAGATTAAGACTACAATAAATAAACAAAACGAGTCGATGGATACAGGCCTTGAACTGACGTCCATTGACTCGGAGACAAGCATCCCTGGGGGCTCTAACCCCAAGGTCACCGAAAGCCACTCCGGGACGGTCACAAGACCAAAACCAAAGAGTGGAGCGCAGCGAAGGAAAATTTTTCGACAAAAGGCTAAGGAGGAGGGCAAACCACCTCCCAAGTTTTCTAAGGGGACGAACCAACGGTAGGGTCAGGAGGAGAAGCGGGTTAGTACCGCCTCCACTGACTCCATCTTTGCAGTGACACCTAGCATGGCTAAGAGGACGGCCTCCTCCAGCTTGGAGATACCCGAGAAGCAGGGACTGCTAAAGCGACCCAAAGTGGATCGCAGATATGCTGCAGCTATGTCTAACTCTCCCAGAATGGCCCTCACCTGTGGAGACTACCTAGCAAGGGAGATGGCTGCCGCTGTCTGCGCGAAACTGCAGGAAGCAGTAGTCAGCAAGGTACTTGCTAGCGAGAGGGAGGGGGCCTTCGTACCCCGGTTCCTGGACTCGTTCCCTAGAAAGGGCACGTTTGTCTTCGTCTGTGCAGACGTAGCCAGCAAGACCTGGCTGGAGAGCGAGTCCACACTACTCGACCTAGGGCAACCAGACCTAAAGGCGAGGAAAGTCTCACCAGAGGAGACTAGGATCACTATGGTGATCACCTGGCTCCCACCGGTGGTGAAAAATGCCGAGGACCTCATCAAACTGGTCCAAAGGCAGAACGGGTCGGTCGACACGACTAGATGGGTGATCCTGAATAGGGCTCCTGACGGAGGCCGAATTCTGGGTCTAGATGAACCATCGGTCGCGATACTCTAGAGCCAAAATTTCCAGCTTTGGACGGGGGTCGGCAAGGCAACCTTCAGGTTGTTAAGCCGCCCCTCTTACAAGGAAGGAGGTAGCGGTTCTATGGAGAGAGCAAAAATGGAGTAGTCCTCATGGCTACTTTCATGCTGCGCTTCTCCCAAATCAACCTGCACCATTATAAAAGCACCTCTGCAGTTCTAGCAAGGCACCTGGCAACGGTGCATACACACATAGCCCTTATACAGTAACCCTGGTTATACAGGGGCAGAGTGAGGGGCTTGAAAAGTTGTGGGGAACTGCTTGTGGGCTCCAGCAATGGAGACGCCCGGGCTTGCATCTTCATGAAGGGTGTTAACGGCATTCTGTTACAGGAGCGGAGTTTCCGCAACTGCTTGACCATAAGGATAGAGATCGCGGACAAGGAGGGCCAAACGAGGACGGCAGTCATCTCATCCATTTACCTCCCCCTCGATGAGAAAGCTCCAACAAGGAGCATGATGAAGGTGATCGAATATGGCAGCCGTAAAAACCTTGATCTGATTATTGGTTGCGACGCCAACGCCCACCATGTGGCGTGGAGAAGCACCGATATTAATGAAAGAGTGTCTGAGCTGCTTGAATTCATCACAGGCACACATATTGACATTGCCAACAGGGGGAACGCACCGACCTTCGTTACTGCCAACAGAAGAGAGGTTCTGGACCTCACGCTGGCTTCAATGAACATCAAGAACTGCATACGTGGATGGAGGGTCGACAGTGAACCATCCATGTTAGACCATAGGACAATAACTTTCGGGATCGAGATAACGAGGCCGTAGATCGAGCCTAAGAGGCGACTCAAGGACATTAATTGGGGCGCATACAGCAAGGAACTGGAGGAAGCTTTGGCCCAGGTCAAAGGAAGATACGGCAATGATCTTGAGCTTGACTGGACCCTTTTCTAGGTCTGTAAGGCTATGATCAGGGCCTACGTGAATAACTGCCCACTAAAGTAAAGCAAACCACTCAACAGCACTGCCTGGTGGAATAAGAGACTAGAGGAACTAAGAGTGGGAGTTAGGCGGGCTTTCAACAGGGCAAAGAAGAGGAAAACCACTGAAGGCTGGAAATCGTACAAAGAAACGCTGAAGGCCTTCAAGAAGGAAATTGCGAAGGCAAAGAAAGAGAAATGGTGGGAATTCTGTACAGGCATAGAAAACCTGGCAGCCACCGCGAGGCTCGCTCGAATCCTGACCAGAGACAACAGCGCCCGTCTCCAATGTCTGAGAGACAGACCGGGTGCCTGTACTGAATCGGAGGAGGACACATTGGAACTTCTCCTCAGTAGCAATCACCCTGATTTCGTCATGGTAGATGATGACACCCCGCCCACCATACTTGAAAGGTGGAGGAGAGAGAATTAAGATTGGGACACGGCTGCCAAAGTCGAGACCATGGAAAAGCTGAAATGGGCGATTGACTCCTTTGAACCGTATCAATCTGCGGGCCTTGATGGCATCTTTCCTAAGATGCTACAGGAAGGAGGTAACAAGACCCTTAGACTGCTATTAGGTATTCTGAGGGGCTGCATCGCTACAGGCTACGTGCCAGCTTGCTGGAAGGAAACGCGGGTTTCATTTATACTGAAACCTGGCAGGAGAAGCTATAACTCGGTGAAGGACTTCAGACCTATCAGTCTGATCTCTTTCTTAATGGAGACCCTGGAAAGATTGCTAGACTGTTACATCAGGCAGGATACACTGATAAACAGTCCCCTTCATCGAGCGCAGCATGCATATGTGGGAAATCCACGGAAGCTGCATTGCACTCAGTGGTCAATTACATTGATGAGGCTTTTGATGCGAAGGAAACCGTAATCGGGGCCTTCGTTGACATCGAGGGTACCGTTAACAGCATCTACAGGGCAACTATAGATAAAGCCTTGTCTAAGCATGGTGTACCTTATACCGTCAGAAGATGGATCAGGAGAATGCTTAGTGATAGGAGCATCTTTAGTGAGTGGAATGGCAAGATGATTAGAGGTACCATCAGCGAGGGAGGCCCACAGGGAGGGGTTCTCTCACCACTCCTGTGGTCGCGGATAAACTGCTGCGCTTGCTAGACGAACTCAGATTCTTCACCATCGCCTTTGCAGACGACTTCACTATACATGTCAGGGGCAAGTTCGAAGAAGTTTTACCCGATCTTATTCGGAGGGCGTTAGAGAGGATCTGCGAATGGTGCGAGGCTAAATCTCTAGCTGTCAACACTGATAAGACAGAGATAGTCACGTTCATGAGGAAATAAAATGTAAGATCAGTAAGAAAGTCTCCGTCAACGGGAAACAAATACCGTACGCGGAGGGTGAAATACCTTGGTGTATTCCTAGATAAGAAACTAAAGTGGGGACAACACCTGCAGACTCAATGCAGCAAAGTCCTAGACATATTCATGCAGTGTAGGACGGCAATCGGGACTTCCTGGGGGCTAGAACCCCAGGTAGCCTTGTGGTTACACGAGGCGATTCTGAAACCGAAGCTAATCTATGCCGCGTTGGTATGGTGGAAAGTGACCGAAAATAAAACCTCGACGCGCATACTGGACCATGTTCAGGCTGTCGTCTTGGGGGTTGTTTACGGGCTTAAATTAAGCACACCCACAGCCGCTATCAGGATGTTGCTGGATGTCCAAAGTCTAGACTTGGACATCAAACTGGTTGCAGCCAGAACAGCCTACAGACTGATTTACAGCGGGGAGTTGGTTGGAAACAGTGATGGGCAGGCAACTATCCGAAGGAGAATGATGAGGGGCGAGGTCTTTAACTCAACCCAAGACAGAATGGAAAAGACTCTACTGTTTGGGCAACGTTTCAAAACGCAGATACCAAACAGAGAGGACTGGAACAACAACTAAATGCTTGGGCACGGAGACATCTGGTTTACCGATGGATCCAAGACCGTTGAAGGCACTGGCTATGGAATTTACGGACCTAGCCTTAGGGAATCCTACGGGCTCAGGGAATTTAACTCGGTGTTTCAAGCCAAAATGGCTGCGATAAACACGTGCGACAACAACCTCTCTCAGGGGAACGTCAGTAGCAGACGCATCTGCATCTGCGCTGATAGCCAGGCCTCCATAGAAGCCTTTGGTAAACCCGGTAACAACCTCATGGTTGGTTAGGAAGACAAAGAATACCCTCAACTCGCTGGCAAGATCTAACCAAGAAGTTATTACCTGGAAACCCGGACACTCCGGGTTCAAGGGAAACGAAAGAGCAGATGAGCTAGCAAGGAGAGGGGGATCAACAGATGCTCGGCCGGAGCATGGGGTAGGTGTTCCGTTCTCAGAAAGCTGTAGTATCATGGAGAATTTCACGAAGAGGCAAAGTTGGGAACTCTGGGAAGAGACCCAGAGCTACAGGTGGATCAAAGAACTACTGGGAAAATATATTACCAGATGGGCCAAACAGATCACCAGACTAGACAAACAAAGGGCAAGAGAGGTCATAGGCATTATGACCAGACACTGTAACTTTCGATGCAACACACACAAAACGCAGGGGCACAGTAACCTGTGTAGATGGTGTGAGTCAGAGGAAGAGACTGCATGCCACTTCCTCTGCAAATACCCAAACCTGATAGGCCGCCGCCTGAATTGGATGGGAACGAGATCTTTGATCCGGAGGCTTTTACGGGGTTAGTGTAGACAACATACTTGCATACTGCAGGGTGTTGGGACTCACGAACACTCCAGAGTTATAGCAAGGGGGACAGGGATACAATGGTGAAAACTAAGTGTCCCTAAGCTTAGCATCCGAATGCAATTGATTTAGTAATAGTAATAATAATGATAGTTTGTGTGATTGCCATCCAACAACGATTACAGAACAACTCTACAATAGCTATATAACAACATGAGTGTGATTGTTGTATGGAAAACATTGCAGTTTAATGTATTTTTGTTTAATGTATCAGTCTGATGGCTTTGTAGAAGGTGCACCTTCAGCGACTCTGTAAGTTAATTGTCTTATGTGTGAGTGAGTACGTATGCGTGTGAGTGTATTTGATACACTAGTCTAATAATCAAAATCTCTGTTCTTTTTGTGCCACTACTGGTAGTTTTGTATGTGCGTGCGCGTGCATTGAGAGATTGGAAAAATCAATACTTAGCTGTCGAGCCGTAAGCCCGAGCAGGAGCGAAAGAAATCAATACTTAACTACCAAGCTGAGGCATTTTTTAACTTTTAGAGTCAATTCGATTTTTCATTTTACTCCACTTTAATAGTAAGTTGCCAGGTTGGTCTGGGAAAGGTTTATTGAGCCTTCGAAGGGTTTGCAGGTCGTGCCACTGCGAGGAGGCAAAAAACCCTTCCCGACCAAGTTAGGCAATTTTTTTCCGTCCGAGAACCGAAAACAAAGAGAGAAAGGTCTGATTTTGAGGTTAGAAGGTGTTAAAGTACTTTCCAGATGACATCAACTCGTATTATTGTTTGTATTAGATTTGAGGTTTATTTCATTAAAACTTTTAAAATAAATTCTTTAATTCTTTTCATTCTATAGATCGGTATTTCTGCACTCGATCTTTTGGACCCTTATTCACTGCTGAATTAAACTGAGTGACCGCGTGAGCTAACTCATAGTTTATTTTTATTGTAGTTCGCGAACGATTTTCATTTTTTTTAGGCTATGAAAATAATTGTCCAGACGGAGACTAAAGCTGAAAGGTTTGACATCATGGGTATTTGTAGAACAGCTACATTTCATAAAGCAAGCCCTATAACAAGTGAGAAATATTGTGTCAAAAAAGTGCGATATATAAAAAATTTTTGCTTAATATTGTAGTATAAATGGTGCATTTTCTGTTAATCTAATTTTCATATTAATGTTTTTAAGATTAAATCTGTTGTAAATAAAGGATCGAAGATCGTGAAATAAACGTTCAGTGTGGTTAAAATAGTTATTTAAGTTTATTGGATAAAATAATGTACTTGGCTTCAATAAGCCTTACATCGCGTGACGGTACGCGAGAGTACCAGCATGGAGAGTAAGCTTCGTGGTCGGTCTTTGGTAGCTTCAGAACACACGCATGCGCACAGCCGTCTTGCAGACGATACTCATACCGCGTGTATTCAAATAATAGTATAAATAATGTCGGGATATTCACATAATTCAACAAAATCCATGTGTTAGAAGTTTAATTTTTGTTTTGTTAATTATAACTACATTTATTGATCACTGAGTGTCGTTCATATAATGAAAACTTTATTTCAACAGAAGAAAGAATTCAAAATTTTTTTAAGATACAAAAACTTGAATTCATACCTGGTCGTGCTTTTTCCATATGATCTGTAAGAATATTTATTACTTCATGATTTTTAATTACTGCAAGCCTTGTACCCTGTGAGCGACAATATGATACTGCCTCTGTCCAAGTTACTCTTCCATGATATAGTATATATGTATATTTTCCAAAATTCACCCATTTCGCAGGTACTGGACTTTGCATAACATTCTCAGCTGCTAAAAGATCAAAAATGCGTTCAAGTATTGCGTAAAAATATTATTTGCAATGTGTACGTACGATTTTTGTTTTCTTGTATCAAAAAGGCTTAAAGCTACAACAGAACTAATCTTGCCTAAACTTGTATCAACCCGTGTGCGTATCCGTGTACTTATTTTAGTGCATACCTTTGTACGTATCATTGTGCCTACTGCAGGAGTGAAGTATTGAATGCACTTTTTAAGTATTGTGCAATAATAGTGAATTTTTACTTACTTGAAAAAATTATAAAAATATTTTTCTTAAACTGTTTTATATATTTTGATTACTGCTATTATTTTCTTATTTTTATTTTATTAAATATGAGTTTTTTTTAGTATTTTAATAGTTACTTTTTAAATTTCTATAATTACATAAGTAATAACATATATCAAAAATAGGAGGTATAGGTAAAAGTGATAACATATATCAAAAATGGGGGGCGTGGGTAAAAAAAGGGCGTGGGGGGGCGTGATTATAGATATTATATGATTATAGATTGGAAAATTATAGGGTAATTCAAAACACATAGAAATAAGCATATTTCGATACACTTCTACGCTTAGTTAAACACTTGGGGGGGGGGGGGGGCGTGGAAAAAGAAAAATAACTATACAATATAGTAAGATTTATACTAGGGGGTACCCCCTACTCACTCCGCTCGTCAACCCCCTGATTTGCTTTAATAAGTTGCTTATTAGAAATTTTACTTCTCTTTAAAAAAAAATTTTCCTGAAGTTTTTCTAAAAATATTTTTTCTATGCTAAAAAAATAATAATAATGTTATCAAAATTGATTAAATTCAAATTTTCATAAAAAAATTTCGATTTAAATTCATGATTAGAAATAAATTTTCAAAAATGATTTTTTAGTTCATTCAAATTTTAGAAAATAATTTTAACCAAATTTCATAACAAACACCGGTTGATTGTTTACAAACTGTCATAACAACCACCAGTTGAATTTTAAAATTTAAAAATTTTTGGTTAAATCATATTTTTTAAATTTGTTAAATTTTAAAAAAAACATTTTTTAAATTTGAAAAGTAGTTTCTTTTTGTTGGGAATATGCGGCTCGCTGAGTCTTTGACTCTATCTCTCTCTCTCTCTCTCTCTCGGTTGCCAAAAGCGGGCCTTCGGTCCGAAGGCGGCGCTGCCAATCGAGCAGGCCACCAAGTCAGTCTATTGTGAGTTCTTGACCCGAGAGCATTCTATTCTTGCACTGCACGAGCTCGCTTGAATAAACTCTGCGATCAATTAGATATCACTTGTATTTATTTATTACCACCTTCCGGTCAGGTTATTGTGCCCAGCACGCTTCCGCTGTGCAACCTCGGGAAAGAGTGAAAACCGACAGTTTCATAAAACTGAAGCACGCCGAGAAAAGGAGGACTTGTACGAGCGCATTTTTCTTTTCGTTCTTTCATATACCGTGCGTGTAGTCAAGTGCTGCGATAACCGAGCGAAGAAAATATGTCCGACCAGGTTGACAGAAGTCATACTCCCCCAGGGACCCCGCCAAGCACGGACCAACCGATCAGACCAGGTGTGCAAAATACATTAGAGGAAGCCCTGTCAAGCCTGAGGGAGACCGATGGAAAAATTGAGGATAAAGGTAGGAGTCATATTACTAATTATCGTGTCCGGGTCGTTGTGTTTTCTTTCAACGTGGATTTATGCACGCACGTGATCATTGATTCTGAGTTTTTTTTTATAAAGCCAGTGCGGGTAAACTTGTTCGTTCTTCTTTTATGCCGAGACCGGTTAGTGTTGGAGGACGACGGCTGAAATTGGAGAAAAATCGCGTGCCTAGGGAAGGCTGACAATCGTGCGGGAGAATTCAGAAAGTACAAAAGCACGCCGGTGCAGGCATCGGAGATTCTCCGAACTCGGCCGGTTCTCCGAAAGAGAGAAGGGGGGAGTGCGTGCGCGCGCTCTCGCCGGCTGCTCCGTATCGTGATTTTCATGGCTCGCTGTAGGCGGCGCGGGGCGAGTATCTCCGATCGGCTCTGCGGCCCACGAGCCGCATGTGTGCGTTATTTTTCGACCGATTTAATAACCGATGCTCAAGTTTACGCGAACGCGGGTGACGATCCGACAAGCATTGACTGTGAGAAATATATGCCGGATGGAATGGGATATTTTCTTTTAGGCTGAGAGCTATATATGTACATCAATGTGACTGACCGAGATTTCGCCAAAATTTTATTTTTGCTCTTTGAAATTTATGCATGCATAGGGACACCGAATGATGGGTTTTTTTTCGAATTGTGGATGTGGCAGCCTTTTGTTGGTTTGTCGAACGTCGCAGGCGGGAGATATTGAAGCTGGTGAGGCCAGACCAAAGACTCTTCATTGGGTGGAATGAAGGACGCCTACTCTATTTTTCTGACTTCCTGCAGAGAGGAAACGATATGGCTGAACGTAAGTCAAACAGCGATGTTTGTCCCTCTTCTGAGGATAATATGTGTGAGAGTGAGAGACTGTAAAGACAGGCCGGAATTCCATCTTTGTTTAGTGAAATTGCATTTTAGTTTTCGTGCCTAGGGGCGTGCGGATAATTCTAGATACGCGTGTTAAATTATCTCAGGTCAATGCAAGCCTGAGACCGATGATGCCCGAGTAAGATGGAGAGTATTACACGCATGCAGATGATGGATGAAGTTCGATCTATTGTCTCGCTTGCGGGTATTTAACTTCTCCAAGGTTTTTTTCTGATTTTGGCCTGAAGTAATTTGTTCTTAGTATTTACTCATGCATGCTGTTTAATTGTAGTGCGTTAATAATGAGTGTATGGGTGTGTCAGTGATCGCACCTGAAGTTCAAGGCGAATACTGTCACAACTCTGGAATTTACTAATTGATATTTTGAATTTTTCAGTGATCCTTCAACTGGAAGAAGCCGATCGAGAGCTCCTGCTTAGGATGCTGGGTAGGTCGGATCGCTACGAGATTAACCTTAAGCAATACCTTGACATCCCCGATGTGGAGTTGGGTAATCTGGAAACCCCCGTGAATCAACCGAACGATATCCGGGAGTCAACCAACCAAGAAGTAAATTCCGGAGCTTATCAAGGGGAACCATCGGAGGAGAATGTTGAACCACCGATTAAACCACTGGTCAGTCAAATGGGAGGAGCTCCATCAAACTGCTCTCCCGGTGAATCTGAAACCCCACCGAACGAAAACGGGTTATCTCCTCCGGCCGATCCAGAACAATCGGTTACTGCTCCGACTGCTGCTTCGAGTGCGCCTGCTAGCCAGAATGCCGAAATCGATTCAGGTAAAAAGAAACCTCGAATCTTAAATGAAAGCCACGGAAATTTTCTGAACGATCCGAAAGTTCTCCGGAATAATTTTACAAATCTCATAGTTTCGAAATTTAAAATCAGAAATGGACCGTACCTGAAAGTAGAGAAATTATGTAAACTCAATAATGACAAAACTGACGAAAAACAGAACGGCACTGGTGCAAATAAAGAAATTTCGTATGATCGAACGAAAAACATTATTGAAAATTTAAATAATACCGAAAGTGGTGAATCCAGAAAACTAACTGAAGGTCATATTACAGGAGCACAGGCAATTCTGAACGCATTCTCCAAATTGGAGAAGAAAGTTGATGGGCTGAGCAATCGCATCCTTCACTTGGAAGGGGCTCAGATAGCAGCTGAAGAGCAAAGAATGGCCCCTGAAGACCGTCCGGGGTCTAGTGGTTCCCGAAGTTCGGGACTGCCGGCCCCCACACCGCAACTTGGACGACCGTCGGCAAATAAACTACCACCGACTGCACCTGAGCCGAGGCAAGGCTACGATGTAAATCATCAGAGACGACCGATGGCACCGAATGTGAACTCACCTGCAACACCAAACCAACAGGTGAATAAAGAGAATTTAGCCCATAAACATGTCCTAAGCGGGCAAGATGGCAATAGTTGTGAAAATAACAGTGTCCCAAAAACCGGGAATAATCAAAATGACGTGGACCGAGACTCTCTCATTCAGAGAGTAACCGAACAACTCCGATTCGAGATGTTGAGCAAAGCCGGAGACAACCAGCGTGATTATAAACTGACCGCAGAGATTAAGTTCGAGCACTTCATGGACTTTCTCGAATCCGAACTCCGAGCGAGGGGTCTCCTACACGTCATTGACTCCTCGCTCAAGCCATATATTGATCTGAGCGACAGTGCTAAACCGACATGAAATTTAAAGTCTGTGGCATATTAATTAACCGACTAGACAAGTGCTATCACAGCAAGGTGTCCCATATCAAGGACCCGGTTGAACTCCTTGCTAAGGTTAAAGAAATTAAACTGAGCGAAACAAACCTGACTTCCGTAGTGGTACGGAGAAAATTGTATAACCTTAGGTTCGATACCTCTAAGGAATCTGCATCTCAATTTTGGGACAGATTTGAAGCACTGGTTAGAGTATGTGATAACGCGGAAGAAAATTCCCTCATAACCGAGAGTGAAAAACGGGACATTTTTTATAATGCCATCTTGCCTGTTGTGCCTCAACTGCAAGTGACTAAATTTGCAGTAAAATCATCTAAAGGACAATTCATGACGTACTATGAATTGAAAACCTTTTTATTGCAGGCTGAAGCTGAAGGACAATTTAGAAACCGTAGGCCACCGCAAGCTTTCAGAGCAGAACGCCAGAGACAACCGACCGACCTAAGCCAAGTTGAGTGCTACAACTGCGCTACGAAAAGGCACTTTTCTTCAGCCTGTCCCTGGCCGGAAGATTATCAAAGGTGCTTCAGCTACGAAAAAGTTGTGCCCCACAAGTCTAAGGATTGTCCAGAGCCGAGGAAGCATCCTAATGGAAATCCTAACCGGTATGTAGAGAATTATTCAGGAAATAACTCGCGGGTAAATAAAAGAAAGTCTAGTGGCCACGGTAAACCAAACGATAGCAAAAAGGCGAAATTCTCAAATTATCGGGGTGGTAAAAACGGACGAGGTTGTGGTGGTGGCGATTGCAGCGGTCGAGGTCGTGGTCGTGGACACGGTGGTGGGAACGAAAAAAAGACGCAGGGAGAGTCAGGCAACAATAACACCGGGAAAAACCAAGGTAAGACTCTTTTTGCTGCCTGCACGAATAATACAACTTATTTTGAACCGAGTGACTCAAACTCGCCAACGTGTGAGCGTATTATTAAATTCATAGCTGATTCGGGCGCGACTGAACATATGACCAATTCCAGATTGGTTTTTACAAGCTTTGATGAGAGTCAACAGGGTTTTATTAGATGCGCTAATAAATATTCTGACGCGAACTTAAAAATGGAGGGAGTTGGGACAATAAGTATTGCTGGGTCGAAACGGAATAAGGCAATGATTTTAGATAAAGTTGCGTGCGCGAGAGACTTGTCAGAAAACTTATTGTCGCTTCGAAGATTCGTGGATTCGGGTCTAAACGTGTTTTTAAACAACCGAAGGATAAATATTTATGACCCGATTTCTAGAGAAACTTTAATCTCCGGCATTTACGAAAAGCCATATTGGGTTACTGAAATTAAACCGAACGATATCGGCAGATTTGGGCAAAATAGCCAAATCGAGGGTAGTAACGCCTATCTGTCTTGTTCAGAAAACAACGGACCTCCACGATATTTTACGCGAAGTGTAGCTGCACAGAATAACCCAATTTTAACTCAAGTAACCGAAAGTGAATCAGACATTCAAAACCCGAGCGTCTCAGCTGTTACCGACGAGATCCCAAACTCTCCCGATGAGAAAATCATAACCGACAGCGTGTCCGACGAGAATATAGGACAAACCGAGTCAGTGAGCGACACAGAGAAATTAAGGTTGAGCTTTTCAGACTTCGACAGTAGCGTAGGAAACCGATTGATCCATCTATCTAAAAACCTGGATAACGGTATTCCGGTTGACGATGATGGCTCGAAATTTTACGAAACCGGTGTGAAAATGAGTGAAGGCATGATGTGGCACGTCAGGCTAGGTCATGCCTCTCTAACGTATCTGAAATCATTGCAGAAAAAATTTCCTGAAAATGAAAAACTGAAGGATGTAAAATTCGATGAGTCAATAAAGGACTGTGCCATATGCATGATCTCAAAATTTAACAAATTTCCGTTGTATACTTTGAGAACCCGAGCGAATAAACCGTTACAAGTACTTCATTCCAATCTTATGGGAGTAATAAATCCTCCGTCTTATCCGGGTGGATATAACTTCATCGTAACGTGTATGGATGACTACTCCAGATTGGCAATGGCCTACTGTGTGAAAGCGAAGTCTGAAACCGGAGCGTGTATCGAAAACTTTGTAAAGAGCACGAGAAACCTGCTGGGTTATGACGCAAAGGTCTGTTACTTGCGAACCGACAAAGGCACCGAGTATAAAGGGGCTACAGCTGAAGTGCTCGACAAACTTGGAGCCGAACTCCAAGTAGCATGTCCCGCGACGCCTGAGCATAACGGTATGCCAGAACGTTTAAACGCCACCTTAGCTAAAAAGGTGAGATCGTTTATGTTTGATTCCAAACTGCCCGAAAATATGTGGGATCTGGCGGTCGGAACTGCTATATACTGTTACAACCGAACTCCTCATCGCGGTATACATATGGAAATACCATTACAAAGGTTCGTCCCGGAAATTAAAATTGACCTGAACCAACTGAAACGTTTTCGCTGTGTAGCTTTCATGAAGATCATGAATAAAGTTGGTCCCAAGTTTCGTCCTGAGGGGCAGCGTGTAATTCTCGTGGGCTACCGACCTACTGGCTATGTGTTGTTAAAACCAGAGGAAGGAAAATTTTATGAGAGTCGACATGTTCGTTTCTGCGAAAAACTAGTCTACGGGGACCTATTCAGTAAAGAAAGTCTAAAGAACTGGATCGCTCCGGAAGAAAATGTCGATAAAACTAAATGGTTTTTAGAATTTGAAAAGGAACCCACCGAAACCGAACTTAACTCCTTAAAACCGGAGGGAGAGCCTTCTCAAAAAAGAGGTCGGCCCCGAAAGATTGCGCAACCCGAAGAGAACGAGCTGTCCGTGAAAATGGCCAAGGCTATAAATGACACAAGTTTCTCGAAAACTCCGATCACTGTATCACACAGCGCTGAATTAATATTTTCACCGACCGAAGAGAACGAATCTATTGATCGCACCGTTGAAGATGAAGTATATCACGCCCTACTTGCAGGAGTAAATAAAGATCCCGTATCTTACAATGACGCCATGCGCTCTCGGGAGCGAGAGGCATGGAAAACTGCCGTAGATGAAGAATTAGACTCCATGAATAAAAATGATGTGTGGGGTGTAAATTGAATTTTTTTTTTTTTACTTATAAAGTTGATTTACCTAGGACTTTTATAGGTTCTGGTTTATGTCGTGGTTTTACATCAGAATAATTGAATATATCTTAGTTATTGTTAAATTATTTAGAATTTGTTAAGATCGTGAAATCATTTATTAAGACATATTTCAACAATATTAATGATTTATTTATGGAGTTTGGTTTTTTGAACTTGTGGACAAAAAGGAAATACATTTAACTATTTGCCGAATTTACGCAATAAAATCTTTAAAAAATACTTTAAAAAAATAATATTTATGGCAGTTGGTTTTTTAAAAAGGAATCTAAATAAAAAATTATACGCTTAGTATGATCTTTAAAAAATACTTTTAAAAAGGAATATTTACGGTGATTGGTTTTTTTAAAAGGAGTCTAAATAAGAAGTTATACGCTACATATAATAATCTTTTTTTGAACATGAATTAATGAAAGAAGTGAAATCAAAAAATTTATTATGGACAACTTGAGGCCAAATTACTTATTATTTAAAAATAGTTTCTCTTCTAAAAGATGATCATATTATGTTGAATCACCTTCAATATAAGTAAAGTTAACAATTTTTCAATTATAGCACATACATGGGAAAACACATGCAAATTGCACACAACTCAAACAATTTTTGAAATTAAAATATGTTGTAATTAATTAAGTTAGAAATCAACTAAATCACAATGTATGGCTATACTTGACCTGTAAAAATTTAATATTCTTTGAACTAAATTATCTCAAAAAAAATCATTGATACCTGTATTTTTTAAATTATATTTTGAATGCTCAGTGTGTTTCTTAACAACATATTTTAATTTTTAATTTTAAAGGCCATAGTTCGGTGGGGGGCGCGGCGACGCTTTCGGCCCGAACTCGGCCGAAAACAAAACAGTGCAAAGTTGCTCAGCTAGCTGACGATAAACTTTATCGATGTGCATTTAAACATTGATATTCTTATACAAAAACTGAATTTTTATATAAATAATTACTTCTAGAGCCCTGAGAGAAGTAATTATTTAGAAGCTATTCCTAAAATATTACAAAAGTTAGTTCTACTACACTAAATGCAATATTTTTTTGAGGTTATATTTGGCTCACTGGTATCAGAATTTTTTTTTATACGCTGAAAATTTAGCTTTTTATTCCGAAAAACATTTGATATTTTTAGAATGGGTCAGATTCTCTACAGAGAAAGAGAATTGATTTTAAATACACTACAGTGGAGCACATTTCACACCAGATAGTATCCACAGGTTTCATACCACAATCTAAAGTACTTTATAAATAAAAAATGAAGGATTCAAACTGTTTCAAAACTGAAAATCTATTAGGATCATTTTACCACCTGTGTTATGTGTATTTTGACAGTTTTAGCTTTTTTGCTTAAGCCGTACTTAGTCTGCACCTTCCACTATATTGAAACTATGACTTACCCAAGTTGTTTCATGTTTTTCACTTAAAATACAATAAAGTTGATAAAAATATTTTATGAAACATGCTCCAAATGATAATTATTTTTTTCTATACCAACAGTTTTCAATTATTTAAGTAAGTGTAGACAAAAAATAAAATCATTTATAATTATTAACTAAAACCTATTAGATATAAATTAAGTATGTTTTGAAACATCAATTTTACTGTGTCTTGTGTGAAAAACAAAAATCAAGTAACTTGAACATATATTAACTAAAAAGAATCAGTTGAAAGCATTGAAGTGTCTGTTTGGAAAAAATAAAAAAATGCAAAAAATTTGATAAGTTTCAGTTACATGATGATGGGTGGTGCAGACTAACTTAAGCAAAAAAAGCTAAAATTGACACAATAAATTCACCTAAAATAGTTTTGTGGGCTTATTCACTTTGAAATAGCATACATTTTTCATATTTTCTTTATAAAATACTTTAAGTTGTGGTATCGAGTACCTATGGATACTATCTTGAGTTAAATATGGTATATTTTTTGCTCATTATATAATTTAAAATTTATTCTCTTGCTCTATAAAGCACCCGAATGAGTAAATTTGATCCAATGTTAGAAAGATTTGGGTGGCTGAATCTGACTGCTCTTTGACAAGTCAATATAAAACTTTTATTGTCATAAATATCTGACTTTTGTTTTACATTTTTTTTTTTTTATTAATTCTGAATGCAACTACATTATCAATTTTCTTTTCACACCTTCATCTACAATCATAATAAATTTTTATTCATACAGTTGGTTTATTATAAATAACAACTCACTTTTATTCTAAGAAGTTTTTTTGTTTTAATTCCACAAATTGATAACAAAGATTTAATTCATTGATAAAGTTTGATAAAAAATTATCTACTACATTAATTAGACCAAATTTTCTAGTAGTTTGTTTATAACTGAATAAAAAAATGAAGTTTTTAATTCATTGCAACACTAAATTTGTTTATTAAATTTTACTTAGATGCCACCGAAAAAAAACTTTTTTCATATTTTTTTTCAGCATTTTCAGTAGGAACAACTTGTTCATCAATTACCACATTTTCACTTGGTTGACTTAATTCACAAAAACTTTCAACACTTCTAGGTTCCTGCTCATCTAAATAACTGCTGTCAGACTCCTTTTTTAAACGTTTATTTTGATTTACTTTTTTTTAATTTAATCTTCTCTTTTCTGTAGAAAACATTTTGTGTTACAGATACACGGAGAGAAAAAATACAGAAATTTACTGTGGAATTCGCGCAAGAAATTTGTGCTTCAGGATAGCGCGTGAATTTTGTGTGAGCGCACAGAAAAAATTTTAAGCCGTACAGTAGCGAGCCAATCAGAATCACGCGCTCCCGAATAGAAAAATACTTTCGAGCGCTATTTTTCTATTCGGGAGCGTGTGATTCTGATTAGCTCGCTACTGTACGGCTTAAGATTTTTTCTGTGCGCTCACACAAAATTCACGCGCTATCCTGAAGCACAAATTTCTTGCGCAACTTCCACAGTAAATTTCTGTATTTTTTCTCTCCGTGTAGCTTAATCTTTTTTTGTCAAATATTTGCATCTCAAGTTTCAGCTAATTCTATAGATTATATTTACACTCACTAACAAAATTGTTTGTTTATTTTAAATAGCAGAAGCAACATAATGTGAATACTTTATAATAACATAACCTTTAAATACCTACAGTAATCCATCGGCCGAGTTCGGACCGAGATCAGTACCGCGCCCCCAACTCACCTCGGGCCGAGCTCGGCTGCCGAACTCGGCCCGAATTCGCGGCTTCCGCAGCCGCATTATAATGTTTACCCGGGTCTCTACTAATTTTTTTTTTTACTTAACTGATAGTAATAATAAAAATTCATTTTTTTTTTTATATACATTATTATTCATAATAATGATAATAGTGATAATAATATAACTGCTAACTTTTAATTTTTTTAATAAAAGTTAATGACCCAAATTTTTTTTTTTTTTTTAGTGTATGTTCATGCTGAAATTTTTTATAAAAGTTGATGAAAGTGAGGTATATGAAAATGAAAACACTGCTTTTCAAATAAGTTATTTAGTGGGTTTATCATTTTTGTATAATTATTGAGTATTGTTGTTATTCATCTTAATTTGTTATCATATTTTTATTGATCCGTCTTTATTCTCATCCTGACTTGGAATGAAAATGTAAGAATATAATAAAGCCACAAAATTCATGAAATTATATCTTTTGGTATCCGAGTCATCACCCAAAGATTAATTTCTTTTTTGATTGATATAATATTACCTTTAAAATTATATTTAAAATTTCATTAAATTTAATCTGTTATAGTGTGATGTCACGAAAATTTTTCGCCTTTTTTATTACTATTTAAAATCAATTCATTTATTTACTTATTTAAATTTAACAAATATTTATCGGCTAAAGATTCAGAATTAAACACAAAGAAAAAAACCGTTTTTAAATGGAATTAAATTTTGCCCAGACCACCCCGCGAAAAACCGCGAGCAACACTCGCGGTCCTAATCAAAGGCCGCCCAACCCCATACGGCGGTACGTGAGCAGGTAGGACGTCATGCCTCGCCCCAAAACTTTGGTGAGTAGCCAGTCTATGCAGGCTACTCTCTCCCCTATTCAAACGTAATTGAATTACGTAAACACCCCCCCCGTGATTCGCAAGACGAATCAATTTAAAAATAACCAATTCGATGATCGGCCAATCATCGAACTTTAAACCCAAACTCAACATTCAAATCCGCCGTGGCTCTCAACTCGCTGAGTCACGACGAGTGGAACTAAAATCGCGGAACTGGACATAAATCCAAAATACTAAATAAGTAAGATGATTTACGGGATGACCAGGACTCGGGGCATCACCGAGTTTCTATTTTTCTGTTCAAGGCCAGAAATATTCTACACCCCACCCCCATAAACTATTTCCAAAAATTTACGAAGCTAGGAAATCTAGATCCCTAAAATCCACAATGTTTCCGTCAAATTCTATCCGTAAATAAACCCAAAATGCTCTGTTCCTTTGAAAATTCGTCTCAAGAAAGTACGCTAAGTCACGTACACCGATTAGGACAATGGCAGACTGTAAATCCTCTCTTCTAAAACCGATTACCTGAAAAAGGTAATTAGGGACAGCTGCCGAGACTCGCCCCGAAAAGAGTCCTGGAAAATTTTCAAAAATAATATTTTTAAGAGAAATTAAAAATTTGAATAATTGTTTAAACATTCAAATTTTCATGCGTAATTAGTTATTAAAATTATATTTTATACTATGAAATGAAATAAAAACAAAAGAAACTTTGAAAAACTCAAATGTGAGGAAAATAATAAATCTGCAATAATCTTTTTAAAAAATAATTAATTAATAATTCTAGAATTATGACTAATACAAAAAAAATAAAAATTTATCAATAAAATTTTAAACTCAGAATAAAATAATCACTTAAACCAATGTAATGCGATTGTTTAATTATTAACGCGTAAAAATTATAAACATTAACCCTATTACCGACGAAAAATAACAATAATTTATTCATCAACCGATTATCTTAACAGAATGTAAAATAAATTAACTAAATGTGTAATTCGGGGCGAAATAAAATTATTAGCCATGGCTAAGTTCGACCGCATCCCGCGCGGGGGCAGCAGTTCCCGCAGAGAGTTCTGGGTATAAAAATTTAAATATTTGAACTTCCGAAAGAACAAAAAAGGTATTGATAATATTAAAAATTATAATAATGTGCAACCATTCCCTTTTTGGGCCCTAATTTTTAAAATAAATTGTTTGAATTAATTGTTCAAATTAATATTACTCAGTCACCTTTTATTTAAACTCAGAAAGAAAAATAGCGAGAATAATACTTTAATAATAATTATTACTTTTAAAGACAAAAAGACAAAAAAATCTTAAAATCAAGCTAAAAATGAATGAAAAAAGAAAATAAAAGCAGAAATATTCAAAAAAACATAATGATTATTCAAGAAATTAAGATAGACCACTAAAGTGACTGAATAATTTAATCGATAGGTTAAGAAATGTTTACTCACTTATAAAATAATATACTAACGTAAAATGTTAAAAAAAAGAAGAAAAAAAAAAGATATATAGTTTTAAACAAATGATTTTGAATGAAATCAGCAAGTAAACCAAACTGGTAAGACTGAACTAAAAAGTATGAAGTTAAACAACTAATAAAAAAAAACATAACAAACCCAAAAACCAACCAAAAGAAAGAATCGAAAATTAAACTGTTTCTTTCTTCTAAATTGTTATTAAAATGCAGAGTATTGTCGATTAAACGTCGACAACGCTTTTTTTTACTCTCTGTATTAATTAATTTGCGGAAATGCAAGTTTATTTATTCGAGGACGGTTGGTGTAAGGTTTGGAAGTTGACTAAAGTAAGTAAACTTTTTTGATTACTCGTAGTTTAACCATTTTACTCATTCGTTTCCTTTTTTTTTTCTTTTTTTTTTTTTTAATAAAACACAGAAGGATGATAGATTTAAAATTAAACATAAATTTTTTATAGACTAAGTTTAGATAGCCATGGTTAGGAAAAACCTTTTTTCAGCTAGAAAATAAGAGGTAAACAATAAATAATGAATTTTTTTTTAACAAAAGCTTCTCAAATTTAAATTGATTTAATTATTCTTTGAATTTTCCTTTTAATTAGTTATTCATTGTTTACAAACTAGTTTTAACATTATTTATATGAAAATAGTTTTAAGTATACCGTTCGAGGTATCTAATTAATTGTAAAATTATTTCCCAAAATTTTGTCAATATTAAATCCCGAGCGCATTAATAATATTTTAGTTATTTAAGAAAAAAAATGAAAATAAGTTTAGGCTTGCATGCCTTAAGGGAGGGGGAACAGTTTCCCTCCTTGTAGGATTTTCCGGTCCGGGCCTTAGGTATAAATTGGCGAACTTGACCCTGCCACCGCAGTTACTCCGCCGTCGCATACCTAGAGGCATCGTCCCTTCTACTGCTTCGGTTCATCATCAGACTCAGCCACGCTGCATCTAGAGTCCAGTAGCAGCTTCCAGAATCCAGAATCCAGAATCCAGAACCAACAACCAGAACTCAGCCGCAGCGTAGAACTCGGTCGAGCAACGGTCGTCCAGAAGGAGTAACAGGCGGGTCAAGTATTGCCAAGTCCAAGAGGCTGGTCGGAAAATCCAAATAAAAAGTTTAAAATAAAAGTGAGTAAAACTAAATTAAAAATTCTTTCCTCTTTTTATTTCTATTTTTTCATCCCCCCCCCCCCTTAATTTTGGAACTGGGCTGTCTCTGACAATTCGGTTTTGTTTGGTCTGTCTCGCGCAGTTCGAACCCAAAATTAAGAGGTCCTGCTGATAGAGCTCGATAAAAGAATTCGAGCTCAATCAGAACAAGCGTGCTCGCGTTTATAGAGGGTGAGGCCCCGAATACCTTTTCCGGTGCACCGTGCTGGCTCAGCCCGTGCGTGCACCATTCCTTCCGGGACCCCACCCAGGTAGGGGGTCTGAGTTAAAATTAAATTCGCATTTATTAATTTTTTTTTTTTGTAAATTCACAACCTTCTTCCCAAGCTTCGGCTTAAAAAAGGAAATTTCAAAACCTAGACAAAAATAATCTTTTTTTAATTTTTTTTAATTCAAACCAAATAAATAATTCGGACGTCACAATAGATAATTTTAAAACTACAATTAAAATTTACATTTTTTGACAAATCACACACAAACATTTTTTACAGTTAACTCTGAACTTTTAACTATTTAAAACAAAAAATTAACCATGTTTATAAAATTTTTTGATCTTTCTGATTTTTTTATCTTTCACCAGTTTCTTAAACTTGTCTTTTTTTCAGTCATTTATCTTATTATAAGGAAAGATTTTATTAATACCACATTTAAAAAAGTATGTTCAACTTTTTCATTTTCCTATAAGACAAAAGAGTAGAAAACGAACAAGTGGTTGGTTATTGATAAAGTCATTTATTAAGTTGGGTTTATTTGTTTTGATTCATTGACATGCAATTTTGCATTGATGAAATATTCAAACTGGTTAAAGTCTAATGTAAAGGGAGAACTTTTTGAGGCAATGACTTAATATAACAAAAGTTTTTAAGATCTCTTGTCACAATTAATTTGATTTAAAAAATATAATGTATAATTTAGTATAAAATTTTAAATGAATAGTTTGAGCACATGAAAATAAATTTATTCTTCCATCCTCAATCCTGATGTTGCATTCCAATGATAATTCTTAAAGCAAATTTAGGTGTGTTTTGAGAATTTTTAAGAATTTTACCGATAAAATTTTATAATTTTATCGGTTTCATGATAAAAGTTTGGTATTTCTGTTGACCTTAATTCAAGACCAACTAGAAGTAGAACCATAAACTCAAAATTATTGAATCATGTAAAGAATTTAGTATATAATCTTACATTAGCTAAGCTCTGATTTAATTATAATTCTGATTATAATGTGATTCCCAGCATCTAGATTTTAAACCAAAGCTTAAGCGAATACCTATTTTTTTTATCAAGCCAATGAAGCTTTGTATTTGTTAAACAACTCTTAAATTTATTTTTCTAAAACTTGAATTTGATTAAAGTTTAATTTAATGAAATGAATTAAAGTTTGCAAATGCTTTGAAAAACTAGAATTAAAAAATTCTAAAGAGCAACATAGAGCAGTAACTTATATGACTGACCTGTCGACCGAGGTAAAATCTAAAAAAACTTACTTTTAAAAAAGTAAAAAATAACGGCGAGATGTTTTTTCATTTGAAAAATGGTATCAGAGTTAAAATTCAGTTAAAATTAACAAAAAAAAAAAAAAAAAAAAAGACATAAAAGAGAAAATATTCAAGCCATTTAGTAAAATTTATACATATATTATACTAATGCTTCTAATATTTTCTTTAAAATGAACTCTTGAAAGTAGTAAAATCAAAATAATATTGAACGGACGAGTTTTATGCGATGTAACAAAAAGTATTCTTGACAAACAATTCTTTTTCTTGAAAAGGAAATCAGTACAATTCAACAATAAGAAAAAGAATACATAAGAGAGAAAATATTCAAGCCATTTAGTAAAATTATACTTACATATGTTATACTAATGCTTCTAATATTTTCTCTAAAATGAACTCTGGAAAGTAGTAAAATCAAAATAATATTGAACGGACGAGTTTTATGCAAACTAACAAAAAGTATTCTTGACAAACAATTTTTTTTTCTTGAAAAGGAAATTGACAATTTATGAAATTTATTTGTCATTCGATGTTGATGAAAATTATTCAGTGATCCCGGCGCGGAGCCACCTTTTAAAAAGATTCTTATTCTATTTTACAGCTGAATTTTAGAAAAAAAAAGTTTTATTTGTGCATGTTCAAATGAAGAAGTGCCATGAAATTTTGAAAAAAAATTTGGCTTCTGAAAAGCTCTGCTCCCATGAAGTGGATTTGCATAAATGTTTATGTAAAGGCCAAATAACTTGTAGTTTTTAATATTGAACAATTGTGAATACAAAATGGCTCCGCGTCGAGATCAATGAATAATTTTCATCAACATCGAATGACAAATAAATTTCATAAATTGTCAATTTCCTTTTCAAGAAAAAGAATTGTTTGTCAAGAATACTTTTTGTTAGATCGCATAAAACTCGTCCGTTCAATATTATTTTGATTTTACTACTTTCAAGAGTTCATTTTAAAGAAAATATTAGAAGCATTAGTATAATATATGTATAATTTTACTAAATGGCTTGAATATTTCCTCTTTTATGTCTTTTTTTTTTTTTTTTTTTGTTAATTTTAACTGAATTTTAACTCTGATACCATTTTTCAAATGAAAAACATCTCGCCGTTATTTTTTACTTTTTTAAAAGTAAGTTTTTTTAGATTTTACCTCAGTCGACAGGTCAGTCATATAAGTTACTGCTCTATGTTGCTCTTTAGAATTTTTTAATTCTAGTTTTTCAAAGCATTTGCAAACTTTAGTTCATTTCATTAAATTAAACTTTAATCAAATTCAAGTTTTAGAAAAACAAATTTAAGAGTTGTTTAACAAATACAAAGCTTCATTGGCTTGATAAAAAAGATAGGTATTCGTTTAAGCTTTGGTTTAAAATCTAGATGCTGGGAATCACACTATAATCAGAATTATAATTAAATCAGAGTTTAGCTAATGTAAGATTATATACTAATTTTGTACATGATTCAAAAATTTTGAGTTCATGGTTCTACTTCTAGTTGGTCTTGAATTAAGGTCAACAGAAATACCAAACTTTTATCATGAAATCGATAAAATTCTTAAAAATTCTCAAAACACACCTAAATTTGCTTTAAGAATTATCATTGGAATCCAACATCAGGATTGAGGATGGAAGAATAAATTTATTTTCATGTGCTCAAACTATTCATTTAAAATTTTATACTAAATTATACATTATATTTTTTAAATCAAATTAATAGTGACAAGAGATCTTAAAAACTTTTGTAATATTAAGTCATTGCCTAAAAAAGTTCTCCCTTTACATTAGACTTTAACCAGTTTGAATATTTCATCAATGCAAAATTGCATGTCAATTAATCAAAACAAATAAACCCAACTTAATAAATGACTTTATCAATAACCAACCACTTGTTCGCTTTCTACTCTTTTGTCTTATAGGAAAATGAAAAAGTTGAAAATACTTTTTTAAATGTGGTATTAATAAAATCTTTCCTTATAATAAGATAAATGACTGAAAAAAATACAAGTTTAAGAAACTGGTGAAAGATAAAAAAATCAGAAAGATCAAAAAATTTTATAAGGTAAACGTCCCTTGATAACGAACGGTGACCCTGCTAACGAACACTTTTTTACAAATCGATAAAAAAAAACTTCTTGAGTTAGTCTTAACATGAAATAAAAATTTATTAGCAAAGCTGGATATCTAGAGATTCCAAAACTACCAAAGCTCATTATAATTATAATTTTTTTATGCAAAAAATAAGATAAAATTAAACGAGTTCGTTGATTTGACATAGGCCGCTCAGATTCATGAGTCGAAAAAGCAAAAACACTCTCATTTAACTTCTGCTGTAACATAGTCTTTTATTGAAAAATAGTATGCAGCTGGCATTGACACTAAGTTTGGGACTCACAGAATTTATATTTACCGTAAAATTACACTGAATATCAATCTTTTCTCGTTTAATAAGAGTTTTTGTAGATGTTCGTTACAAGGGACATGCTGTACCGATTTTACGAACACGTTATTTTCTCTGTTCGTTAATAGTGTACACATGACCCATCATAAGGAACACTTTTTAGAGTCAGTTTTCAATTAAAATGTTAATTATTTGAGGAAAAATTATCAGTGATCTCAAAATTTGATCGATTTTTAAGTTTTTGGAAAGTTTTTTATTCGCAAACTTTGTAATTTAATTAGTTTTCTTATATGATTGATACACATAACCTAAAAAGTTTGTCTGTTGTGATTGTTGTGATTAGAAGTGGATGATGAAGATGGTAGTGGTGAATTTATCCTAAAATATTAAAAAAAACAAAGGAATAAGCAAAAATCTTTATTATTCTAAAATTTATTTAAACAAAAAAACTTTAATCTTTATTTTGATACCTGAATTGAAATGAAATTTTAACTGTGAAATGTTATAGTTTTTTAACAATGTTTATCAAACAATTTTGAAAAATATGAACTAATTATTTTTTGAAAAAATAAAATAAATAATAGTTGCTTACTTAATATTGTTGTTCTTGACCATTTGCTTCATATCTGACTAGTTTTTACATAAAATTGAACACATGAAATAAAAGTTTGTACTTCAAGAAAATGTAATAAATTTGTTGAAAAGATGAATAAAAAGTATTTTTGTTTTCTTTTTTTTTTGTATCTTTTAAAAAGTTTCAAAGAAATGAATAAATTAAAAAAAAAAGTAAAAGAAAATAAAATATAATTTCTAATTATATTGTGTTAGTTCAGTGTTAGTGTGAATATCAATAAAAAAATTGTATAATTATCTATACACAATTCATAAGGATCCATGATATTTGAAATGTATTAAATAAAACTTTAAAACATCAGTTCACACAATAAATACTCACTCGCTTAAGATGCTAATGTTTAAAAATTTAGAATTATATGTGCCTTAATTTTCATTTGAATCATGTTATTTGACATGACTTTACAGAGGTATTAAAAGTATAAAATTTTACTTGAATACAAATTTATTTATTGAAACCATGAACTATTTTTACATAATTCATAAAGATCATCAGATTAAAAATAAATTATCTATCAAAAGACTAGTGATTTACATTAAAAATACTTTCTCGCTTTAGATTTTAATGCTTTGAAGTTAACAATATGATAATAATTTTAATTAATGTATTTTGATATTATTTTACTGAGAAATTGAGAGTTTAATAAAATGTGTATGTTAATATTAATAAAAAGTCAAAATCTTGAATTGAAGCTTTTAACATCTGTACAATTTCAGCTTTTTTTATTAGTACTATTTTTGTAATCCGTGATCTTGAAAAATTTTTTCAATAAATTAATTAATGAAATTGCTTAAGCAATTAATTGGAAAAATTTTAACAAAAAAATTAAGAACTTTTTATTTATGTCAGCTCCTTAGTTCAACCGATGGACATGAATTAGATTTTATAACCTAACAATTTGTTTCTGACAAGGTTTCATTATTTTTTTTCAAAGCTACTTATTTGAATCAAATTATTACTAAATCTTTTCGCTTTTATGTTTCAAATTAAAAACGGTGTTTGAATGCCTAAAATACATTGATATTATTAAATTATTGATTACAAAAAAGTGTTCGTTATTAAGGGACAACCTCTAACGAACGCCGGACATCGCTAAGTCAAGTGTTCGTTAAAAAGGGACATTTCATTTTTCGGTAATTTTCATTATAAATTGTAAATTATTGACGATAATTGTAAAAATAAACTATTGCATTTTAAACTTAAAACATACGAGAAGCCAATAAAACTTTTTTTGTGCTCATTCGGATCTTTAATTTTTTTTTTTTGCATTTGAAAGTCTGTGACTACTTGAAAAGCGTTCCTTAAGATGGGACATTTACCTTAAACATGGTTAATTTTTTGTTTTAAATAGTTAAAAGTTCAGAGTTAACTGTAAAAAATGTTTGTGTTTAATTTGTCAAAAAATGTAAATTTTAATTGTAATTTTAAAATTATCTATAACAGATTAAATTCAATAAAATTTTAAATATAATTTTAAAGGTAATATTATATCAATCAAAAAAGAAATTAATCTTTGGGTGATGACTCGGATACCAAAAGATATAATTTCATGAATTTTGTGGCTTTATTATATTCTTACATTTTCATTCCAAGTCAGGATGAGAATAAAGACGGATCAATAAAAATATGATAACAAATTAAGATGAATAACAATAATACTCAATAATTATACAAAAATGATAAACCCACTAAATAACTTATTTGAAAAGCAGTGTTTTCATTTTCATATACCTCACTTTCATCAACTTTTATAAAAAATTTCAGCATGAACATACACTAAAAAAAAAAAAAAAAACTTGGGTCATTAACTTTTATTAAAAAAATTAAAAGTTAGCAGTTATATTATTATCATTATTATCATTATTATGAATAGTAATGTATATAAAAAAAAAAATGAATTTTTATTATTACTATCAGTTAAGTAAAAAAAATTATTAGTAGAGATCGTGGTAGAGATAGAAATATTTATTTTTTTAATAACACCCCTGCTGTATAGCCACACGTGTGGCACACGTAAAGTTCAAATAATAATTATTTGTCTGTAATAAATAATTTGATGAAACAATAAATATAAAAATAAATAATGAAAATTATACAATTAAAATTTTCCTAGCTATATACTTAGGAAAACGAAGGGGGGGCCCCAGGTCGACTCCTGGCGCCCCCGGTCGACTTCTCCTGGAAGTTTTCCTCGTAGATGAGGCTCGGGACCTAGAAAAACGAAGGGCAGGCCCCAGGTCGACTCCTGGCGCGCCCGGTCGACTTCTCCTGGAAGTTTTCCTCGTAGACGAGGCTCGGGACCTAAAAAAACGAAGGGGGGGGGCAGGTCGACTCCTGGCGCACCCGGTCGACTTCTCCTGGAAGTTTTCCTCGTAGACGAGGCTCGGGACCTAAAAAAACGAAGGGGGGGGGGCAGGTCGACTCCTGGCGCACCCGGTCGACTTCTCCTGGAAGTTTTCCTCGTAGACGAGGCTCGGGACCTAGAAAAATGAAGAGGGGGCGCCAGGTCGACTCCTGGCACCCCCGGTCAACTTCTCCTGGAAGTTTTCCTCGTAGACAAGGCTCGGGACCTAGAAAAACGAAGGGGGCCCCAGGTCGACTCCTGGCGCTCCCGGTTGACTTCTCCTGGAAGTTTTCCTCGTAGACGAGGCTCGGGACCTAGAAAAATGAAGAGGGGGGGGCAGGTCGACTCCTGGCGCACCCGGTCGACTTCTCCTGGAAGTTTTCCTCGTAGACGAGGCTCGGGACCTAGAAAAATGAAGAGGGGGCGCCAGGTCGACTCCTGGCACCCCCGGTCAACTTCTCCTGGAAGTTTTCCTCGTAGACAAGGCTCGGGACCTAGAAAAACGAAGGGGGCCCCAGGTCGACTCCTGGCGCTCCCGGTTGACTTCTCCTGGAAGTTTTCCTCGTAGACGAGGCTCGGGACCTAGAAAAATGAAGAGAGGGCGCCAGGTCGACTCCTGGCACCCCCGGTCGACTTCTCCTGGAAGTTTTCCTCGTAGACAAGGCTTGGGACCTAGAAAAACGAAGGAGGGCCCCAGGTCGACTCCTGGCACCCCCGGTCGACTTCTCCTGGAAGTTTTCCGCGTAGACGAGGCTCGGGACCTAGAAAAACGAAGGGGGCCCCAGGTCGACTCCTGGCGCTCCCGGTTGACTTCTCCTGGAAGTTTTCCTCGTAGACGAGGCTCGGGACCTAGAAAAATGAAGAGAGGGCGCCAGGTCGACTCCTGGCACCCCCGGTCGACTTCTCCTGGAAGTTTTTCTCGTAGACAAGGCTCGGGACCTAGAAAAACGAAGGGGGGCCTAGGTCGACTCCTACCGGTGGCGTTTCTTGGAACAGGTGGTAGGGGTATTCAAAAGTTTTCGAATTCACATTCTTTTCATTATTTTTTTTAATAGTCAGCAGTTGAATAAAAGATATTTAAGCAACTGAAATTGTTTTCTAATATGCTTTGCTGACAACAATAATGTTCTGTGACTGATGTGTTTTTTGTTTAATAATGAATGTCAAGTGTAATATCAGTACTTCTTAAGACAAAAATTGTGTGAAATGTACCATTAAACAATCTTAAGTGTTAAGAATGATGGTTGCACTTTCGACTTTTGTTACTTGCTCTTTTAGCGCTGCTTTTGAAAATATTATACAACTAGCATGAAACGCTCGCTCGCTTCGCTCGCTCGCGCATAGACAAATATATTCAATAATATCATATATTATGAATATAATATAAATTTGATCAAAAATATTTTAAAACAAAAATCTACAACCATATTACTGATGAAAAAAACAAAAAAAGTCTTCCAAATGTCTGGGCTTATTCAAATATAGATACATACATACCTAAAATGAGCAACTTTAGACATCCCAGTACAAAAAACTTAAGATCCAGGAGAAATCGACCGGGTGCGCCAGGAGTCGACCTGCCCCCCCCCCTCTTCATTTTTCGAGGTCCCGAGCCTCGTCTACGAGGAAAACTTCCAGGAGAAGTCAACCGGGAGCGCCAGGAGTCGACCTGGGGCCCCCTTCGTTTTTCTAGGTCCCGAGCCTTGTCTACGAGGAAAACTTCCAGGAGAAGTTGACCGGGGGTGCCAGGAGTCGACCTGGCGCCCCCTCTTCATTTTTCTAGGTCCCGAGCCTCGTCTACGAGGAAAACTTCCAGGAGAAGTCGACCGGGTGCGCCAGGAGTCGACCTGCCCCCCCCCCTTCGTTTTTTTAGGTCTCGAGCCTCGTCTACGAGGAAAACTTCCAGGAGAAGTCGACCGGGCGCGCCAGGAGTCGACCTGGGGCCTGCCCTTCGTTTTTCTAGGTCCCGAGCCTCATCTACGAGGAAAACTTCCAGGAAAAGTCGACCGGGCGCGCCAGGAGTCGACCTGGGGCCCCCCCTTCGTTTTTCTAAGTATATAGCTGGGAAAATTTTAATTGTATAATTTTTATTATTTATTTTTATATTTAATGTTTCATCAAATTATTCATTACAGACAAATAATTATTATTTGAACTTTACGTGTGCCACACGTGTGGCTACACAGCAGGGACAGCATTTTTTATTATAATTTTGATAATAATAATGTACACTGTTATATACTAACTATTTCACACATTTTATATTCTCATTTCAAATATGCACGTTTGAAGCACTCATAATAAAAGCATCAATTTTTTCTCCATAAGCAACAATAACACAATGATCGAACTGACGAAGTTCACCGAAGGTCATATTTATTTTATTTTAATAATGAAAAAAAAAGAAAAAAACATTTCTTTTGTCGAGGCATCAGCACGAGTGCAGACAGACTGCAGACTGCAGAGTACTGCCTGTGCTTTTATTTTAATAATGAAAAAAAAAAAAAAAAACAACAGCAACAACATGTCTTTTGTCGAGGCATCAGCACGAGTGCAGACAGACTGCAGACTGCAGAGTACTGCCTGTGCATCGCATCTCAACAACCTATCGACAAATCTTGATCTCGAAGAAACTCGAAAAATCGAACTCGCAGTTCGATCGAGCCAAAGGGCTGAGTACGGAAATCTTAAAAAAAGCTGAAACTCCTGAAACAGCGCATGATAAAAAGAAAAAGGTAATAACTTTTTAAGCAGCAATCATTTCAGGACAATTTTTTTTTTTTTTATTGTTCCACGGTTTATTGGCTATTTATAGCACATGAAAGATATGAAAAAAAATTCGTTTATTATGGTTTTCATCTCACGGACTAACCTTGAAAACCAGAAATCAAAGTATAATAAAGCGTACGCTTTATCGCGGTCGTTTTTTAAACCTCTCGCCGTTCAACCGCTACCGCGGTTGAGGATACGATTTACTTATTTTTTAATTTTTTTATTGGAATGTCAAGACACTGCAAACAGTGAAACGATCGATAAAAATATTTTGAATTAAATAATCCACTTCTAAATAACTGCACCCTCTACAGTTGAAAAAAAAGCTTCATTTACTTTTCAAAAAATGCAGTTACTCCTTTTTTTTAGCAAAGTGGTTAGCGCTTCGCTCGAAAAAGTAAAGGTTGCCTTCCTTTTTTTTCCGTGTTGGTACACGGATATACACAAGGGCGGAAACGAGAGTTGGTACAAGGGTTTGCGCAGGAGTAAACACAAAATTAAGCACGTTGGTAGGTTCAGGATTAGAACTTTAAGTAGTAAAAAAGTTAAGAACAGAGTAAGCACAGTAGTACGAAAAAAATAAGAACAATAAAAAATGAATCAGTAGAAAATTAAGTAGAAAAAAGGGAAGTTATAAGGAAAGAAACCAGTGCATCTATAGAAGGTTCAACAGTATGAACAAGTATAAGGTAGGCACAAGTATAAGAACAATAGTTATAATACCAGAATTTATACATCTCTGTTCTCTCATTCTCCCATTCAAAGTTTTATAAAAATCGGTGCATTAGTTTTAACGCCAACCTCTTGACGAAATTCGCAAAAAATTACTGAAAATCTGCCGAAAAGGGTTTTGTACTACTAGGCTAAGTACAAGGATATGAGTAATTGTATGCACGTGAGTAGGTACAGTGGTAGTCATAGAGTTGCGAGGTATGTACACGAGTTTAACAAACATAAAAACAAAGATATGCACTAGAGTAAATATAAGAACAACTACAAAAGCACAAAACAATAGTAGCTATGAGGGTAGCCACAATTGTAGACACAATGGTAAGCACTAGTATAAAAATCTGGGGGGGGGGGGGCGAGCAGAGCGAGCAGGGGGGGTTCCCCCCTGCTCTTCTCCCATGCTCTCCCCATGCCCCCAAAAAAAGTGCTTAACTAACCGTAAAAGTGTACCGAAATATGCTTATTTCTATGTGTTTTAATTTTTCCTATAATTTTCTAATAGGAAGTAAAATGCACGGGAAATAAAATCATTTGCACGGGATGTGGGTCGCACAGGAAAATAAATACTTTTACACGGGAAAATAAATACTTTTGCACGGCTTCATTAAAACGTGTTTACCTATCAAGCCTAGAAACAAAAGACCACGTGCTCTTTCACTAAGCATCTCTCCACCCATTTTATTATTGAGCTCAGTTTAACTCAGTGTCACCTCAGTCGACGAGTAAAGCAAAGAGCCAAAAGATGGCTGGTGAGTTAACGTATTTTAAAACCTCTGAGGACTTATCTGAAGAAGAAAATTCATCTGAAGTGATCCAGCAGACTAAAAAAATATGCAGGCGACCAACACGAGTGTCGCTTTTACGTCACAAATACCCATCAGCAACAGAAGCAGAAAGTGCTGTAAAGTTAAAAGAAGTTTGGAAAATATCTTCAACGAAAATGGTGGCAGAAGGAAAACGAGTTGAATATCGGTGCACAAAGGAAATTTATAGAGTGTCTGAGTGTCCAGCGTGCTTGTACCTACTATATCATTCTTCGGATACTTGCGTGTCCTTGTACGAAACAGAAGGGGAGCACGAACATTAAAATATTGATTCTACACGAGGCTTATCATCAGAATTTGAGGCTTTTGTAAAAGATAAATATGCAGATGGTATTAAAAAGCCAAATGCACTACTAAATCTCATTCGTAAAAATCATATGATAGAACCTACAAAAGAAAAAAATGTTGCATTTCTTAGAACAATCCAAAGTGATAAAGGCACTCCTTCCGTATTGGCCACAGATCTTATGATGGTGCTGGATGATGAAGATGTACCATACGTGGTTGATTTCCACATTTTTGCAGAATCTTTTGATTAAGAAGAACAGGATTTGAAAATAATTGTATCAACTTAGATTGTTAGCATTGGCCATGAAATTCATGAGATTAGTGCGCAACAGATTCGACCTACAACCTGATCTACAAAATAAAAAAAAGCTTTACTAATGCATTAATCTTTTATAATAAATATCGTTAATTTCAATTGCAGTTGTATACTGTTCAATAAAACAAATTTTTTGCTTGATTTTTGTTAAGTTTTGCTCTCAATTCTTTTTCTCGTGCGAGATCAATTCTATTGCCGTTTAATATATATTTTTTCCGTGCAATGTTAATTCTACTCTCGTTCAATATATTTTTTCCCATTATATACATTTAACTTCCGCTCAAGTATTTTTTTTCCCGTGCATTTATTTTCTTTCCCGTTTAATCACTTATTTTTCCGTGCAAATGTCTTTTTTTCCGTGAATTTGACTTAAAATTTCCCGTGCGTTTGCTTTTTTTTCTCTTGCTAATAAATCACACCCTTTTCTAATACCCCCCCCCCGCCCTTTTTTTTACTCATGCCCCTCATTTTTGATACAAGTTATCAGCTTTGTAACTGTAGAAATTTAAAAAGTAACTACGAAACATTAAAAAAATTAACTAATATCCTAAGATAAAAGAGAGAACCCAAAAAGAATTTCAGCATTTTATTCGTGTTGTGATTGGTTGAAGAACAAAATTTAAAATTTGAATTTTTATTTTTAATTTTCATATTACAATTCAATTAAAACATCTAGAGAATAGATTTGATAAAAAAATAATTATGTAATCAAATGTTCGAAATTATCCGATTAAAATCATGAAAATAATAATTATTAGTATACAAACTGAAACAAAACAAATGAAATTTATAACCACAAAAGTTTAAATAAATATGAACTCTGAACGTAGCGCAAAGGTAAAGGGTATATATAACTTATTGTAGATTAATTTAGATGAAGATTCGACAAAATTTGTTTTAGATAATATAATACAATTGCGCGTGCGCTTCGCTTAGAGAGCTTCAAGGTTTTGCAAGAGGGTAGGTACATGGGTAGATTCAAAAGTGGATAAGTGTTTACCTACAAAGGTTTGTACAGGATCGAAAACAATAGTATAAAAGATGATAGTTTCAGGGTTAGATGTTAAGAAAAAAAAAAAAAAAAAAAAAAAGAACAACATACGTTCAAAGTTACAAATTGAAGTATGAAAATATTAACAAAGTAAAAGAGGCTGCACATGGCTGGAAACTGGTGTCGTAAGGTAAACTTCGAAATAGGTTAATTGAGAGAAACCTAGGTATAAAAAATGTTGATAACAAATGTAAAAGAATGTTGGAAATATTTGTCAAAAAAGTTAAAGAACTGTGTGGGCAAAATTGTATGAAGATTATTAGTTTCACGATTGTAATTACAAAAAAATTTGAGAAGAACAATAGAAAAGATAGTTTTCACAAAGATGAGAACAAAAATTCAGAGTTAGAGACCAAAGCATGAAAAAAAGAAAAAACAACAGCAAACACCAACATTAAAGCAAGTAGATTAATGTGAAAGAGATAGGAGCAATATTAAGCTTTAATAATTTTGATCTTTTCAAAATTATTGTATGTCAACTCATTAAACTGTAAACTTTTTTTCTGATATTCTAATGAACGTATTGCTCATGAATTTAACTCTTCATTGATATCTTTTTTTAAATTGAAATTTAACTTTGAAATCTTTTCTGTTAAATATTAAGAATCAACTGGTATTTAAATTTCGCGCTTAATTAAACGAGATGCGCGATTATAATAATACGGATTACAGAAAATTTTATTTTCACTCAAACAATCAAGAATGTTGACACTATTGAAATTTACCAGGAGATTTTTTACGTTCTTGGCTTGGATGTAGATTAGATGTTAATAAATTAAACACATCAATGAACACTTGGAAAAAAATTTGTTCTTTGAATAATCTAGCACAGACAGAACCAAATCAACTGCCAGTACAAAACTCTTCCATGTCTTGTGAAAATGAAGATGATTCTGATAATGACATAAAAGTGATTTGGACATAAAAAGCTCAAGAAAAATAACTTATGTCTGCTGCCAAAAATTTAGATTTCCAATTTCAGGCTGTGGAAAAAAAAATCGATTCTCTTAGCAAGATAAGAATTCGAAAAAAAGAGAACCTTCTGCAGTACTGGAAGAAAAGAAAATTAAGTGATCCCGAGTTTTACGCTTTATCAAATGTAATCCTTGCAGCTCCTGTTACTCAGTCGAAAGATTATTTTCCAATGTTAAATTTATTTTAAATGATCTAAGATATAATTTTAATGATTCGATTCTAGATGATATTATGGTCATCCGAACAAATATGTTATTTAATTCTACTAATTAGTGCTCTTTCAAAGTATTATTCATTAATTTGTATGTAAATTATTGTTCCCTTGTTGTTGTTTGTTCATTGACATACTTGACAAAATATTAAGTTATGAAAATAAGTTAAAAAAAAAATATTTGATTTTTTTAAATGAGAAATCCTATGTATTTATAAATAGTGTTGTTCCTACGATATTGTAAAGAATTATTTATGAAACTATTAATGTTAAGCTAAGCTATTAAAGTAAACAAAGTGTTAAATGTGTTTTTTATTTGATTTAAATAAATTAATGTCTAAATAAACGTCACACGTGATGTTATGAACAATTTTATTATTCAGTACAGAACATGATCAGAATTAAATTTGATTCTACTTTAACGTTAAATGATTTTTAGAATTATTAAAATACTTTATTTATTATTAAAAATTTTATAAACAACAATTTGTTCCATTTGAAAACTCAAATTGAAAAACCAAGATAACTTTGAGAACAAAAGTGAAGACCAAAATTAATTTTGGTCTTTACTTTGGAAACAATATGAAGATCAAAATTAATTTTGGTCTTCACTTTGGGAACAATAAGAAGATCAAAATTAATTTTGTTCTTCACTTTGGGAACCATATGAAGATCAAAATTAATTTTGGTCTTCATTCTGGGAACCATATGATGATCAAAATTAATTTTGATCTTTCAATTTGATCAACCAAAATAAAAATTCAATTTGATTATGGGACTTTCGCCATCCCTGTAGCAAGGTTATAAAGAAGGGAGGTTCATAAATAAAAAGACGAAAATAAGCCGGTAAAATTATAACTAAGGATAGAAATGAAAGTATGATCAAAGATAAGAACAAAGTAGTCTTAGAGTAAGAAATAAAAGCATGAAAAAAATTCAAACTACAGTTATCACCATGATAGAAACAGATATATAAACATGAGCACATTCCTGGGGAAGAGCTATAAAAAGCAGTAAGTGCAACAGTAAGAACAAGGGTAGTTACAAGGGTTTGGAGTAAGATGAAAGATAGGAACAAAGGTAGGCATAAAATGAGGTGCAGGTGTAGTCACAAGCTATAAGAGTAGAAAAGATGGTATGTATCACAGTAGGTACAGAGGTAGACACAAGGGTATGTGTATAAGTGTAGATTCAAGCATAAAATGCTGGGGGGTTGGCAAGCGAAGCAAGCAGGGGGGTACCCCCCCCCCCTAGTATATAATATAGTAGCATAGTAGGATATACTAGGGGCGTACCCCCTGCTCACTACGCTCACCATTCCCCCAGAATTTTACGCTTGCGCTTATCCCTGTGTCTACATATGTGGATACCCTTGTATCTACCTTTGTTTCTACTCTTATAGCTATCCTTGTATTTACTCTTCTGCCTATCTTTGTTTTTATGTTTATTCATACTCGTGTGTATAACTCTATGACTACCACTGCACTTACTTCCATGCAGACAATCCTTCCTTTTCTTGTGCTTAGCCTTGTAAAATAACTTCAGTTCATTTAGGTTTGCTCACTTTTGTACCTACCTCTGTGACTTCCCTGATTTCTGATCCTCATACTTTCCACTTATTCTACTTAGGTGTAACTGATTTAATTTTTCTTGTTTTTACATCTGTTTGTATTTCTATGCTTGCTATGTTGCTACCTTTTCTTCTACTTAACATGTAACCCTGAACCTATCATCTTCCCTACTATTGTGCCCGATCCTGTACCAACCCTTGTACCTACCCACTTGCCAACTTTTGAATTTATCCATTTACCTACCCTCTTGCCTAACCTTGAGTCTACCACTGTGCCCAACTCCTGTACCTATTCTCGTACAGACCTACGTACACACTTGTATTTACTCCTGCACGTACTCTCGTTCCTAGCCTTGTTCTTATTATTGTTTCTACCTATGTAACTTTGTAGCTACCCCTGTAATGACACTCGTGGTTACCATTGTTCCTATCCTTGTTATTGACCTAGTACATACATCTTTATTTACTTAGGATTCTACGCATTCACTTACTCTTGCTTCTACATCATGATGTGCCTTAAACGATTTCAATTCGATTTCCAACAGCAATCAATTTTCAACGTACCCTTGTGGCCACCCTTGCACCTACCTTGTGCCTATCATTGTTTCTACCTTGTACCTACTCCTGCAGCTACAACTGTACCTACTCTCGTGACTACCCTAGTCATTATTTTCGTTCCTACTCGTGTGCCTACCCTCGTAACAAAAATACGGTTCCTGTACTTGTGCCTACCCTATACTTGTTCGTTCTCTTGAACCTACTTCTGTACATGCGCTGGTTTCTTTCCTCATACCTTCCCCTTTTTCTACTTAGGTTTTGACTAATTTACTTTTTATTTTTCTTACATTTTTTTGTACTACTGTGCTTACTCTGTTCTAACCTTTTTTCTAAATAAAATTCTAACCTTGAACCTACCCACGTGCTTAATCTTGTATCTACTGCCACGCATACCCTTGTACCTATTCTTTGTCTCACCCTTGTGTATATCCCTGTACCTACCCTTATTTCTACTGCTGTGCCTATTGTCGTATCTACTATCTTATCCTCCCTTGAACCAAATCTGTACCTTTTCTCGTGTCCACTCCTGAGCCTAGCTTCTTGCCTAAACTTCCCTACCCCTAAAATCCAGCTGTATTTCCAGCTGTCTATCCAGCTGGATTTCGGTTCCAATATGACGGCTGGTTTTCCAGCTGGATTACTAGCTGGGTTTACAGCTGGATTAAAAAAAATTTTTTTTAGTTCATATTGCTTAAAATCGAGTTATTATTCATTTTTCAATGATTTTGAGAAAATTGAACTTTGTTTTTTTTTTAATTTTCCAGCTGGCTATCCAGCTGGACTTCGGTTCCAATATGACGGCTGGTTTTCCAGCTGGATTTTAGGGGTAGGGTCATATCTACCCCTGTACATATCCATTCACCTACATTCGTGCATACCTTTGTAGTCATTGTGCCTACTCTTGTTTGTAAACTTGTTTCTACCTTTATACCTAATTTGTAGCAACCTCTCTATATACCCTCTGAACCTTTGTGGAAACTCTCGCACTGACCCTTGTGTTTATCCTTATTAATAAACTTATAGCTACTCATGTAATAATTTTGTGGCGACACCTGTACCTTATCTTGTATAAAATATAGAAAAAAAAGTATATGAGGGTATCCCCTACTCGCTCTGCTCATCAGTCCCCAACTTACGTTTTTAATAAAAAAATTTCTGTATGAGGTAGCCCAATTGGCCTGTACTAGTATGGTATTTTTAACATTTGAAAAACATTTTTTTGTTAATGTATATAAACAAATTTTGATTACAAAGTCCTTACCAAGTACAATTTTTGTTTTATTTTTAATTTAATTTAGAATCAAATGGAGTACAAAATAGAAAATCTAAAATCAGAATCGTTTAGAATTTAATGTAAAAAATTTTGTATTTATATGTATTGTAACAACAACCAAAGAGGTGGTAGAAGTAGACATACCCTATTATAGCGAGACAGAGTGGGCGTGGCCTAGTGACGTCACAGCGTAGACCGAAACACTATTATAGCGCGAGGGAGTGGGGGGTGGCCTAGTGACGTCACAGCGTAGAGCAGAATACTATTATAGCGAGAGAGAGCGTGGTGACGTCATCGGTGCTGGGTCCCCGGGTGCGGTGGGGGCGAGGGTGGGTCCCCGCGGGGGTGCTGGTGCTACCGGTCATACTATAGCGAGGGTCGCGGGTGTGATGAGCTTCTGCGGATGTTTTGAGATGGATTGATTTTGTTACCTGGTGTTTTTCCGCGGGTGTTTTGAGAGATGATTTTTTACGCAGCGAGGTTTTTGATATAATTTTGAAATAACAGAAATGAAAATATTTATGGAATGAGATTTTTTAACGCTGAGGAAGGAAAGCGCTTTTGTGTGAAAAAATTTAATTTTTAACTTGTTGGTGTGGGATAGTGAAATGAAAAAAAAAGTATTTATGTACACTAAATTTATTTCAAATCATTTTTTACAAGGGATTTGTTGTAAAATTTTTTTACTCAATTTTTTAGGATTACCAGAAGAATTTTATTTTACAAGTTTATACATTACATATACATTTTTTTACAAATTTATACATTACATACATTTATTTTACAAATTTATACATTACGTACATTTATTTTACAAATTTATACATTACATACATTTATTTTACAAATTTATACATTACAGTGATATTTACGATATAATAATGTTATTTCCTTAATTCTTAAAGCCGATAGGTAGTGAAAAAGTATGATTAACGAAACGTCTTTTTTTTAAAACCACCGAACACGTTTTGCTCTCATCGCGGGTAACTACTTCGTGCGTAGGTAATCGACGGATAGCTCTAAAGTTTAGCTGAATATTATTTTCAGGATTTGTAAACGCATTAGAAATTAATCGCTCGATACTATTAAAGTTAATTTTTTTTTTATTTTCGAAATTTAATGTAATCCCCTTGACCTTAACGCATTCGGTGGTCCCGGTACTAGGTGATATGACTCGATAAGCGTAAAACTTGGGGCCACCGGATAAAAAACTTTCGATATAGGAGCCAGGACCGTAGGATTCAAGTTCATCGGTCATATCACCGAGCAGTGTTCCGAGAGGCGGAGTATATTCATTTGATCTACCCGTATTAACGAATATACATGAATCAGTATCGCAGTATAATTCCTCTTGCCGAGTTTTTCTAAATAAGTATACAACTTGAGACGAGCCTGCGCTGTGACATATGCAGCAATTACAACGTTTGTGTAATTTGTTGAAATCACAGCCTCGTCTCTAAGTTTCCAACTTACGTATAAAACTTCGGAAGTTGCCGGAAGAATAGAGCAGACTTCTATTTTGGGGTCTGTTAATAATTTTAATAATTTCTCCCTAGTTGTAACTATCTCGGTTTGGGGTAATTGATCTCTCTGAGCCAGCTTGCCCCAGAATGAGTTGAGGCTTAGCTTCGCAACGGCTCGCAATCCGGGATTTTTACTAATTTTTTCATAATCTAGATCGATACCCTCGGCTTCTTTGTAATGGCGAATATACTCGAGTTTACTTGATTCATCCGCACACTCGGCGGGCCATCCGCTGGCCTCCTGTTTTATCTTTAAAAATGTATTTATATATTCGCTAAACAACCCACCCTCCCTCGTTTTTTTATCGTAAACGGTTTTCTCAAACTGCCAAATTATATAAATATCCGTGATAATGTACCCTAACTCGATAGCTTTTTTAAGCTCCATGGCTACCCAGGTTCCAACAAATTCACGCTCTTCTACGTTTTCATGCATGCACTCATTTTCGTTCATACTTTCGCAACACGATCGACACAGAGGAAAAAGTAATTTACCGTGCATCTTTACGGGTAGAAGGGGTATGTGTAAATTTCGTGGTGGAAGTACTTTGCACTTTACCAACCCCTCGATTCTGGAAAAATTATTTTTATCACCGTTTATTAACAGTTTTTCACATTCCGAACCTGTGTATATTTCAGGATGTAACAACGGGAACACACCATACTTACAAATAAAAGGGTAAAGACTTAGAATATCGACGTAAGATATCTTTTCTTCTTTATTTACATTATACGAGGTAACGAAATTCTCAGTGCGTCCCCCGTAAAAAGCCTCGCGTGGATTCAATCTAACGTTATTTTTAAGTGGATGTTTTTTTAAAAATTCACATATGGTAGGGTCGTTTTTTTTTAATTCATCAAAATCGCATTCCCACATTTCGATTACAGTATAGCCTAAAGATTTTATCGCATTGATTTTTCTTCTGGTATTTTCAAACACTTCATCGAAAGTTTTTTCGAGTACTATTCGGTTACGATTTTTCGGGAAACATTTTTTACACCCATGATAAAAACAACCTTGAAACTCATACACCGTGCCTTTTTTATTTCCATTTAAGACTGAATCATTTCTGGGTGGTAAGAAACCGTCAACCCTATATTTACCTTCAACGATGTATTCGCGAGATCTAGCAGCGTGTATTATTTCATGTCCGCTTTGTTTTTCGCAAATGAGCAACCACTCGATCGCTTTTTCCGATTGCCTGTCAGCACGGATGTATCCATTAGGTGGTAAAATCGCGATCGTATTTTTTTTTAAAAATTTCGTGCGGAAAACTTTTGAACAAGCCGAAGCAATTGTGGTTGCTTCTACAAACGGATCGACATTTCCAACTTTTAAAAAAATTTTGCGAAAAGCTAAACATGCTTCTCGTAGAATCTCCACGTCCATACGGCAATATTCAACTATTTCTTTTTTAAAATCGAATACAGCGTTATTGGATTTTTGTTCGTTATACCACTCAAAAAATTTTTCGCGATCACGCTCATTCATAGAATTTGGGGCATAATATTTCGCTGCAGGTAATTCACCCTTATAATCTTGGTGTGCCAAGGTGTTAAAAAGGTGAGGGAAATAACCTTTTTTTTGACTTTCGGATAACCCAAAAGTTTTAGGGAGATCGCTTAGTTTCATATGGAAATAATTTAAACTATCGATAAACTTTGTCTTACCCGTAGTCATTAAAAGGATTTTACCCCCGTTTAAAATAATATCAGGCTTGATCGCGTCTGAACGTTCAACCATCTCAGTTAATATGAAGTGACCGTCAAAGCCAGACATATTGTGTGCAATACAGATGATATTTTGAAATTGACTTTTTTTTCTTTCACACACGTAATCGATCAAATTTTTTACGGGATCATTGGGAAAAATTAATTCGCGAACCCCACAAGTGTTACATCTTTCAGCGGTATCATCGACTTCGATGCAGTCGGTACAGCGTTGTTGGAGTATACACAGGTTCGGGATATGTTTAACTGTAGTCTCGCTCTCGTTTAATTTCTCATCCTGTCGCGTCTCGAAATCGTAAAAAACAAATAAAAATTTTTCTTTTTTATCCTCGAATTTTACTATTGGTTGCATAAAACATTCCGAATTAAAAGAGTGTGCTGCTTTACAAACTTTGCAATATCGAATTTCGCAGTCGTGTTTTTTATTTTTAATTTTTCTTTTACATTTTTTACACAACCGCTCGTTTTCGCAAATTGAATTTAATAACTTATTTTATTTTATTTTTTTTTATCAAATGATTTTGAAAACAGTTATCCCCGTAAAAAAATCGATTACAAATATTACAAGTTATTGTTGTAAGTTGTTTATCACACCCGGGTGATTTAAAAAAAGCGGAGCAGATAAATCTACACGTATGACTTAAACGTGAATCGTATCCTTTATTACAATCCGGACAAAAAAACTTTCTTCCCACGCAGCCCGTCAAAATTGTGATGGTATCGAAATGTGATTTTTGAACGTTAAATAAAAGATTTATAACACCTTCAATTTTATCGATATCTTTTCTGCCATCAAAAAAATGTGGTGCCTTTTTTCCGATTGTTGCTAGTTCGTAAACAACAATAGCAATATTTTTTTTACCGTAAAATTCTTGAAATTTACGGATCTCTAATAAACTACAGCCATTTTCCGGAATCTTGACGTGCGCGTCTTTAGAAAGTTTTTCACCGTACTCTTTTTGCAGTTTTTTACTTCGCCGAATCCTGTCATAAAATTTTCGGCATTTTGTATTCTGATAAGTAACATACGCTTCACCGACCGCTAAAGCTCTCGGAAGACAGCTATTATCACTGTTTAAAATCTGAACTACGGATTTACTGTTCACGATATCTGTACTCATTTTTGTTTTTTTTGAACCCCTGGGTGATTCAATATAAGTGGCTTCGATGATAAAGCTATTATCAATCGAAAAACCATTATTCGATTGAATCACACCGCTAATTACCTCCCACAAATCTGTAAAATTTAAACTCTCAACTGGTCTAAACGATAAACCCGCTGCACCGTTCATAAAATGCTCGCTACGTATGCTGAGCCCTATCCATTCATTATCGCACCTACTTCTATTAATTAAATAATTATGTATGTCTCTAAAAACTAATTCTAAGTACTCTATAATATTTTCACTACCTGACGGTTCAATAATCCTAATTCTAAAAACTAAACCTAATAACCCGAACCGAGGAATGTTATTTTCGCGGGTACTAAGAATTATAAACCTGTTTTCACCGGTTCCTATCTGCTCCACTCCAGCATTGCAGGGTTCGCCGTCCACCTCCTCTTGATCATCTACTCGCTGTTGGTTCGGCGACACAGCTGGTTCTTGGAGTTGATCCGCGGGTTCTCTAGCCTCTTCATTCATCGGGGTGGTATCTTGTAGAGAAACTATGTTTTTAATAATTTAAAAATTATTTTCAATGAAAATCATTATTAAAAATTCTAAAATTTAATGAAATCAAAAACTAGAAATTGAAAACTCAACCAACTTTTAGACTTAAAATATTTGATCAATTGAAAAAAAAAAAAAACTAAATTTTAATCTGTTTTAAAAATTCTTTGAAATAACTAAAAATTTTAATTTAGTAGTCAACTTTAAGTTGAAAATTTTACGGTAAACACATTTATTTTTAAGTATACTCTATACGATGAAGTACTTCAACTTTCACATTAAATTATATTTTAACGAAAGAAAAAAAAAAAGTCATTTTTTTGGTCATTTTTTACCATGTTTATCAAAAACTGAATTTAAACAATGAAAAATTTTTTTTTACCAAAACAGACTTATTGTCTGAACTTCATAAATAATATTCATTTCTATTTTATTTATTTTCTCCGCATATTAAAGACCGAAAAAAAAAAAAAATTTTATAACTTTATCTTGGAATTGCTCAAATAAAATAACACAGGACACAATTTTTTGTTTCTGTTTTAAATCATATATATATTATTGATCAAAAAAAAAAAATGGTTTCACAAAAACTTTGTTATTTTATCTTAAAGTATGAAAAATATAAATTTTTTCACTTATAACTAATATTACAAAAAAACTTAATTACTTTGCACTTCTTCTGGCTCCAGCTCCACCATCAGGGACTGTAGCAACGCATCTGGAAAAAAAAATTGTGTTTTTTAAAAAAAAATTAAAAAAAAAAAAAAAAAGTGAGAATTGTATGATCTACCTATTTCTACTGGTTCTACTGGCATTGCAAGCAGCTCGTCAAAAAACTGCTGAGATTCTGTAACTGAAAAAAAAAGAAAAAGTTAGCAAGTGTACAAATAAAACAAAACAAAGTAGAACTTACCAGAAGTGGTTACCTCCGAACTCTGAGGCTCTTGCTGCTGCTGCTGCTGCTGCTCTAATGGCGCCTCCTCATCTTCCCTGAAAATATCTGTTACGATTTGCGTAAATGTCCTTTGTTTCGGAACTGGTACGTAATCTGAAAAATAAAATAAAATTAATAATCCATGTATTAATTCATATATAAAAGTTTTTTAAAATTTATATTTACCATTACTCGTGTGAGATGGTTCAGGCGTAGAGTGGTCTGAAAATTAAAAAAATGAAATAATTTTTTGAAAAATAAAAAGTTTAAATTTATTATCTTACCTTTGTTTGATGTCTCAGTCGCAGAGTATTCCACCGGTGCATCAGGCATATCTAAGAAAAAAAAAAAAAAAAATTAAAATTTATTTTCAATTAAAAGTTTTACGTGTTTACTCACCATCAGTTAATTTGATCGGCTCTGTCTCTTCCCCTTGGGTAATCTTTGATCGATCTGTAAAAAATTTTACGTTTTTTAAAGAAAAGAAAAAAAAAGTTAGCAAGTGCACAAAACAAAAGTAGAACTTACCAGAAGTGCTTAGCTCTGAACTCTGAGGCTCTTGCTGCTGCTGCTGCTCTAATGGGGCCTCCTCCCCCTCCCTGAAAATATCTTTTACGATTTGCGTAAATGTCCTTTGTTTCGGAACTGGCACGTAATCTGAAAAATAAAATAAAATTAATAATCCATGTATTCATTCATATATAAAAGTTTTTTAAAATTTATATTTACCATTACTCGTGTGAGATGGTTCAGGCGTAGAGTGGTCTGAAAATTAAAAAATGAAATAATTTTTTTAAAAATAAAAAGTTTAAATTTATTATCTTACCTTTGTTCGATGTCTCAGTAGCTGACAGTTCCACCGGCGCATCAGGCATATCTAAGAAAAAAAAAAATTAAAATTTATCTTCAATTAAAAGTTTAACGTGTTTACTTACCATCAGTTAATTTGATCGGCTCTGTCTCCTCCCCCAGGGTGATCTTTGACCAATCTGTAAAAAAAAGTTTACGTTTTAAAAAAATAAAAAAAAAATAAAAAATTCTAAACTTACCATTTTTAGTTGTTTTTTTCTTTTTTTCCGGTACGCTGATGCTGGTGATGGTGGACTTTCGCTTATTTACAAATTGATCCAGTTCAGCCTGGATATACTCAGCTTTGTCTGTGAGTACTTTGCAATCATTTGAATGGATCCTCGCCAATTTTTCATACCGTACCTTACTTCTCATTCGCTGCTCGGCACTCTTCTTTGCTTTGGCAACTTTTAAGAAATCTTAATAATTAGTAAACGATAAAAAAAAAAAAGTGGTATTAGAAAAAAAAAATTACTTACTCTCCATTAAATGACAATGGATCATGATATTTTTGAGGATTTCAAAATCCTCCATGTTGTTTCTCTTGATGTAAGTACCAATAATCGTCATCATTGGTTCAGATGACTTGAAGATCGTGTACAAAGTTACTAGATCATTTGGCGTGCACCGATCTAGTAATTTTTCAAATACTGCATTCACGGGTCTGGTTTCACTAAACTCGAAATCGGAGTTACCCAGAGGATACTCCTTTTCAATTTCACTACACCGTCCACGAAGATAACTCACTAAAACAATGTGCCCTTCGTAGAGCGCCGCGTTCCTCGCACTTGGTTTAAGCGCAAAGTTGTATTTCCGGATGATTCGATCCATAGTTGCGTTTGCTATGGTTGCTGAATTAGGACTGACCCCGGAAAAGCAAAGTGTCGTCGAGAGGCAATCATTCGGTGGGGGAAAGTTTTTTTGAAAAATCCCTCACCAGTGGTGTTTTTTGGAAAAGCTGACTGTATCTAAATTTACGTCTTTTGTAAAAAAAATCACCCGATCTTCCTGAAGAAAGTTGGCCTTGGGTGGAAAAAAAACGCAGCGGGAAAACCCTATTGTATAAAAAAACCAAAACTCGTTTTTTTTTTTTTTTTTTTACACGCTTATATTCGGGTGGCACGCGCGATTTTTTTTTACACGCTTATATGCGGGTGGCGCGCGCGATACGCGTATCATTGCGATCGAGGGTTACACACGCGGATTAACCCTCGCACCCGCCGAGGTGGTCATTATTTAAAATGTTATACACGTACACAATCGCGGGGCGAGGGTTACACACGCGCATTAACCCTCGCACTCTCCGCCGCCGCCGCCCTCTCCGCGGATTTTTCCAAAAATCGAGCGCCAATCCATTTGATTTCAAAAATTTGAAGATCTACGCTCAAGGACAGACTCTCTTATAAACAACCTCCCTTTGGAATTTTTCTTCCAGTCTACACAATGGCATCGCAGAGTGTTCAATGGAAGCATCCTTTCACTAGTATTGTTGCAGGACCAACGGCTTCCGGAAAAAGTTTTTTCGTTTCGAGGTTTTTACGTCACGCGGATATTTTGTGCAACGTGAAGTTTGACCGTATTTTATTTTATTATACAGAGTGGCAACAGAGCTATCGCGACCTGAAAGGAAAAATTGAATTCAAAGAGGGATTACCAAATGCTACGGACTATAGTTTTGATAATCATAAAAAAAAATTGATTATTCTCGATGATTTGATGCGCGAGTCGGCCTCCTGCGATGAGATTCTCGACCTTTATTCTCGCGGTTCACACCACAAAAATTTAAGTGTCATGTTATTGACCCAAAACATCTTTCACAAGGGTCCGGTACAACGCTCTCTCTCTTTGAATAGTCACTATTTTGTAATATTTAAAAATCCACGTGATAAGTCACAAATACTTCATTTCGCGAGACAAATTTGTCCTGAAAACGTTAAATTTGTCAAAGAGGCTTACCTTGATGCCACCAAAGAGCCACATTCGTATCTTTTGGTAGATCTCACGCAATCCACTCTCGATGAATTTAGATTTCGGGCGTGCATTTTTCCCGATGATGAAAAAAATTACGTTTACGTTCCCAAGAAAAAATAAATGCAGTACTCTTTCAACGATGGGTCGAGGAGCATCGTTTTCTAAAAAACAAGCGGCACTTCTTCACGCGCTTTGTCACGCCAGTGGTAGTCAGAGAAAAGCGTTGATTAAAAATGCTGATAAATCACTGATTGAAAGTATTCTTGAAATTACTTTAAACACGCTAGCGGGTAACATTGAACTAAATAATTTGCAAAAAAATCGTTTAAAAAAACACAAAAAAATTTTACGTAAATTAGTTGAGTGTAAAAAAAATAAAAAAAATAACTGGTTAAATAAAAAGAAAACAATTTTACAACACGGTGGTGGTGCATTTTTACCGATTCTACTTACACCTATTATAGATATTTTGGTATCGAAAATTATTTCATCAATCAAATAATGCAGCGGATGGTTATAGTTCCGGAGAGCTTTCTCGAGCAGTCAAATAAAGCGGAAGAAGATGGAGAAAATACAATTCAAACTCCTGGTGATTATTTATCGCGACTCGACAAGGAGATGTACGAAATTATAAATTCAAAGAGTTTCAAAAATGATTTCGACAAGTGTAAAAAATACTTGCAGGTTTTATTTCGTTACCTCTCTTTCAAAGAAAATAAAATTCATTCACATAAAAGCGTACAAGATTTGGACGAAACAGGGGTGCAAAATTTTGACCAAACAGTAAACGAAGAGGTTTTACCCGAAAATGTTGAAATAATTGATGAGCCCATGAGCATCGATGTAATTTTACAAAGTTTTCCAAAATATCAATTAAAAAAAGCACGCCATCTGATTAATTTTTTAAACGAAGCGGCACCAGGGAGAATTCGTTGGGATTCATTCGGAGCCATAAGCATTGACAACGAAAAAATTGAAAACTCAGATATCGTCGCTCTATTGAAGCACGCGGTACGTAACAATACGCTATACGGTAATAATAAAGTTAAAAATTCAAATCTTCCGGGGCAAGCAGAGTTCTCGAGATTTATAAAAGATTCAATTCTTCCGTATCGGCAAAAAAAAATTTTGAATAATTTGTACATCGACAGACCCCGAGCTAAAGCTAATCGAGGAGGGAATAAAAAAGTGTATCAACCTACAGAAGAGGAGGTAACCACCAGAGGAAAAAAAAGAATCAAAAAAGGTGATACTTCTCGAAAAAAAATAAAAATTGCTTTTTCACCTGTAAAAACAAGAAGTTTTGCTAAAAAAACATGGCTGAAAATGAATATTTGAAGTATGAAAAACAGTATTTCGATTTATCACACGAGGCTGGTTTTGCCGGTGCAAGTAACCTCTTACGCGTGAATCATAAAGGTAAATTTCTGGAAAATGAAGCTGAAAAAAAAAGAATTTACGAGTGGTTGTCTAACCAGGATTCTTACACTCTACACAGACCTGTAAAGCGAAGATTTCCCCGACTACACTACAATGTGTCAAATGTCGATGACGTTTGGGAAGTCGATCTTTTACAAACGTCCAATATAAAAAAATACAACGATAATTGTTCTTTTGTATTGGTTACTGTAGATTGTTTGTCCAAGTACGCATGGGTCGAAATTTTAAAAGATAAAACGGGGCACAGTGTTACAGAAGCTTTTAAAAAAATACTCAAACGAGCCGCACCCCGTAGACCCGTGTTAGTGCAATCGGATGCCGGTGCCGAGTTCAAAAATTCAATTTTTCAAAATTACCTAAAAAACCTCGGTATAAATTTTCGAGTCGCAAGAAATCCCGATGTAAAATGCGCTGTTGTTGAGCGTTTGAATCGCACGATTCGTGAACGTATGTGGCGATATTTTACTTACAAAAATACAAAACGTTACATTGATGTTATTCAAAAAATTATTCACGCCTACAACAACTGTATTCACAGTGGTATAAAAATGAGGCCAGTTGATGTCAATTTTTACAACGCTAAAGAAGCTCGTGAAAATTTAGAAAAAAGAGCTCGATCTCAAAGTATTAATAAAGGAATCAAATCAAAGAGGGCACCGGGATTGAAGGTTAAATACAGCGTTGGGGACTACGTACGAATCAGTCGAAGTAAAAACACCTTCGAAAAAGGGTATGAAAAAAATTATAGCGAAGAAATTTTTAAAATCAACCGCGTTTCTCGCCGCCAAGGACTGTTTACGTATATTCTCAGTGATTTAAACGACGAAGAAATTGACGGATTCTTTTACACCGAAGAATTGGCTTTGGTCGGTAAAAATCGTCTAAAAGAAGATAAAATATTTAAAATCGATCACATTGTTGCCACCAAAGGTCGCGGGGCTAATAAAAAAGTTCTTGTACGCTGGGCAGGGTACAATCCCAAGTTTGATTCGTGGTTAAAAGCGTCCGAGCTTGAAAATATTTAAAAAATGAATAACGCAGATGAATTTTATTTGGTTCTTCCTAGTAATTCTAGTATGCTGTATTACCCTGATAACACAACCACTTGTTTTACCACTCATTTACCTCGTGAAATAAAACTCACGGGAGATTGGTACGTAGGGTTGGCTGAGATTCACGTACCGTGTACAGTAAAACACATTGAAGAGCACGAGGCTAGAATTTATTTTTCCATGAGAGATTATGCACCCGAAGCATACGATTTTCCTCAAGGTCGATACGAATCTGTGTTACAGCTTGCAAACGAAATCAATCAAACAGTTGAGATTTATAAACATCAAATGTTTCAACCATCCTCTCATCTCAAAGGATACTATACTCTGACAAGAAAATGTAAGTGTAAAGATAAGCACAAGACAAAGTTTAATGAAAAAATTTGTCGTATTTTTGGATTTGAAAATGACTCGCAGAGAAAAAATTTTACTCTGGAAACATCGAGTGAAAAACCCGTCGTCGTTGCGTCAAGACCAGCGGTCATTGGACGTGCTATCCCTGATCAATTGTTTGTCTATACCGATGTGTGTACCCCTTGCATGGTTGGTGACACCAGTGCTAGTTTATTGCGAATAGTGTCCCTCGATACTTCCAAATATATTTTCGGTAGTAACATTGTCAAACAATATTCTCCGCCTCAATACTTACCCCTACTCCATCACAATTTTCAAAGCATAACAATTGATATAAGGGACGTTTTTGGTCGCCCTATCTCATTCAGTTATGGTACTTTGATTGTGACTCTGCGTTTTATGCGAAATCGTTTTTAAAAAAAATGTCTCTATATCTACATTATTACGACCAACAAATTGGTGGGGGTGCAAGGGTGAAGAACGTTTTTTCTGGCTCAACTTTTCAGAGAGGTCACGGTATCGGTGCTTTTCTCGGCGGTTTGGTTCGTCGAATCATACCCTACCTGAGTCGTGGTGTGAAAGCTGTTGGAAATGAAGCTGTTCGCGCAGGCGTAAACGTTTTCGACGACGTAGTTAACAATGACCTAAATTTTAAAGAATCGCTCAAAAAAAGAGCTCGAGAGTCTGGTAATCATTTAAAAAGGAAGGCTACAGCTAAAATGGCTGATTTAATGAGAGGTGACGGTTATAAAACTAAAGCATTGAAACGTAAACGACAGTCGACAAAAAGTCGCGGTCGTGTCCGTACCTCAGGATCGAAGAAGAAGAAGAAAGTTAAAAGAAAAAAGAAGAGATTGGTGGTTAAAAAAAAAAGTAAAAATAAGATAAAAAAGAAAACTTTGAGAAGTATATCTGATATATTCGGACCCAAATAAACATGGCGTTTCTCCACGATCATAGTTTAGAATGCGTTTCTAGTGCTTTAGATATTTTTACAGTACCCCCAACTCAAACTTCTATAGAAAGTAGTAATTATTGTCATTTCAAACCTGTATCTTCCTTAAATGACGATTCGGAGGCTCCACTTGAGTTTGTAGTACCTCCTACAAGTGAATATTACTTGGACTTGGCACATACAATGTTAGCACTACAAGTGAAAATAGCACCGAATCATTCAGCCGATGAAAACATCAAAGTAGGACCTGTAAACAACTTTCTTCACTCCATTTTTAATCAAGTTGATGTTTTTTTCAATAATAAACTCGTCACCCCTACGAGTAATACTTATGCGTACAGAGCGTACATCGAAACGCTCTTGAATTACGGACCCGCTGCAAAAAGTTCACATCTAACATCTACTCTGTGGTACGACGATGAAGCTTCACGTTTCGATGCACTGCCCAATGCAGCAGATAAAAATGCAGGTCTGACAAAGAGACAAAAATTTGCTTCCCCTGGTCAAACTTTCGATTTAATTGGTCACATTCACAGTGATGTTTTTAACCAGGATAAAATGTTAATAAACGGTGTTGAAATGCGTATTCGATTTGTACGTAGCAAAGACGCATTTTGTTTAATGGACGCATCGGATGACGGCAAGTTCAAAGTTCAGATACAAGCTGCTACGCTTATCGTGCGACGTGTTAAAATAAGTCCCCCCGTTTTATTAGCACACGCAAACGGATTATCTAAGGCAACTGCAAAATACCCAATAACACGCGTGGATATCAAATCATTCACGATGCATCCAGGACTTTTATCCGAGACTCTCGATAACGTATTTTTGGGCCAGCTACCTAAAAGATTAATCATTGGTTTTGTAGATAATAGAGCTTTCAATGGTAATCGTGGATTTAATCCATTTAATTTTCAACACTTCAATATAAATTATCTCTCTTTGTACATCGATGGTGTTCAAGTTCCTAGTAAACCTCTGACCCCGCGTTTTCAAGACGGTAATAATAAATCGTTTATCGAAAGTTTTCAAACTTTATTCTCTGGTACGGGTATTCATTTTTTGAACGAGGGTATTGGAATTAACAGAGAAAATTACGATCAGGGAAATTTTTTGACTGCTTTTGACCTCACACCTGACGGATCAGCGCATTGTGCTTCTCATTGGTCGCTCATTCGCACGGGGTCGGTTCGTTTAGAAGTAAAATTCGAAGAGGCGTTAGCAAACACTATTAACTGTTTGGTCTACGCTGAATTTGAAAATATCATTGAATTAGACAGTGAACGAAGCGTGACAGTGGACTTTAGCGCTTGAAAGAAGGGTGCGAGCACAGCAGGTGACGCTACTCTTTTCAAACGCTCGACCTTCAGTTTCTTTCAACTCGTCGTCCTCTCCACATCGTCATCTACTTCTTCAAAAATGGACTTTCTCATAGAACTTCACGGGATACGAGATGAAAACAAAAAGTTTTATCCTAAAGAAGTTGCTGCCATCTCACTACAAGGAAACATCGTGGGTCATTGGATGATCAAGAGCCCGAATCTTTTTGAAAATTTGTCACTGCAATTGAAAATTCAAAATAATTTTTACACCCGTGATATCCATGGTTTGGAGTGGTTCGACGGAGACATTACTTTAACACATCTTTACGAGCTTACAAGAAAGTCTCGTGAAATTTATACCCGGGGACGTGAAAAACAAATGTTTTTGGAATCATTGATTTGTCGACGTGTGATTAATTTTGAAGATTTCTCCGGTCCAACTTACGCTGGTCTACGCCAACTTTTTCCAAATGAAAATACCATGTGCTTGACCCACGGTATGATCGACAACACCATGCACGGTCAAATTGAACCAGCTCTTGCAGTGGAATATTGTGCTCTGAATAAATGTCATTTGAGTAAACTATTTCTCCGCAGTATACTCAAACCAGAGTATTATAATGAGTTTAAAACATACGATTTATCATCCAGAACTTATCTCGGCGCGCTTCAAGAATATGATGCTAAAACACGTGCAAGTAAAAATAAAAACAGTGACCGAGATGAGGACCTCGACAGTGTAATCACGGGCACCACGGTTCTCAGAGTTGATTCACCCATCGCTGCATCATCCAAGAACGGTGACTACGATATTCCAAAAGTGTGGCTGCAAAATGAATACCCGTGAGATAATGCAGGCTATCCTCACTTTGCCTAAAAAAATCAAGACTCTTGGTGTTTTTGCCGCTGATCAAGTACCCAAACGCTTGACTTTACCTGCTGCAATCGTCATCAACACCGATACGTCCGACAAGCCTGGATCTCACTGGGTTGCTCTATTCATAAATAAAAAAGGCAAAGGAAAATTTTTTGATTCATATGGTAGACCGCCTCGTTCAAAATACATCTGCGAGGTCATTAAAAAAAATTGTGCATCATGGAGTTATAACAAGATTCAATTGCAAAGTTTCGATTCTTCAGTGTGCGGGGAGTACTGTGTACATTTTTTATATCACATGTCTGGAACTAACGATTTTCACTCGTTATTAGCGCAGTTTACACCTTCCACGCAACGCAATGACAAAAAAATTTCAAAATTCTTCAAACGATACAAAAATTCTTTTAAAAAAGTGAATAAAAATAACATATTTCCACGCGGTAGTTTATTTGGTGGTGGCTTCGGTAATCAATCATGTTTATCAAGATACGATCACATATTATTTTCTTTATAAAATAGTTTTAAGGGGAACCAGCCGACGTTAGAATTTGTACTTTTAGATTTAAGAGAGAGAGAGAGAAAGAGAGAAAGTGTATTATGTATTAAGAGATATTTTTGTACTCCCACTAGATTTAAGAAAGTTGTACTTTTAAAGAAAATTATACGATAAAGGCGTTATTGTAAGGTATATAATATATTCTTTTAATTTTATTTGTCTTGCTTTTTATTTATCGACCTTTTACCCAAACATCCTGATAAAATAATTCTGCAATTTTTAATTTCTTCCTAAAAAAAAAAGGCTGCAAAAAAAAATCTCCACAGGAAAAACATCTACAGGTAAAAAATTCTGGTAAGCGCCCCACGCAACATCGCATCTCCGTAGTTTTTCAAATTTTTTTCTAAAAAAAAAAAGGCTGAAAAAAAAATCTCCACAGGAAAACATCTACAGGTAAAAAATTCTGGTTAACGCCCCACGCAACATTGCATCTCCATAGTTTTTCAAACAAAAGCGCAACGCCGCATCTTTTTTTTTTTCTTTCCTAAACAGAGCGTCAGGACCTTTTCTTCAATACGCCCTCCCATAGCTATTGTCAGTATGTGACAATCGTTTCAGCGGTCGAGATGGCTTCCGTTAAAAAAAGCAAAGAAATCATGGGACTTCCGAACATGATTTTATCAACAACCTACGCGATAAATCGCTCCAATGCGAAACGCGTGTGTGTCGGGTTGGAACATAATGGGGCCTTTTTTACACCGGTCGTTAAATTCTGTTCTTCTGGACCACCTAGTAAGTACATAACCCTGGATAAACAATCATTGGACCAATTCTTACAAAATATGGGTGAAATGGAAGCCTATTTGCAAGATCATTATAGGGCTTGTACGCTTCCTAAATTTATCCAGCTTCCTAACCATAACATTGTTTTTGGCGACTCGTTTGAAAAAAGAGCCATCATTCTCAACGAACGAGAGGTTGAAAGTCAGAACAGCAAGGTCGTGGTTCATGAAACCGAGGTGAAAAAATCTTCTCTGGAAACGATACTCGAATCCGTTAAAAGGAAAAAAAAAGCTGAAAATCCAAACTGTGTTGTGCTGCAGCTCCCCACATACGAAGGCTTCAAAGAGATGGTGCCCTGCATAATATCAATTTTCAAAGATTTAACTGAAAAGCAAAGTTTAGTGAATAATATTTATGAATGCATCGTAAATTTTTTGATTGAACATTTTAAGAAAGAAGACCCCATAAAAGTAAACAACTGTTTACGCATTTCCGATTATTTTCAACAATACTACCTTGTCATAAAAGACGAAATCGAAAAATATGTTCGGGAAAATATAAACCCATTCCACGAAGACAAGATTTTGGAGTTGATCTTTGCTGAAATGTACGCCTGTTACTTACCCTTCATCGCTAAAGACGCTGCTCAACAGCTGTTTCCATCGCAAAATATTTAATCAAGAGTTTCTCATAAAAAACCCTCAGTACACTGTAAACATCTGACATGGGACAGTCGCATAGCAAGTTTGAGACAGCAGCCATGGGGATCGGAAAAAGTACCAACAGTGGCTACACCAAAGTCGAAAGACTCAAGGACCCCGAGCAAACAAAGCCCCTCATCTCCCAGGAAAAAGATAAAAAGAAAGGACACGACAATCACGGCTTTCAAAAAAATTCTTCTGGTAATCCTAAAAAAGATGGCTACACAAAAATCAAATAACTTGTAAAAAAATTGAGTAAAAAATTTGTACAACAAATCCCTTGTAAAAATAAATAACTTGTAAAAAAAATCGAGTAAAAAATTGTACAACAAATCCCTTGTAAAAAATGATTTGAAATAAATTTAGTGTACATAAATACTTTTTTTTTCATTTCACTATCCTACACCAACAACTTAAAAATTAAATTTTTTCACTCAAATGCGCTTTCCTTCCTCCGCGTTAAAAAATCTCATTCCATAAATATTTTCATTTCTGTTATTTCAAAATTATATCAAAGAGCTCGGTGCATAAAAAATCATCTCTCAAAACATCCGCAGAAGCTCATCACACCCGTGACCCTCGCTATAATAAATTTTTTCACACAAAAGCGCTTTCCTTCCTCAGCGTTAAAAAGTCTCATTCCATAAATATTTTCATTTCTGTTATTTCAAAATTATATCAAAAACCTCGGTGCATAAAAAATCATCTCTCAAAACACCCGCGGAAAAACGCCAGGTAACAAAATCAATCCATCTCAAAACATCCGCATCACACCCGCGACCCTCGCTATAGTATTTCGATGACCTAAGGTAGCACCAGCACCCCGCGGGGACCCAGCTTCGCCCCACCGCACCCGGGGACCACTCGCTATCATAGTATTTCGATGACGTCACACTAAAACACCAGCGCGCCCCACCGCGCACCGATGATCTCCTCCGCACCCCGACACCCAGCGCATCCGGAGACCCCTCGCTATAATAGTATTTCGATGACCGGTAGCACCCCGCGGGGACCCACCCTCGCCCCCACCGCACCCGGGGACCCAGCACCGATGACGTCACCACGCTCTCTCTCGCTATAATAGTATTCTGCTCTACGCTGTGACGTCACTAGGCCACCCCCACTCCCTCTCGCTATAATAGTGTTTCGTCTACGCTGTGACGTCACTAGGCCACGCCCACTCTGTCTCGCTATAATAGGGTATGTCTACTGGTAGAAAATAAAACGTTATTTTGGAACTCGTACACTAACAATCATCAGCACAGTCACCGACTCATCTCTAGTCGTCTTAATAACTCGAGTAATAACCATGAAATATAATCTTAAAAAATAGCTTTTTTTTTGTTTTTTTTTTTTTTTTTTTTGCACACTGAACGGAGAGAGTAAAACTTAACTTAAAAAAAAAAAATTACTTTGGATTGTAAATATACTCTTATACTTATCCACAAAAATGAGTTTTTTTTTTTCTGTAACCATATTCTAAAAATACCTTTTACATGAATTCAATATTGGGTAGAAACAAACAATTAAAAATAAATACAATATAATTTTATATCTTTTTACATAGAATCGATTAATAAAGTTAACTTATTAAAATTTTTTTATTTTCTATCAAATTATTAAATTAAATATTAAGTAAACTTTACGTTCCAAAACACACATGTTTTTAAAAACTCTGAACAAAAGAACTAATAATTTTTGGGGCAACTTTATCATAAAACGCATTTTTACCTGTGAAAACTAAGGCTAAAGATTAAAAAGATCAAAAAATTGGTTTAAAAAAAATTGAAAAATAATTCAATTATCCAGTGTTGTTACGGAGTGAACAATAATTTCACTCTGTACACATTGTTACGTGACGATTAAATAAAATCCGCAATCGTGCATTCTCTCGCGAGTGTGCGTGCATGTGGATGAGGGGTCCGGTCAGCACTTCGGATTTCAGCTGCAGCTGAATACTGCTCCTGCACTTTTGATGGGAAAAAATCAAGGTGGCGGGGGAAGGATTTAGATGCAGCGAGGAGGAAGAGCGCCGGACGTCGAGTCAGTATGAAATATAATAAAATAGCGCAAAGATCGCGAGCATTATTGAAGTTAACCTAATTACTTAAAACTATATTTGTATATTTTGACCTTTCAGATTTTGATTCTAGATTTTATTCCATAATAATCATAAATTCATTGATCTCAGCGTCCGATAATTGTAACCCAGTGTATTTGATTTTGACCTAATAAAGCATATTTTAAAAGTAAACTTGCCAGTGAGTGAATAAAATAATTGAACCTATTGTACCTACGTCTGAGAGACTAAACAGAATACGAACACATCGACCAGTTACCTGCAAGTTTTGGATCCAGAATCAAGGTAACAAGTTTAGTATAAAATTTTAACTTATTTGATTAGTAGTTCGCGCGTTCCTGTCGTCACACAAGGGGTGCCGTTCACCCCCGTTTTTCCCCACGACTCCTTCCCGGGTCTGCAAAATTAGGAGCCGGTTATATGTCCACGGGGGCATATAACAAAATTGGTAGCAGAAAGCGTAGTTAGGCCCCCCGCGGAGCGCGTATTAAACTTAGAGTATTTAAAAAAAATATATATTTTAGTTTTAGTGCTTGAATTTTTGCCAAGACAAGTCGCTCGCCCGACGGTCTTGTAGTTTAAGATTTTAGTAATTTTAAGTTGGAAAGAAGTTAGGTTTAAGCTCGTGCATAAAACTTTATTCGGAGTAATTTTTTTTTTTGGAAATAATCAATTCTAATAGGACCGTGCGTGATTTTTATATCAGGCCGAATTAGAATAATTTTAGTTCGACGAAAGAATCCGAAAAAAAAAATTAATTAAAAAATATACGAAACTCCAGAACTCGAAAAAGCTCGAGTTACCATCCGGTGGTGAGACTATCGTTATCGGGTGACTACTCGGCTGTCTGTATAAAGAAATACTTAGTCACGTTATTTGATGCTCACTATTATAACTTACGGAGTTTAAATTTTACACTAGAAATAAATTTAATTGTAACAAAAAAAATAATAATGATAATAATAAATAGAAAAAAAAAAAAAAAAAAGAAAAAACTTTTTAAAGTGAAGACTCAAATTTCCCAAATTACAATTTTTGAATGTTATTTTAAATATTACTCTTGAGGTCAAACCCTATTTTTCCAAGGGTATAAATTTTCAGTGTTTAAACTCGATTTCAATTTTCAAATTGGAAATTTTTGGAATTGCAATTTCAATTATTTCCATTTTCACTTTTCAGATTTGGTAATTTTCTCAATTTATTTTTTTAAGCTCAACCAAAGTTGTTGACTTTAATGCTAGAACAGGTCCTTATTCTCAAGAAATTACTTTGCATAAATTTTAATTTACACAAAAAAAAAAAAATTTTTTTTGTTGCTCATTCAAATTTTAAAGAATTCAATTTTCCCAATTTTATCTCTCTTTCAACTTTAATTTTTCAAAAAACAAAAAATAATAGAACTTCAATCACTACAGTAAAAGTTTAGTGTTAGAAATAAAAGCCTTTTCAAATTTAATTGTTTTGAGCTTTTAATTTTAATTTTAGATCTTCAAAATTTAAAAAATTTTTTGCAATTTTTTTTAGAAACTTTTCCCTCAGCTATTTCAAATTTCGATTCTACAAAGAAAGAAAATTTATTACAAGGCGGAGACATTAAATTGAGGAGACCCAAGTGACCGAGAGAAGAAGTGCGCGCAAGTAATCGCCGTTTCACTCCATTCTCCCGTTCGTATTCCCCCTACCGTGCAGTCCCCCACCGTGGAGTCGCAGTAGCACTAAGCCGTTTCTTCTTTGTGCCGCTGTCCGCCTATCGGCGTTTCACTCCATTCTCTCCTTCCGAGCGCCGAGCTGACCGGAGAGACGCCCGACCTATAACCGAAATTTAGACGCTACGATAAATTCAATAGGGTTGGCTACCGCTACTTTAAAAGTAAAATTTTTAAGCAGTAATAGCATTAGTAATATTGATAGGAGGTAGTGCTTAATTAATTTCATAGGTTCAATAATTAATAAAAAAAAAAAAAAAATTACTATAATTAATTTAATTTAATAATGATTGATAGTATAATTAATATAATTATAACGTATAATTAATAATAATTGATTTAAGAATAATTAATTTGGTAGGTTTGATAAAATATCGTGAATATTACCGAGTACAAAAAAAAGTAATAAGAGAGAGGAAGCCGCGCGCCTATCACCGTTACACTCCATTCACCCGTTCGTAGTCCCCCACCAATTGCCGGCTGACCGACAAGCGGCCTGACTACTTCTCGGTGTCGGACCTAATACTGAGTCCGACCACTTCCCACCCTTGTGTGACGCCTGACTAACTCTTGACCTATTTTACTCGCTACCCTTCTGGTGGCTGACCATCCATTGACCTATTTCACTCGCCTGTTTTTTCTGTCTGACCACGTTGACCTACTCTACTCGCCTGCTTTCACAGTCGAATAAATAAAAAAAAAGAGGGTCCTCATTCTCCTATCACCGTGTGGGTTCCCTGACTCGTGGCCAACCGGGAGTTTCCGACCGAGGGGCGTTGCAAGCGACCCCGTCTGGGGAATTGAATGCAAGCCGGCGCAGTGCGCCTCTACAGCCGGGAAGGGCTAGCCCTTGGGTTTCGGATCTTCCTGCGCAATCGATTCGAATTAAGAATCATCCGGATCGAGTTGACCCTGTATGCGGACGACCTAGTTGTCTATCACTGGTAAAGATAGACCCAGACCGAATCTCGAACACCTACACCGGTAGTTATGCCGTACCCCTATTCCTTGGACAGTGGAGTGGCAGCTAGGCTGGTGTCTATTGGGACCCCACGAGATGACCGACGGGAAAAATGCCAACGGGCAGGGCCAGCAGGACCTGACCCGAACCGTGGGTACGACATTGCTGGCATTGACTAACAGTCTCTGCCTGCAAAATGCCATCGCGGGTCTGAGTACCTACGATGGCAGCAATATACCCCTCAAGGACTTTTTCCAGAATGTCCAGAATGGAGCAGACTGCGTCTCCGACGAACAGAAGGAGGGGTATAAGCGGGCTGTTCTAAGCAAATTGAGTTTTGCAGCGAAAGACTGCGCTTGGGGGCAAGACTTTGCCGCTGATGAATACCCTCATGGGACAACCTACGATGACGGGGCCACCTCCCCCGAGCCGTAACCCAGCCATGCCTCCGGTGCAGTGTCAACCTGTAACCGCGGAGGACGTTGACCTACGACCTAATCCCCCATACCAACAGCCTTTAAACTGGCTGGAGGCTCGCCCAACTATGGTGGCGAGCCAGCCTCAAGGACCCTCCGGGCCACTGGTGAACCAACCAGGCCCCCCGCAGGCGGCACAGACCATGCAAATCCAAACCAAGGGAGTACCATCCACCTTGCGGTCTGCCCGTACGCTGCGGAGCTTGCAATAGACCCCGACCCAGGCACCCACATCCGAGTATATCTCCCACAGGAGCAAAGACATCTGGTGCTCATGCTGGACACGGGGTCCGCCGTCAACTTGATCAAGCTTCAGGCGCTCCACCCGGATGTCCAGGTAGAAACAGCTGCGGCCATGCCCTTGGTGGGAATCGCAGCCCAGGAAGTAATGACCTTAGGCATCACCTGGATACCTATAGGCGACCAACCTACTCTTTTCCATGTCGTGCCAGACCAATTCCCCATTCCGTATGACGGAATACTGGGTCGAGTATTCTTAAAGCAGAATGAGGCCGTAATATCTTATTATAAGAATAAAATAATGATAGGTAGTGACGTTATGAACCCCCTACCCTTCCTAGACTCCGAGGGTTATGAAATGGTTGACCAAGAGCGGGGTTTAAAACCGCGAGACCCCATGCCAGATGGAATTCACAAGGTTGAGTTGGCCGAACCCTCCCCCGTAAGTACGGGCTCGGCTGAGTCCCCGGCTGAGGAGAAAGGACCTTAGGAAACCCAGCTGGAGGCCCCTTTGAATCCCAAAGAAGGGAGTACCACGTGGACACTTAAGAAACGGTGCCGCCAAGTTATCAGCATTAACTTGATCAACGCCCATACGGGGGTAGGATACCTCCCGGCCCTTAGCAGAACCCCAGGAGTGTTCATCGGAAATGCACTCGTTACCAGTGAAAACGGGAGTTGCAAGGTTTTGGCAGTGAATACAACCGAGGAAGATGTGACCATTGAGGTTCACCCCCATGAATTAATTCCCTGCGAGTACGACGCACCCCCGTACGATCCCGATTCAGAGACCGAGCCTGAGGGCGAAAAAATCACAGATGAGGGAGAGAGAGTGAAGCGCGTGTTAGAGCTGCTCGACACGGAGCAGTTAAACTCCGAGGAGAGGGACCAAGTGCGGCGTGTCGTGGAAGAATATCACGACGTTTTCTTACTACCTGGGGACAAATTGTCCTGCACCGATCTAGTAGAACACGAGATACCTACCGAAGACAACATCCCTGTGCATACTAAACAATACCGCCACCCACCCATTCACCGGGAGGTGATGCGGGAGGACATCGAGGAGAAGCTCCATGATGACATCATAGAATCCTCAACCTCTCCGTACCAGTCTCCTGTGTGGATTTTGCCCAAGAAAAGGGACAGCCAAGGGCGTCCAAGATGGCGTATGATGGTGGACTTCAGAGCTCTCAATTCCAAGACAATTGGGGACGCATACCCGCTCCCGTGCATCGCGGACATCCTGGACCAATTGGGTGACTCAGTATTTTTTTCTACCTTTGACCTAGCCAGTGGGTTTCATTAGATCCCCTTGAAACCCAGTGACAGACCTAAGACGGCATTATCCACAATAACGGGACACTGGCCATTTAAGAAGATGCCTATGGGACTAAAAAACGCACCCACGACCTTCCAACGACTAATGGATCGCATCCTGCTGGGCCTGCAAAATGTGGAGATGTTGGTGTATCTAGATGATATCATCATATACGCCAGTAGCCTTAGCGAGCATCTGCGAAAGGTGAGACTGTTGTTTGACCGATTAAGGCATGCTAAACTGGTGTTACAACCCGACAAAGTACTCTTCCTCCGACGAGAGGTAGGATTCCTGGGACACATCGTGTCCGAGAAGGGGTGTGAACCAAACCCTGACAAAATCATGTCCATGAAAAATTTCCCCAGACCTCGCAATGTAACCGGTATCCGGTCGTTCACGGCTTTGGCCGGATACTATCGGAGGTTCATAAAAGACTTTAGCAAAATAGCGAAGCCTCTGTATGACCTCACGAAGAAAGATACCAAGTTCGTCTGGACCGATGCCCAAGAGCAAAGCTTTAATCTACTAAAGCAAAAACTTTGCGAGGCTCCTATTTTGCAGTTTCCCGATTTTAATAAAAAATTTACCCTAACAACCGATGCTTGCGACTATGCTGTGGGAGCCGTACTTAGCCAGGAGAAAGATGGCTTCGACCATCCTGTCGCCTATTTGTCACGAAGCTTGACGAGACCGGAACTTAACTATACCACCACCGAAAAAGAATGCGTCGCGGTGTTGTACGCCTTTCGCAAATTCCGAACTTATATGCTGGGGAGGCGATTCATGCTCGTGAGTGATCACGAACCCTTGAGTTCGATGCATAACCAAAAAGACCCAGGCAAAAGGATGCTACGATGGATGCTGAAGTTTACAGACTATGAGTACGACTTCAACTACAAGCCAGGAAAACTTAACATCAATGCCGACGCCCTCTCGCGAAACCCGGCAGATCGCCCAATACCGGAAGATGAGATCAATACCACCCTGCCCACGATCAAGGTCCTGGTCCTGGAAGATAAGAACCAGAGAGACCAAGATAAGGCTCAGTGAATCGAGAGGCCTGTTCAAAACCCTTCGGGACGAATGGTTGGCAATTCACGCCCTAGTACCTCTGGAACAGGCCCAAGACAACCAACCCTAAATAAAGCAAAGGGGGTCACGAAAACGACCTCTTTGACCCCTACTCCGTTGCACCAGGAGTGGACGAAATCGGTGGACGAGGAAATAAAGCCTCGTCGAGGTCGGCCGGTGGGATTTAAAACAAACAAGAACCCGCCCCTGCTGGACCATAGTACCATAGCCCAACGTACGAGATCCAGACAACCGTTAGGACTCCCACCAAAGAGGGGCAGTTCCTTACCCCCAGCCCCAGGGCTGATTCCGCTACCCTCGCGCGTGAAAGAAAAAAAGGACGAAGCCGAACCCGGAGATCGTGACGACGGTGACGCTTTCGATCCGAAAGAAGACGAAGAAACTCGGGGCGCTCTGACGGTGGACCCCATGAGTGACTGGGACACGTCGGACTCAAGACCCCCCGTGGTTGATCTGAAGGATAGCGGACTGCGAGATGAGACAACCGACGAAGTTTCTTCAGAGGAAGATGACCATCCAGAAAATCAAGAAACCGACCCCGATGTCGCCGCCACGGAAGTTAGCGCAGTGACACCTAGCGAGACGGAGACTGTGGGGGACGAGAGCGAGGAAATTTTCGATGATCCATCACACTCCATTAACCTGCAGGACTTGCAAGAGAGCAGCGATAAACTAAACCAAAGCTTATTGGACCACTACGAGCGTACCAACAATTGGTATGGGTTACCGAACCTCGAGGAAGATAAGTGGCCCACACATTTTTCAGACGGTGATAGAGATGTGAGAACCCCCGTACAGGGAAACAAGGACTGATTCTCAGAAGGGGAAGAGGTCGACGAGGAGCTGCAGGATCTGCTCAACTAGGCCGACCCTTACGATGCTGAGACTTTGGATGACAGCGTGATGAGTGAACGAGTGCAGAGACTGGTAACCAGCGCTCAAGCCCGCACGGATCGGGAAGTGAACCGGTGCATCTCGGCCGCATCGGACCCTGACACTGACGACGAGGCAGATGAAAGTGCTAGGGAAGAGGAACGGAGAGACGAGTCTTCCGGGAAATGGCCGGTGAAGACCGGAGTTTCTGTTGACCCGGGATATAAGCCTGACACCCCCAAGGGGAGTAGCACCCCCCAATCTGGGGCGTCAAGGGTGAGATGGTTCAAGATACCCGAACTGGAAACTGTACAGGAAGCAGCCCCGGCCTCCCCCGTGAACCTCGAATTTAGTAAGCCAGCCCAGGAGGACCTACCCTTTTTCCTCCTCGTAATAACTTGGGCACTAGCTGATCCGCCAGACCATAGTAAATGCTGGGATCCCGATAACCCAAAAACCCCAAGAGAAGATGACCCGTCCGACCGTGTCAGGAAGCAGCTTAACCAGCCGCTAGGTAAAATCGTGCGAAGCAGGAACTGTTTGACCTATAAACGAAGCAACCTTGTTCACTTCCTCTCAAAAGATTGTGTTCCGGCGGGATCTGTCAGTCGGCTGCTCGTAGACCTTGATGCAATCGACCCGAACGCACTCAGGTGAAAGCGACCCCGGAGGGGACAGATTATGATCACCCCTTACAAGAACCACAACATCCTGTCATTGATTGTGAGAAATCATTATTATGACCCATTGGACATCGGCACGGTGAGAAGGTGCTTAGAGAATCTAAGAAGCGTACTGTCCAAACGTAACCTCAGCGGGTTCAGAATTGCCCGGAAAGGCGACCTGGCTAGCCAACTGGAGCCAGGACTATTGGAAGAGCTCTTACGAGACGTGTTCGGAAAAAGTCCGTTTGATACCACCCTCTGCTTTGGTACAGTAGTTATGCCCGAAGTCACCCAGCGCCCGGGGATCATCAAGCAGCTGCACGATAGCCTTTCCGGGGCACAAGGGAATAAACCAGACCTACCAGAAAGTACGGGAGAGATATTACTGGAAGGGCATGCGAAACGATGTGCTCGACTATATCCGGCGATGCAGTACTTGCCGGGAAATGAAGATAAACCGATGCAAGACCAGAGAGGCGCTGATACTTACTGATACGCCCATCGAGGCCTTCGACAAAGTGACCATAGACACCGTCGGCAAATTACGGACGACCCCCTCGGGAAACCAACATGTGGTCACGATGCAATGTAACCTTACAAAGTACATTGTTGCGATCCCTATCCCCGATCTACGCGCCACCACCATCGCTGACACGTTGGTGAGGCATCTTATATGCCAATTTGGAGCTCCACGAGCGCTCTTGTCTGATCTAGGTAAAAGCTTCCTTTCGGCCCTGGTCGATGAACTCTTGAGGTTATTCAAGGTACATCGTCTTACTACCTCGGGGTATAGACCTCAGACGAACGGAAGCCTGGAAAGAAGCCATGCGCCACTCATGGACTTTATCCGGTATTATTCGGAGAAGTATAATGACTGGGATCGTCTTGTGGCCTTCGCGGCGTTCACGTACAATACCAGTGTCCACTCCACCACGAATTTCACGCCTTTTGAACTAGTGTATGGCCGGGTGGCCAGGTCCCCCATCAGGATACCAAACGAAGAGAAATTGCGGACCTATAACCTCTACCTACGCGACCTAATAGTCCGGTTGGACGAAATGAGACTAACCACGGGAGAAAGAGAGATAGCCGAGAAAATTAAGACCAAGGACCGATATGACCGAAAAAGGAAAAAGTTCTGCGGCAAGCCGGGTGGGTACGCCTGGGTGCTAGTCGAACCCCGCATCTTGAAGTTTGACAGCTACTATAAAAAGCCGCTGAAAATTGTCGAGATCGTGGGAAAGATCAACGTGATTCTCGAATTGCCCAATGGAAAAAAAATTCGAAAACACGTGGATAAACTCATAAGCGTCCCATCCGGTTCCGAAGAATCCGACCTAAATAACTAACAGGTTCTTGTATGATTACAGATGCTAAACTATCTAACGTTTATGATGTAGGGAATTCGTGTAGTTATGGGGGAGGCGACCTACAATATAACTCAATTCCAAAACAACAAGCAGTTTCTACTTTTTCCAATAGTGTAGACATATTGCGTTCCAATTTGTTAATATTATCATAAATATTTTGACAGATTGCTACACCAGCATTTCTTTTTTTTTTTCGTTTTTTTTATGATATAATTTTGAAATCTGGTATAGCTATTTGCTGTTCATCATTCAAAAATTTCGTGATAAAACGTCGTCTTTAATCGTATCGACTAATTAACTTGATGTGGTTTTGACGGTCGATATGAAAACGGCACTTTGAAAAAATTGGCGAAGTAAGAAGTAACAACAAGGGGGTGCCGCGAGTAAAATAAGCTGAAACGGCTGTTTTTAGCGATTTTGGAAAAAATTATCATGCCGCGTTAACAACAACAACAAAATAATAGGATAAGCTCCTCAAATGATGAGTTAACTCGTTAGCGCCGTAGAAAAAAAATACAAAAACCATTTGAAAAATTCGTAATCCAGCAGGAGAGTCAAAAGTAACACGCTATCTTCTAGCGACGTAAAAAATAACACAAAATTTATAGTGGCCACGTAAACTGTAACACGAAGCATGACCAAATAACTAGTGCTTACTATTTATCGCTTCAGCCGCGTAAAAAAAATTCTGACAACTACGAGGTTAGCGACGATAAAAATAACACCAGCTGTGTAAAACTAACCAAAATTGGCAAGCCGCGTAAAAAATAACACGAATAATTGTATCATTATTTTGATAAGTTGCGAGCTCTTGGGACAACTAAATCAGTAATTTCAAGGGTAACGACGATAAAAGTAAAACCAGCTGCGTAAAACCACCAAAAATTGGACCAGCCGCGTGAAAAAAATAACATGAATGATTTTATCATTATTTCGATAAGTTGCGAGCTCTTGGGACAACTAAATCAGTAATTTCAAGACTAGCGACGATAAAAGTAACACCACCTCTGTAAAATCACCAAAATTCGGACCAGCCGCGTAAAAAATAACACGAATGATTATATCATTATTTCGATAAGTTGCGAGCTCTTGGGACAACTAAATCAGTAAATTCAAGGGTAGCGACGATGAAAGTAACACCAGCTGCGTAAAACCACCAAAAATTGGACCAGCCGCGTAAAAAATAACACGAAAAGTTGTATCATTACTTCGATAAGTTGCGAGCTCTTGAGACAACTTAATCGCTAATTTCAAGGGTAGCGACGATAAAAGTAACACCACCTGTGAAAAATCACCAAAAATCGGACCAGCTGCGTAAAAAATAACACAAATGATTTTATCATTATTTCGATAAGTTGCGAGCTCTTCGGACAACTAAACCGCTAGGTTTAAGGGTAGCGACGATAAAAGTAACACCACCGGTGAAAAATCACCAAAAATCGGACCAGACGCGTAAAAAATAACATGAATAATTGTATCATTATTTTGATTAGTTGCGAGCTCTTAAGACAACTCAATCAGTAATTTCAAGGCTAGCGACGATAAAAGTAACACCACTTGTGAAAAATCACCAAAAATCGGACCAGCCGCGTAAAAAAAAAAACGAATCATTGTATCATTATTTCGATAAGTTGCGAGCTCTTGGGACAACTAAGTTAGTAATTTCAAGACTAGCGACGATAAAAGTAACACCACCTGTGAAAAATCACCAAAAATCGGACCCGCCGCGTAAAAAATAACAAGACTCTTTATATCATTATTTCGATAAGTTGCGTGCTCTTGGGACAACTAAATCGCTAATTTCAAGAGTTGCGACGATAAAAGTAACACCACCTGTGAAAAACCACCAAAAATCGGATTAGCCACGTAAAAAATAACACGAATAATTGTATCATTATTTCGATAAGTTGTGAGCTCTTGGGACAACTAAATCAGTAATTTCCAGGGTAGCGACGATAAAAGTAACATCAGCTGCGTAGAACCACTAAAAATCGGACAAACCGCGTAAAAAAAATAACATGAATGATTTTATAATCATTTCGATAAGTTGCGTGCTCTTGAAACAACTAAGCTAGTAATTTCTAGACTAGCGACGATAAAAGTAACACCACCTGTGAAAAATCACCAAAAATCGGACCCGCCGCGAAAAATAACAAGACTCTTTATATCATTATTTCGATAAGTTGCGAGCTCTTCGGACAACTAAACCGCTAGGTTTAAGGGTAGCGACGAAAAAAGTAACACCACCGGTGAAAAATCACCAAAAATCGGACCAGACGCGTAAAAAATAATACGAAGCATTGTATCATTATTTCGATAAGTTGCGAGCTCTTGAGACAACTAAGTTAGTAATTTCAAGGGTAGCGACGGGTAAAGTAACACCAGCTGCGTAGAACCACCAAAAATCGAACAAGCCACAAGAAAAAAATAACATGAATGATTCTATCATTATTTCGTTAAGTTGCGAGCTCTTGGGACAACTGAATCGCTAATTTCAAGGGTAGCGACGATAAAAGTAACAACAGCGGCGTAAAACCACCAAAAACCGGAGAAGCTGCGTAAAAAGTAAGACGAATCATTGTATCATTATTTCGATAAGTTGCGAGCTCTTGGGATAACTAAGTTAGTAATTTCAAGACTAGCGACGATAAAAGTAACACCACCTGTGAAAAATCACCAAAAATCGGACCCGCCGCGTAAAAAATAACAAGACTCTTTATATCATTATTTCGATAAGTTGCGTGCTCTTGGGACAACTAAATCAGTAATTTCAAGGGTAGCGACGATAAAAGTAACACCAGCTGCGTAGAACCACTAAAAATCGGAAAAACCGCGTAAAAAAATAACATGAATGATTTTGTAATTATTTCGATAAGTTGCGAGCTCTTGGGACAACTAAATCGCTAATTTCAAGGGAAGCGACGATAAAAGTAACACCACCTGTGAAAAATCACTGAAAATCGGACCAGCCACGTTAAAAATATTACGAAAAATTGTATCTTTATTTTGATAAGTTGCGAGCTCTTTGGAAAACTAAATCAGTAATTTCAAGGGTAGCGACGATAAAAGTAACACCACCTGTGAAAAATCACCAAAAATCGGACCAGCTGCGTAAAAAATAACACGAATGATTTTATCATTATTTCGATAAGTTGCGAGCTCTTGGGACAACTAAATCAGTATTTTCAAGGGTAGCGACGATAAAAGTAACACCACCGGTGAAAGATCACCAAAAATCGGACCAACCGTGTAAAAAATAACACGAATGATTTTATCATTATTTTGATAAGTTGCGAGCTCTTCGGACAACTAAACCGCTAGGTTTAAGGGTAGCGACGATAAAAGTAACACCACCGGTGAAAAATCACCAAAAATCGGACCAGACGCGTAAAAAATAACATGAATAATTGTATCATTATTTTGATTAGTTGCGAGCTCTTAAGACAACTCAATCAGTAATTTCAAGGCTAGCGACGATAAAAGTAACACCACCTGTGAAAAATCACCAAAAATCGGATCAGCCACGTAAAAGATAACATGAATCATTGTATTATTATTTCGATAAGTTGCGAGCTATTGGGACAACTTTATTAGTAATTTCAAGACTAGCGACGATAAAAACAACACCACCTTTGAAAAATCACCAAAAATCGGACCCGCCGCGTAGAAAATAAAACGAATCATTGTGTCATTATTTCGATAAGTTGTGAGCTCTTGGGACTGTCGCGTGCAAACGTGACAATAATTATTTAATTATATTTGAGTTTAATTTAATTTAAGTGGGAACTTACCCGCTATGAGCAGATTACGCAGTAATCTGCTCGTCACCCTTTTCGCTTGTCTTGGGTGGGATTTATTTGGGGAAAAATAAATGTAATTTTTAAAGTTAATGTAAATTTTATTATTAATAATTATAAAATAGAAATTTTTACGAATCAAGTTTATCGTCCTTCGACGAAGTTATAAATTAACAATAAAAAAAATCTTACTTGTAACTAGGTGCGAACCTAGGCTAGACGGAGAGGGGTCCGGGTTTCTAGCCCGGTGATCCCTATGGTTGACCCACGTGTCAGGGCTGTCGAATACAGTGGCCTGTCGAAGCCCGTGGAACTCCGGCTCCTTCCGTCCAGGTGTGCCTCTGCGACCTTCGGCTTGCGCTGGCCTCCGGGTCGCTTGGTGTCGGGAACGAGAGAGAGAGTTTGAGGTTCGCGCGAGCCGGGAGGTCGCCGATTATCCCCACCTAGGACTTAAGGATCGGAGCTGCATCCAATTAGCTCGAGCTTTTAGCTTGGCTCGCGACGGGCCCCCTTCCTCACTCTTTCGGCGGGAGTAATTAAGAATATTCGAAAAGTCGTTAGCGCAACTTAGGAGGGTGATGGGTATTGGTTATGATTATTATTAGTATTATTATTTGTGTTAAAGGTTGATACACGACATGCCTCCCCTCTTAGTCCATTGTTGTCCTCAACAATGCAGGGCTGCGCAACTAAGGAAGTGCAGTCCTTTATCGAAGATAGAAAGGTGTATCGACCTTATTTTGAAAGTGTGATTTTAAACAATATCGAAGCGGCTAGTGTTAGAGGGTGTGCATGACGCGTTTGAATGACCTATGCGTTTATAGCGGCGGTGCATTCAGCTCGTGTTGCACTATGATCAATCAGAGCACTGTTTGTGGTGCTACCGATTAATAAATCGGTTTATGACCAAGAAGGTCGATAATTGGTCTTGATTTGATCGGTTAGATTTATCAATTATTGTTGAAAAATCATAGTTGTTATTGTTAACAATATAATAATCATCAGCGGTGAATTCTGGTAATGACGGTTTTCATTTTGAAGACTGAATAAATGAGAAGAAAAATTTTTTTTTTTTTTTTTTTTTTTTTTTTTTTTGGTTTTGGGTTGGAGTTGGAGTTGTTGCGTTCGCGCTTTGATAAAAAAAAAATATATCAGATATTATAAAATGCTAAGAGTGAGAAAGGTTCACAATTATCACGTAGACAGGTCCCAAGTCTTTAGATTTTTATCAATCAATAGGTTGCCGTAAAGAGAAAAAAAAACGGAGTAAGTACATTATTGCAAAAATAAAAAAAAATTAATCGATTTTAATTATTTAATTATTTGATTATTAGCTATTTAACGATAAAAAAAAATGTAGACATAGTTATGAAATTTTCGAATATACGCATAAAGAAAAGAAAGATGATTATTAACAAGTATAATTTTTAATTGAAAAGTCAATTTTTAAAATTTGATTAGAATAAGTTAAATAATAATGATAGGTATTTTCATGTTGTGAAAATCGTTCGCAGTAAAAATAATTCTTAAATAATCATAAAAATTTTAGGTCATGTAATAAAATAAATTTAAAATAAAAGTCTGTAGTCTGTAAAGTCTATATATTCACTGTTCACTTTTAATTTCCTTGCGGTTGAAGAATCTCGTGTAGCGATAATATTGTGATTATCGCACGAAGGTGTAACAGTATCGGGCGGCTATCTCGTACGTGTGTGTGGCTGCTGCTTTCATGGTGTGTGCGTCGCGGCTGGCAACGCAGTGCTTAGTTATCATGTCGTAATTAAGCTATACTTTAGTTGACGTTGCTTTAGTAGTACAGTAGGCTTTGGCTTGGCACGTGGTTAGTTTACAAGGACAGTTATTGTAATTCAAACTTAGACGAGGGATTAACAAACTATAATTCGTATATTAAAATTATTCCCAGATTTAGATTTCATTTAAATTTTATTTTATTAAAAAAAAACGTGTAATATAAGGTAAAGTAAAATTAAGCAAGTAGTAAATAGTTAAAATAATTAGAATTATTTGTTAAGGTTATTTTCGTGTAATCAGAGTTTCGAATAAACAAATACGTGAAATCGGGTGAAATTAACATGAGGTGATTATAAATAATAAATTGTGAAAAGTAATTTGTTGTTAAGACGAATTAATTGTCCGGTGATGGTTTTGAAGTAGTTTAACGAGTTTGCTGACGTGATTGGAAGACAATAATTTCGTTAAAGTTCAAGGTATGTAATAAATAATTGACGTTCAGTTTCACTGATCTTTGAATTATTTGCAGTTCAAGTTGTGCAGTACGCAGTTAGGGTGGTGTGTGGCGGGTGCGCATTTTGCAGGGGCCATCGTGCAGCAGTGCAGAACTACAGTACGGTTGGCGGCTGCGTGAACTTGCTGGATGAACCAGAAAAAAAATATTCCGAAAGGGCAGGAAAGAAGGATAATTATGTATAGTGTTTTGCTTGTATTTATTCGATCAAAAGTGTATATATATATTTATATATATATTTATTTATTTTTTTTTTATTTATTTTTTTTTATTTTTTTTTTATTTATTTATTTTTTTTTTATTTTCTTATTTATTTATTTATTTATTTATTTATTTTTTTTTTTTTTTTTTTATTTTTTTTTTTTTTTCAGTGTTCGTTGACGTTGTATCCGTCACGGGGCGGCGTGGTCGCTGATTCTTTACCTTTGGTGGGTACAGACGGTTGGTTGCTTGTGCTTGATTCTTGCATTGTGGGATTTTCGATTTTGGGCAGTTCGTTTGGCACCGTTGGATCTATACTCTCGGATTTTTGGGTTTGACTACCAGGATTAGTATTGGTCTGGTGGCAGTTTGCACATATATTATGATTTAATAATTGAAAGGATTCTATTTGATTCTGATTACGTTTTTCTTTTTTGCAGGCGAAGAAGAGAATGGGCCAAAGCTTTTCCAGAAAATTGAAGTTATCAAGAACGTATTTTATTATCAATGTAATAATTATCGACGATCCTAGGCCGAATGCTAGGATTGAATGCGATTCACTCTGTTCTATGCGTTTTGTATGTATTAATTTGAGTTTGTTTTCTATTTCATTGAGCGGGGTAGGGTCAAATTTTTGGAGTGATTCTGTGAATTCTTGCTTTGCTTCTAAAGGGTATTGTTTTGCTAGTTCGTGGATAGTCGGGTTGACGATTTTCAGTTCTGCGGTTAAGTTGGGTTCATACTTATATTCAGATTGGAAAGAAATCTTTTGCAAGCCATGAAGTGTGACACTGAGGGCGTGTGCGGTACAACTCCCGGATAGGTAAAGGGAGCCTGTGCCGTTTATATCGAGTTCCTTACGGGGTTGACCGTGGCAGGTTATAGCGAGGGTGGTCGGTTTTATGGTGGTGTATAACCATATGTTGGAAGCAAGTAATGGGGTAAAAATAATGTCGGTTTTTGGAATTATAATTGTCTGGCATGTTTTGATTGAGGTTGGTGTTGCCTTTTTGAACATTGAATACTCGCAGGGGGCGTCTGGACCTGCGTCTCTTAGGGGCAGAGATTCATCACATAATTTTGAATCTCCGTGGTCTAGACACGATCGTAAAAACTCATTATTCACGAGGACATACATTTTCAAATTTTCCGAAATAATAATATTTTTCGATCTTGGTTGAATCGCCACATAGCCGGAATTATTAAGGGGCAGATCTATGGGGTTCGGAAAGCTATGAATTTTGTAAAGATCTAAATTTTCATTGTTTAAAAGCGGTAATTTTAGAGAGACGTGGAGTTTTCCATCGGTTATGAATACACTTGTTTTTGCTATTTCGAACAGATATGATGCAGTAGTGATTTCAGTCGCATTCGGGAGTTTATAAATATTGCTCAAGTGGTTAATTTTAGTAAGCAAATCTGTAATTTGTGAGTGGGATAAAATCAAGGGGTGCAGGTGACCGCGGGCTGTTGTTTGCAGCACTTCTAACAGCGTTTCATAGCTGTGTTTCAATTCGTCAATTTCGATTTCGTACTTATTCCACCAGGTGGAAATATTCAGGTAATCAATGTTGTATTCTTTGAGCGAATAATTTTTGGAGATTTCTTTAATTACAGCGAGTAGGTATTTCATCTCTTTTGCATTGCTTTCACCAACTTTGTGTAAGTTTTCAAGTTCGGATTTCATATAATGGGTTGTGTCGAGGGCTAATTTTGTTAGATTTTTCTGATTGTAATACAGTTGGTCTATATTTGCAGTCATGATTTCTCTATCTTTGGCGTCCATGATCCCGAAAACCCATTTAGCGGCCCAACCACCTATTTCGATGGGTGCTCCGCGTGCGTGTCGGCTCGATGGTTCGCGATTCGGTTTTGGTAGGATAAAGTAAGTACGTATGGATTGATGTAGGTCTTTAATATCGCCTAGTTTCCGTCTTAAGTTTAATTCTCTAACGGAGTTTGGGAAGACTTCTTTGGGGAAGGTTTCTACTATTTTATCAATAAAAATTTTAAAATCTCTGTACTCCACGTCGAAATCTCTCTCTATTGGCGGACAATTCATGAAAATATCAAAATGCACTTTTGTTCTAATTAATTTCACCTTTCCCACGTGCTCAAAATAAATCCCGGGGTTGTTGTGGATATCTTTCAATTCAAATAATGGGTTTCGTCTTTGCACTCAACGTCAACTAAGGTCGAGCTCAAAAACAACAAGACAAACCAAAGCATTTTCTCGGATCGGGCGTTCGAACAGGTTCAGCACGGCTTGTTACTGTAATTGTTGATGATAGGAAAGCTATAGATAGGTAGAAATAGTAAACGTCGAAGATAGGTCGAGATGATGATTATGTGTTTTAATAAAATTTTTTTAAACGATCTTTGTGTACTAAAATGGTTTTGCCGTTTTGACTGCGCAATAAAGCTGTGTTATTATCTCGAACTTCAAGAACGTCGAAGACTCCGTTGTAAAACTTGTCAAGCTTGTTCTTCCGTGGTAATTTATTTACGTAAACCTTTTCTCCAGGTTGTATTTTAAGGGGCTTAGCGGACTTGTCATAATACATTTTATTGTGGATTTTTGAAGATTCTAAGTTTTTCAGAGCGATTTCCCTAATTTCGGCTATTCTTGAAGCTAGGTCGTAAATATAGCCGTTATAAGTGTCGTTTTCGAAGTCATCCAAGCATGCAGAAGGGGTGCGGGGGTTGCGACCCATCGCGATCTCGTAAGGAGTGAATCCCGTAGAAGAATGGACGGATGAATTGTATTCCATCATGGCGAAAGGGACGAGTTCATCCCAATCTTGAAACTTGGGGGCGTTAGTTCGAAGATAGTCTTTCAATACAGAGTGACTTCGTTCTAACGAGGCATTGGACTGCGGGTGCCAGGATGTCATGGTTTTTAACTTGCAGTCAAACATGCTTTCGAGGTGTTTGAGCAGTCTGTTTCTGAAGCTTTTTGCTTGATCGGTTAGAATAATTTTTGGGACTCCGTGGGTGGCTATCAGGTGAATCGCTAAGGTCTGTGCTACGGTGAGGGCTTTTAAATTTGGTATAGGGACTGCGATACAGAATTTTGAAAATAAACATTGCATGGTTAGGATGTAGGCGTTACCCTTAACTGTTCTGGGCATAGGTCCAACGGCATCGATTGCAACCTTGAAAAAGGGTTCTGCAGGAGAATCGCTGATTACCATAGGTTCTTTGGTGCGATAACCGATGAGTTTAAACTCTTGGCATATTCGACAGCGATGTATGTAGTCGACTACGTCTTTGCGTAAACCGGGCCAAGTAAAATTTTCCCTAACTCTACGATAAGTTTTTTCAACTCCGCGATGTCCTCCGAACAAGCTGTCGTGACGCTCTTTTAAGATGGTATCACGCAACTCGGGCGGCGGTATCACGCAGGATCCTAGACAGATTGTAAGGGTCATGGGAACATTTTTCAAATGGTCTTGAATTTTCCGATAAAGGGTACCGCGGGGCAATGCGTCTGTGAGCTCGCCTTTTCGTGCTATCCTGGCTGAAGTTATTTCTCTTTCAAGTAGCAAATGATAAAGGTTATAAAAACATTCTCTCAAAGGGCTTTGTCTAATCGGTGTTTTCTCCGTTTCAGTTACGACTAACGAAAAGATGGTTCTCCCCCTGTTTGTGGAGACGAGCACGTCACCCACCGTCGGGTTCGCGTCACTGAGGTCGATTTTTGAGATTAATTTCAACTCGTTTAGCAATTGATTGTTGGGTGTGTTCAGATTTAAATTTGCAGGTATGAAATGAATTATATTATCTTTGTGACCGGTCAGGGACTCTCTGACAGGTCTGATCACCATGGTTTTCCTGGGATCAGGGTGAATTCCAGAAATACTGGAGTCAGGTAGTATTATCGGTGGAATGCTGTCGGGTTTTACGAAAAGATTGCTATGGGGTTTTAAATTAAACGAGTTCAAATTATCAACAGAACCATTTGAGTCGTGGTGCGAGTGAATCGAGTTTTCAAGGTTATCAAGTGTTGTTCTCGTTTCGGTAATTTCCAGTTGATCGGCAGACGCATGAGTTCTCTGGGGGACGGTTACCGGCGTAGGAATTACGTTTTTGGTGGTGATGATAGATTTACGAGGTTCTCTGGTATCGTGTTTAGATAGGATAGTAGACGTGGAACTCGCAGATGAATCGGATTCCTCGCTCGACATGATCTTTGTGTCGTCTAAAGGCAAAGCGTTAGATTGAGAAAGCAGATCTGGATTCATAGGTGGTATTCTTGGTGTTATCATGGTGGACGAGAGCAAGGGTGTTCTTAATTCAGACTCGTCGGCCAGCTGCCATTTTGACAAATCAAGCAGAGATTGGGTTTTGTTAAGAGTAGTCTGATCATGGGGGTCGATTAGATCATTTTCTAAATAACCAGGGTCACTGTGAGCGACGGAGTGGTCTGCTTCGAAATAATTTGGTCCTAGTTCGGTGGTTTTTAGAAGTTCTTCCCATTTTCCTGAATCCCACCAAAGGGAATTGAACCCTTCGATGATTTCGTTCCTTTGTTCCGGGGTAAAGTTTGTGGGTTTCAAGGGCGATGGAGTTTTCGGCTTCCGACTTTGCGTTTCTGGTGGACTGAGGTCTTCTTCATCCGATGACGAAGAGTCGTCGTCAACCGAGGGTTTGACTCTTTTTGAAGGAGTGTCGAAGAAAGCCTTTCTCTGGGGCGATTTATCAAATTGGGCGACGACCTCTTCGAATTCGTCGGACGGTATCATTGTCTCATCGAGTTCGTCCACGTCAAGGGCTGGCGCGGCTTGCTCAGGGGTGTTATTTTCGAATTCGGTGGCAGAAGATGTTGTCGGTGTGGGCGAAGGGTCCACTAGACTGGGAAGCAGAGATCTATGACGTAAGGGAACGGGCACGTCGGAGACGTCTGACTCGGTACTTTCGGAGTTTTCTGCTTCTGAAGTCGTGCTTTCTGTTTCAGGCTCTGTGTAGCGTGCCTTTTCCCTGGTCTCTGTGAGTCGTTGGTTGCGTCTGAGTTTTAGACGGGAGGCTATGGTTTCACCTTGAAGGGTGCCTTGACCAGAAGCGTTCAAAGGTATCGGTGACTTGTTTTTAGACCCCTTTGGTCTGCCTCTCCTTGGAGGACCAGCCTTAGTGGGTGATTTTTCGCTCATGCTTTTGTTCTGGGCTTCGCGAGCTAAAGAGGTTTTGGTGGGTTTAGGGTGCCGAATCGGCAGCATCGTTTTGGATTTTATTTTGCTCACGGGTGGATTGGTTCCGGGGGTGATTGTGGAGGCCTTTCCGGGTGGATGTTCTTTATCGATTGGATTTCGGGACAGCCAGTCCGCATTGGTATTCTGTTTACCAGGTTTGTATCGAAAAATATACCTGTAACCACGGAGTCTGGCTCGCCAGCGATTTAGTCTAGACATAGGGTCTTTAATGGAGTCAATCCACTCTAAGGGCTCATGGTCGCCGTATACGTAAAAGACTCGACCGTAAAGGTAGTGTCTGAAGTGCATTATGGCAAGGACTACGGCCAAGCACTCTCGTTCTGTAGCAGAGTAATTCTGCTGGTGTTTGTTTAAAGTTCGAGACATATACGCAATGGGGCGGTCGTTGTTGGGTTCTCCCTGGCTTAAAACTGCGCCTATGGCGTAAGCGCTTGCGTCTGTTGTAAGAATGAAAGGTTGGGAGAAATCGGGGCAAATTAGAACGGGTGCGGAGCATAGAGCTTCTTTGAGCCGTTCAAAACTGTTTTGTTGTTCAGACTCCCAATAAAATTTAACGTTCTTTTTAAGGAGGTCGTTAAGGGGCTTAGCAATATCAGCGAAGTGATGGATGAATCGCCGGTAATAGCTACAGAGCCCAAGGAAAGATCTGACGTCATGTGCGCTCTTTAAAGGAGCGGCGTTTTTGACGTCCTCGATTTTTCCGGGGTCGGGTCTGACTCCAAATTGGTCGATGTGGTGACCGAGGTATTTGACTTCAGGGGTAAGAAACTCGCATTTTTCTATTTTTAGCTTCAGTCTGGCGTTGAACAGCCTTTGAAAAGCTTCATTAACCTTGCGCTCGTGAGTCTCCAGGGAATCGGCAAAGATAATTAGGTCGTCCAAGTAGACGAATAGTTCGACTCCTTGAAGCCCTGTCATAATTGTTTCCATGAGTCGTTGGAAAGTAGGTGGAGCGGAGCACAACCCAAAGGGCATTGCTGTGAATTCGTAGTGGCCGTAAGGGGTAGAAAAAGCAGTTTTAGCTCTGTCGTCAGGGTTCATGGGAATTTGATGAAACCCGTTTACCAAATCGAAGACTGAAAAGTATTTTGATTTTCCCAGAGATTCCAAGATCTCCTGAATGTTGGGGAGTGGATAGGAATCTGGGATCGTTAAAGAGTTGATTCTACGATAATCAATCACAAGGCGATATTGTTTTCGACCGTCTGGGCCAGGGCGTTTAGGGACTATCCAGAGGGGAGAATTCCAAGGGCTCGAAGATGGTTGGATGACTCCTTTCTCCAACATCTCGTTAATTTGTTTCTTAACTTCCTCTTGTAGCATAGGAGGATAGCGGTATTGACGGGTATAAATGGGTGTGTCGTTTTTTAAAGGGATACTATGCTGCACTAGGTGTGTGCGAGGTGGATCATCGCCAGGTAGCATGAAGAGGTAGGGGAACTTCTCTACTACTCGTTGAAGTTGAGCCAAAGATTCGGAATCATGGTGTTCTCTTTTTAGAAGTTCAATGATTTTGGGGACTCTTTCTTCAGGAAGACAAGGGGTTCCTTCACCTTCAGATTCGAAGAAGTCTTCAGAGTCGTCAAATTCGAAAGGGTACAGATCCTGAACTGGGATTTCAACTTCTTGGGGTTCTTCTTTAGTGTTCACGGCTAAGACGTAACAAGAGCCATTTTCGTTAGTCACCGCGGCTTCTCCGATAAAAATTCCCGTAGGGGTCTGAATTCGGGGTAGGTACGCCTCCCCTTTTGGAGATTTCTGCGTAACGGGGACTTCGATCGCGACTCTAGCGCGAGCTGGCAAGACGTATCTAGTACGAAGGGCTTTACCTCTCAGTCGACGAGCCCTATAATGAAAAACTGTAGGTGGAATTTTACTAGATGTGGGGTGAGCATCACAGGTAGTAGAAGGTGTATGATTTTGAGTACTCTGCCTGTCGTCAGAATTCTGGGATTCCGAGTCGCTACTATCTGATGCACTTGAGAAAGAGATAGTTCGGGTTTTATCTTGTGTGATCAAAGTATTATTAGCCAGATCGATGCGGCCTTTCTCATTATGCAAGTAGCGGGATCCTAGAATGGCATCATCCTTTAACGAGGATTGTTCGGGGAGGACGTGCATTCGATGGGTTCTCCCGCTTTCGCAAAAGAGGACGGTACCGAGTGTGTAGACGGGCTGGGTTCCGATCCCGGTGAGTTGCAACACTCGTGACCTGTCAATAGGGTACGCAGGGTTTAGAGATTGAATTTTTATCACGCTCACGTCTGCGCCCGTGTCGATAAGGACTCTACCTTTTCCGGTTCGAAATATCTCGTTTGTAATAGTCATTTTAGGGGTACCGTAAGATCGTTTCCTCCCCTTTTTAAACAAATTTCCTGGGTTTTTGGGATCTAATATTTGAGGGGATTGATACTCAGAGTTTGGGCTGAAGTCGGAGGGAGTCTCAGAGGTGTCACAAGATTTTTGGGTAGAGTTTTCGGATTCTGATCCAGAATCGGAGCAGGAGTCTGATTCGGGAGAGAGATTTTCAAAAAGGGAATCTGGGAAGTCTTTCCGCATCTTTTCAGCTAATTTTGTTTTTAATAAACTTGCTTTTCGGAGTTTTTTTAAAGATCTTCTGCTAATGACGGCGTCTTGAGAAAATGGGGCGTCGTCACCAACAAGGTAAAATAAAAGTTTTTGTTTGTAAAATTTTAAGGGTACTCGGCCAGTGGACTCTGTTTTATCTCCGTCTTCACTCTGTATCGTGAGAGGGGGATTTTCAAGATAGTATGCGGAGTCTTTAAGGACTGAGGTTTTTATCAAATTTACCTCGTTAGAAAGCGCTGCAGAGCAGGTGATATTGCCCTTATTGAACCAGGGGTGGTTTAATTTGACTGATGGTGCGCCCCTTGTTCCGACGATTCGTCGTACTTCCCGGACTTGTATGTTTTCACTGACCGGCGCTCCGGGTGTTGGTAGCTCGCCTGGGCGCCGTTCTGGCGAGCTGCTCCCCAGTTTAAATTATCAGGAGAGTCTACAGTCGCAGGCTTTGTAGGTGTAACCGGGCGAGGGATATTCGGGTTGTTCGCAGATGTTGATGGACCAGGGGATGCATGTCTGGGTGATGGGTTTGGACCGCGCGAGTCGTGCGGGTACCCATAAGCATAAGGGTTTGCGTAGGGCATTTGATACGGTGGCATAGACATTGGGGGATAGTAATAAGGTAGTGGCGGTGGGTAGTAATGCATCGAGGGCGGAGCGAAATAAGGGTTTTGACTTCGGTAGGGTGAAGGTTCTCTCGGTCTATCATAATTTTGATATCGGTTCCCAGGGCTTTCGGGTCTGGGTCGATCGTTCGGCGAACCTGGGCGACCGGGTCTGCTAGTCCTTTCGGGGGGTTTAAGTATGCCAGTCGGCTGGTCATAGCGAAGAGACGGGTGGGCGTCTAGCTTACCATCCGATGTGTACATAACAGTTTTGGGCATTCGGGTATCATCTCTGTCATAAGAATAAGGGATGGTGCGATGGTAATTCCGGGGGTCGTCAAAATCTGAGAAACGTACGTTATTTCTCGAAGAAGTTTCTCGATCCGGAGTCTGAGGGCGTTGGTACGGACTCGGAGATCGCGACCGGGGTGGTCGTGGCGAGGGCGAGTACTCGATGTCCGCACGGTTAGTCGTCCCAATGTTTACCCACTCCTCCGCGCTAACAGCGGCGTCCAGGGCATCGTTGAACGTTGCCGGGGTGTGTGTAGCCATTTGGTTACGAATAGCCGAGGGCAGACCACGTATGAAGTATTCTTTAGCCAAATCTTCAAACAGGGTCTTGTTGTGTTCCTTAATTTGATCGTTGGCCGCACCTTCGTTTTTCAACTTTGTGGCGGCGCGAACTATGGATGAAAGACGATCAAAGAAGTTTAGCACGGATTCGCCTTGTTTCATATACGACTCCGATATTAAATTAAGGTAGTACGAAAGAGAACGCTTTTGGCTAAATCTATCTGTGAGGTGTGTGCGGAGGTCCGCTAGGGTATTAAAGGTCTTGCCTTCAATGCTTGATTTCGCCTTGCCGGTCAGGCGTGAAATCACTCCCTGCAAAAACACTCCTTTAAGTTCTGGGTCTGCTAACCGATTATCATAATTCTCGACATCCTGGAGCCAAACTCGCAGGGGAGAATTACCTGAATAAAAAGGGATGGATGCGAGGGCGCTTTGCATCAGGGCGGAAGCTTGCAAGTTCGCGAACGCGGCACGAGACTCGTTCAGGGTCGCGGCCATGACCGACATATTCTCAGCCATGCGGCGGCCGTGCTCGAGTCGAGCCCGGGTTTTCAGGGTTTCGTCCGTGAGGGCTTCTATTTCATCTAGTGTCAAATTTGCACCTGCCATCTTCGAATAGGGCCTAATAAAGTTTTATCAATGAACGACAAGAGTCCGAGAGGAGGTTGAAAGAAAAGTTTACTGTTCGGGGCGATGAGCTAAACAAAGTGGGTAGCAAATTTTCAAACAAAAGTTTTCGAATCGAACAATAAAATTTACACGTCAAACAAAAGAAACAAATTTTATTCGGAGTCTTCGTAAAAGCGAATTGAAAGAATGAAAGAAACAAAGAATGTGCGCGTCAGCAATAAGTCGCTAAACTTTCTCCTTGAAATTCTCGTACACGAAAAATATGATGAAATAAAATTTCAGCTCTGATTTTCACGAACTAATTAAACCAGATTTTAAATTAAGTAATTTATTTTTAATTTTAATAAATTTAAATTCCCAAAACAAGATCCAACCAAAGAGCTTAAGCGAAAAGGCAGGTATGGTTCCCCACAAGGGATGCCATTTATGTCGCGTGCAAACGTGACAATAATTATTTAATTATATTTGAGTTTAATTTAATTTAAGTGGGAACTTACCCGCTATGAGCAGATTACGCAGTAATCTGCTCGTCACCCTTTTCGCTTGTCTTGGGTGGGATTTATTTGGGGAAAAATAAATGTAATTTTTAAAGTTAATGTAAATTTTATTATTAATAATTATAAAATAGAAATTTTTACGAATCAAGTTTATCGTCCTTCGACGAAGTTATAAATTAACAATAAAAAAAATCTTACTTGTAACTAGGTGCGAACCTAGGCTAGACGGAGAGGGGTCCGGGTTTCTAGCCCGGTGATCCCTATGGTTGACCCACGTGTCAGGGCTGTCGAATACAGTGGCCTGTCGAAGCCCGTGGAACTCCGGCTCCTTCCGTCCAGGTGTGCCTCTGCGACCTTCGGCTTGCGCTGGCCTCCGGGTCGCTTGGTGTCGGGAACGAGAGAGAGAGTTTGAGGTTCGCGCGAGCCGGGAGGTCGCCGATTATCCCCACCTAGGACTTAAGGATCGGAGCTGCATCCAATTAGCTCGAGCTTTTAGCTTGGCTCGCGACGGGCCCCCTTCCTCACTCTTTCGGCGGGAGTAATTAAGAATATTCGAAAAGTCGTTAGCGCAACTTAGGAGGGTGATGGGTATTGGTTATGATTATTATTAGTATTATTATTTGTGTTAAAGGTTGATACACGACAGGACAACTAAATCGCTAATTTCAAGGGTAGCGACGATTAAAGTAACAACAGCGGCGTAAAACCACCAAAAACCGGAGAAGCTGCGTAAAAATTAAGACGAATCATTGTATCATTATTTAGATAAGTTGCGAGCTCTTTGGAAAACTAAATCAGTAATTTCAAGGGTAGCGACGATAAAAGTAACACCAGCTGCGTAGAACCACTAAAAATCGGAAAAACCGCGTAAAAAAATAACATGAATGATTTTGTAATTATTTCGATAAGTTGCGAGCTCTTGGGACAACTAAATCGCTAATTTCAAGGGAAGCGACGATAAAAGTAACACCACCTGTGAAAAATCACTGAAAATCGGACCAGCCACGTTAAAAATATTACGAAAAATTGTATCTTTATTTTGATAAGTTGCGAGCTCCTGGGACAACTAAATCAGTAATTGTTAGGATATGTGGGTGAATGAACAGACTAACAAACACTATTAATCAAACAGTAACTTTATTAGCGTTAATACAAAAGTCGCAGTGTTGCGGGCGTGTGCGCGCGATAAAAGTAAGGACAAAGAACTGGTCCGGCGATCCCGTGTTCCGGAGAGGGGAACGGAGCGGACTCGGATGGCGTCCCTGTAGAGCCGCGAGATTTCAAAAGGCGGAGATAAGAAGAGCATCACTAACACCCCCTCTCGCTTCGATCTCCGGTTGAGATGAGTCGGAGACCAAGTTGTCTGGAGCACTCCTGGTGCCTCGGGGCAGGTAGGCCCTTGGTGAGCACATCGGCCGTCATCTCTTCAGTGGGCAAGTACGACAGGCTAATCGGGTGGTTTTTGATCGCTCCCCTGATGAAATGGTATCTTATGTCTATGTGCTTGGTCCTGGAGTGATGTATTGGGTTTTCGACGAGGCTCTTTGCTCCCTGATTATCGCTGAACATCTCCACGTTCGCCAGATCCTTGAAGCCTATTTCCCTCAGGAACCAAATCAAGTGGATGGCTTCCTTGGTGGCCTCGGCGATGGCCATGTATTCCGCCTCGGTGGAGGAGAGAGCAACGGTGCGCTGCTTGCGCGACTCCCATGTTACAGCTGTGCCACCGAGAGTGTAGGTGAAGCCGGTGTAGGAGCGACGGTCCACGATGCAGTTTCCCCAGTCAGAGTCGGTCAGACAACGCAGGGGCTCCTGATTTTTGACATAGACCAGGCCCAAGTCTATCGTTCCTTTCAGGTATCGGAGAATCCGCTTTGCTGCCATCCAGTGCGTTGGGCTGGGATTACTGCTGAATTGAGCCAACGAGCTGACGGCATGTGCGATATCTGGCCTCGTCCCGAGGGCGGCGTAAGTCAGCGCTCCGATGAGCTCTCGGTATGGAAACTTCCCCTCGTTAGAGCAATCTTGCGGTGTCTTGGTAAGTTTCAACCCGGAGGCTAGTGGAGTCTTCGTCGGCTTGCAATCCGTCATGCCGAATCGATTCAGGAGCTCCCGTATGTAACCAGATTGGGCCAGGGAGATCTTGTCGTCTTGGAACTTGATCTCCATCCCTAAGCAGTAGCTTGCTTGACCTAGATCCTTGACTTTGAAGGATCGGGCGAGTTCTGCTTTGATTCTTGCTTCCTCCTCGGCATCATTTGAGAAAAACAACATGTCGTCGACGTATAATAGAACAATGGTTATCCGAGAAGGTCCTCGGCGTTTCATATAAATGCAGGGGTCGGCGTTGATCGGCTTGAATCCTGCCTTCTGGAGGGCTGAGTCAATCTCCGAGTACCATTGTCGACCGGCCTGTCTCAAGCCGTAAAGAGCCTTCAGGAGTTTGCAAATTATATCCTTCCTGCCGTTGATTGCCAAGAGCATTGACCTTGCCTTGCCTCGAAGAGCCGAGTCCACCTCGGTTGTGGCCATTCTGACCAACATCTCACGCAGAAATTCAGGTGGCTCCATGTATACCTCTGTGTCGATTTTACCATTCAGGTAGGCAGTCTCTATGTCTATCTGCGACACCTTCAGGTCGTGCTTAGAGGCGAGTGCTACCAACAAGCGCAGCGAGCTGAGCCGAGCGACTGGCGCAAATGTTTCGAAGAAGTCTATCCCGGGTCGTTGAGCGAAACCTTTGGCGACAACTCTCGCCTTCCTCTTCTCGAGTTTTCCGTCGGATTTGAACTTGTTCCGTAAGACTGTGCGACACTGGATTACGTGGGCTCCTGGGGGTCGCTCGACAAGGACGAAAGTGTCGTTAAGGATGAGACTTTTCGTCTCTTGATAGACGGCGTCCTCCCACTGTGCCTTGTCTGGACCGGACATTCCTGACTTAAATGGGACCTCGCAAGCGATCAGGGCCATTGCTGTCGGATCGAGTTCGTCGAGTTCCGTCTCTTGGGCATCGATCGGTGGCTGAGTTGCGGTTCCGGTCTCGATCAGCTCTTGAACGCCGCTGGGTGGTTGAAGGGCAGCTCCGGACTCAGCCGATCCCTGGTTGATGTTGGATTCTCTAGTTGTGCCTGATTGAGTGTCCGGCAGGCCTGAAGGGAGCAGTCCACCTGGGCCTTCTCCTTGCACAACAACTTCATCCCATTCCTGAGGATGGTTTCCCCGGGCGTTTGCGAGATTTTCCTTCCTCAGCGCCGGCTGATTGCGAACTGGCCTGTATTTGGGCGGGCGGCCGGGTTTCCCGGTTCTAACCTTGGGTGGTCTTCCTCGGCCCCGCTTCCGACTTTCGGCGATCTGAGGCGCGTCAGGCTCTTCGGTGTCGCTGTCGCTTGGATCCGTCAGTTCCGGTGCCTTCAACTGCGTGATAATCGACGTTGGACTGTATCTGGTCTCTGGCGACTCCCATGTTAGCTCGGGTGCTGGCGCGGCGAATTCTCGTGAGAAGACGACGTCTCGAGTGATATGGACTTTCCTCTCGATCGGGGACCACACTCGATATCCCTTGGAGGTGGACGAATAGCCAACGAAGATGCCCGGGACTCCCTTCGGATCCAACTTGTCCTTGCCTGGGCGTTTGTCGAGGAAGTGCAATTTTACTCCGAAGGGTCGTAGGTGTTTGACGTCCGGTTTCTGGCCGTGCCACATTTCGTAGGGCGTGGTGTTGTCTCACGATTTTGTTATGCATCTGTTCCGAACGTAGCATGCGGTGGCCGCGGCTTCTCCCCAGAACGCCTTCGGCAGACCGGACTCATATAACATGGTGCGTGTGGGCTCGATCAAGGTTCTGTTTTTACGTTCAGAAACGCCATTTTGTTGTGGCGTTCGAGGTACTGTCAGCTCGCGTCTGATGCCAGCTTCCTTGAGGGCCTCATCGAGTCCTGTGTTGCAGTATTCGCCCCCGTTGTCGGATCGCACGATTTTTATTTTTCTGCCAGTGTGATTTTCGGCGTAGTTTTTGTATTCGTGAAACTTGGGGGCCACGTAGCTTTTTTCTTTAATGAGGTAGATTTCGGTCCAGCGCGTGTAGTCGTCCGTGAAGGTCAGCAAGTATTTTGCACCGCCGTGCGTTGCTGTCCTGGCTGGGCCGTAAAGGTCGGTGTGGACTCTCTCCAGTGGTGCTGAACTTCGCTTGGCTTTCTTTGGGAACGGTTTTGAGGTGATTTTTCCAGCGATGCAGGCGTCGCAAGAGAAGTCCGCTCCGAGAGGGCTCGTCTGGATGCCTGTCACGATTTGTTTGTTGATCATCGTGTTGATATCAGCCTTGTTTAGGTGGCCAAGGCGTCTGTGCCACTCCATCGAGGGACTGTCCTCGGATGCTGTGACGAGGGCTTCTTGCTCCGCCTCGCGCACGAAAAATAGGTCGCCTCTGCGATCAGCGACGAACTTCACGATACCGTCGAGGCTTTTCACATACGCCCGCTGCTTCGTGAAGGTCACGATGTGGTCCGTGTCTACTATTTTGGCCACTGACATCAGGTTGGTGCGAAGCTCAGGGATGTACAGCGTGTTCTGTAGGCGTATGGTCTTCCGCTGTCCGTCGCATGATGTTGTGAGGCGCACGTCGCCCCGGAGAGTTGCTTCAACGGTGGCTTCACTTGCCAGTTTGACTCCTCCCGTGGCTTGTTCCGGATTGCTTAGACTGCTCTTGTCGTTGCACATGTGCGATGTTCCACCGGAGTCCAGGCACCACCTGTATGGAGTCGTGGCTTTTGCTATCATGCAGGCGTCGTCGGGTGCGTAATTTCAAGACTAGTGACGATAAAAGTAACACTACCTCTGAAAAATCATCAAAAATCGGACCAGCCACGTAAAAAATAACACGAATGATTGTATCATTATTTCGATAAGCTGTGGGCTTTTGGGACAACTAAATCAGTAATTTCAAGGGTAGCGACGATAAAAGTAACAACAGCGGCGTTAAACCACCAAAAACCGAAGAAGCTGCGTAAAAAGTAAGACGAATCATTGTATCATTATTTAGATAAGTTGCGAGCTCTTTGGAAAACTAAATCAGTAATTTCAAGGGTAGCGACGATAAAAGTAACACCACTAGTGAAAAATCACCAAAAATCGGACCAGCCGCGTAAAAAATAATACAAATCACTGTATCATTTTTTCGATAAGTTGCGAGCTCTTGGGACAACTAAGTAAGTAATTTCAAGACTAGTGACGATAAAAGTAACACCACCTGTGAAAAGCCTTCAAAAATCGGATAAGCCACGTAAAAAATAAAACGAATCATTGTATCATTATTTCGATAAGTTGCGAGCTCTTGGGACAACTAAGTTGGTAATTTCAAGACTAGCGACGATAAAAGTAACACCACTTGTGAAAAATCACCAAAAATCGGACCCACCGTGTAAAAAATAACAAGACTCTTTATATCATTATTTCGTTAAGTTGCGTGCTCTTGGGACAACAAAATCGCTAGGTTTAAGGGTAGCGACGATAAAAGTAACACCACCGGTGAAAAATCACCAAAAATCGGACCAGACGCGTAAAAAATAACATGAATAATTGTATCATTATTTTGATTAGTTGCGAGCTCTTAAGACAACTCAATCAGTAATTTCAAGGCTAGCGACGATAAAAGTAACACCACCTGTGAAAAATCACCAAAAATCGGATCAGCCACGTAAAAGATAACATGAATCATTGTATCATTATTTCGATAAGTTGTGAGCTCTTGAAACAACTAAAACAGTAATTTCAAGACTAGTGACGATAAAAGTAACACCACCTGTGAAAAATCACAAAAAATCGGACCAGCCGGGTAAAAAATAACACGAATCATTGAATCATTATTTCGATAGTTTGCAAGCGCTTGGGACAACTAAATCAGTAATTTCAAGACTAGTGACGATAAAAGTAACACTACCTCTGAAAAATCATCAAAAATCGGACAAGCCACGTAAAAAAAATAACATAAATGATTTTATCATTATTTCGATAAGTTGCGTGCTCTTCGGACAACTAAACCGCTAGGTTTAAGAGTATTGACGATAAAAGTAACACTATCTCTGAAAAATCATCAAAAATCGGACCAGCCACGTAAAAAATAACACGAATGATTGTATCATTATTTCGATAAGCTGTGGGCTTTTGGGACAACTAAATCAGTAATTTCAAGGGTAGCGACGATAAAAGTAACAACAGCGGCGTTAAACCACCAAAAACCGAAGAAGCTGCGTAAAAAGTAAGACGAATCATTGTATCATTATTTAGATAAGTTGCGAGCTCTTTGGAAAACTAAATCAGTAATTTCAAGGGTTGCGACGATAAAAGTAACACCACCTGTGAAAAATCACCAAAAACCGGATAAGCCACGTAAAAAATAACACGAATCATTGTATCATTATTTCTATAGGTTGCGTGCTCTTGGGACAACAAAATCGCTAATTTTCAGGGTAGCGACAATAAAAGTAACACCAACTGTGAACAATCACCAAAAATCGGACCAGCCTCGTGAAAAATAACACGAATAATTGTATCATTATTTCGATGAGTTGCGTGCTCTTGGACAACTAAATCAGTAATTTCAAGGGTTGCGACGAAAAAGTAACACCAGCTACGTACAACCACCAAAAATCGGACAAGCTGCGTCAAAAATAACACGAATAATTGTATCATTATTTTGATAAGTTGCAAGCTCTTAAGACAACTAAATCGCTTATTTTAAGGGTAGCGACAATAAAAGTAATACTGGCTGCGCTGAAACACCAAAAATTTGACAAGCCGCGTAAAAAATAACACAAATAATTGTATCATTATTATGATAAGTTGTGAGCTCTTGGGACAACTAAATCAGTAATTTCAAGGGTAGCGACGATAAAAGTAACACCACCAGTGAAAAATCACAAAAAATCGGACCAGCCGTGTAAAAAATAACACGAATGATTTTATCATTATTTCGATAAGTTGCGTTCTCTTGGGAAAACTAAATCGCTAATTTCAAGGGTAGCGACGATAAAATTAACAGCACCTATGAAAAATCACCAAAAATTGTACCAGCCGCGTAAAAAGTAACACGAATAATTGTATCATTATTTCGATAAGATGCGTTCTCTTGGGACAACTAAATCAGTAATTTCAAGGGTTGCGACGAAAAAGTAACACCAGCTACGTAGAACCACCAAAAACCGGACAAGCTGCGTCAAAAATAACAAGAATAATTGTATAATTATTTTGATAAGTTGCAAGCTCTTGAGACAACTAAATCGCTTATTTTAAGGGTAGCGACAGTAAAAGTAACACCAGCTGCGTTGAAACACCAAAAATTTGACCAGCCGCGTAAAAAATAACAAAAATAATTGTATCATTATTTTGATAAGTTGCGAGCTCTTGGGACAACTAAATCAGTAATTTCAAGGGTAGCGACGATAAAAGTAACACCATCAGTGAAAAATCACAAAAAATCGGACCAGCCGCGTAAAAAATAACACGAATGATTTTATCATTATTTCGATAAGTTGCGTTCTCTTGGGAAAACTAAATCGCTAATTTCAAGGGTAGCGACGATAAAATTAACAGCACCTATGAAAAATCACCAAAAATTGTACCAGCCGCGTAAAAAGTAACACGAATAATTGTATCATTATTTCGATAAGTTGCGTTCTCTTGGGAAAACTAAATCGCTAATTTCAAGGGTAGCGACGATAATTGTAAAACCGACTCTGAAAAATTACAAAAAATTCGCGTAAAAAATAACACGAATGATTTTATCATTATTTCGATAAGTTGCGAGCTCCTGGGACAACTAAATCAGTAATTTCAAGGGTATCGACGATAAAAATAACACCAGCCGTGTAGAACCACCAAAAATTGGACAAGCCGCGTAGAAAAATAACATAAATGATTTCATCATTATTTCGAAAAGTTTCGTGCTCTTGGGACAGCTGAATCGCTGATTTCAAGAGTAGCGGCGATAAAAGTAACATCACCTGTAAAAAAGCACCAAAAATCGGACCAGTTAAGTAAAAAACAACACGAATAATTGTTTCATTATTTCGATAAGTTGCGAGCTCTTTGGAAAACGAAATAACTTATTCCAAGGGTAGTGACGATAAAAGTAACACCGACTCTGAAAAATCACCAAAAATCGGACCAGCCACGTAAAAAATAAAACGAATAATTGTATCATTATTTCGATAAGTTGCGTTCTCTTGGGACAACTAAATAAGTGATTTCAAGGGTTGCGACGATAAAAGTAACACCACCTGTGAAAAATCACAAAAAATCGGACGATTCGCTTAAAAAATAACTCGAATAATTGTATCATTACTTCGATAAGTTGCGTGCTCTTGGGGCAACTAAATTAGTGATTTCAATGGTTGCGACGATAAAAGTAACAGCACCTGTGACAAATCACCAAAAATTGGACCGGCCGCGTAAAAAATACCACGAATAATTGTATCATTATTTCGATAAGTTGCGTGCTTTTGGGACAACTTAAACGCTAATTTCAAGGTTAGCGTCGATAAAAGTAACACCGACTTTGAAAAATCACCAAAAATCGGACCAGCCATGTAAAAAATAAAACGAATAATTGTATCATAATTTCGACAAGTTGCGTTCTCTTGGGACAATTAAATAAGTGATTTCAATGGTTGCGACGATAAAAGTAACACCACCTGTGAAAAATCATCAAAACATGGACCAGCCGCGTAAAAAATAACACGAATAATTGTATCATTAATTTGATAAGTTGCGAGCTATTGGGACAACTAAATCAGTAATTTCAAGACAAGCAACGAGAAAAGTAACACCTGCTACGTAGAACCACCAAAAATCGGACAAGCCGCATCAAAAATAACACGAATAATTGTATCATTACTTCGATAAGTTGCGTGCTCTTGGGACAACTAAATCAGTAATTTCAAGGGTAGCAATGATTAAAGTAACACCACCTGTGAAAAATCACCAAAAATCGGACCAGCCGCGTAAAAAATAACACGAATAATTGTATCATTATTTTGATAAGTTGCGAGCTCTTAGTACAACTCAATCAGTAATTTCAAGGCTAACGACGATAAAAGTAACACCACCTGTGAAAAATCACAAAAAATAGGACCATCCGCGTAAAAAATAACACGAATAATTGTATCATTATTTCGATAAGTTGCAAGCTCTTGGGACAACTAAATCTGTTATTTCAAGGGTATTGACGATAAAAGTAACACCAGCTGCGTAGAACCACTTAAAATTGGACAAGCCGCGTAACAAAATATTATGAATGATATTATCATTATTTCGATAAGTTGCGTGCTATTGGGACAACTTAATCGCTATTTTCACGGGTAGCGACGATAAAAGTAACACCACCTGTGAAAAATCATCAAAAATTGGACCAGCCGCGTAAAAAATAACACGAATAATTGTATCATTATTTCGATAAGTTGCAAGCTCTTGGGACAACTAAATCTGTTATTTCAAGGGTAGCGACGATAAAGGTCACACCAGTGGCGTAAAACCACCAAAAATTGGACCAGCCGCGTCAAAAATAACGCGAGTGATTTTATCATAATTTCGATAAGTTGCGTGCTCTTGGGACAACTAAATCGCTAATTTCAAGGGTAACGACGATAAAAGTAACACCACCTGGGAAAAATCACCAAAAATTGGACCAGCCAAGTAAAAAATAACACTAATAATTGTATCATTATTCCGATAAGTAGCGAGCTCTTGGGACAACTAAATAGCTAATTTCAAGAGTAGCGACGTTAAAAGTAACACCAGCGGCGTAAAACCACTAAAAATTGGACCAGCTGCGTAAAAAATAACACGAATAATCGTATCATTATTTCGATAAGTTGCGAGCTCTTGGGACAACTAAATCAGTAATTTCAAGGGTAGCGACGATTAAAGTAACACCACTTGTGAAAAATCACCAAAAATCGGACCAGCCGTGTCAGCCCAAAAATAAGACGAATGGTTTTATGATTGTTTTAACAACTTGAAAGTTCTTGGGATAACCGAGTCAGTTATTTCAAGGCTAGTGACGTTAAATTAAAACTCAGTTGTGTAAGATCAGCAGAAGCTACTTTAATGGTTAGTCTTGCAAGTAGCGATTTGGTTGATTTATAAGCTGTCGATTTTTACAAAGTGAATGATGAACCTATTCGTGTTATTTTTTACCTGGCTGACATTGTTCATGCTAGTTGAACATGGATAGGTTTTATCGTTGCAAGCCTCGCAATCATCAGTTTAGTCGTCCCAAGAACTTTTAAGTTGTTAAAACAATCATAAAATTATTCGTGTTATTTTTGGGCTTACACGGCTAGTCCGATTTTTGGAGATTTTTCACAGTTGGGGTTACTTTTATCGTCACTAGCCTTGAAATTACCGATTTAGTTGCCCCAAGAGCTCGCAACTTATCAGATTAATCATTACATCATTCGTGTTCTTTTTCACGCGGCTGGTCCAATTTTTGGAGGTTTAACACAGTTTGGGTTACTTTTATCGTCGCTTCCCTTGAAAGTAGCGATTTAGTTGACCCAAGAGCTTGCAATTTATTGAAGTAATGATACAATTATTCATGTTATTTTTTACGTGGCTGGTCCAATTTTTGGTGGTTTTACGCAGCTGGTGTTACTTTTATCGTTGCTACCCATGAAATTAGCGATTTAGTTGTCTCAAGAGCTCGCAACTTATCAAAATAATGATATTATTCGTGTTATTTTTTACGCGGCTGGTCCGATTTTTGGTGATTTTTCACCGGTGGTGTTACTTTTATCGTCGCTACCCTTGAAATTAGCGATTTAGTTGTCCCAAGAGCTCGCAACTTATCAAAATAATGATACAATTATTCGTGTTATTTTTTACGCGGCTTGTCCAATTTTTGGTGGTTTTACGCAGCTGTTGTTACTTTTATCGTCGCTAGCCTTGAAATTACTGATTTAGATGTCCCAAGAGCTCGCAACTTATCAAAATAATGATACAATTATTCGTATTATTTTTTACGTGGCTGGTCCAATTTTTGTTAGTTTCACACAGCTGGTGTTATTTTTATGGTCGCTAACCTCGTAGTTGTCAGAATTTTTTTTACGCGGCTGAAGTTATAAATAGCAAGCACTAGACAGTTGGTCATGCTTCGTGTTACAGTTTACGTGGCCAGTATAAATTTTGTGTTATTCTTTACATCGCTAGAAGATAGCGTGTTACTTTTTACTATCCTGCTGGATTACTAATTTTTTAAATGGTTTTTGGATTTTTTTTCACGCCGCTAACGAGTAAACTCATCATTTGAGGAGCTTGTCCTTTTATTTTGTTGTTATTGTTAACGCGGCATGATAATTTTTGCCAAAATCGCTAAAAACAGCCATTTCAGCTTATTTTACTCACGGCATTCTATTGTTGTTACTTTTTACTTCGCTAATTTTTTCAGTGCCCTTTTTCGTATCGACTGTCGGTTTGTATAGTGGCTTCATTACGTAAACGGGCGATTTCCCTTCTTATTTCTGCACATGATTGATTATCTTGATACCCATGATAAAATTTTTTAGTATTATTTTTAGGAATGATAAAAAGGCCATTTAAATCAGTAACACGAGAAATGGCCAGGTAAACTAGTTTTTGCTGATGATTTCTATTACATGCATAAACAATAGTCGAATATGTACCTTCTTGTGATTTGTGGATTGTCATTACGCACGCAGCCAAAAGCGGAAAGTGAGTTCGTGAAGCCTTGATGTTTTTACTTGCATCTATTACTGTTGAAAAAAACAAAATAGTTTTTTCAAACTATTTACAAAAATTTTTTACTGTCCTTATTTTTTAATGAAGCCACACTTTTTCCAAGAAGTGTTTTCAACACAAAAGTTTATTACAATTTGCACATTTTATAAAAGCTATATTTGCGCAGCTGACACAATTAACCAAAATTTCATTTTTACCAAAACAAGTTTCATTAAAATTTCTAAATTTACCTGAATCAGGCACTGCTACAGAGTATCCACTTTTATACTAAGCAAATTGAATCATTGGTCGAAAAACGTTGGCTGTCAATTGATTGTGTACAAGTGAGTGAATTTAAAAAAAAACAATCTATTATAAACTTGCTGTGCTTCGAACTCTAACATCATTTCATCGTATATTTGACGTACAAATCCTTTATATTGTCTGAAAAAGTAAACATCTAAAGGTTGGCAGATCCCTGTTGTGCCAGCAGGAATCGTCGTAGTTTCTAACAGTTCCTTTTTTTGAGACAATAAAGATTCTTTTAAAAAAGAATCAGTTTGTCCTGACCAACTATCAGTTAATAGCAAACTTTTTTGTAAAATGTGCGGCGTTAAGCAGTCTTTCAGCCAGATTTTGACATGCTCTTTTGTTAATTTACCTGATTTATTGTATACCGCAACCAAATTATTCGGTGTATTTTCTTCAACTTACGCAGCAACAATAGGTGCAAATTTGTTTCCAGTGGTTTCTTGTAAGCATATTAACATTGGCGATAAAAGCTTACCAGAAGCAGTAATTGTAGGTTGAATCGTGCATGAATGAGTAGTGTTTGCAATACTATTTACCATGACTTTCGTCTGTTTTCACCTTTATAACTTAATGTTCTTGTTGAATGAAACTCTTTTAAAAATCCAGATTGATCGGAATTTAATACACAATCTAAACTGTAAGCAGGAATTTGAGCATTTGTTAAATGTGAATGTTGGCTTAAATTTTTATCTATATTAGCTTTTTCAGTCGAATGTTTTCTTGTTACGAGGTGAGTCACTTTGTGCGAGTTAATTCGAAGTCGACGTTTTAAATTTTTCACAAATTCCAAGCTGGCTTTAAAATTTTCTAATCCAATTTCTCGTGCTTTTTGGATTGCCCAGCGCCAAATATGTACATCATCATCATATGTACATCATGGACAGCTGATAAATCATTTTTTTTACACTTATCAATCTTATTCTTAAGGTACTGCTCTAGTTCATACATTTTCATGGCAAAGGTTCCTTTAGCTTCTACATATTTTCGAAATCTAGTAATGTGCACAGCATATAGCTTCGTATATAAATTTTGGATGGATTTAAATGATCGTTTATGAGTATCTTTTAAATCAATAATTTTTTTCATAGTTTCATATGAAAATGTGTAATCTGGATATTCTATTTCAAGAAAGTAATCATAACCATCCGCGTCAAGTTTTTGTTTTTTCAAACCAGGCTTCGAAAAAGATAAGGATTCTGAATCATTGGAAATACTTGCTTGAGAGTCAAAAGTTTGTGAAAGTTTGAGTTCTAAATTGTCATTAGCGTCGTTACTCACAATTTCAGTTTTAGAAAATCCACTGTCATTGCTATCACTATCGCCGTCGCTATCACTTTCAATATATAAAGTTTCTTCTGTTTCCACTTCGATCGATTCATTGCACAAATTTTCAAAAACATCCCAGAGGCTGCTAGCAATATCAGCATAATGAACGTCGATTTTTCCTCGGAACTCCTCTGGTTCAACGGGTCCACACTGTTCGTTAAAATATATTTGAAAAAGAAAAAATACTTGACGAGGATCAATCTCCATGATGAAATGTATTTTTCAAGCAGTCAAAAATAAACATGGTTAACTCTTAAAAAACTTTTCATACGAACTAAAACTTAAATATTTATACGAAATATTAAAAACAAAAGAAAAACTCATAAGTTTAAGCTAATCTACTTCAAAAACGGTAAATGCTATTGAAGCGCCACCTAGCAATGACACCTAATAATGACAACCTCAACTTTACTTTTGAATTAAAAAATTAAGTAGGTATTTATATTTATACAATCTTTTACTTGAGTTGTAGGAAAAGTTTTCTTGGTGCCACCTGTCAGTAATAACTTTAACTTTCTTTTAAATTCGTAACAATGTCAATATTAATAATCATACATTCATCTACTTTAATTGTAGAAAAAGTGTTTTAGGCGCTAACTAGTGGTGATTGCCTCAACTTACGGCTTTTTGTTCGAGAATATTTGCTACAAGATAAGTAAAAAGTACTTTTTTCAATATTACTGTGTACTTTTACTGAACTGAAAAAAATGTTTAGTTAACAATGAAACATGTATATTTATTTGTCTGCACATTTTGATATTATGAATTAAATGTAACCCTTTAAAAAAATAACAATGAGACGATCGAAAATTAAAAATAAATTGAAATTAGCTAAAAAATATATAAATAGTATTTCAAAAATGATGGTTTAGTGAATTTCCTGAAAGAATATGTAAGAGGTGAAAAATCACATCAAATGCGTACTTTGGTATTTTTTGAAAAAATAGATAAAATAAGACTGATATGGTTAATAAAATCATTTTAAGATAAAAGTTAATTTCAAAACTATAAAAAGAAGCTTTCAAAATTCAAAAATAATCTTATTTGTCCCAAGGTTTATTTTGTTTTTCTATGAAAAAGACAGTAAAATGAAGTCTCGTTTTTTTGAAGCCAAAAAGGACTAATTTAATGCTAAAAATCGAAGCTTTGAGGGCTTGGGAAAAAAATATCAAAGATCGAGGATCTGGGACCAGTCGGACTTTTTTTAAGGTAACTTAAACTAAATTTTGCGCCTTGTCCGATGTCAATCGGAGCCGAACACCTGAAGTCCTTCCCTTGTAAGATTAAAGATTCTAAGAATAAGTTTGTGCGCAATGCGCGCACGCCACCTTTGTGACAAGTCACAAAATAGCAAATAGCAATAATAACACTTACACAATTTTGGAAGAGTGAGTTAATTTTTGAAAATTGTTCAAATATTATTTGAACGATTCAAAAAAATGCATACGTATTTTTAATCATCGGTAAAATTATGTCATAAAACAATTAAATAAGGTACTAATTTTATTAAAAAAAATAAAAATAAAAAACTGTAATTTCAGTGACTTAAATTGTAGGTAAAGAACATGAGTATCGTCTTAAAATCAAGTTCAGTTTCTTTAGTTTCAGCAATTAAAAGATGTCTTCATTTATCGCAGTGGGAAACAATTAAAATTTTTACTTCAAAATATGTTTTTAGAGATTCGCAGATTATAGGGTGGATATTTTTTCTTGCGTTAAAAGCTCATAACTTTACTTAAAAAAAAAATTTCCGTATAAAATCTTAAACCATTGAACAACTCTTGACTTCAGCTACAACTTGACGTAGTTTGAAATTGTGTATGAAGCATTCTTTATTGAATAAATAAGCCAAAAAATCGATTAACCCTAATTTTGGGATTTTTTTAAGGTTAAATTTTTAACAAATACAATAAAAACGGCTTTAAACGCAAAACCGTTAATGTTATGTATATACAATAGAGGTATACACTAAAACAAAGTAAAAAATTAAAAAAAAAAAAAATATATAGCTTTTTTGGGAACAGCTTATTAAGTGTGTTCTGTATTGTTTGTCTGCTATATCGGTACCAAGGCATGAAATTTAAAATGCCAGGACATTTTTGAATAGGTTTCTTACTCTACTTTCGAACGCAACAAATCCCGTTAAAATAGGCCTATTCGTTTAGAAATGGCAGCAAAAATAGTGAAAATGAGCGATCAATTTTTGTTCAATTCGTTGCTTTACATTAAAAACAATTTTATTCATAGAAGACGCAAAAAAATTTTTTAGGCCCTAAAAATTTGGGAATCTTTATTTTTTGGTGTCTAGAATCAGTAGAAAAAATTTCAGAAAATTTAAAAAAAGTCGGAGACAATCCTGCTTTTTTAACGGGGACGGCCTACAATGCTAGATTATTAGGATTTTTTTTTAAATAAAATTGTCTACCAACCATAGGACTCATTAAGACCGTTTTGGTCTTAAAGTGTCCGTCTTGATTTGCTCTTTCAAAAATAATTGTTTTCAAATAACCAAAAATCATTTTTCCGCTCGGAAAATTGATGGTAATGAAAATTTTGATAGAAATTTTTATAGCAATACAATAGTTTCATTTTTTAATTTTTTTAATATCGATACAATATTGAGTCAAATTATTGTATTGTATTGGTATTGTGAAACCCTATTAGAAAATCACCAAGAATGTTTTTATCGATGAAAAAAAATTTTTATTTTCTGTGTTTTGTCTTCAAATCATAAATTTAACATTGGTAGTATTCAGTTGCAGCGAGAAAGATCTACGAAAATGAAAAATGTTGACACTTGCGGGTTTTCCCGAGGATTTTCCATTTTCCAGTTTATTAGAGAGGTAAAGAAAAAAAAAGCTTGGTGCATAAACATGTTTTGAAATGTTTTCAAGGTCAAATTTTTATATAGTAATATCAAAAATTGCATACATATTTATTAATGTTGCAGAAATCTTCGAATATGAATATTTTTAAAGGAAACTTTACAATATTCATGCCAACTTACTTAAACCAGCGAAGGGAGATTGTTCCGAGGAAATCGTTAAGTTGAGAACTTTTTTTCGAGTAAAGTGTACCGTTGAGGAGATTATCGAATATAAATGATTTTTTTTTGAAAAATTTACAATACCCATGCCAACTTACTTAAACCAGAGAAAGTAGATTTTCCCGAGAAAATCGTAACGCTAAGAAAATTTTTCCGAGTAAACTGTAAAGTTGCGGAAATCATCGAATATAAATATTTTTAAAGGAAAATTAACAATATTCATGCCAACTTACTTAATCCAGAGAAAGGAGATTTTCCAAGGAAATCGTAGGGTTGAGAACTTTTTTCCGAGTAAAGTGTAACGTTCAGGAAATCATCGAATATATAGATATTTTTTAAAGGAAAATTTAAAATATCCATGCCAATCTACTCAAACCGGAGAAAGGAGATTTTCTCGAGGAAATCGTAACGCTAAGAACTTTTTTTCGAGTAAACTGTAATGTTGCGGAAATCATCGAATATGAATATTTTTTAAGGAAAATTTACAATATTCATGCCAACTTAATTAAACCAGAGAAATGAGATTTTCCCGAGGAAATCATAGCCTTGAGAACTTTTTTCCGAGTAAAGTGTAACGTTGAGGGATCATCGAATATAAAGATATTGTTAAAGGAAAATTTACAATATTCATGCCAACTTACATAAACCAGAAAAGGGAAATTGTTCCGAGGAAATCGTAACGCTAAGAACTTTTTTCCGAGTGAGCTGTATTGTTGTAGAAATCATCGAATATAAAATTTTTAAAGAAAAATTTACAATATTCATGCCAACTTACTTGAACCAGTGAAGGGAGATTGTTCCGAGGAAATCGTTAAGTTGAGAACTTTTTTCCGTGTAAACTGTAAGGTTGCGGAAATCATCGAATATAAAGATATTTTTAAAGGAAAATTTACAATATTCATGCCAACTTACTTGAACCAGAGAAGGGAGATTGTTCCGAGGAAATCGTAGCGTTGAGAATTTTTTTTCGAGAAAAGTGTACCGTTGAGGAGATCATCGAATATAAAGATATATTTAGAGGAAAATTCACAATATTCATGCCAACTTACTTAAACCAGCGAAGGGAGATTCTTCCGAGGAAATCGTTAAGTTGAGAACTTTTTTTCGAGTAAAGTGTACCGTTGAGGAGATCATTGAATATAAAGATATGATTACCGGAAAATTAACAATATTCATGCCAACTTACTTAAACCAGAGAAGAGACTGTTCCGAGGAAATCGTAACGCTAAGAACTTTTTTCCGAGTAAATCGAATATAAATATTTTTAAAGGAAAATTAACAATATTCATGCCAACTTACTTAAACCAGAGAAAGGAGATTTTCCAAGAAAATCGTAGCGTTGAAAACTTTTTTCCGAGTAAAGTGTAACGTTCAGGTAATCATCGAATATATAGATATTTTTTAAAGGAAAATTTAAAATATCCATGCCAATCTACTCAAACCGGAGAAAGGAGATTTTCTCGAGGAAATCGTAACGCTAAGAACTTTTTCCGAGTAAGCTGTAATGTTGCAGAAATCGTCGAATATGAATATTTTTTAAGGAAAATTTACAATATTCATGTCAACTTACTTGAACCAGAGAAGGGAGATTGTTCCGAGGAAATCGTAACGCTAAGAACATTTTTCCGAGTAAGCTGTAATGTTGCAGAAATCGTCGAATATGAATATTTTTTAAGGAAAATTTACAATATTCATGCCAACTTACTTAAACCAGCGAAGGGAGATTGTTCCGAGGAAATCATTAAGTTGAGAACTTTTTTTCGAGTAAAGTGTACCGTTGAGGAGACCATCGAATATAAATATTTTTTTATTGAAGATTTACAATACCCATGCCAACTTACTTAAACCAGAGAAAGGAGATTTTCCCGAGGAAATCGTAACGCTAAGAACATTTTTCCGAGTAAACTGTAAGGTTGCGGAAATCATCGAATATAAATATTTTTAAAGGAAAATTAACAATATTCATGTCAATCTACTCAAACCGGAGAAGGGAGATTGTTCCGAGGAAATCTTAGCGTTGAGAATTTTTTTTCGAGTAAAGTGTACCGTTGAGGAGATCATCGAATATAAAGATATTTTTAGAGGAAAGGTCACAATATTCATGCCAACTTACTTAAACCAGCGAAGGGAGATTGTTCCGAGGAAATCGTTAAGTTGAGAACTTTTTTTCGAGTAAAGTGTACCGTTGAGGAGATCATTGAATATAAAGATATTATTAACGGAAAATTTACAATATTCATATCAACTTACTTAAACCAGAGAAGGGAGACTGTTCCGAGGAAATCGTTAAGTTGAGAATTTTTTTTCGAGTAAAGTGTACCGTTGAGGAGATCATTGAATATAAAGATATTATTAACGGAAAATTTACAATATTCATATCAACTTACTTAAACCAGAGAAGGGAGACTGTTCCGAGGAAATCTTTAAGTTGAGAATTTTTTTTCGAGTAAAGTGTACCGTTGAGGTGATCATCGAATATAAAGATATTATTAACGGAAAATTTACAATATTCATATCAACTTACTTAAACCAGAGAAGGGAGACTGTTCCGAGGAAATCGTTAAGTTGAGAATTTTTTTTCGAGTAAAGTGTACCGTTGAGGTGATCATCGAATATAAAGATATTTTTAAAGGAAAATTTACAATATTCATGCCAACTTACTTAAACCAGAGAAAGGAGATTTTCCCGAGGAAATCTTAACGCTAAGAACATTTTTCCGAGTAAACTGTAAGGTTGCGGAAATCATCGAATATAAATATTTTTTTAAAGAAAAAATAACAATACTCATGCCAACTTACTCAAAGCAGAGAAAGGAGATTTTCCCGAGGAAATCGTAACGCTAAGAACATTTTTCCGAGTAAACTGTAAGGTTGCGGAAATCATCGAATATATGGATATTTTTTAAATGAAAATTAACAATTTTTATGCCAACTTACTTAAACCAGCGAAGGGAGATTGTTCCGAGGAAATCGTTAAGTTGAGAACTTTTTTCCGAGTAAAGTGTAATGTTGAGGAAATCATCGAATGTATAGATATTTTTTAAAGGAAAATTTAAAATGTCCATGCCAATCTACTCAAACCGGAGAAAGGAGATTTTCTCGAGGAAATCGTAACGTTGAGAATATTTTTCGGGTAAAGTGTTACGTTTAAGTGATTAACAATTAAAAAAATATTTTTCTATGTGAGAATCAACAATATCAATGCTTATTTGTTTAGAGCAGACCAGAAAGCTTTTCCCGAGGAAATCGTAACGTTGAGAACTTTTTTTCGAGTAAAGTGTACCGTTGAGGAGATCATCGAATATTAAGATATTTTTAAAGGAAAATTTACAATATTCATGCCAACTTACTTAAACCAGCGAAGGGAAATTGTTCCGAGGAAATCGTTAAGTTGAGAACTTTTTTTCGAGTAAAGTGTATCGTTGAGGAGATCATCGAATATAAATATTTTTTTAATGAAAAATTGACAATACCCATGCCAACTTACTTAAACCAGAGAAAGGAGATTTTCCCGATGAAATCGCATTGTTGCGACTTTTTTTCGAATGAAATGTAACGTTCAGGTGAGTAGCGATAAAAATACGATATTTCATGAAGGAAAAAATTTCAGTACTTTCATACAAGATAGAATTGATGTTGTTGCTGGTTTGGTAGAGTTGCCCGAGGTGGTTGTTACAATCTTCCCGAGAAAAGAAGCATACGTTATGTTTTCCATCGAAAAAAGTTCCAGTAACTTTTTTTTTACCAAGTTTTCTTGAGTAATGTTACTGGTTTCTCGGATAAAGTAGTTCAAGGGAAGGAGGTTACATTTCACCTGAAAAAATAAAGCTCGTTACTTTTTCTTTGGGAAAAAGCACCCCATTCTATTGTAAATGAGTTTACACAAAACTTTCAATTTTTAACCTGGAAAAATACTATCTGAATCGTTGGACGACTCAACGGAATGCTTTACCAGGAAAAAGTTCTAAGGTTACGATTGCCTCGGGACAGGGGCGCAACAACTCATGTAAGCTAGGGGGTGTCCTGATCAATTTTTTTACTGAAACCCCCTAGTATTTTCAGGGGGTGTCAACGAAATTGTACAATCCTAAATCAAGCCTTAAACCTAAATATGACTAAGCATCCTGGGCGCCTGAGTTCAAAAAAAAACTAATCAGTTATCTCCCAAGCTCTGAATCCCCAAATACCCTGGGCAACCGAGTTCAGCAAAAAAACTAATCAGCTATCCCCCAAGCTCTAAGCCCCCAAAACCCTGGGCGTACGAGTTCAGCAAAAAAACTAATCAGCTATCCCCCAAGCTCTAAGCCCCCAAAACCCTGGGCGTCTGAGTTCAGCAAAAAAACTTATCGGCTATCCCCCAAGCTCTGAATCCCCAAATAGCCAGGGCGCCCGAGTTAAACTAAAAAACTGATCAGCTATCCCCTAAGCTCAAACCCCCAAATACCCTGGGCGCCCGAGTTCAACAAAAAAACTAATCAGCTTTCCCCCAAGCTTGAAGCCCCCAAAACCCTGGGCGTCCAAGTTCAGCCAAAAAAACTTATCGGCTTTCCCCCAAGCTCTAAGCCCCCAAAACCCTGGGCGTCCGAGTTCAGCAAAAAAACTTATCAGCTATCCCCCAAGCTCTAAGCCCCCAAAACCCCGGGCGTCCGAGTTCAGCAAAAAAACTTATCGGCTATCCCCCAAGCTCTGAATCCCCAAATAGCAAGGGCGCCCGAGTTAAACTACAAAACTGATCAGCTATCCCCCAAGCTATTAACCCCCAAATACCCTGGGCGCCCGAGTTCAACAAAAAAACTAATCAGCTATCCCCCAAGCTCTAAGCCCCCAAAACCCTGGGCGTCCGAGTTCAACAAAAAAACTAATCAGCTATCCCCCAAGCTCTAAGCCCCCAAAACCCTGAGCGTCCGAGTTCAACAAAAAAACTAATCAGCTATCCCCCAAGCTCTAAGCCCCCAAAACCCTGGGCGTCCGAGTTCAGCAAAAAAACTTATCGGCTTTCCCCCAAGCTCTAAGCCCCAAATAGCCAGGGCGCCCGAGTTAAACTAAAAAACTGATCAGCTATCCCCTAAGCTCAAACCCCCAAATACCCTGGGCGCCCGAGTTCAACAAAAAAACTAATCAGCTTTCCCCCAAGCTCGAAGCCCCCAAAACCCTGGGCGTCCAAGTTCAGCCAAAAAAACTTATCGGCTTTTCCCCAAGCTCTAAGCCCCCAAAACCCTGGGCGCCCGAGTTCAACAAAAAAACTAATCAGCTATCCCCCAAACTCTAAGCCCCCAAAACCCTGGGCGTCGGAAATCAACAAAAAAACTAATCAGCTATCCCCCAAGCTCTAAGCCCCCAAAACCCTGAGCGTCCGAGTTCAACAAAAAAACTAATCAGCTATCCCCCAAGCTCTAAGCCCCCAAAACCCTGGGCGTCCAAGTTCAGCAAAAAAACTTATCGGCTTTCCCCCAAGCTCTAAGCCCCAAATAGCCAGGGCGCCCGAGTTAAACTAAAAAACTGATCAGCTATCCCCCAAGCTATAAACCCCCAAATACCCAGGGCGCCCGAGTTCAACAAAAAAACTTATCAGCTTTCCCCCAAGCTATAAACCCCCAAATACCCAGGGCGCCCGAGTTCAACAAAAAAATAATCAGCTATCCCCTGAGCTCAAACCCCCAAATACCCTGGGCGCCCGAGTCCAACAAAAAAACTAATCTGCTTTCCCCCAAGCTCTAAGCCCCCAAAACCCTGGGCGTTCAAGTTCAGCAAAAAAACTTATCGGCTTTCCCCCAAGCTCTAAGCCCCCAAAACCCTAGGCGTCCGAGTTCAGCAAAAAAACTTATCAGCTATCCCCCAAGCTCTAAGCCCCCGAAACCCCGGGCGTCCGAGTTCAGCAAAAAAACTTATCGGCTATCCCCCAAGCTCTGAATCCCCAAAGAGTCAGGGCGCCCGAGTTAAACTACATAACTGATCAGCTATCCCCCAAGCTATAAACCCCCAAATACCCTGGGCGCCCGAGTTCAACAAAAGAACTAATCAGCTATCCCCCAAGCTCTAAGCCCCCAAAACCCTGGGCGTCCGAGTTCAACGAAAAAACTAATCAGCTATCCCCCAAGCTCTAAGCCCCCAAAACCCTGGGCGTCCGAGTTCAACAAAAAAACTAATCAGCTATCCCTCAAGCTCTAAGCCCCCAAAACCCTGGGCGTCCGAGTTCAGCAAAGAAGGCGATCGGCTTTCCCCCAAGCTCTAAGCCCCAAATAGCCAGGGCGCCCGAGTTAAACTAAAAAACTGATCAGCTATCCCCAAAGCTATAAACCCCCAAATACCCAGGGCGCCCGAGTTAAACTAAAAAACTGATCAGCTATCCCCTAAGCTCAAACCCCCAAATACCCTGGGCACCCGAGTCCAACAAAAAAACTAATCAGCTTTCCCCCAAGCTCTAAGCCCCCAAAACCCTGGGCGTCCAAGTTCAGCCAAAAAAACTTATCGGCTTTCCCCCAAGCTCTAAGCCCCCAAAACCCTGGGCGCCCGAGTTCAACAAAAAAACTGATCAGCTATCCCCCAAGCTATAAACCCCCAAATACCCAGGGCGCCCGAGTTCAACAAAAAAACTTATCAGCTTTCCCCCAAGCTCGAAGCCCCCAAAACCCTGGGCGTCCAAGTTCAGCCAAAAAAACTTATCGGCTTTCCCCCAAGCTCTAAGCCCCCAAAACCCTGGGCGCCCGAGTTCAACAAAAAAACTAATGAGCTATCCCCCAAGCTCTAAGCCCCCAAAACCCTGGGCGTCCGAGTTCAACAAAAAAACTAATCAGCTATCCCCCAAGCTCTAAGCCCCCAAAACCCTGAGCGTCCGAGTTCAACAAAAAAACTTATCGGCTATCCCCCAAGCTCTGAATCCCCAAATAGCCAGGGCGGCCGAGTTAAACTACAAAACTGATCAGCTATCCCCCAAGCTATAAACCCCCAAATACCCTGGGCGCCCGAGTTCAACAAAAAAACTAACCAGCTATCCCCCAAGCTCTAAGCCCCCAAAACCCTGGGCGTCCGAGTTCAACGAAACAAACTAATCAGCTATCCCCCAAGCTCTAAGCCCCCAAAACCCTGAGCGTCCGAGTTCAACAAAAAAACTTATCAGCTATCCCCCAAACTCTAAGCCCCCAAAACTCCGGGCGTCCGAGTTCAGCAAAAAAACTTATCGGCTTTCCCCCAAGCTCTAAGCCCCAAATAGCCAGGGCGCCCGAGTTAAACTAAAAAACTGATCAGCTATCCCCCAAGCTATAAACCCCCAAATACCCAGGGCGCCCGAGTTAAACTAAAAAACTGATCAGCTATCCCCCAAGCTATAAACCCCCAAATACCCAGGGCGCCCGAGTTCAACAAAAAAATAATCAGCTATCCCCTGAGCTCAAACCCCCAAATACCCTGGGCGCCCGAGTCCAACAAAAAAACTAATCTGCTTTCCCCCAAGCTCTAAGCCCCCAAAACCCTGGGCGTTCAAGTTCAGCAAAAAAACTTATCGGCTTTCCCCCAAGCTCTAAGCCCCCAAAACCCTAGGCGTCCGAGTTCAGCAAAAAAACTTATCAGCTATCCCCCAAGCTCTAAGCCCCCGAAACCCCGGGCGTCCGAGTTCAGCAAAAAAACTTATCGGCCATCCCCCAAGCTCTGAATCCCCAAAGAGTCAGGGCGCCCGAGTTAAACTACATAACTGATCAGCTATCCCCCAAGCTATAAACCCCCAAATACCCTGGGCGCCCGAGTTCAACAAAAGAACTAATCAGCTATCCCCCAAGCTCTAAGCCCCCAAAACCCTGGGCGTCCGAGTTCAACGAAAAAACTAATCAGCTATCCCCCAAGCTCTAAGCCCCCAAAACCCTGGGCGTCCGAGTTCAACAAAAAAACTAATCAGCTATCCCTCAAGCTCTAAGCCCCCAAAACCCTGGGCGTCCGAGTTCAGCAAAAAAACTAATCAGCTATCCCCCAAGCTCTAAGCCCCCAAAACCCTGGGCGTCCGAGTTCAGCAAAAAAACTTATCGGCTTTCCCCCAAGCTCTAAGCCCCAAATAGCCAGGGCGCCCGAGTTAAACTAAAAAACTGATCAGCTATCCCCCAAGCTATAAACCCCCAAATACCCAGGGCGCCCGAGTTCAACAAAAAAACTTATCAGCTTTCCCCCAAGCTCGAAGCCCCCAAAACCCTGGGCGCCCGAGTTCAACAAAAAAACTAATGAGCTATCCCCCAAGCTCTAAGCCCCCAAAACCCTGGGCGTCCGAGTTCAACAAAAAAACTAATCAGCTATCCCCCAAGCTCTAAGCCCCCAAAACCCTGAGCGTCAGAGTTCAACAAAAAAACTTATCGGCTATCCCCCAAGCTCTGAATCCCCAAATAGCCAGGGCGGCCGAGTTAAACTACAAAACTGATCAGCTATCCCCCAAGCTATAAACCCCCAAATACCCTGGGCGCCCGAGTTCAACAAAAAAACTAATCAGCTATCCCCCAAGCTCTAAGCCCCCAAAACCCTGAGCGTCCGAGTTCAACAAAAAAACTTATCGGCTATCCCCCAAGCTCTAAGCCCCAAATAGCAAGGGCGCCCGAGTTAAACTAAAAAACTGATCAGCTATCCCCCAAGCTATAAACCCCCAAATACCCTGGGCGCCCGAGTTCAACAAAAAAACTAACCAGCTATCCCCCAAGCTCTAAGCCCCCAAAACCCTGGGCGTCCAAGTTCAGCCAAAAAAACTTATCGGCTTTCCCCCAAGCTCTAAGCCCCCAAAACCCTGAGCGTCCGAGTTCAACAAAAAAACTTATCAGCTATCCCCCAAACTCTAAGCCCCCAAAACCCTGGGCGTCGGAAATCAACAAAAAAACTAATCAGCTATCCCCCAAGCTCTAAGCCCCCAAAACCCTGAGCGTCCGAGTTCAACAAAAAAACTAATCAGCTATCCCCCAAGCTCTAAGCCCCCAAAACCCTGGGCGTCCGAGTTCAGCAAAAAAACTTATCGGCTTTCCCCCAAGCTCTAAGCCCCAAATAGCCAGGGCGCCCGAGTTAAACTAAAAAACTGATCAGCTATCCCCCAAGCTATAAACCCCCAAATACCCAGGGCGCCCGAGTTCAACAAAAAAACTTATCAGCTTTCCCCCAAGCTCGAAGCCCCCAAAACCCTGGGCGTCCAAGTTCAGCCAAAAAAACTTATCGGCTTTCCCCCAAGCTCTAAGCCCCCAAAACCCTGGGCGCCCGAGTTCAACAAAAAAACTAATGAGCTATCCCCCAAGCTCTAAGCCCCCAAAACCCTGGGCGTCCGAGTTCAACAAAAAAACTAATCAGCTATCCCCCAAGCTCTAAGCCCCCAAAACCCTGAGCGTCCGAGTTCAACAAAAAAACTTATCGGCTATCCCCCAAGCTCTGAATCCCCAAATAGCCAGGGCGGCCGAGTTAAACTACAAAACTGATCAGCTATCCCCCAAGCTATAAACCCCCAAATACCCTGGGCGCCCGAGTTCAACAAAAAAACTAACCAGCTATCCCCCAAGCTCTAAGCCCCCAAAACCCTGGGCGTCCGAGTTCAACGAAACAAACTAATCAGCTATCCCCCAAGCTCTAAGCCCCCAAAACCCTGAGCGTCCGAGTTCAACAAAAAAACTTATCAGCTATCCCCCAAACTCTAAGCCCCCAAAACTCCGGGCGTCCGAGTTCAGCAAAAAAACTTATCGGCTTTCCCCCAAGCTCTAAGCCCCAAATAGCCAGGGCGCCCGAGTTAAACTAAAAAACTGATCAGCTATCCCCCAAGCTATAAACCCCCAAATACCCAGGGCGCCCGAGTTAAACTAAAAAACTGATCAGCTATCCCCCAAGCTATAAACCCCCAAATACCCAGGGCGCCCGAGTTCAACAAAAAAATAATCAGCTATCCCCTGAGCTCAAACCCCCAAATACCCTGGGCGCCCGAGTCCAACAAAAAAACTAATCTGCTTTCCCCCAAGCTCTAAGCCCCCAAAACCCTGGGCGTTCAAGTTCAGCAAAAAAACTTATCGGCTTTCCCCCAAGCTCTAAGCCCCCAAAACCCTAGGCGTCCGAGTTCAGCAAAAAAACTTATCAGCTATCCCCCAAGCTCTAAGCCCCCGAAACCCCGGGCGTCCGAGTTCAGCAAAAAAACTTATCGGCTATCCCCCAAGCTCTGAATCCCCAAAGAGTCAGGGCGCCCGAGTTAAACTACATAACTGATCAGCTATCCCCCAAGCTATAAACCCCCAAATACCCTGGGCGCCCGAGTTCAACAAAAGAACTAATCAGCTATCCCCCAAGCTCTAAGCCCCCAAAACCCTGGGCGTCCGAGTTCAACGAAAAAACTAATCAGCTATCCCCCAAGCTCTAAGCCCCCAAAACCCTGGGCGTCCGAGTTCAACAAAAAAACTAATCAGCTATCCCTCAAGCTCTAAGCCCCCAAAACCCTGGGCGTCCGAGTTCAGCAAAGAAGGCGATCGGCTTTCCCCCAAGCTCTAAGCCCCAAATGGCCAGGGCGCCCGAGTTAAACTAAAAAACTGATCAGCTATCCCCAAAGCTATAAACCCCCAAATACCCAGGGCGCCCGAGTTAAACTAAAAAACTGATCAGCTATCCCCTAAGCTCAAACCCCCAAATACCCTGGGCACCCGAGTCCAACAAAAAAACTAATCAGCTTTCCCCCAAGCTCTAAGCCCCCAAAACCCTGGGCGTTCAAGTTCAGCAAAAAAACTTATCGGCTTTCCCCCAAGCTTTAAGCCCCCAAAACCCTAGGCGTCCGAGTTCAACAAAAAAACTTATCAGCTATCCCCCAAGCTCTAAGCCCCCGAAACCCCGGACGTCCGAGTTCAGCAAAAAAACTTATCGGCTATCCCCCAAGCTCTGAATCCCCAAATAGCCAGGGCGCCCGAGTTAAACTAAAAAACTGATCAGCTATCCCCCAAGCTATAAACCCCCAAATATCCAGGGCTCCCGAGTTCAACAAAAAAATAATCAGCTATCCCCTAATCTCAAACCCCCAAATCCCCTGGACGCCCGAGTTTAACAAAAAAACTAATCATTTTTCCCCCAAGCTCTAAGCCCCCAAAACCCTGGGCGTCCAAGTTCAGCAAAAAAACTTATCAGCTTTCCCCCAAGCTCTAAGCCCCCAAAACCCTGGGCGTCCGAGTTCAGCAAAAAAACTTATCAGCTATCCCCCAAGCTCTCAGCCCCCAAAACCCCGGGCGTCCGAAGTCAGCGAAAAAACTTATCGGCTATCCCCCAAGCTCTGAATCCCCAAATAGTCAGGGCGCCCGAGTTAAACTACAAAACTGATCAGCTATCCCCCAAGCTATAAACCCCCAAATACCCTGGGCGCCCGAGTTCAACAAAAAAACTAATCAGCTATCCCCCAAGCTCTAAGCCCCCAAAACCCTGGGCGTCCGAGTTCAACGAAAAAACTAATCAGCTATCCCCCAAGCTCTAAGCCCCCAAAACCCTGGGCGTCCGAGTTCAACAAAAAAACTAATCAGCTATCCCCCAAGCTCTCAGCCCCCAAAACCCTGGGCGTCCAAGTTCAGCCAAAAAAACTTATCGGCTTTCCCCCAAGCTCTAAGCCCCCAAAACCCTGGGCGTCCGAGTTCAGCAAAAAAACTTATCAGCTATCCCCCAAACTCTCAGCCCCCAAAACCCCGGGCGTCCGAAGTCAGCAAAAAAACTTATCGGCTCTCCCCCAAGCTCTGAATCCCCAAATAGCCAGGGCACCCGAGTTAAACTAAAAAACTGATCAGCTATCCCCCAAGCTATGAACCCCCAAATACCCAGGGCACCCGAGTTCAACAAAAAAATAATCAGCTATCCCCTAATCTCAAACCCCCAAATCCCCTGGGCGCCCGAGTTTAACAAAAAAACTAATCAGCTTTCCCCCAAGCTCTAAGCCCCCAAAACCCTGGGCGTCCAAGTTCAGCAAAAAAACTTATCGGCTTTCCCCCAAGCTCTAAGCCCCCAAAACCCTGGGCGTCCGAGTTCAGCAAAAAAACTTATCGGCTTTTCCCCAAGCTCTAAGCCCCAAATAGCCAGGGCGCCCGAGTTAAACTAAAAAACTGATCAGCTATCCCCCAAGCTATAAACCCCCAAATACCCAGGGCGCCCGAGTTAAACTAAAAAACTGATCAGCTATCCCCCAAGCTCTGAATCCCCAAATAGCCAGGGCGCCCGAGTTAAACTAAAAAACTGATCAGCTATCCCCCAAGCTATAAACCCCCAAATATCCAGGGCACCCGAGTTCAACAAAAAAATAATCAGCTATCCCCTAATCTCAAACCCCCAAATCCCCTGGGCGCCCGAGTTTAACAAAAAAACTAATCAGCTTTCCCCCAAGCTCTAAGCCCCCAAAACCCTGGGCGTCCAAGTTCAGCAAAAAAACTTATCGGCTTTCCCCCAAGCTCTAAGCCCCCAAAACCCTGGGCGTCCAAGTTCAGCAAAAAAACTTATCGGCTTTCCCCCAAGCTCTAAGCCCCCAAAACCCTGGGCGTCCGAGTTCAGCAAAAAAACTTATCAGCTATCCCCCAAGCTCTCAGCCCCCAAAACCCCGGGCGTCCGAAGTCAGCGAAAAAACTTATCGGCTATCCCCCAAGCTCTGAATCCCCAAATAGTCAGGGCGCCCGAGTTAAACTACATAACTGATCAGCTATCCCCCAAGCTATAAACCCCCAAGTACCCTGGGCGCCCGAGTTCAACAAAAAAACTAATCACCTATCCCCCAAGCTCTAAGCCCCCAAAACCCTGGGCGTCCGAGTTCAGCAAAAAAACTTATCAGCTTTCCCCCAAGCTCTAAGCCCCCGAAACCCCGGGCGTCCAAGTTCAGCAAAAAAACTTATCAGCTTTCCCCCAAGCTCTAAGCCCCCAAAACCCTGGGCGTCCAAGTTCAGCAAAAAAACTTATCGGCTTTCCCCCAAGCTCTAAGCCCCCAAAACCCTGGGCGCCCGAGTTAAACTACAAAACTGATCAGCTATCCCCCAAGCTATAAACCCCCAAATACCCTGGGCGCCCGAGTTCAACAAAAAAACTAATCAGCTATCCCCCAAGCTCTAAGCCCCCAAAACCCTGGGCGTCCGAGTTCAACGAAAAAACTAATCAGCTATCCCCCAAGCTCTAAGCCTTCAAAACCCTGGGCGTCCGAGTTCAACAAAAAAACTAATCAGCTATCCCTCAAGCTCTAAGCCCCCAAAACCCCGGGCGTCCGAAGTCAGCGAAAAAACTTATCGGCTATCCCCCAAGCTCTGAGTCCCCAAATAGCCAGGGCGCCCGAGTTAAACTACAAAACTGATCAGCTATCCCCCAAGCTCTAAGCCCCCAAAACCCCGGGCGTCCGAAGTCAGCGAAAAAACTTATCGCCTATCCCCCAAGCTCTGAATCCCCAAATAGCCAGGGCGCCCGAGTTAAACTAAAAAACTGATCAGCTATCCCCCAAGCTTTAAACCCCCAAATACCCAGGGCGCCCGAGTTCAACAAAAAAATAATCAGCTATCCCCTAATCTCAAACCCCCAAATACCCTGGGCGCCCGAGTTCAACAAAAAAACTAATCAGCTATCCCCCAAGCTCTAAGCCCCCAAATACCCTGGGCGCCCGAGTTCAACAAAAAAACTAATCAGCTATCCCCCAAGCTCTAAGCCCCCAAAACCCTGGGCGTCCGAGTTCAACGAAAAAACTAATCAGCTATCCCCCAAGCTCTAAGCCCCCAAAACCCCGGGCGTCCGAAGTCAGCGAAAAAACTTATCGGCTATCCCCCAAGCTCTGAATCCCCAAATAGCCAGGGTGCCCGAGTTAAACTACAAAACTGATCAGCTATCCCCCAAGCTATAAACCCCCAAATACCCTGGGCGTCCGAGTTCAGCAAAAAAACTTATCAGCTATCCCCCAAGCTCTCAGCCCCCAAAACCCCGGGCGTCCGAAGTCAGCGAAAAAACTTATCGGCTATCCCCCAAGCTCTGAATCCCCAAATAGCCAGGGCGCCCGAGTTAAACTACAAAACTGATCAGCTATCCCCCAAGCTATAAACCCCCAAATACCCTGGGCGCCCGAGTTCAACAAAAAAACTAATCAGCTATCCCCCAAGCTCTAAGCCCCCAAAACCCTGGGCGTCCGAGTTCAACGAAAAAACTAATCAGCTATCCCCCAAGCTCTAAGCCCCCAAAACACTGGGCGTTCAAGTTCAGCAAAAAAACTTATCGGCTTTCCCCCAAGCTCTAAGCCCCCAAAACCCTGGGCGTCCGAGTTCAGCAAAAAAACTTATCAGCTATCCCCCAAGCTCTCAGCCCCCTAAACCCCGGGCGTCCGAAGTCAGCAAAAAAACTTATCGGCTCTCCCCCAAGCTCTGAATCCCCAAATAGCCAGGGCGCCCGAGTTAAACTAAAAAACTGATCAGCTATTCCCCAAGCTATAAACCCCCAAATACCCAGGGCACCCGAGTTCAACAAAAAAATAATCAGCTATCCCCTAATCTCAAACCCCCAAATCCCCTGGGCGCCCGAGTTTAACAAAAAAACTAATCAGCTTTCCCCCAAGCTCTAAGCCCCCAAAACCCTGGGCGTTCAAGTTCAGCAAAAAAACTTATCGGCTTTCCCCCAAGCTCTAAGCCCCCAAAACCCTGGGCGTCCGAGTTCAGCAAAAAAACTTATCAGCTATCCCCCAAGCTCTCAGCCCCCAAAACCCCGGGCGTCCGAAGTCAGCGAAAAAACTTATCGGCTATCCCCCAAGCTCTGAGTCCCCAAATAGCCAGGGCACCCGAGTTAAACTAAAAAACTGATCAGCTATCCCCCAAGCTATAAACCCCTAAATACCCAGGGCGCCCGAGTTAAACTAAAAAATTAATCAGCTTTCCCCCAAGCTATAAACCCCCAAATACCCTGGGCGCCCGAGTTCAACAAAAAAACTAATCAGCTATCCCCCAAGCTCTAAACTCCCAAAACCCTGGGCGTCCGAGTTCAACAAAAAAACTAATCAGCTATCCCCCAAGCTCTAAGCCTCCAAAACCCTGAGCGTCCGAGTTCAACAAAAAAACTAATCAGCTATCCCCCAAGCTCTAAGCCCCCAAAACCCTGGGCGTCCGAGTTCAGCAAAAAAACTTATCGGCTTTCCCCCAAGCTCTAAGCCCCCAAAACCCTGGGCGTCCGAGTTCAGCCAAAAAAAATTATCGGCTTTCCCCCAAGCTCTAAGCCCCCGAAACCCTGGGCGTCCGAGTTCAGCCAAAAAAACTTATCGGCTTTCCCCCAAGCTCTAAGCCCCCAAAACCCTGGGCGTCCGAGTTCAGCCAAAAAAAATTATCGGCTTTCCCCCAAGCTCTAAGCCCCCGAAACCCTGGGCGTCCGAGTTCAGCAAAGAAACTAATCAGCTTTCTCCCAAGCTATAAACCTCCAAATACACAGGGTGCCCGAGTTCAACAAAAAAAATAATCAGCTATCCCCCAAGCTCTAAGCCCCCAAAACCCTGGGCGTCCGAGTTCAACAAAAAAACTTATCGGCTTTCCCCCAAGTTCTAAGCCCCCAAAACCCTGGGCGTCCGAGTTCAGCAAAAAAACTTATCAGCTATCCCCCAAGCTCTCAGCCCCCAAAACCCCGGGCGTCCGAAGTCAGCGAAAAAACTTATCGGCTATCCCCCAAGCTCTGAATCCCCAAATAGCCAGGGCGCCCGAGTTAAACTACAAAACTGATCAGCTATCCCCCAAGCTATAATTCCCCAAATACCCTGGGCGCCCGAGTTCAACAAAAAAACTAATCAGCTATCCCCCAAGCTCTAAGCCCCCAAAACCCTGGGCGTCCGAGTTCAACGAAAAAACTAATCAGCTATCCCCCAAGCTCTAAGCCCCCAAAACACTGGGCGTTCAAGTTCAAAAAAAAAACTTATCGGCTTTCCCCCAAGCTCTAAGCCCCCAAAACCCTGGGCGTCCGAGTTCAGCAAAAAAACTTATCAGCTATCCCCCAAGCTCTCAGCCCCCTAAACCCCGGGCGTCCGAAGTCAGCAAAAAAACTTATCGGCTCTCCCCCAAGCTCTGAATCCCCAAATAGCCAGGGCGCCCGAGTTAAACTAAAAAACTGATCAGCTATTCCCCAAGCTATAAACCCCCAAATACCCAGGGCACCCGAGTTCAACAAAAAAATAATCAGCTATCCCCTAATCTCAAACCCCCAAATCCCCTGGGCGCCCGAGTTTAACAAAAAAACTAATCAGCTTTCCCCCAAGCTCTAAGCCCCCAAAACCCCGGGCGTCCGAAGTCAGCGAAAAAACTTATCGGCTATCCCCCAAGCTCTGAGTCCCCAAATAGCCAGGGCACCCGAGTTAAACTACAAATCTGATCAGCTATCCCCCAAGCTATAATTCCCCAAATACCCTGGGCGCCCGAGTTCAACAAAAAAACTAATCAGCTATCCCCCAAGCTCTAAGCCCCCAAAACCCTGGGCGTCCGAGTTCAACGAAAAAACTAATCAGCTATCCCCCAAGCTCTAAGCCCCCAAAACCCTGGGCGTCCGAGTTCAACAAAAAAACTAATCAGCTATCCCTCAAGCTCTGAGTCCCCAAATAGCCAGGGCACCCGAGTTAAACTACAAATCTGATCAGCTATCCCCCAAGCTATAATTCCCCAAATACCCTGGGCGCCCGAGTTCAACAAAAAAACTAATCAGCTATCCCCCAAGCTCTAAGCCCCCAAAACCCTGGGCGTCCGAGTTCAACGAAAAAACTAATCAGCTATCCCTCAAGCTCTAAGCCCCCAAAACCCTGGGCGTCCGAGTTCAGCAAAAAAACCGATCGGCTTTCCCCCAAGCTCTAAGCCCCAAATAGCCAGGGCGCCCGAGTTAAACTAAAAAACTGATCAGCTATCCCCCAAGCTATAAACCCCCAAATACCCTGGGCGCCCGAGTTCAACAAAAAAACTAATCAGCTATCCCCCAAGCTCTAAGCCCCAAAAACCCTGGGCGTTCAAGTTCAGCAAAAAAACTTATCGGCTTTCCCCCAAGCTCTAAGCCCCCAAAACCCTAGGCGTCCGAGTTCAGAAAAAAAACTTATCAGCTATCCCCCAAGCTCTAAGCCCCCAAAACCCCGGGCGTCCGAGTTCAGCAAAAAAACTTATCGGCTATCCCCCAAGCTCTGAATCCCCAAATAGCCAGGGCGCCCGAGTTAAACTCAAAAACTGATCAGCTATCCCCCAAGCTATAAACCCCCAAATACCCAGGGCACCCGAGTTCAACAAAAAAATAATCAGCTATCCCCTAATCTCAAACCCCCAAATCCCCTGGGCGCCCGAGTTTAACAAAAAAACTAATCAGCTTTCCCCCAAGCTCTAAGCCCCCAAAACCCTGGGCGTCCAAGTTCAGCAAAAAAACTTATCGGCTTTCCCCCAAGCTCTAAGCCCCCAAAACCCTGGGCGTCCGAGTTCAGCAAAAAAACTTATCAGCTATCCCCCAAGCTCTCAGCCCCCAAAACCCCGGGCGTCCGAAGTCAGCGAAAAAACTTATCGGCTATCCCCCAAGCTCTGAATCCCCAAATAGCCAGGGCGCCCGAGTTAAACTACAAAACTGATCAGCTATCCCCCAAGCTATAAACCCCCAAATACCCTGGGCGCCCGAGTTCAACAAAAAAACTAATCAGCTATCCCCCAAGCTCTAAGCCCCCAAAACCCTGGGCGTCCGAGTTCAACGAAAAAACTAATCAGCTATCCCCCAAGCTCTAAGCCCCCAAAACCCTGGGCGTCCAAGTTCAGCAAAAAAACTTATCGGCTTTCCCCCAAGCTCTAAGCCCCCAAAACCCTGGGCGTCCGAGTTCAGCAAAAAAACTTATCAGCTATCCCCCAAGCTCTCAGCCCCCAAAACCCCGGGCGTCCGAAGTCAGCGAAAAAACTTATCGGCTATCCCCCAAGCTCTGAATCCCCAAATAGTCAGGGCGCCCGAGTTAAACTACATAACTGATCAGCTATCCCCCAAGCTATAAACCCCCAAGTACCCTGGGCGCCCGAGTTCAACAAAAAAACTAATCACCTATCCCCCAAGCTCTAAGCCCCCAAAACCCTGGGCGTCCGAGTTCAGCAAAAAAACTTATCAGCTTTCCCCCAAGCTCTAAGCCCCCGAAACCCCGGGCGTCCAAGTTCAGCAAAAAAACTTATCAGCTTTCCCCCAAGCTCTAAGCCCCCAAAACCCTGGGCGTCCAAGTTCAGCAAAAAAACTTATCGGCTTTCCCCCAAGCTCTAAGCCCCCAAAACCCTGGGCGCCCGAGTTAAACTACAAAACTGATCAGCTATCCCCCAAGCTATAAACCCCCAAATACCCTGGGCGCCCGAGTTCAACAAAAAAACTAATCAGCTATCCCCCAAGCTCTAAGCCCCCAAAACCCTGGGCGTCCGAGTTCAACGAAAAAACTAATCAGCTATCCCCCAAGCTCTAAGCCTTCAAAACCCTGGGCGTCCGAGTTCAACAAAAAAACTAATCAGCTATCCCTCAAGCTCTAAGCCCCCAAAACCCCGGGCGTCCGAAGTCAGCGAAAAAACTTATCGGCTATCCCCCAAGCTCTGAGTCCCCAAATAGCCAGGGCGCCCGAGTTAAACTACAAAACTGATCAGCTATCCCCCAAGCTCTAAGCCCCCAAAACCCCGGGCGTCCGAAGTCAGCGAAAAAACTTATCGCCTATCCCCCAAGCTCTGAATCCCCAAATAGCCAGGGCGCCCGAGTTAAACTAAAAAACTGATCAGCTATCCCCCAAGCTTTAAACCCCCAAATACCCAGGGCGCCCGAGTTCAACAAAAAAATAATCAGCTATCCCCTAATCTCAAACCCCCAAATACCCTGGGCGCCCGAGTTCAACAAAAAAACTAATCAGCTATCCCCCAAGCTCTAAGCCCCCAAATACCCTGGGCGCCCGAGTTCAACAAAAAAACTAATCAGCTATCCCCCAAGCTCTAAGCCCCCAAAACCCTGGGCGTCCGAGTTCAACGAAAAAACTAATCAGCTATCCCCCAAGCTCTAAGCCCCCAAAACCCCGGGCGTCCGAAGTCAGCGAAAAAACTTATCGGCTATCCCCCAAGCTCTGAATCCCCAAATAGCCAGGGTGCCCGAGTTAAACTACAAAACTGATCAGCTATCCCCCAAGCTATAAACCCCCAAATACCCTGGGCGTCCGAGTTCAGCAAAAAAACTTATCAGCTATCCCCCAAGCTCTCAGCCCCCAAAACCCCGGGCGTCCGAAGTCAGCGAAAAAACTTATCGGCTATCCCCCAAGCTCTGAATCCCCAAATAGCCAGGGCGCCCGAGTTAAACTACAAAACTGATCAGCTATCCCCCAAGCTATAAACCCCCAAATACCCTGGGCGCCCGAGTTCAACAAAAAAACTAATCAGCTATCCCCCAAGCTCTAAGCCCCCAAAACCCTGGGCGTCCGAGTTCAACGAAAAAACTAATCAGCTATCCCCCAAGCTCTAAGCCCCCAAAACACTGGGCGTTCAAGTTCAGCAAAAAAACTTATCGGCTTTCCCCCAAGCTCTAAGCCCCCAAAACCCTGGGCGTCCGAGTTCAGCAAAAAAACTTATCAGCTATCCCCCAAGCTCTAAGCCCCCAAAACCCTGGGCGCCCGAGTTAAACTACAAAACTGATCAGCTATCCCCCAAGCTATAAACCCCCAAATACCCTGGGCGCCCGAGTTCAACAAAAAAACTTATCGGCTTTCCCCCAAGCTCTAAGCCCCCAAAACCCTGGGCGTCCGAGTTCAGCAAAAAAACTTATCAGCTATCCCCCAAGCTCTCAGCCCCCTAAACCCCGGGCGTCCGAAGTCAGCAAAAAAACTTATCGGCTCTCCCCCAAGCTCTGAATCCCCAAATAGCCAGGGCGCCCGAGTTAAACTAAAAAACTGATCAGCTATTCCCCAAGCTATAAACCCCCAAATACCCAGGGCACCCGAGTTCAACAAAAAAATAATCAGCTATCCCCTAATCTCAAACCCCCAAATCCCCTGGGCGCCCGAGTTTAACAAAAAAACTAATCAGCTTTCCCCCAAGCTCTAAGCCCCCAAAACCCTGGGCGTTCAAGTTCAGCAAAAAAACTTATCGGCTTTCCCCCAAGCTCTAAGCCCCCAAAACCCTGGGCGTCCGAGTTCAGCAAAAAAACTTATCAGCTATCCCCCAAGCTCTCAGCCCCCAAAACCCCGGGCGTCCGAAGTCAGCGAAAAAACTTATCGGCTATCCCCCAAGCTCTGAGTCCCCAAATAGCCAGGGCACCCGAGTTAAACTAAAAAACTGATCAGCTATCCCCCAAGCTATAAACCCCTAAATACCCAGGGCGCCCGAGTTAAACTAAAAAATTAATCAGCTTTCCCCCAAGCTATAAACCCCCAAATACCCTGGGCGCCCGAGTTCAACAAAAAAACTAATCAGCTATCCCCCAAGCTCTAAACTCCCAAAACCCTGGGCGTCCGAGTTCAACAAAAAAACTAATCAGCTATCCCCCAAGCTCTAAGCCTCCAAAACCCTGAGCGTCCGAGTTCAACAAAAAAACTAATCAGCTATCCCCCAAGCTCTAAGCCCCCAAAACCCTGGGCGTCCGAGTTCAGCAAAAAAACTTATCGGCTTTCCCCCAAGCTCTAAGCCCCCAAAACCCTGGGCGTCCGAGTTCAGCCAAAAAAAATTATCGGCTTTCCCCCAAGCTCTAAGCCCCCGAAACCCTGGGCGTCCGAGTTCAGCCAAAAAAACTTATCGGCTTTCCCCCAAGCTCTAAGCCCCCAAAACCCTGGGCGTCCGAGTTCAGCCAAAAAAAATTATCGGCTTTCCCCCAAGCTCTAAGCCCCCGAAACCCTGGGCGTCCGAGTTCAGCAAAGAAACTAATCAGCTTTCCCCCAAGCTATAAACCTCCAAATACACAGGGTGCCCGAGTTCAACAAAAAAAATAATCAGCTATCCCCCAAGCTCTAAGCCCCCAAAACCCTGGGCGTCCGAGTTCAACAAAAAAACTTATCGGCTTTCCCCCAAGTTCTAAGCCCCCAAAACCCTGGGCGTCCGAGTTCAGCAAAAAAACTTATCAGCTATCCCCCAAGCTCTCAGCCCCCAAAACCCCGGGCGTCCGAAGTCAGCGAAAAAACTTATCGGCTATCCCCCAAGCTCTGAATCCCCAAATAGCCAGGGCGCCCGAGTTAAACTACAAAACTGATCAGCTATCCCCCAAGCTATAATTCCCCAAATACCCTGGGCGCCCGAGTTCAACAAAAAAACTAATCAGCTATCCCCCAAGCTCTAAGCCCCCAAAACCCTGGGCGTCCGAGTTCAACGAAAAAACTAATCAGCTATCCCCCAAGCTCTAAGCCCCCAAAACACTGGGCGTTCAAGTTCAAAAAAAAAACTTATCGGCTTTCCCCCAAGCTCTAAGCCCCCAAAACCCTGGGCGTCCGAGTTCAGCAAAAAAACTTATCAGCTATCCCCCAAGCTCTCAGCCCCCTAAACCCCGGGCGTCCGAAGTCAGCAAAAAAACTTATCGGCTCTCCCCCAAGCTCTGAATCCCCAAATAGCCAGGGCGCCCGAGTTAAACTAAAAAACTGATCAGCTATTCCCCAAGCTATAAACCCCCAAATACCCAGGGCACCCGAGTTCAACAAAAAAATAATCAGCTATCCCCTAATCTCAAACCCCCAAATCCCCTGGGCGCCCGAGTTTAACAAAAAAACTAATCAGCTTTCCCCCAAGCTCTAAGCCCCCAAAACCCCGGGCGTCCGAAGTCAGCGAAAAAACTTATCGGCTATCCCCCAAGCTCTGAGTCCCCAAATAGCCAGGGCACCCGAGTTAAACTACAAATCTGATCAGCTATCCCCCAAGCTATAATTCCCCAAATACCCTGGGCGCCCGAGTTCAACAAAAAAACTAATCAGCTATCCCCCAAGCTCTAAGCCCCCAAAACCCTGGGCGTCCGAGTTCAACGAAAAAACTAATCAGCTATCCCCCAAGCTCTAAGCCCCCAAAACCCTGGGCGTCCGAGTTCAACAAAAAAACTAATCAGCTATCCCTCAAGCTCTGAGTCCCCAAATAGCCAGGGCACCCGAGTTAAACTACAAATCTGATCAGCTATCCCCCAAGCTATAATTCCCCAAATACCCTGGGCGCCCGAGTTCAACAAAAAAACTAATCAGCTATCCCCCAAGCTCTAAGCCCCCAAAACCCTGGGCGTCCGAGTTCAACGAAAAAACTAATCAGCTATCCCTCAAGCTCTAAGCCCCCAAAACCCTGGGCGTCCGAGTTCAGCAAAAAAACCGATCGGCTTTCCCCCAAGCTCTAAGCCCCAAATAGCCAGGGCGCCCGAGTTAAACTAAAAAACTGATCAGCTATCCCCCAAGCTATAAACCCCCAAATACCCTGGGCGCCCGAGTTCAACAAAAAAACTAATCAGCTATCCCCCAAGCTCTAAGCCCCAAAAACCCTGGGCGTTCAAGTTCAGCAAAAAAACTTATCGGCTTTCCCCCAAGCTCTAAGCCCCCAAAACCCTAGGCGTCCGAGTTCAGAAAAAAAACTTATCAGCTATCCCCCAAGCTCTAAGCCCCCAAAACCCCGGGCGTCCGAGTTCAGCAAAAAAACTTATCGGCTATCCCCCAAGCTCTGAATCCCCAAATAGCCAGGGCGCCCGAGTTAAACTCAAAAACTGATCAGCTATCCCCCAAGCTATAAACCCCCAAATACCCAGGGCACCCGAGTTCAACAAAAAAATAATCAGCTATCCCCTAATCTCAAACCCCCAAATCCCCTGGGCGCCCGAGTTTAACAAAAAAACTAATCAGCTTTCCCCCAAGCTCTAAGCCCCCAAAACCCTGGGCGTCCAAGTTCAGCAAAAAAACTTATCGGCTTTCCCCCAAGCTCTAAGCCCCCAAAACCCTGGGCGTCCGAGTTCAGCAAAAAAACTTATCAGCTATCCCCCAAGCTCTCAGCCCCCAAAACCCCGGGCGTCCGAAGTCAGCGAAAAAACTTATCGGCTATCCCCCAAGCTCTGAATCCCCAAATAGCCAGGGCGCCCGAGTTAAACTACAAAACTGATCAGCTATCCCCCAAGCTATAAACCCCCAAATACCCTGGGCGCCCGAGTTCAACAAAAAAACTAATCAGCTATCCCCCAAGCTCTAAGCCCCCAAAACCCTGGGCGTCCGAGTTCAACGAAAAAACTAATCAGCTATCCCCCAAGCTCTAAGCCCCCAAAACCCCGGGCGTCCGAAGTCAGCGAAAAAACTTATCGGCTATCCCCCAAGCTCTGAATCCCCAAATAGCCAGGGCGCCCGAGTTAAACTACAAAACTGATCAGCTATCCCCCAAGCTATAAACCCCCAAATACCCTGGGCGCCCGAGTTCAACAAAAAAACTAATCAGCTATCCCCCAAGCTCTAAGCCTCCAAAACCCTGAGCGTCCGAGTTCAACAAAAAAACTAATCAGCTATCCCCCAAGCTCTAAGCCCCCAAAACCCTGGGCGTCCGAGTTCAGCAAAAAAACTTATCGGCTTTCCCCCAAGCTCTAAGCCCCAAATAGCCAGGGCGCCCGAGTTAAACTAAAAAACTGATCAGCTATCCCCTAAGCTCAAACCCCCAAATACCCTGAGCGCCCGAGTTCAACAAAAAAACTAATCAGCTATCCCCCAAGCTCGAAGCCCCCAAAACCCTGGGCGTCCAAGTTCAGCCAAAAAAACTTATCGGCTTTCCCCCAAGCTCTAAGCCCCCAAAACCCTGGGCGTCCGAGTTCAGCCAAAAAAAATTATCGGCTTTCCCCCAAGCTCTAAGCCCCCGAAACCCTGGGCGTCCAAGTTCAGCCAAAAAAACTTATCGGCTTTCCCCCAAGCTCTAAGCCCCCAAAACCCTGGGCGTCCGAGTTCAGCCAAAAAAAATTATCGGCTTTCCCCCAAGCTCTAAGCCCCCGAAACCCTGGGCGTCCGAGTTCAGTAAAGAAACTAATCAGCTTTCCCCCAAGCTATAAACCTCCAAATACACAGGGTGCCCGAGTTCAACAAAAAAAATAATCAGCTATCCCCCAAGCTCTAAGCCCCCAAAACCCTGGGCGTCCGAGTTCAACAAAAAAACTTATCGGCTTTCCCCCAAGCTCTAAGCCCCCAAAACCCTGGGCGTCCGAGTTCAGCAAAAAAACTTATCAGCTATCCCCCAAGCTCTCAGCCCCCAAAACCCCGGGCGTCCGAAGTCAGCGAAAAAACTTATCGGCTATCCCCCAAGCTCTGAATCCCCAAATAGCCAGGGCGCCCGAGTTAAACTACAAAACTGATCAGCTATCCCCCAAGCTATAATTCCCCAAATACCCTGGGCGCCCGAGTTCAACAAAAAAACTAATCAGCTATCCCCCAAGCTCTAAGCCCCCAAAACCCTGGGCGTCCGAGTTCAACGAAAAAACTAATCAGCTATCCCCCAAGCTCTAAGCCCCCAAAACACTGGGCGTTCAAGTTCAAAAAAAAAACTTATCGGCTTTCCCCCAAGCTCTAAGCCCCCAAAACCCTGGGCGTCCGAGTTCAGCAAAAAAACTTATCAGCTATCCCCCAAGCTCTCAGCCCCCTAAACCCCGGGCGTCCGAAGTCAGCAAAAAAACTTATCGGCTCTCCCCCAAGCTCTGAATCCCCAAATAGCCAGGGCGCCCGAGTTAAACTAAAAAACTGATCAGCTATTCCCCAAGCTATAAACCCCCAAATACCCAGGGCACCCGAGTTCAACAAAAAAATAATCAGCTATCCCCTAATCTCAAACCCCCAAATCCCCTGGGCGCCCGAGTTTAACAAAAAAACTAATCAGCTTTCCCCCAAGCTCTAAGCCCCCAAAACCCCGGGCGTCCGAAGTCAGCGAAAAAACTTATCGGCTATCCCCCAAGCTCTGAGTCCCCAAATAGCCAGGGCACCCGAGTTAAACTACAAATCTGATCAGCTATCCCCCAAGCTATAATTCCCCAAATACCCTGGGCGCCCGAGTTCAACAAAAAAACTAATCAGCTATCCCCCAAGCTCTAAGCCCCCAAAACCCTGGGCGTCCGAGTTCAACGAAAAAACTAATCAGCTATCCCCCAAGCTCTAAGCCCCCAAAACCCTGGGCGTCCGAGTTCAACAAAAAAACTAATCAGCTATCCCTCAAGCTCTAAGCCCCCAAAACCCTGGGCGTCCGAGTTCAGCAAAGAAACCGATCGGCTTTCCCCCAAGCTCTAAGCCCCAAATAGCCAGGGCGCCCGAGTTAAACTAAAAAACTGATCAGCTATCCCCCAAGCTATAAACCCCTAAATACCCAGGGCGCCCGAGTTAAACTAAAAAAATAATCAGCTATCCCCTAAGCTCAAACCCCCAAATACCCTGGGCGCCCGAGTTCAAAAAAAAAACTAATCAGCTTTACCCCAAGTTCTAAGCCCCCAAAACCCTGGGCGTCCAAGTTCAGCCAAAAAAACTTATCGGCTTTCCCCCAAGCTCTAAGCCCCCAAAACCCTGGGCGTCCGAGTTCAGCAAAAAAACTTATCAGCTATCCCCCAAGCTCTAAGCCCCCAAAACCCCGGGCGTCCGAGTTCAGCAAAAAAACTTATCGGCTATCCCCCAAGCTCTGAATCCCCAAATAGCCAGGGCGCCCGAGTTTAACTACAAAACTGATCAGCTTTCCCCCAAGCTATAAACCCCCAAATACCCTGGGCGCCCGAGTTCAGCAAAAAAACTAATCAGCTATCCCCCAAGCTCTAAACTCCCAAAACCCTGGGCGTCCGAGTTCAACAAAAAAACTAATCAGCTATCCCCCAAGCTCTAAGCCTCCAAAACCCTGAGCGTCCGAGTTCAACAAAAAAACTAATCAGCTATCCCCCAAGCTCTAAGCCCCCAAAACCCTGGGCGTCCGAGTTCAGCAAAAAAACTTATCGGCTTTCCCCCAAGCTCTAAGCCCCAAATAGCCAGGGCGCCCGAGTTAAACTAAAAAACTGATCAGCTATCCCCTAAGCTCAAACCCCCAAATACCCTGAGCGCCCGAGTTCAACAAAAAAACTAATCAGCTTTCCCCCAAGCTATAAACCCCCAAATACCCTGGGCACCCGAGTTCAACAAAAAAACTAATCAGCTATCCCCCAAGCTCGAAGCCCTCAAAACCCTGGGCGTCCAAGTTCAGCCAAAAAAACTTATCGGCTTTCCCCCAAGCTCTAAGCCCCCAAAACCCTGGGCGTCCGAGTTCAGCCAAAAAAAATTATCGGCTTTCCCCCAAGCTCTAAGCCCCCGAAACCCTGGGCGTCCGAGTTCAGCAAAGAAACTTATCGGCTTTCCCCCAAGCTCTAAGCCCCAAATAGCCAGGGCGCCCGAGTTAAACTAAAAAACTGATCGGCTATCCCCTAAGCTCAAACCCCCAAATACCCTGGGCGTCCAAGTTCAGCCAAAAAAACTTATCGGCTTTCCCCCAAGCTCGAAGCCCCCAAAACCCTGGGCGTCCGAGTTCAGCAAAAAAACTTATCAGCTATCCCCCAAGCTCTAAGCCCCCAAAACCCCGGGCGTCCGAGTTCAGCAAAAAAACTTATCGGCTATCCCCCAAGCTCTGAATCCCCAAATAGCCAGGGCTCCCGAGTTAAACTACAAAACTGATCAGCTATCCCCCAAGCTATAAACCCCCAATACCCTGGGCGCCCGAGTTCAACAAAAAAACTAATCAGCTATCCCCCAAGCTCTAAGCCCCCAAAACCCTGGGCGTCCAAGTTCAACAAAAAAACTAATCAGCTATCCCCCAAGCTCTAAGCCCCCAAAACCCTGAGCGTCCGAGTTCAACAAAAAAACTAATCAGCTATCCCCCAAGCTCTAAGCCCCCAAAACCCTGGGCGTCCGAGTTCAGCAAAAAAACTTATCGGCTTTCCCCCAAGCTCTAAGCCCCCAAAATCCCGGGCGTCCGAGTTCAGCAAAAAAACTTATCGGCTATCCCCCAAGCTCTGAATCCCCAAATAGCCAGGGCGCCCGAGTTAAACTAAAAAACTGATCAGCTATCCCCCAAGCTTTAAACCCCCAAATACCCAGGGCGCCCGAGTTCAACAAAAAAATAATCAGCTATCACCTAATCTCAAACCCCCAAATACCCTGGGCGCCCGAGTTCAACAAAAAAACTAATCAGCTATCCCCCAAGCTCTAAGCCCCCAAAACCCTGGGCGTCCGAGTTCAACGAGAAAACTAATCAGCTATCCCCCAAGCTCTAAGCCCCCAAAACCCCGGGCGTCCGAAGTCAGCAAAAAAACTTATCGGCTTTCCCCCAAGCTCTAAGCCCCCAAATAGCCAGGGCGCCCGAGTTCAGCAAAAAAACTTATCGGCTATCCCCCAAGCTCTAAGCCCCCAAAACCCTGGGCGTTCAAGTTCAGCAAAAAAACTTATCGGCTTCCCCCCAAGCTCTAAGCCCCCAAAACCCTGGGCGTCCGAGTTCAGCAAAAAAACTTATCAGCTATCCCCCAAGCTCTAAGCCCCCAAATAGCCAGAGCGCCCGAGTTCAGCAAAAAAACTTATCGGCTATCCCCCAAGCTCTAAGCCCCCAAAACCCCGGGCGTCCGAAGTCAGCAAAAAAACTTATCGGCTTTCCCCCAAGCTCTAAGCCCCCAAATAGCCAGGGCGCCCGAGTTCAGCAAAAAAACTTATCGGCTATCCCCCAAGCTCTAAGCCCCCAAAACCCTGGGCGTTCAAGTTCAGCAAAAAAACTTATCGGCTTCCCCCCAAGCTCTAAGCCCCCAAAACCCTGGGCGTCCGAGTTCAACAAAAAAACTAATCAGCTATCCCTCAAGCTCTAAGCCCCCAAAACCCTGGGCGTCCGAGTTCAGCAAAAAAACCGATCGGCTTTCCCCCAAGCTCTAAGCCCCAAATAGCCAGGGCGCCCGAGTTAAACTAAAAAACTGATCAGCTATCCCCCAAGCTATAAACCCCCAAATACCCTGGGCGCCCGAGTTCAACAAAAAAACTAATCAGCTATCCCCCAAGCTCTAAGCCCCCAAAACCCTGGGCGTTCAAGTTCAGCAAAAAAACTTATCGGCTTTCCCCCAAGCTCTAAGCCCCCAAAACCCTAGGCGTCCGAGTTCAGAAAAAAAACTTATCAGCTATCCCCCAAGCTCTAAGCCCCCAAAACCCCGGGCGTCCGAAGTCAGCGAAAAAACTTATCGGCTATCCCCCAAGCTCTGAATCCCCAAATAGTCAGGGCGCCCGAGTTAAACTACATAACTGATCAGCTATCCCCCAAGCT